>OZ034978.1:10357452-10957452 GCA_964030785.1 Siderastrea siderea | reverse complement strand
TCGTATTACCCTCCTCCCCTAAAGTGACTGCATGGGAGGCTAATACAGCACTCAAGTTGAAGTCAGTTCCAACTTTTGCTGGACACCCAGCAAAAGCTTGGTGTCCAAATGCTTGGCTTTCCTTGTGTACTCAAAGTAATGCCATATTGATGTGTTGTGAAAGACATGCTACTTCACTGGGGAATCTGATTTGTGACAGTCTAAATTCAACTATATGCATGCATGCGACAGCCTGGTTATAATGGCAATTATTAATTAAAAGGGGCTGGTGCTGTCTTGGCTGATTAGCTTCTTTGTGGCAGGTTGAATGTATTCTGTAATTTGTATGAACAGTTTTGCAAAGCCTGTAATGTTTAATTATGTCGATCATTTATCAGTGATGTTTATTCCATAGAAACAGCCTCAGGAGAGTGACCCTGTTGGACAAACATTGTAAGTTATTTGTGTGAACAAGGTTGTCATTTTATAAATTAAAGAAGATTTTTTCTATAAAATGTCAATTTGTGCTTTAATTCCTAGCTGTCACCTAAAACGTTATTTTCAAAATTCCAATTTGAAGTTTGTGTGAGGGCTATACGTTTGTTAGTTGATCAACAACTAATTATTCTTTGCCCTATGCCCTGACGAAAATGAAATTTCTCTTTACATGATGACTACTTGTTTGAATAATTGAGTGACAAGAATTAAGGAAGTGATCACTGAGGATAAGATGTCTTGATATTTAGGCAAATTCTCCTTACTAGTTCTATAAGAAATATGCAGAGATCAGTAATGAGAATATGCATTTTTATATTATAGCTTTCACATTGGTTCACCACACACAGGTTATCAGTAAATAGCCTCGCTTTTTCAATGATAAGGAAATTAGATACTATTTTAATTGGCACCGCGTTAAAAAGTTTCAGTGTTAAAATTTAATAAAACAATTATAATTAATCCACTCATCCTAGTTTGATATGAGGTGACTGTAACAAATGTGGCACATTCTTAATCACCTCATATCCACTGCACAGCTCTGTCAAAATGTTTTGTAGTAATAGGCAAACTAATGCGGTAGTAACCAGGGTTCCCCTGCCCTCTAACAGGCTCCTGGGGAAGTCTAGGGTGAAGAAAATGGCAAATAATAAGCCGGGGGTGGGGGGGGGGGGTGGCCCCTATATGAAAGTAATGGGGATTCTCTTCGCCTCGCTTAGGGGTGTAAATTGCAGATTTTGGTGTCACTTGTAACAGTGTTCAGGATGGTAAGCCAATATTTTTACCCATACAGGTATCACTTAGGGTAGACTATGAATGAAAAACTAAAGATTTATGACAATGCTTTTTACATCTAAATATATATATATAGAAGACAGCATTCGATGTCAAATCTTTAGCGCAATTAAAATCACTATGTTTTGTCTGTAGCTCTTGTTTGGTTGTCTGTTTTAGCATGGTCTCCTTTAAGGGTCAAAGAAAGCCTGAGACATGGCCAGATCGGCCTCCTTTAGGGGTGTAATTCTAATTTTCCGAGGAGCATCCCTGACCCTTTCATATGGGAGTCCCCCCCCCCCCCCGGATAATCGGCCATAGATAGCAAACCAGCTGGCTGCCAGCATGTTTTGACAAGGCTGCTTTAAGTGTGCTAGTAAAATAAAGTTAAATATATTGCTTGTCTGGCACAGTGAGTACAACAGCAAGTGGATGGAAATCACAAGTCACTTTGAGGTAAATTATGAATCTTATTTCTAAAGCAGTGTCTAACACACTATTAGTAGCCCGCAGGCTAAGCCGACCCTCCCATGAAGCCATGCCAATCTGACCACCACAGTATGTCCATTATTGTAAAATAAAGAGCTGCCACCTAATGTCACACTAAAACCAGCAAGGTACCAAAAATTGCAAGAATTGCATGTATTATGCTAATGCAGTATACTACTGAAATCCAAGGGTGGATGGATTAGAGCCCGGTAACTTCCCAAGTTACAGAAAAGAAATAAAAACGACCTGATTACACAATTCTTAGTTATTGTTTTTCTCTTGAATAGGGTGTCATTTGGGGGTTTGGGCCTCAAAAAGGTATCAATTTTTGATTTTCTATCCTTAAATGGGATCAGGATGTAAGAACCTTTGTGGCACACACCTATTCTAACTTGATGGGAGAACCTTCCTGGGGATTAGAGGGTCAGCAGTGGCAGTCACAACAAAAGCAACTGTCCGCCTTGCTAGTCACCTGACCTACATGTATATTCAAACCCTTTTGGTGTATGAGGAAACATTTTCCACTTGTTATTTTTCACTCAACCAGTGGAAAATTGTCCTTACACAGTAAGTTTAACAAAATTATGTTAAACAGTTCTTCCACAGACTTGAGTCATCTCACAGCTGCCATAGACTGAAAAGCAAGCATCCATTTCCGTAGGTTTTTCCGCATGGTCAAAGCATGTTTCACTTTTGCACCTCCTTCCATGTTTTGCCCTTGCTTCAATTTTTGTGTGGCCAAAAAGTGAACAATGCTTCCAGGGTTTGGAAAAATTTATGGAATTGCTTGTTGTACAGGCTATGGCTAGCAAGGCATGCTGTGCTGAGTTGGCTGTTACATGTATAACGAGATTTCTAGTGAAATATGGTGGAACCTCGATTAAACAAAGTGGACTGGGGAAAATGGTTGTTATATTGAGGTTCTTTTCCATACATCACACTATTACTGGGCTGAAAAATATTGTTCATTATACCAAGGACTTTGTTATGTAGAGGTTCGTTAAATAGAGGTTCCACTGAAAGAGAAACAAATGAGAGGAAGTGCACTCTTCTCATCCATTTGAAAAAACGGCTTTCCAAATAGGGTAGTGATGGTTTATATTAGATGATACGCCTTTGTTATGGAACCAATCAAATTTCTGGAAAATGTAATCCTCTAGTGAGTATATCGACTCAACTTTGCTTATGTTAACTTAGTAATTAGGTGCGCCTTTATCCAACAAGCCTTTGGTTTTAGTTTTTGTTTTGTTTTTTGTTTTTTGTTTTTTTTTGTTTTTTGTGGTGACAGGTTGATTGTTCAATTCCAAAACTCAGTAATTCTGTACTGCTCATGGGAGCAGCTCTTAGACTATGCCAACAGCTGAAAGATAAGGTAAGCTTTTGTTTTAATTACACTTGTATTTTTAGTGATTTCCATAAATTATATATTTATAATAATAAATGATTAGCTTTGTGAGGAAAATTAACCCTGGGCTTTTAAGTCGTTTTGTGTGGCATATTTATTCATAGATACATACAGACAGACAGACAAGAGAGACAGTCGTCAGTCTGTTGGCTGGTCGGTTGGTCTTGTGTTAACAAAATGACTGTTCTTACAGTATATTTGTTGCTATGGACACTACAAATTTTTGTGGCTATATAGGTTTGTCGTTGAATCACCAGTTTCTTGTAACATGGATCTTAGAGCATCTAGCTTACCCTCCTCCTCCACGCTCCATTTTACTCAATTTTTTTTTTTTTTGAGAAAAAGAAGGTCCGTAATAATGAGATAGCCATTGGTTTGTAAGTCAGATTTAGTCAAGGGGACTCAAAACTAGTTTGGTAGAATTGACAATGTGAAATAATTATGTTATGCTAAAACATTACTTTTTTTTCAGTTTGCAGTATTTTCTGTTCTTGGCTCAAGATGATCAAGACAGTCGTTCACCAATGGATTTTTATCTCCCTGTATATAGTTTTGCAGTTTTATGATATGCAAATGGCTTATTTAATGTACACCATATAATTAAGACAACAGATTATGAGAATGGAACATTGATAAAAATAATGTATTATGATGTGTATGCTGCATTATCAAAGGGATATCAAACAGAAATTACAGGATTCTTTGCAGTTGAGGGTCCTTCATCTTGGATTTACCTGATTTGTGCAAAACTGCAATTTTAAGTTACTTATAGTTGTTTTAGACAAGCATTTTAGAATTATCCACTGTCTTACTTAAAACCCTTTGGGCCCCAAAATCCATATGCGTATTCTCCTTAACTTTCTCCATACATTTCTTATGCTACTAGTTGAGAGAATTTGCACAAACATCAAGACATTTCATGTTTGGTGATCATTTCCTTTATTCTCATGACCTGTGTGTCTGATCACGTAGGGATATGTAAGGAGAAATTAGATGCTTGTCACTGTTGGGGCTTAAAAGGGTTAATTTACATTGGACAAGATTGGCCATTGCAAATTGAACTTCACAGGGATACCACACTATACCACAAAGACGTCAGAATGGCATTTCTTTAGTTTTATTGTTTGTTTACGACAATAACATTATGTTTTTAATTTGTTTTATACATGTAACTTTCCAGCTCTTTTCAATGTACGACTCCAAGCGTCTTAGTTTAATGTAGATTTTATAACTAAGTAGTAATTGCAACAATCATAAAGAACTATTTATTAAATAATTTTAAAAATGATAAATGGTAATGAATTATTGTTTTCCTATTTGATTTCCTTAACGTTTAGACGCGATGGCCTACAAAATCTTTAAGTGGTTTAAGCAATTTTAAAATGTTTTGTGACCTTACGCCAGAGTAGAGTATTTTGAAAGAGTAGAGTATTTTGGATCAAAACAATATTGGTCATAAAAAAATCTTGTTGTAAAATATTGTGCGGTTTAAGAAAACGAGGTTTCAATATCTCTTAGGTCATTTCAAGTTTGTCGTCCTTTTACATCGCTTGTTTGTCAAAGAGAGTACTCATGGGAATGTGAGGGGCTTTGTCACAGTATTTTTTCCGTTTTTGGGTGAGTGACTGTCTGCAAGAATCAAACAAAATCGGAAGATGGCAGCAAAAATGTGAAACTCAATATAGCTCAAACTTTGTCTCGTAGTACTCCATGTTGAGTTATCCATCACTATATGGTTCTTTTCTCAAATAACTTTTTGTTCTGGCAACAAATAAAAAGAATCGAATTTAGGACCAAACACAAGAAAATTCGCCTTGAAATTAAACCACTTTCAAGCAATCTACATGCCTTAACTATAAAGCTAGAAGACATCCCCCTGTTTCTCTATGGAAATCACGAGCTAAATTCAAAAAATAATTTATGCCACTTCCTTCACTACAAACAAACTGAAACTTAGAAATTAAACGAAGGAAGAAATAGACTTTCTATTAATGTAAAATTTTCTTGGGGAAATGAGACAGTGCTCTGTGAGAGACTGTAACTCGTATTTCATTACCGCTTTAGTCAAAGTAAAAGTAAATTTTAAATTCCTGCCTCAGGGAATGGCATTTTCTATCTAGAATCTCAGTATTTTGCATATTTATTGATGTCTTCCCTCTCTCTTATCATGGCGTAAAGTTAGAAAATGGTTGATTTTACTCTGGGAATTGTAGTTTCGCTAACAAATAAAGTTGAAGTTTTGTTGCTATTGTTGTTTCTGTTGGTGTGCCTCTTTTCAACCACACACTAGGGGACATGTAGCGGGGACAACCTTCTTAGTGTCCACTGCATTGGACGCATGTTGCAGGTACAATACGCAAGCCGGCACACGCTAGGCGACATGTAGCGGGGACATGTTGCAGCGAAAGTTTTTCTCGTGTGACATCCCCGTTTTTGCGAAAAAGGTCTGTTGCGATGACAGAATTATAACTTATGGGGTAGCCAATGGCAAATTTCATTCGTTCTCATTATTTTGTAGCGGGGACAGTTTGCAAGAGCAGTGCACACGATGCGACATTGAAAATTGGGGTCATTTTGCCCCCGCTTCATGACGCACGAATTCAAACCAGATGAATTTCATGCAACATGTTCTTGAATTTCATGCAACACACCTTTTCTGCAAAAACGGGGATCTCGCAAGAGCAAAACTGTCGCTGCAACACGACCCCGACACATGTCCCCTAGTGTGTGCTGGCCTTCATCACCACCCTAAACTGCCCTTTTTTAACCACCCTAATAACCACCCAAAACTGCCTCTTTTCAACCCAAAACTGCCTCTTTTCGCCCACACTAACAACAATCCAAAACGCCGAAGCAAAGGAAATAGAAGACATCTGCGCGCAGGCTACTTTTTAACCACTCTAATAACCACCAAAAACAGCCTCTTCTTAACCACCGAAAACTGCCCCTTTTTAACCACCCTAATAACCACCAAAAACTACCCCCTTTTTAACCACATTAATAACTACCCAAAACTGCCCCTTTTAACCACCGTAATAACCATTCTCAAATGAACCATCTAAGCCATTGTCAGTAACCACCAAAACTACCTCTTATTAACCACACTTAACTAATAACCATCCAAAACTGCCTGTTTTGAACCACACTAGTAACCACCCAAAACTGCCCCTTTTTAACCAAACTAATAACTACCCAAAACTGCCTCTTTTTAACCACACTAATAACCACCAAAAACTGCCACTTTTTAACCCAACTAATAACCACCCAAAACTGCCTCTTTTTTTGATCATACGAACAACCACCAAAAACTACCCCCTTTTTAACCACATTAATAACTACCCAAAACTGCCCCTTTTAACCACCGTAATAACCATTCTCAAATGAACCATCTAAGCCATTGTCAGTAACCACCAAAACTGCCTCTTATTAACCACACTTAACTAATAACCATCCAAAACTGCCTGTTTTGAACCAAACTAGTAACCACCCAAAACTGCCACTTTTTAACCAAACTAATAACTACCCAAAACTGCCTCTTTTTAACCACACTAATAACCACCAAAAACTGCCTCTTTTTAACCAAACTAAAACCCACCCAAAACTGCCTCTTTTTTTTTTATCATACTAACAACCACCAAAAACTACCCCCTTTTTAACCACATTAATAACTACCCAAAACTGCCCCTTCTAACCACCGTAATAACCATTCTCAAATGAACCATCTAAGCCATTGTCAGTAACCACCAAAACTGCCTCTTATTAACCACACTTAACTAATAACCATCCAAAACTGCCTGTTTTGAACAACACTAGTAACCACCCAAAACTACCTCTTTTTAACCACACTAATAACCACCCAAAACGACCTCTTTTTAACCACCCTAATAACCACCCAAAACTGCCTCTTTTTAACCACCTAATAACCACCCAAAACTAGCTATTTTTAACCACATTAATAACCACCCGAAACTGCATCTTTTTAACCACCCTAATAACTACCCAACACTGCCTTTTTTTAACCACCCTAATAACCACCCAAAACTGCCTCTTAACCAGACTAATAACCACCCAAAACGGCCTCTTTTTAACCACACTAATAACCATAAAAAACTGCGTCTTTTTAACCACCCTAATAACCACCCAAAACTACATCATTTTAACCACACTAATAACCACCCAAAAGTGCCTCTTTTTAACCAAACTAAGAACCACCCAAAACTGCCTCTTTTTAACCACACCAATAACCACCCAAAACTGCCTGTTTTTAACCAAACTAATAACCACCCAAAACTGCCTCTTTAACCACACTAAGAACCACTAAAAACTGCCTCTTTTTAACCACCCTAATAACCACCCGAAACTGCCTCTTTTTAACCACACTAATAACAACCAAAAACTGCTCCTTTTTAACCACACTAATAACCACCCAAAACCGCCATTTTTTAACCACGCTAATAACCACCCGAAACTTCCTCTTTTTAACCACACTAATAAACACTCAAAACTGCCCTTTTTAACAACACTAATAACCACCCTAAACTGCCCGTTTTTAACCACACTAAGAACCACCCAAAACTGCCCCTTTTTAACCACACTAATAACCACCCAAAACTACGTCTTTCTAACAACACTAATAACCACCCAAAACTTCCCTTTTTTAACCATAGTATTAACTACCCAAAACTACCTCTTTCTAACCACACTAACAACGACTCAAAACTGCCCCTTTTTAACCACCCTAATAACCACCCGAAACTGCATCTTTTTAACAACTATAATAACCACCCAAAACTGCCTCTTTTTAACCACCTAACAACCACCCAAAACTACCTCTTTTTAACCACCCTAATAACCACCCAAAACTACATCTTTTTAACCACACTAATAACCACCCGAAACTCCATCTTTTTAGCAACTCTAATAACCACCCAAACCTGCCTCTTTTTAACCACCCTAATAACCACCTGAAACTGCCTCCTAACCACACTAATAACCACCCAAAACGGCCTCTTTTTAACCACACTAATAACCACCCAAAACTGCTTTTTTTAACCACACTAATAATCAGCCAAAACTGCCTCTTTTTAAACACACTAATAACCCCCCAAAACTGCCTCTTTTTAACCACACTAATAACAACCAAAAACTGCCCTTTTTAACCACACTACTAACCACCTAAAACTGCCCCTTTTTAACCACACTAATAACCACCCAAAACCGCCATTTTTTAACCACGCTAATAACCACCCAAAACTGCCTCTTTTTAACCACACTAATAACCACTCAAAACTGCCCTTTTTAACAACACTAATAACCACCCTAAACTGCCCGTTTTTAACCACACTAAGAACCACCCAAAAACTGCCTCTTTTTAACCACCCTAATAACCACCCAACACTGCTTCTTTTTAACCACCCTAATATCCACCCAAAACTGAACCTTTTAAACCACCCTAATAACTACCCAACACTGCCTCTTTTTAACCACACTAATAACCACCGAAAACTGCCTCTTTTTAACCACATTAATAACCACCCGAAACTGTATCTTTTTAACCACCCTAATAACCACCCAAAACTGCCTCTTTTTAACCACCCTAATAACTACCCAACACTGCCTCTTTTTAACCACACTAATAACCACCGAAAACTGCCTCTTTTTAACCACATTAATAACCACCCGAAACTGTATCTTTTTAACCACCCTAATAACCACCCAAAACTGTATCTTTTTAACCACCCTAATAACCACCCAAAACGGCCTCTTTTTAACTACACTAATAACCACCCAAATCTGCCCATTTTTAACCACCCAAATAACCACCGAAAACTGGCTCTTTTTAACCACACTAATAACCATCGAAAACTGCTCTTTTTAACCATACTAATAACCACACAAAACTGCCTCTTTTTAACCACCCTAATAACCACCCAAAACTGCCTCTTTTTAACCACCCTAATAACCACCCAAAACTGCCTCTTTTTAACCACCTAATAACCACCCAAAACTGCCTCTTTTTAACCACATTAATAACCACCCGAAACTGCATCCTTTTAACCACCCTAATAACAACCCAAAACTGCCACTTTTTAACAACCTTAATAACTACCCAACACTGCCTCTTTTTAACAACCCTAATTACCACCCAAAACTGCCTCTTAACCACACTAACAACCACCCAAAACGGCCTCTTTTTAACCACCTAACAACCACCCAAAACTGCCTCTTTTTATCCACCCTAATAACCACCCAAAACTACATCTTTTTAACCACACTAATAACCACCCGAAACTGCATCTTTTTAGCAACTCTAATAACCATCCAAAACTGCCTGTTTTTAACAACCCTAATTACCACCCAAAACTGCCTCTTAACCACACTAACAACCACCCAAAACGGCCTCTTTTTAACCACCTAACAACCACCCAAAACTGCCTCTTTTTAACCACACTAATAACCACCCAACACTGCTTCTTTTCAACCACCCTAATAACCACCCCAAACTGCCTCTTTGTAACCACACTAATAACCACCAAAAACTACATCATTTTAACCACACTCATAACCACCCGAAACTGCATCTTTTTAACAACGCTAATAACCACCCGAAACTGCCTCTTAACCACACTAATAGCCACCCAAAACTGCCCCTTTTTAACCAACCCTAATTACCAACCAAAACTGCCTCTTTTTAACCACACTATTTATAACCACCCCAAAACTTTTCCTTTTTAACCACACTAATAACAACCCATAAGTGCCTCTTTTAAACCACACTAATAGCCGCCCAAAACTACCGCTTCTTAATTGCACTAATAACACATCAAAACTTCCAATTTTCAACCACAGTAATAACAACCCATAACGGCCTCTTTTTAACCACACTAATAACCACCCAAAACTGCCCCTTTTTAACCAACCCTAATAACCAACCAAAACTGCCTCTTTTTAACCACACTATTTATAACCACCCCAAAACTTTCCCTTTTTAACCACACTAATAACAACCCATAAGTGCCTCTTTTAAACCACACTAATAGCCGCCCAAAACTACCGCTTCTTAATTGCACTAATAACACATCAAAACTTCCCCTTTCTAACCACAGTAATAACCACCCATAACGGCCTCTTTTTAACCACACTAATAACCACCCAAAACTGCCCCTTTTTAACCAACCCTAATAACCAACCAAAACTGCCTCTTTTTAACCACACTATTTATAACCACCCAAACCTTTCCCTTTTTAACCACACTAATAACAACCCATAAGTGCCTCTTTTAAACCACACTAATAGCCGCCCAAAACTACCGCTTCTTAATTGCACTAATAACAACTCAAAACTTCCCCTTTTTAACCACAGTAATAACCACCCATAACTGCCTCTTTTTAACCACACTAATAACCACCCAAAACTGAGTCTTTTTAAACAAACTAATAACCAGCCACAACTGCCTGTTTTTAACCACACTAATAACCACCCAAATCTAGCTCTTTTTAACTACACTAATAACCACCCGAAACTGCCCCTTAACCACACTAATAACCACCCAAAAAAGCCTCTTTTTAACCACACTAATAACAACCCAAAACTGCCTCTTCTTAAGCACCCTAATAACCACCCAAAACTACATCTTTTTAACCCCACTAATAACCACCCGAAACTGCATCTTTTTAACAACGCTAATAACCACCCGAAACTGCCTCTTAACCACACTAATAGCCACCCAAAACTGCCCCTTTTTAACCAACCCTAATTACCAACCAAAACTGCCTCTTTTTAACCACACTATTTATAACCACCCCAAAACTTTTCCTTTTTAACCACACTAATAACAACCCATAAGTGCCTCTTTTAAACCACACTAATAGCCGCCCAAAACTACCGCTTCTTAATTGCACTAATAACACATCAAAACTTCCAATTTTCAACCACAGTAATAACAACCCATAACGGCCTCTTTTTAACCACACTAATAACCACCCAAAACTGCCCCTTTTTAACCAACCCTAATAACCAACCAAAACTGCCTCTTTTTAACCACACTATTTATAACCACCCAAAACTTTCCCTTTTTAACCACACTAATAACAACCCATAAGTGCCTCTTTTAAACCACACTAATAGCCGCCCAAAACTACCGCTTCTTAATTGCACTAATAACAACTCAAAACTTCCCCTTTTTAACCACAGTAATAACCACCCAAAACTGCCTCTTTTTAACCACACTAATAACCACCCAAAACTTAGTCTTTTTAAACAAACTAATAACCAGCCACAACTGCCTGTTTTTAACCACACTAATAACCACCCAAATCTAGCTCTTTTTAACTACACTAATAACCACCCGAAACTGCCCCTTAACCACACTAATAACCACCCAAAAAAGCCTCTTTTTAACCACACTAATAACAACCCAAAACTGCCTCTTCTTAAGCACCCTAATAACCACCCAAAACTACATCTTTTTAACCCCACTAATAACCACCCGAAACTGCATCTTTTTAACAACCCTAATAACCACCCAAAACTGCCCCTTTTTAACCACCCTAATAACTACCCAACACTGCCTCTTTTTAACCACCCTAATAACCACCCGAAACTGCCTCTTATCCACACTAATAACCACCCATAACGGCCTCTTTTAAACCACACTAATAGCCGCCCAAAGCTACCGCTTCTTAATCGCACTAATAACAACTCAAAACTTCCCCTTTTTAACCACAGTAATAACCACCCAAAACTGCCTCTTTTTAACCACACTAATAACCACCCAAAACTGCCTCTTTTTAAATAAACTAATAACTAGCCACAACTGCCTGTTTTTAACCACACTAATAACCACCCAAATCTTGCTCTTTTTAACTGCACTACTAACCACCCGAAACTGCCCCTTTTTAACCACACTAATAACCACCCAAAACTGCCTCTTGTTAAACACACTAATAACCACCCAAATCTGCCTCTTTTTAACCACACTAATAACCACCCAAAACTGCCTCTTTTTAACTACACTATGAAAAACCCAAATCTGCCCATTTTTAACCACCCTGATAACCACCCAAAACTGCCTCTTTTTAACCACACTAATAACCACCCAAAACGGCCTCTTTTTAACCACACTAATAACCACCCAAAACTGCCTCTTTTTAACCACACTAATAACCACTCAAAACTGCCCTTTTTAACAACACCAATAACCACCCTAAACTGCCCGTTTTTAACCACACTAAGAACCACCCAAAACTGCCCCTTTTTAACCACACTAATAACCACCCAACACTGCTTCTTTTCAACCACCCTAATAACCACCCCAAACTGCCTCTTTGTAACCACACTAATAACCACCCAAAACTACATCTTTTTAACCACACTCATAACCACCCGAAACTGCATCTTTTTAACAACGCTAATAACCACCCGAAACTGCCTCTTAACCACACTAATAGCCACTCAAAACTGCCCCTTTTTAACCAACCCTAATTACCAACCAAAACTGCCTCTTTTTAACCACACTATTTATAACCACCCCAAAACTTTCCCTTTTTAACCACACTAATAACAACCCATAAGTGCCTCTTTTAAACCACACTAATAGCCGCCCAAAACTACCGCTTCTTAATTGCACTAATAACACATAAAAACTTCCCCTTTTCAACCACAGTAATAACAACCCATAACGGCCTCTTTTTAACCACACTAATAACCACCCAAAACTGCCTCTTTTTAAATAAACTAATAACCAGCCACAACTGCCTGTTTTTAACCACACTAATAACAACCCAAATCTTGCTCTTTTTAACTGCATTAATAACCACCCGAAACTGCCCCTTTTTAACCACACTAATAACCACCCAAAACTTCCTCTTTTTAACCACACTAATAACCACCCAAAACTGCCTCTTGTTAAACACACTAATAACCACCCAAATCTACCTCTTTTTAACCACACTAATAACCACCCAAAACTGCCTCTTTTTAACTACACTAATAACCACCCAAATCTGCCCATTTTTAACCACCCTCATAACCACCGAAAACTGGCTCTTTTTAACCACACTAATAACCATCGAAAACTGCCTCTTTTTAACCATACTAATAACCACACAAAACTGCCTCTTTTTAATCACCCTAATAACCACCCAAAACTGCCTCTTTTTAACCACCCTAATAACCGCCCAAAACTGCCTCTTTTTCACCACCCTAATAACCATCCAAAACTGCCTCTTTTTAACCACACTAATAACCACCCAAAACTACATCTTTTTAACCACACTCATAACCACCCGAAACTGCATCTTTTTAACAACGCTAATAACCACCCGAAACTGCCTCTTAACCACACTAATAGCCACCCAAAACTGCCTCTTTTTAACCACACTATTTATAACCACCCCAAAACTTTCCCTTTTTAACCACACTAATAACAACCCATAAGTGCCTCTTTTAAACCACACTAATAGCCGCCCAAAACTACCGCTTCTTAATTGCACTAATAACACATCAAAACTTCCAATTTTCAACCACAGTAATAACAACCCATAACGGCCTCTTTTTAACCACACTAATAACCACCCAAAACTGCCCCTTTTTAACCAACCCTAATAACCAACCAAAACTGCCTCTTTTTAACCACACTATTTATAACCACCCCAAAACTTTCCCTTTTTAACCACACTAATAACAACCCATAAGTGCCTCTTTTAAACCACACTAATAGCCGCCCAAAACTACCGCTTCTTAATTGCACTAATAACACATCAAAACTTCCAATTTTCAACCACAGTAATAACAACCCATAACGGCCTCTTTTTAACCACACTAATAACAACCCAAAACTGCCCCGTTTTAACCAACCCTAATAACCAACCAAAACTGCCTCTTTTTAACCACACTATTTATAACCACCCCAAAACTTTCCCTTTTTAACCACACTGATAACAACCCATAAGTGCCTCTTTTAAACCACACTAATAGCCGCCCAAAACTACCGCTTCTTAATTGCACTAATAACACATCAAAACTTCCCCTTTTTAACCACAGTAATAACCACCCATAACGGCCTCTTTTTAACCACACTAATAACCATCCAAAACTGCCCCTTTTTAACCAACCCTAATAACCAACCAAAACTGCCTCTTTTTAACCACACTATTTATAACCACCCCAAAACTTTCCCTTTTTAACCACACTAATAACAACCCATAAGTGCCTCTTTTAAACCACACTAATAGCCGCCCAAAACTACCGCTTCTTAATTGCACTAATAACAACTCAAAACTTCCCCTTTTCAACCACAGTAATAACCACCCAAAACTGCCTCTTTTTAACCACACTAATAACCACCCAAAACTGCCTCTTTTTAAACAAACTAATAACCAGCCACAACTGCCTGTTTTTAACCACACTAATAACCACCCAAATCTAGCTCTTTTTAACTACACTAATAACCACCCGAAACTGCCCCTTAACCACACTAATAACCACCCAAAACAGTCTCTTTTTAACCACACTAATAACCACCCAAAACTGCCTGTTTTTAACCACACTAATAACCACCAAAAACTGCCTCTTTAACCACACTAAGAACCACTCAAAACTGCCTCTTTTTAACCACCCTAATAACCACCCGAAACTCCCTCTTTTTAACCACACTAATAACAACCAAAAACTGCCCTTTTTAACCACACTACTAACCACCCAAAACTGCCCCTTTTTAACCACACTAATAACCACCCAAAACCGCCATTTTTTAACCACGCTAATAACCACCCAAAACTGCCTCTTTTTAACCACACTAATAACCACTCAAAACTGCCCTTTTTAACAACACTAATAACCACCCTAAACTGCCCGTTTTTAACCACACTAAGAACCACCCAAAACTGCCCCTTTTTAACCACACTAATATCCACCCAAAAACTGCCTCTTTTTAACCACCCTAATAACCACCCAACACTGCTTCTTTTTAACCACCCTAATATCCACCCAAAAGTGAACCTTTTCAACCACCCTAATAACCACCCAAAACTGCTTTTTTTAACCACACTAATAATCAGCCAAAACTGCCTTTTTTTAACCACACTAATAACCACCGAAAACTGCCTCTTTTTAACGACATTAATAACCACCCGAAACTGCATCTTTTTAACCACCCTAATAACTACCCAAAACTGCCTCTTTTTAACCACCCTAATAACTACCCAACACTGCCTCTTTTTAACCACCCTAATAACCACCCAAAACTGCCTCTTAACCACACTAATAACCACCCAAAACGGCGTCTTTTTAACCACACTAATAACCATACAAAACTACATCATTTTAACCACACTAATAACCACCCAAAAGTGCCTCTTTTTAACCAAACTAAGAACCACCCAAAACTGCCTCTTTTTAATCACACCAATAACCACCCAGAACTGCCTGTTTTTAACCAAACTAATAACCACCCAAAACTGCCTCTTTAACCACACTAAGAACCACTCAAAACTGCCTCTTTTTAACCACCCTAATAACCACCCGAAACTGCCTCTTTTTAACCACACTAATAACAACCAAAAACTGCCCTTTTCAACCACACTACTAACCACCCAAAACTGCCCCTTTTTAACCACACTAATAACCACCCAAAACCGCCATTTTTTAACCACACTAATAACCACTCAAAACTGCCCTTTTTAACAACACTAATAACCACCCTAAACTGCCCGTTTTGAACCACACTAAAAACCACCCAAAACTGCCCCTTTTTAACCACACTAATATCCACCCAAAAACTGCCTCTTTTTAACCACATTAATAACCACCCGAAACTGCATCTTTTTAACCACCCTAATAACTACCCAAAACTGCCTCTTTTTAACCACCTTAATAACTACCCAACACTGCCTCTTTTTAATCACCCTAATAACCACCCAAAACTGCCTCTTAACCACACTAATAACCACCCCAAACGGCCTCTTTTTAACCACACTAATAACCATAAAAAACTGCGTCTTTTTAACCACCCTAATAACCACCCAAAACTACATCATTTTAACCACACTAATAACCACCCAAAAGTGCCTCTTTTTAACCAAAGTAAGAACCACCCAAAACTGCCTCTTTTTAACCACACCAATAACAACCCAAAACTGCCTGTTTTTAACCACACTAATAACCACCCAAAACTGCCTCTTTAACCACACTAAGAACCACTCAAAACTGCCTCTTTTTAACCACCCCAATAACCACCCGAAACTGCCTTCTTTTTAACCACACTAATAACAACCAAAAACTGCCCTTTTTAACCACACTACTAACCACCCAAAACTGCTCCTTTTTAACCACACTAATAACCACCCAAAAGCGCCTTTTTTTAACCACGCTAATAACCACCCGAAACTGCCTCTTTTTAACAACACTAATAACCACCCTAAACTGTCCATTTTTAACCACACTAAGAACCACCCAAAACTGCCCCTTTTTAACCACCCTAATAACCACCCAACACTGCTTATTTTTAACCACACTAATAACCACCCAAAACTACCTCTTTTTATCCACCCTAATAACCACCCAAAACTACATCTTTTTAACCACACTAATAACCACCCGAAACTGCATCTTTTTAGCAACTCTAATAACCATCCAAAACTGCCGCTTTTTAACAACCCTAATAACTACCCAACACTGCCTCTTTTTAACCACCCTAATTACCACCCAAAACTGCCTCTTTTTAACCACCCTAATAACCACCCGAAACTGCCTCTTTTTAACCACCTTAATAACCACCCAAAACTGCCTCTTTTTAACCACTCTAATAACCACCAGAAACTGCCTCTTTTTAACCACTCTAATAACCACCCAAAACTGCCTCTTTTTAACCACCTAATAACCACCCAAAACTGCCTCTTTTTAACCGCATTAATAACCACCCGAAACTGCATCCTTTTAACTACCCTAATAACAACCCAAAACTGCCTCTTTTTAACAACCTTAATAACTACCCAACACTGCCTCTTTTTAACAACCTTAATAACTACCCAACACTGCCTCTTTTTAACCACCTTAATAACCACCCAAAACTGCCTCTTAACCACACTAATAACCACCCAAAACTGCCTCTTTTTATCCACCCTAATAACAACCCAAAACTACAACTTTTTAACCACACTAATAACCACCCGAAACTGCATCTTTTTAACAACTCTAATAACCATCCAAAACTGCCTCTTTTTAACAACCCTAATAACTACCCAACACTGCCTCTTTTTAACCACACTAAGAACCACCCAAAACTGCCCCTTTTTAACCACCCTAATAACCACCCAACACTGCTTATTTTTAACCACACTAATAACCACCCAAAACTACCTCTTTTTATCCACCCTAATAACCACCCAAAACTACATCTTTTTAACCACACTAATAACCACCCGAAACTGCATCTTTTTAGCAACTCTAATAACCATCCAAAACTGCCGCTTTTTAACAACCCTAATAACCACCCAAAACTGCCTCTTTTTAACCACCCTAATAACCACCCGAAACTGCCTCTTTTTAACCACTCTAATAACCACCCAAAACTGCCTCTTTTTAACCACTCTAATAACCACCAGAAACTGCCTCTTTTTAACAACACTAATAACCACCCTAAACTGCCCGTTTTGAACCACACTAAAAACCACCCAAAACTGCCCCTTTTTAACCACACTAATATCCACCCAAAAACTGCCTCTTTTTAACCACATTAATAACCACCCGAAACTGCATCTTTTTAACCACCCTAATAACTACCCAAAACTGCCTCTTTTTAACCACCCTAATAACTACCCAACACTGCCTCTTTTTAATCACCCTAATAACCACCCAAAACTGCCTCTTAACCACACTAATAACCACCCCAAACGGCCTCTTTTTAACCACACTAATAACCATACAAAACTGCGTCTTTTTAACCACCCTAATAACCACCCAAAACTACATCATTTTAACCACACTAATAACCACCCAAAAGTGCCTCTTTTTAACCAAAGTAAGAACCACCCAAAACTGCCTCTTTTTAACCACACCAATAACCACCCAAAACTGCCTGTTTTTAACCACACTAATAACCACCCAAAACTGCCTCTTTAACCACACTAAGAACCACTCAAAACTGCCTCTTTTTAACCACCCCAATAACCACCCGAAACTGCCTTCTTTTTAACCACACTAATAACAACCAAAAACTGCCCTTTTTAACCACACTACTAACCACCCAAAACTGCTCCTTTTTAACCACACTAATAACCACCCAAAAGCGCCTTTTTTTAACCACGCTAATAACCACCCGAAACTGCCTCTTTTTAACAACACTAATAACCACCCTAAACTGTCCATTTTTAACCACACTAAGAACCACCCAAAACTGCCCCTTTTTAACCACCCTAATAACCACCCAACACTGCTTATTTTTAACCACACTAATAACCACCCAAAACTACCTCTTTTTATCCACCCTAATAACCACCCAAAACTACATCTTTTTAACCACACTAATAACCACCCGAAACTGCATCTTTTTAGCAACTCTAATAACCATCCAAAACTGCCGCTTTTTAACAACCCTAATAACTACCCAACACTGCCTCTTTTTAACCACCCTAATTACCACCCAAAACTGCCTCTTTTTAACCACCCTAATAACCACCCGAAACTGCCTCTTTTTAACCACTCTAATAACCACCCAAAACTGCCTCTTTTTAACCACTCTAATAACCACCAGAAACTGCGTCTTTTTAACCACCCTAATAACTACCCTACACTGCCTCTTTTTAACCACACTAATAACCACCCAAAACGGCCTCTTTTTAACTACACTAATAACCACCCAAATCTGCCCATTTTTAACCACCCAAATAACCACCGAAAACTGGCTCTTTTTAACCACACTAATAACCATCGAAAACTGCTCTTTTTAACCATACTAATAACCACACAAAACTGCCTCTTTTTAACCACCCTAATAACCACCCAAAACTGCCTCTTTTTAACCACCCTAATAACCACCCAAAACTGCCTCTTTTTAACCACCCTAATAACCACCCAAAACTGCCTCTTTTTAACGACATTAACAACCACCCGAAACTGCATCTTTTTAACCACCCTAATAACCACCCAAAACTGTCTCTTTTTAACCACACTAATAACAACTCAAAACTGCCCTTTTTAACAACACTAATAACCACCCTAAACTGCCCGTTTTTAACCACACTAAGAACCACCCAAACCTGCCCCTTTTTAACCACACTAATATCCACCCAACAACTGCCTCTTTTTAACCACCCTAATAACCATCCGACACTCCTTCTTTTTAACCACCCTAATATCCACCCAAAACTGAACCTTTTCCACCACCGTAATAACCACCCAAAACTGCTTTTTTTAATCACACTAATAATCAGCCAAAACTGCCTCTTTTTAACCACACTAATAACCACCGAAAACTGCCTCTTTTTAACCACACTAATAACCACCCAAAACTGCCTCTTTTTAACCACTTTAATAACCACCCGAAACTGCCTCTTTTTAACCACACAAATAACCACCCAAACTTGCCCCTTTTTAAATACATTAAGAACCACCCAAAAATGCCTCTTTTTAACCACGCTAATAACCACCCAAACCTGCCTCTTTTTAACCACACTAATAACCACCCAAAACTGCCCCTTTTTAACCACACTAATAACCACCGAAAACTACATCTTTTTAACCACACTCATAACCACCCGAAACTGCATCTTTTTAACAACGCTAATAACCACCCGAAACTGCCTCTTAACCACACTAATAGCCACCCAAAACTGCCCCTTTTTAACCAACCCTAATTACCAACCAAAACTGCCTCTTTTTAACCACACTATTTATAACCACCCCAAAACTTTCCCTTTTTAACCACACTAATAACAACCCATAAGTGCCTCTTTTAAACCACACTAATAGCCGCCCAAAACTACCGCTTCTTAATTGCACTAATAACACATCAAAACTTGCCCTTTTTAACCACAGTAATAACCACCCATAACGGCCTCTTTTTAACCACACTAATAACCACCCAAAACTGCCTCTTTTTAAACAAACTAATAACCAGCCACAACTGCCTGGTTTTAACCACACTAATAACCACCCAAATCTAGCTCTTTTTAACTACACTAATAACTACCCGAAACTGCCCCTTAACCACACTAATAACCACCCAAAACGGCCTCTTTTTAACCACACTAATAACCACCCAAAACTGCCTCTTCTTAAGCACCCTAATAACCACCCAAAACTACATCTTTTTAACCCCACTAATAACCACCCGAAACTGCATCTTTTTAACCACCCTAATAACTACCCAACACTGCCTCTTTTTAACCACCCTAATAACCACCCGAAACTGCCTCTTATCCACACTAATAACCACCCATAACGGCCTCTTTTAGACCACACGAATAGCCGCCCAAAACTACCGCTTCTTAATCGCACTAATAACAACTCAAAACTTCCCCTTTTTAACCACAGTAAAAACCACCCAAAACTGCCTCTTTTTAACCACACTAATAACCACCCAAAACTGCCTGTTTTTAAATAAACTAATAACCAGCCACAACTGCCTGTTTTTAACCACACTAATAACCAACCAAATCTTGCTCTTTTTAACTGCACTAATAACCACCCGAAACTGCCCCTTTTTAACCACACTAATAACCACCCAAAACTTCCTCTTTTTAACCACACTAATAACCACCCAAAACTGCCTCTTGTTAAACACACTAATAACCACCCAAATCTGCCTCTTTTTAACCACACTAATAACCACCCAAAACTGCCTCTTTTTAACTACACTAATAACCACCCAAATCTGCCCATTTTTAACCACCCTGATAACCACCCAAAACTGCCTCTTTTTAACCACCCTAATAACCACCCAAAACTGCCTCTTTTTAACCACCTAATAACCACCCAAAACTGCCTCTTTTTAACCACCCTAATAACCACCCAAAACTGCCTCTTTTTAACCACCTAATAACCACCCCAAACTGCCTCTTTTTAACCACCTAATAACCACCCAAAACTGCCTCTTTTTAACCACCCTAATAACCACCCAAAACTGCCTCTTTTTAACCACCTAATAACCACCCAAAACTGCCTCTTTTTAACCACCTAATAACCACCCAAAACTGCCTCTTTTTAACCACCCTTATAACCACCCAAAACTGCCTCTTTTTAACCACCCTAATAACCACCCAAAACTGCCTCTTTTTAACCACGTAATAACCACCCAAAACTGCCTCTTTTTAACCACACTAATAACCACTAAAAACTGCCCTTTTTAACAACACTAATAACCACCCTAAACTGCCCGTTTTTAACCACACTAAGAACCACCCAAAACTGCCCCTTTTTAACCACACTAATATCCACCCAAACACTGCCTCTTTTTAACCACACTAATAACCACCCAACACTGCATCTTTTTAACCACCCTAATATCCACCCAAAACTGAACCTTTTCAACCACCCTAATAACCACCCAAAACTGCTTTTTTTAACCACACTAATAATCAGCCAAAACTGCCTCTTTTTAACCACACTAATAACTACACAAAACTGCCTCTTTTTAACCACATTAATAACCACCCGAAATTGCCTCTTTTTAACCACCCTGATAACCACCCAAAACTGCCTCTTTTTAACCACCCTAATAACCACCCAAAACTGCCTCTTAACCACAGTAATAACCACACCAAACGGCCTCTTTTTAACCACACTAATAACCACCCAAAACTGCCTCTTTTTAACCACCCTAATAACCACCCAAAACTGCCTCTTAACCACACTAATAACCACCCAAAACGGCCTCTTTTTAACCACACTAATAACCACCCAAAACTGCCTCTTTTTAACCACACTAATAACCACTCAAAACTGCCCTTTTTAACAACACCAATAACCACCCTAAACTGCCCGTTTTTAACCACACTAAGAACCACCCAAAACTGCCCCTTTTTAACCACACTAATAACCACCCAACACTGCTTCTTTTCAACCACCCTAATAACCACCCCAAACTGCCTATTTGTAACCACACTAATAACCACCCAAAACTACATCTTTTTAACCACACTCATAACCACCCGAAACTGCATCTTTTTAACAACGCTAATAACCACCCGAAACTGCCTCTTAACCACACTAATAGCCACCCAAAACTGCCCCTTTTTAACCAACCCTAATTACCAACGAAAACTGCCTCTTTTTAACCACACTAATAACTACCCAAAACTGCCTCTTTTTAACCACATTAATAACCACCCGAAACTGCATCTTTTTAACCACCCTGATAACCACCCAAAACTGCCTTTTTTTAACCACCCTAATAACCACCCAAAACTGCCTCTTAACCACACTAATAACCACCCAAAACGGCCTATTTTTAACCACACTAATAACCACCCAAAACTGCCTCTTTTTAACCACCCTAATAACCACCCAAAACTGCCTCTTAACCACACTAATAACCACCCAAAACGGCCTCTTTTTAACCACACTAATAACCACCCAAAACTGCCTCTTTTTAACCACACTAATAACCACTCAAAACTGCCCTTTTTAACAACACCAATAACCACCCTAAACTGCCCGTTTTTAACCACACTAAGAACCACCCAAAACTGCCCCTTTTTAACCACACTAATAACCACCCAACACTGCTTCTTTTCAACCACCCTAATAACCACCCCAAACTGCCTCTTTGTAACCACACTAATAACCACCCAAAACTACATCTTTTTAACCACACTCATAACCACCCGAAACTGCATCTTTTTAACAACGCTAATAACCACCCGAAACTGCCTCTTAACCACACTAATAGCCACCCAAAACTGCCCCTTTTTAACCAACCCTAATTACCAACCAAAACTGCCTCTTTTTAACCACACTATTTATAACCACCCCAAAACTTTCCCTTTTTAACCACACTAATAACAACCCATAAGTGCCTCTTTTAAACCACACTAATAGCCGCCCAAAACTACCGCTTCTTAATTGCACTAATAACACATCAAAACTTCCCCTTTTTAACCACAGTAATAACCACCCATAACGGCCTCTTTTTAACCACACTAATAACCACCCAAAACTGCCCCTCTTTAACCAACCCTAATAACCAACCAAAACTGCTTCTTTTTAACCACACTATTTATAAACACCCCAAAACTTTCCCTTTTTAACCACACTAATAACAACCCATAAGTGCCTCTTTTAAACCACACTAATAGCCGCCCAAAACTACCGCTTCTTAATTGACTAATAACACATCAAAACTTCCCCTTTTCAACCACAGTAATAACAACCCATAACGGCCTCTTTTTAACCACACTAATAACCACCCAAAACTGCCCCTTTTTAACCAACCCTAATAACCAACCAAAACTGCCTCTTTTTAACCACACTATTTATAACCACCCCAAAACTTTCCCTTTTTAACCACACTAATAACAACCCATAAGTGCCTCTTTTAAACCACACTAATAGCCGCCCAAAACTACCGCTTCTTAATTGCACTAATAACAACTCAAAACTTCCCCTTTTCAACCACAGTAATAACCACCCAAAACTGCCTCTTTTTAACCACACTAATAACCACCCAAAACTGAGTCTTTTTAAACAAACTAATAACCAGCCAAAACTGCCTCTTTTTAACCACTGTAATAACCACCCAAATCTAGCTCTTTTTCACTACACTAATAACCACCCGAAACTGCCCCTTAACCACACTAATAACCACCCAAAATAGCCTCTTTTTAACCACACTAATAACCACCCAAAACTGCCTCTTCTTAAGCACCCTAATAACCACCCAAAACTACATCTTTTTAACCCCACTAATAACCACCCGAAACTGCATCTTTTTAACAACCCTAATAACCACCCGAAACTGCCCCTTTTTAACCACCCTAATAACTACCCAACACTGCCTCTTTTTAACCACCCTAATAACCACCCGAAACTGCCTCTTATCCACACTAATAACCACCCATAACGGCCTCTTTTAAACCACACTAATAGCCGCCCAAAACTACCGCTTCTTAATCGCACTAATAACAACTCAAAACTTCCCCTTTTTAACCACAGTAATAACCACCCAAAACTGCCTCTTTTTAACCACACTAATAACCACCCAAAACTGCCTCTTTTTAAATAAACTAATAACCAGCCACAACTGCCTGTTTTTAACCACACTAATAACCACCCAAATCTTGCTCTTTTTAACTGCACTAATAACCACCCGAAACTGCCCCTTTTTAACCACACTAATAACCACCCAAAACTTCCTCTTTTTAACCACACTAATAACCACCCAAATCTGCCTCTTTTTAACCACACTAATAACCACCCAAAACTGCCTCTTTTTAACTACACTAATAACCACCCAAATCTGCCCATTTTTAACCACCCTGATAACCACCCAAAACTGCCTCTTTTTAACCACCATAATAACCACCCAAAACTGCCTCTTTTTAACCACCCTAATAACCACCCAAAACTGCCTCTTTTTAACCACGTAATAACCACCCAAAACTGCCTCTTTTTAACCACATTAATAACCACCCAAAACTGCCTCTTTTTAACCAAACTAATAACCACTAAAAACTGCCCTTTTTAACAACACTAATAACCACCCTAAACTGCCCGTTTTTAACCACACTAAGAACCACCCAAAACTGCCCCTTTTTAACCACACTAATATCCACCCAAACACTGCCTCTTTTTAACCACACTAATAACCACCCAACACTGCTTCTTTTCAACCACCCTAATAACCACCCCAAACTGCCTCTTTGTAACCTTACTAATAACCACCCAAAACTACATCTTTTTAACCACACTCATAACCACCCGAAACTGCATCTTTTTAACAACGCTAATAACCACCCGAAACTGCCTCTTAACCACACTAATAGCCACCCAAAACTGCCCCTTTTTAACCAACCCTAATTACCAACCAAAACTGCCTCTTTTTAACCACACTATTTATAACCACCCCAAAACTTTCCCTTTTCAACCACACTAATAACAACCCATAAGTGCCTCTTTTAAACCACACTAATAGCCGCCCAAAACTACCGCTTCTTAATTGCACTAATAACACATCAAAACTTCCCCTTTTCAACCACAGTAATAACAACCCATAACGGTCTCTTTTTAACCACACTAATAACCACCCAAAACTGCCCCTTTTTAACCAACCCTAATAACCAACCAAAACTGCCTCTTTTTAACCACACTATTTATAACCACCCCAAGACTTTCCCTTTTTAACCACACTAATAACAACCCATAAGTGCCTCTTTTAAACCACACTAATAGCCGCCCAAAACTACCGCTTCTTAATTGCACTAATAACAACTCAAAACTTCCCCTTTTTAACCACAGTAATAACCACCCAAAACTGCCTCTTTTTAACCACACTAATAACCACCCAAAACTGAGTCTTTTTAAACAAACTAATAACCAGCCAAAACTGCCTCTTAACCACACTAATAACCAACCAAAACTGCCTCTTTTTAACCACACTATTTATAACCACCCCAAAACTTTCCCTTTTTAACCACACTAATAACAACCCATAAGTGCCTATTTTAAACCACACTAATAGCCGCCCAAAACTACCGCTTCTTAATTGCACTCATAACACATCAAAACTTCCCCTTTTTAACCACAGTAATAACCACCCATAACGGCCTCTTTTTAACCACACTAATAACCACCCAAAACTGCCCCTTTTTAACCAACCCTAATAACCAACCAAAACTGCCTCTTTTTAACCACACTATTTATAACCACCCCAAAACTTTCCCTTTTTAACCACACTAATAACAACCCATAAGTGCCTATTTTAAACCACACTAATAGCCGCCCAAAACTACCGCTTCTTAATTGCACTAATAACACATCAAAACTTCCCCTTTTCAACCACAGTAATAACCACCCATAACGGCCTCTTTTTAACCACACTAATAACCACCCAAAACTGCCCCTTTTTAACCAACCCTAATAACCAACCAAAACTGCCTCTTTTTAACCACACTATTTATAACCACCCCAAAACTTTCCCTTTTTAACCACACTAATAACAACCCATAAGTGCCTCTTTTAAACCACACTAATAGCCGCCCAAAACTACCGCTTCTTAATTGCACTAATAACAACTCAAAACTTCCCCTTTTTAACCACATTAATAACCACCCGAAACTGCATCTTTTTAACCACCCTGATAACCACCCAAAACTGCCTCTTTTTAACCACCCTAATAACCACCCAAAACTGCCTCTTAACCACACTAATAACCACCCAAAACGGCCTCTTTTTAACCACACTAATAACCACCCAAAACTGCCTCTTTTTAACCACCCTAATAACCACCCAAAACTACATCTTTTTAACCACACTAATAACCACCCGAAACTGCATCTTTTTAACAACCCTAATAACCACCCGAAACTGCCCCTTTTTAACCACACTAATAACCACCCGAAACTGCATCTTTTTAACAACCCTAATAACCACCCGAAACTGCCCCTTTTTTACCACCCTAATAACCACCTGAAACTGCCTCTTAACCACACTAATAACCACCCAAAACGGCCTCTTCTTTAGCACCCTAATAACCACCCAAAACTACATCTTTTTAACCACACTAATAACCACCCGAAACTGCATCTTTTTAACCACCCTAATAACTACCCAACACTGCCTCTTTTTAACCACCCTAATAACCACCCGAAACTGCCTCTTATCCACATTAATAACCAATCAGATGAGGCTCCGTCTCCGTTCTGACCAATGAAAAATTGCACGGGTCGAGTCAGTCTGCGTCAGTCAGCTGAAGGCTATCAGAATAATACATATTACAATGCAACCACCCAAAACGGCCTCTTTTTAACCACACTAATAACCACCCAAAACTGCCTCTTCTTAAGCACCCTAATAACCACCCAAAACTACATCTTTTTAACCACACTAAAAACCACCCGAAACTGCATCTTTTTAACAACCCTAATAATCACCCGAAACTGCCCCTTTATAACCACCCTAATAGCTACCCAACACTGCCTCTTTTTAACCACCCTAATAACCACTCGAAACTGCCTCTTATTCACACTAATAACCACCCATAACGGCCTCTTTTTAACCACACTAATAACCACCCAAAACTGCCCCTTTTTAACCAACCCTAATAACCAACCAAAACTGCCTCCTTTTAACCACACTAATTATAACCACCCCAAAACTTTCCCTTTTTAACCACACTAATAACAACCCATAACTGCCTCTTTTAAACCACACTAATAGCCGCCCAAAACTACCGCTTCTTAATGGCACTAATAAGAACTCAAAACTTCCTCTTTTTAACCACAGTAATAACCACCCAAAACTGCCTCTTTTTAAACAAACTAATAACCAGCCACTACTGCCTGTTTTTAACCACACTAATAACCACCCAAATCTTGCTCTTTTTAACTACACTAACAACCACCCGAAACTGCCCATTTTTAACCACACTAATAACCACCCAAAACTTCCTCTTTTTAACCACACTAATAACCACCCAAAACTGCCTCTTTTTAACCACACTAATAACCACCCAAAACTGCCTCTTGTTAAATACACTAATAACCACCCAAATCTGCCTCTTTTTAACCACACTAATAACCACCCAAAACTGCCTCTTTTTAACCACACTAATAACCACCCAAAACTGCCTCTTGTTAAATACACTAATAACCACCCAAATCTGCCTCTTTTTAACCACACTAATAACCACCCAAAACTGCCTCTTTTTAACTACACTAATAACCACCCGAAACTGCCCATTTTTAACCACCCTGATAACCACCGAAAACTTTCTCTTTTTAACCACACTAATAACCATCGAAAACTGCCTCTTTTTAACCATACTAATAACCACACAAAACTGCCTCTTTTTAACCACCCTAATCACCACCCAAAACTGCCTCTTTTTAGCCACCCTAATAACCACCCAAAACTGCCTCTTTTTAACCACCTAATAACCACCCAAAACTGCCTCTTTTTAACCACATTAATAACCACCCGAAACTCAATCTTTTTAACCACCCTAATAACCACCCAAAACTGCCTCTTTTTAACAACCCTAATAACTACCCAACACTGCCTCTTTTTAACCACCCTAATAATAACCCAAAACTGCCTCCTAACCACACTAACAACCACCCAAAACGGCCTCTTTTTAACCACACTAATAACCATAGAAAACTGCCTCTTTTTAACCACCCTAATAACCACCCAAAACTGCCTCTATTTAGCCACCCTAATAACCACCCAAAACTGCCTCTTTTTAACCACCTAATAACCACCCAACACTGCCTCTTTTTAACCACCCTAATAACAACCCAAAACTGCCTCCTAACCACACTAACAACCACCCAAAACGGCCTCTTTTTAACCACACTAATAACCATAGAAAACTGCCTCTTTTTAACCACCCTAATAACCACCCAAAACTACATCATTTTAACCACACCAATAACCACCCAAAACTGCCTCTTTTTAACCAAACTAAGAACCACCCAAAACTGCCCCTTTTTAACCACACCAATAACCACCCAAAACTGCCTGTTTTTAACCACACTAATAACCACCCAAAACTGCCTCTTTCATCACACTAATAACCACCCAAATCTACCTCTTTTTAGCTACACTAATAACCACCCAAAACTTCCTCTTTTTAACCACACTAATAACCACCCAAAACTGCCTCTTTTTAACCACACTAATAACCACCCAAAACTGCCTCTTTTTAAATAAACTAATAACCAGCCACAACTGCCTGTTTTTAACCACACTAATAACCACCCAAATCTTGCTCTTTTTAACTGCACTAATAACCACCCGAAACTGCCCCTTTTTAACCACACTAATAACCACCCAAAACTTCCTCTTTTTAACCACACTAATAACCACCCAAATCTGCCTCTTTTTAACCACACTAATAACCACCCAAAACTGCCTCTTTTTAACTACACTAATAACCACCCAAATCTGCCCATTTTTAACCACCCTGATAACCACCCAAAACTGCCTCTTTTTAACCACCATAATAACCACCCAAAACTGCCTCTTTTTAACCACCCTAATAACCACCCAAAACTGCCTCTTTTTAACCACGTAATAACCACCCAAAACTGCCTCTTTTTAACCACATTAATAACCACCCAAAACTGCCTCTTTTTAACCAAACTAATAACCACTAAAAACTGCCCTTTTTAACAACACTAATAACCACCCTAAACTGCCCGTTTTTAACCACACTAAGAACCACCCAAAACTGCCCCTTTTTAACCACACTAATATCCACCCAAACACTGCCTCTTTTTAACCACACTAATAACCACCCAACACTGCTTCTTTTCAACCACCCTAATAACCACCCCAAACTGCCTCTTTGTAACCTTACTAATAACCACCCAAAACTACATCTTTTTAACCACACTCATAACCACCCGAAACTGCATCTTTTTAACAACGCTAATAACCACCCGAAACTGCCTCTTAACCACACTAATAGCCACCCAAAACTGCCCCTTTTTAACCAACCCTAATTACCAACCAAAACTGCCTCTTTTTAACCACACTATTTATAACCACCCCAAAACTTTCCCTTTTCAACCACACTAATAACAACCCATAAGTGCCTCTTTTAAACCACACTAATAGCCGCCCAAAACTACCGCTTCTTAATTGCACTAATAACACATCAAAACTTCCCCTTTTCAACCACAGTAATAACAACCCATAACGGTCTCTTTTTAACCACACTAATAACCACCCAAAACTGCCCCTTTTTAACCAACCCTAATAACCAACCAAAACTGCCTCTTTTTAACCACACTATTTATAACCACCCCAAGACTTTCCCTTTTTAACCACACTAATAACAACCCATAAGTGCCTCTTTTAAACCACACTAATAGCCGCCCAAAACTACCGCTTCTTAATTGCACTAATAACAACTCAAAACTTCCCCTTTTTAACCACAGTAATAACCACCCAAAACTGCCTCTTTTTAACCACACTAATAACCACCCAAAACTGAGTCTTTTTAAACAAACTAATAACCAGCCAAAACTGCCTCTTAACCACACTAATAACCAACCAAAACTGCCTCTTTTTAACCACACTATTTATAACCACCCCAAAACTTTCCCTTTTTAACCACACTAATAACAACCCATAAGTGCCTATTTTAAACCACACTAATAGCCGCCCAAAACTACCGCTTCTTAATTGCACTCATAACACATCAAAACTTCCCCTTTTTAACCACAGTAATAACCACCCATAACGGCCTCTTTTTAACCACACTAATAACCACCCAAAACTGCCCCTTTTTAACCAACCCTAATAACCAACCAAAACTGCCTCTTTTTAACCACACTATTTATAACCACCCCAAAACTTTCCCTTTTTAACCACACTAATAACAACCCATAAGTGCCTATTTTAAACCACACTAATAGCCGCCCAAAACTACCGCTTCTTAATTGCACTAATAACACATCAAAACTTCCCCTTTTCAACCACAGTAATAACCACCCATAACGGCCTCTTTTTAACCACACTAATAACCACCCAAAACTGCCCCTTTTTAACCAACCCTAATAACCAACCAAAACTGCCTCTTTTTAACCACACTATTTATAACCACCCCAAAACTTTCCCTTTTTAACCACACTAATAACAACCCATAAGTGCCTCTTTTAAACCACACTAATAGCCGCCCAAAACTACCGCTTCTTAATTGCACTAATAACAACTCAAAACTTCCCCTTTTTAACCACATTAATAACCACCCGAAACTGCATCTTTTTAACCACCCTGATAACCACCCAAAACTGCCTCTTTTTAACCACCCTAATAACCACCCAAAACTGCCTCTTAACCACACTAATAACCACCCAAAACGGCCTCTTTTTAACCACACTAATAACCACCCAAAACTGCCTCTTTTTAACCACCCTAATAACCACCCAAAACTACATCTTTTTAACCACACTAATAACCACCCGAAACTGCATCTTTTTAACAACCCTAATAACCACCCGAAACTGCCCCTTTTTAACCACACTAATAACCACCCGAAACTGCATCTTTTTAACAACCCTAATAACCACCCGAAACTGCCCCTTTTTTACCACCCTAATAACCACCTGAAACTGCCTCTTAACCACACTAATAACCACCCAAAACGGCCTCTTCTTTAGCACCCTAATAACCACCCAAAACTACATCTTTTTAACCACACTAATAACCACCCGAAACTGCATCTTTTTAACCACCCTAATAACTACCCAACACTGCCTCTTTTTAACCACCCTAATAACCACCCGAAACTGCCTCTTATCCACATTAATAACCAATCAGATGAGGCTCCGTCTCCGTTCTGACCAATGAAAAATTGCACGGGTCGAGTCAGTCTGCGTCAGTCAGCTGAAGGCTATCAGAATAATACATATTACAATGCAACCACCCAAAACGGCCTCTTTTTAACCACACTAATAACCACCCAAAACTGCCTCTTCTTAAGCACCCTAATAACCACCCAAAACTACATCTTTTTAACCACACTAAAAACCACCCGAAACTGCATCTTTTTAACAACCCTAATAATCACCCGAAACTGCCCCTTTATAACCACCCTAATAGCTACCCAACACTGCCTCTTTTTAACCACCCTAATAACCACTCGAAACTGCCTCTTATTCACACTAATAACCACCCATAACGGCCTCTTTTTAACCACACTAATAACCACCCAAAACTGCCCCTTTTTAACCAACCCTAATAACCAACCAAAACTGCCTCCTTTTAACCACACTAATTATAACCACCCCAAAACTTTCCCTTTTTAACCACACTAATAACAACCCATAACTGCCTCTTTTAAACCACACTAATAGCCGCCCAAAACTACCGCTTCTTAATGGCACTAATAAGAACTCAAAACTTCCTCTTTTTAACCACAGTAATAACCACCCAAAACTGCCTCTTTTTAAACAAACTAATAACCAGCCACTACTGCCTGTTTTTAACCACACTAATAACCACCCAAATCTTGCTCTTTTTAACTACACTAACAACCACCCGAAACTGCCCATTTTTAACCACACTAATAACCACCCAAAACTTCCTCTTTTTAACCACACTAATAACCACCCAAAACTGCCTCTTTTTAACCACACTAATAACCACCCAAAACTGCCTCTTGTTAAATACACTAATAACCACCCAAATCTGCCTCTTTTTAACCACACTAATAACCACCCAAAACTGCCTCTTTTTAACCACACTAATAACCACCCAAAACTGCCTCTTGTTAAATACACTAATAACCACCCAAATCTGCCTCTTTTTAACCACACTAATAACCACCCAAAACTGCCTCTTTTTAACTACACTAATAACCACCCGAAACTGCCCATTTTTAACCACCCTGATAACCACCGAAAACTTTCTCTTTTTAACCACACTAATAACCATCGAAAACTGCCTCTTTTTAACCATACTAATAACCACACAAAACTGCCTCTTTTTAACCACCCTAATCACCACCCAAAACTGCCTCTTTTTAGCCACCCTAATAACCACCCAAAACTGCCTCTTTTTAACCACCTAATAACCACCCAAAACTGCCTCTTTTTAACCACATTAATAACCACCCGAAACTCAATCTTTTTAACCACCCTAATAACCACCCAAAACTGCCTCTTTTTAACAACCCTAATAACTACCCAACACTGCCTCTTTTTAACCACCCTAATAATAACCCAAAACTGCCTCCTAACCACACTAACAACCACCCAAAACGGCCTCTTTTTAACCACACTAATAACCATAGAAAACTGCCTCTTTTTAACCACCCTAATAACCACCCAAAACTGCCTCTATTTAGCCACCCTAATAACCACCCAAAACTGCCTCTTTTTAACCACCTAATAACCACCCAACACTGCCTCTTTTTAACCACCCTAATAACAACCCAAAACTGCCTCCTAACCACACTAACAACCACCCAAAACGGCCTCTTTTTAACCACACTAATAACCATAGAAAACTGCCTCTTTTTAACCACCCTAATAACCACCCAAAACTACATCATTTTAACCACACCAATAACCACCCAAAACTGCCTCTTTTTAACCAAACTAAGAACCACCCAAAACTGCCCCTTTTTAACCACACCAATAACCACCCAAAACTGCCTGTTTTTAACCACACTAATAACCACCCAAAACTGCCTCTTTCATCACACTAATAACCACCCAAATCTACCTCTTTTTAGCTACACTAATAACCACCCAAAACTTCCTCTTTTTAACCACACTAATAACCACCCAAAACTGCCTCTTGTTAAACACACTAATAACGACCCAAATCTGCCTCTTTTTAACCACACTAATAACCACCCAAAACTGCCTCTTTTTAACTACACTAATAACCACCCAAATCTGCCCATTTTAAACCACCCTGATAACCCCCGAAAACTGGCTCTTTTTAACCACACTAATAACCATCCAAAACTGCCTCTTTTTAACCATACTAATAACCACACAAAACTGCCTCTTTTTAACCACCCTAATAACCACCCAAAACTGCCTCTTTTTAACCACACTAATAACCACCCAAAACTGCCTCTTTTTAACCATCCTAATAACCACCCAAAACTGCCTCTTTTTAACAACCTAATAACCACCAAAAACTGCCTCTTTTTAACCACACTAATAACAACCAAAAACTGCCCTTTTTAACCACACTACTAACCACCCAAAACTGCCCCTTTTTAACCACATTAATAACCACCCAAAACTGCCTGCTTTTAACCACACTAATAACCACCGTAAACTGCCTCATTTTAACCACACCAATAACCACCCAAAACCGCTTCTTTCTAACCACACTAATAACCACCCAAAACTCCCTGTTTTTAACGACAGTAAGAACCACCTAAAACTGCGGCTTTTTAACCATCGTAATCAGTAACCACCCCTGGAAAAGTTGAAAATTTACATGCACATGTTAATTGTAATCTAGAACATGAAAATCCTAATTTACATGTTTTGTTAATTTCATCTACATCTTGGCATTTTGTAAATTGAATTTGCATGCTTTTTTACATGGTAAGGAGGATTTACCTGGTCCCCTTTAATCCCTATAACTTAAAGAACCATGTAAATAACATGTAAATTTTGGGGAACAAATTTACAGTATCTTCCTTGTAAATATCCTGTAAATTGTTTAAACAAAACATGTAAGGAACATGCAAATGAGAAATATGGTGCTGTTCTAAGCCCTGTAAGTAACATGTAAATTCGGTGGCCCAAGTCCTGTAAAAATCATGTAAATGTAAATGGCAGACTGTCAAGAATATGTATCTATCTTATGAAGTTAAAAAAAATTGTAAATCAAATTTAACGTCATAGTGTGAGGAGTAGTCGGCTAATCTCCCGAGCCATGGGCTCATTTGTAAACACTTGACGTCCCGATCGAAGTAGAATTTGGAAGTGTTGGTTTTTATGGAGGGAGGAAAATTTGGAGGACCCTAACAAACCCTCGGAGCAAGGACAGAACCAACAACAAACTCAACCCACGTGCCAACCACTGAAACCGAACCCGGGTCACAGCGGTGGGAGGCTTTATAGGCATGTGCTGCCCCAAACGTTTCGGATTTTGAGTCTTTTTTTCCTGAAAACTGGTATCGAATTGACCATTTGGATTTTATATTTGCCTGCTATTCCGAAATATGATATTTGTTTTTGCCATAATATCAACCCTTTTAGGTGCTTCAACAGTTGCCTAGACGGCTACCGGTAATCTAAATGTACCGTCTTTTGCCTGGTAGTCTAAAATGGGATGTGACCTTTTGCCATCAGATTTTAAACCAAAAAGGCTTTCTTTTCTTTCAGTACTAATTTCGTCATGGGTAGAACCGTGCAGAGTTTTCAAATGAAAGAACAATGTCAACGTTTAGGAATGCAACTAAAAGTTGCTCAGAAGTGGACAACTGAAATGCTTAATACAGTAGATTAACTGGTTAAGGAAAACGTTTGTAGGCAGTTGTGTTTGCTGTCATGTGTTATTTCTAATTACAGGCAAATCGTCAGTTTTGTTTAGTTTTATTCCTTTAATGGTGACATTAAATAAAAGCCATTTTTTATAGGTATATCTTTAGTTTGCAGTAATTCTTTACTTTTTACTTCTGGATAAAACTTTCACCCTTTTAGACCGTGGGTGGCAGTGGAATCAACCAACAAGTACTTTGAAGGTTTTTAATTTTTTTCTAATGTGCAAGCAAAAGCGCCAAACTTGATGACTTTTCTCAAAATTTATTAGGAAACAACAGTTTTGGTATCTTATGTAGCCTCGTGGGAGTAGTCTTGATATATTCTCAGAGGTAAGGAGGGAGGAGAGAATTCTCGCGACAAGCTAGATGACAACGTCGTTCTAAGATGTTCGTGTGAACTACCACATCCTCACTGCTAATCAAGCATTCGAGTTGTACGTATCTTCACCCGTGACCCCGTGGCCCAATGGATAAGGCATCTGACTACGAATCAGGGGATTCCAGGTTCGAATCCTGGCGGGGTCGTTTGTTTACTTTATGTTTTAATTTCTCTCAGTCAAAACTCTGTAGCTAATTCTGTCTTTGAGGTTGAAGAAAAAAATAAAGTTAACGAGAAATACGTTCAGATGGTGTTGTCTGTGAAGTGCTTGTTTCAGTAATATAGGTTTTTTTTGGTTATTTTATTATAACCTTGCCTTTTGCAAAAGGAAATTTTGGAATCTTTTTTTAAGCATTTGTTCCACTGGGAATAGTTACACATACTCTTACATGGTACTATAATCTTAATGATAACTCAAACTTCTCACTCCCCGCACCCAAAACTGCCCCTTTTTAACCACCATGATAACTACCCACAACTGCCCCTTTTTAACCACACTAATAACCACCCAAAACCACCCTTTTTTACCCACCGTAATGACCACCGAAAACTGCCCCTTTTCAACCACACTAATAACCATCCAAAACCCTCCCTTTTTACCACGCTAATTACCACCAAAGACTGCCTCTTGTTTAACATCGTAATAACTACCCTAAGCTGTCTTTTTTTTACCACTCGAACAAACACTCAAAACTTCCCCTTTTAGCCATCCCAACAGCCACTCTGAACTGCCCACTTTTAATCGCCGTAAAAACCACCCAAAATTGCCCATTTTAACCACAGTAATAACCAACCCAAATTGCCCCATTTTAACAACCGTAATAATCACCCAAAACGGCCCCTTTTTAAACACCGTAATAACCACTCAAAACTGCCTATTTTTAACCACCAAAACTGCGTCTTTTTAGAGACCGTCGTACCCACCCAAAACTTACTCGTTTTTAACTACCGCAATAGCCACACAAACTGCTCCTTTTTAACCACCCAAAACTGACCCTTTTTTAGCACCGTACGTTTTTAGAGACCGTCATACCCACCCTAAACTTACTCGTTTTTAACTACCGCAATAGCCACCCAAACTGCTCCTTTTTAACCACCGTAGTAACCATCCGAAACTGCCTCTTTTTAACCACACTAATAACCACCCAAAACTGCCTCTTTTTAACCACACTAATAACCACCCAAAACTGCCTCTTCTTAACCACCCTAATAACCATCCAAAACTGCCTCTTCTTAACCACCCTAATAACCACCCAAAACTGGCTCTTTTTAACCACACTAATAACCACCCAAAACTGCCTCTTTTTAACCACCGTAATAGCCACCCAAAACTGACCCTTTTTTAGCACCGTCATAACCACCCACAACCACCTAAAGCTTTTGCTTATATTCGGTGTCGTTAATAATTTCGGTTGATAGAGTGAAGAGCAAGCTTGTTATAGTGAAATACTTTAACCCATTCACTCCGGTTTCGCCCACGAAGGACCAGAAATGCGTGCCATCGTCACTTCACCACTTTTAACAAGACCTAAGGTGCTTTTAATAGCCGGCCAACATAGTAGGATGAGATTTCGCAAGTCATGCTTAATAAGAAAAGTTGGATGAATCTAGCCAGGGTTACAAACACAGCAGTTTTGGAAATTGCTCCGTTTTATCCACTGCATGAAATTTGTGTTAATCCGTGGCAGAATGTTTAAAAAAATGCCCCATTTTAACCACCGTAATAACCACCCTAAACTGCCCCATTTTAACCACTCTGATAACCACTACAAACTGTTCCATTCTAACCACCGCCATCAAAACCGTCCCATTTTAACCACAGTAATAACCACCAAAACAGCCCCATTTTAACCACCGAAATAACTGCCCAAGACTACCCCTATTTAACCACGCTAATAACTGCCAAAAACTAAACCATTTTAACCGCCGTAATAACCACCCAAAACTGCCTCTTTTCAACCACGCTAATAACCATTCTAAAACGAAACAATTTAAGCCACTGTCAGTAACCATAAAAACTGCCTCTTATTTATATTAACCACGCTAATTACCATCCAAAACTGCCTGTTTTTAACCCCACTAGTAACCTCCCAAAACTGCGCCTTTTTAACCACCCTAAGAATCACCCGAAACTGCCTCTTTTTAACCATCGTGATCAGTAGCCACCCAAAACTGCCCCCTTTTAACCATACTAACAACTATCCAAAACTGCTTCTTTTTAACCACCGTAATAACTACCCAAAAGTGCCTCCTTTCAACCGCCGTAATCACCAACCCAAACTGCCCCTTTTTAACCACCGCAATAACAAACCAAATCTGCCCCTTTTAAACCACCGTAATAACCACCCAAAACCACCCTTTTTTACCCACCGTAATAAACATCCAAAACTGCCCCTTTTTAACTACACTAATAACCACCCAAAACTGCCCCTTGTTAACCACCCTAATAACCACCCAAAACTGCCCCTTTTTAACAACCCTAATAACCACCCAAAACTGCCCCTTGTTAACCACCCTAATAACCACCCAAAACTGCCCCTTTTTAACCACACTAATAACCACCCAAAACTGCCCTTGTTAACCACCCTAATAACCACCCAAAACTGCCCCTTTTTAACCACATAATAACCACCAAAACTGCCTCTTTTTAACCACACTAATAACAACCCAAAACTGCCTCTTCTTAAACACACTAATAACCACCCAAAACTGCCCCTTTTTAACCACACTAATAACCACCCAAAACTGCCCCTTTTAACCACACTAATAACCACCCAAAACTGCCTCTTTTTAACCACACCAATAACCACCCAAAACGGCCTCTTTTTAACCACACTAATAACCACCCAAAACTGCCCCTTTTTAACCAACCTAATAACCACCCAAAACTGCCTCTTTTTAACCACCCTGATAACCACCAAAACTGCCTCTTGTTAACCACACTAATAACTACCCAAAACTGCTTCTTTTTAACCACCCTAGTAACCACCCAAAACTGCCTCTTTTTAACCGCACTAATAACCACCCGAAACTGCCCCTTTTCAACCACCCTAATAACCACCCAAAACTGCCTCTTTTTAACCACACTAATAACTACCCAAAACTGCCTATTTTTAACCACCTTGATAACCACCCAAAACTGCCTTTTTTTAACCACCCTGATTACCAGCAAAACATCCTCTTTTTAACAACACTAATACCCACCCAAAACTGCATCTTTTTCACCACACTAATAACCACCCTAATAACCACCGAAAACTGCCCCTTTTTAACCACACTAATAACCACCCAAAACTGCCTCTTTTTAACCACACTAATAACCAACCAAAACTGCCTCTTTTTAACCACACTAATAACCACCCAAAACTGCCTCTTTTTAACCACACTAATAACCAACCAAAACTGCCTCTTTTTAACCACACTAATAATCATCCAAAACTGCCTCTTTTTAACCACACTAATAACCACCCAAAACTGCCTCTTTTTAACCACACTAATAACCACCCGAAACTGCCCCTTTTTAACCACCCTAATAACCACCCAAAACTGCCTCTTTTTAACCACACTAATAACTACCCAAAAGTGCCTCTTTTTAACCAAACTAAGAACGACCCAAAACTGCCTCTTTTTAACCACACTAATAACCACCCAAAACTGCCTGTTTTTAACCACACTAATAACAACCAAAAACTGCCTCTTTAACCACACTAAGAACCACTCAAAACTGCCTCTTTTTAACCACCCTAATAACCACCCGAAACTGCCTTTTTTTAACCACACTAATAACAACCAAAAACTGCCCTTTTTAACCACACTACTAACCACCCAAAACTGTCCCTTTTTAACCACACTAATAACCACCCAAAACTGCCATTTTTTAACCACGCTAATAACCACTCAAAACTGCCCTTTTTAACAACACTAATAACCACCCTAAACTGCCCGTTTTTAACCACACTAAGAACCACCCAAAACTGCGTCTTTTTAACCACACTAATAACCACCCAAAAACTGCCTCTTTTTAACCACCCTAATAAACACCCAACACTGCTTCTTTTTAACCACCCTAATATCCACCCAAAACTGAACCTTTTCAACCACCCTAATAACCACCCAAAACGGCCTCTTTTCAACCACACTAATAACCACCCAAACCTGCCTCTTTCTAACAACACTAATAACCACCCAAAACTGCCACTTTTTAACCACCCTAATAACCACCCAAAACTGCTTCTTTTTAACCACCCTAATAACCACCCAAAACTACCTCTTTCTATCCATACTAATAACCACCCAAAACTTCCCTTTTTTAACCACAGTATTAACTACCCAAAACTACCTCTTTCTAACCATACTAACAACGACTCACAACTGCCCCTTTTTAACCACCCTAATAACCACCCGAAACTGCATCTTTTTAACAACCCTAATAACCACCCAAAACTGCCTCTTTTTAACCACCCTAATAACCACCCGACACTGCCTCTGAACCACACTTTTTCACCCAAAACTGACTCTTTTGAACCACACTAATAACCACCCGAAACTGCCTCTTTTTAACCACACTAATAACCGCCCAAAACTGCCCCTTTTTAACCACCCTAATAACCAGCGAAAACTGCCTCTTTTAACCACCTTAAGAACCACCGAAAAGTGCCTCTTTGTAACCACACTAATAACCACCCATAACTGCCTCTTTTTAACCACATTAATAACCACCCAAAACTGCCTCATTTTAACCACACCAATAACCACCCAAAACCGCTTCTTTTTAACCACACTAATAACCAGCCAAAACTGCCTCTTTTTAACGACACTAAGAACCACCTAAAACTGCGGCTTTTTAACCAACGTAATGAGTAATCACCCCTGGAAAAGTTGAAAATTTACATGCACATGTAAATTGTAATCTAGAACATGAAAATCCTAATTTACATGTTTTGTTAATTTCATCTACGTCTTGGCATTTTGTAAATTGAATTTGCATGCTTTTTTACATGGTAAGGAGGATTTACATGGTCCCCTTTAACCCCTATAACTTAAAGAACCATGTAAATAACATGTAAATTTTGGGGAACAAATTTACAGTATCTTCCTTGTAAATATCCTGTCAATTGTTTAAACAAAACATGTAAGGAACATGCAAATGAGAAATATGGTGCTGTTCTATGCCCTGTAAGTAACATGTAAATTCGGTGGCCGAAGTCCTGTAAAAATCATGTAAATGTAAATGGCAGACTGTCAAGAATATGTATCTAACATATGAAGTAAAAAAAAATTGTAAATCAAATTTAACGTGATAGTGTGAGGAGTAGTCGGCTAATCTCCCGAGCCATGGGCTCATTTGTAAACACTTGACATCCAGGTCGAATTAGAATTTGGAAGTGTTGGTTTTTATGGAGGGAGGAAAATTTGGAGGATCCTAACAAACCCTCGGAGCAAGGACAGAACCAACAACAAACTCAACCCACGTGCCAACCACTGGAACCGAACCCGGGTCACAGCGGTGGGAGGCTTTATAGGCATGTGCTGCCCCAAACGTTTCGGATTTTGAGTCTTTTTTTCCTGAAAACTGGTATCGAATTGACCATTTGGATTTTATATTTTCCTGCTATTCCGAAATATGATATTTGTTTTTGCCATAATATCAACCCTTTTAGGTGCTTCAACAGTTGCCTAGACGGCTACCGGTAATCTAAATGTACCGTCTTTTGCCTGGTAGTCTAAAATAGGATGTGACCTTTTGCCATCAGATTTTAAACCAAAAAGGCTTTCTTTTCTTTCAGTACTAATTTCGTCATGGGTAGAACCGTGCAGAGTTTTCAAATGAAAGAACAATGTCAACGTTTAGGAATGCAACTAAAAGCTGCTCAGAAGTGGACAAATGAAATGCTTAATACAGTAGATTAACTGGTTAAGGAAAACGTTTGTAGGCAGTTGTGTTTGCTGTCATGTGTTATTTCTAATTACAGGCAAATCGTCAGTTTTGTTTAGTTTTATTCCTTTAATGGTGACATTAAATAGAAGCCAATTTTTATAGGTATATCTTTAGTTTGCAGTAATTCTTTACTTTTTACTTCTGGATAAAACTTTCACCCTTTTAGACCGTGGGTGGCAGTGGAATCAACCAACAAGTACTTTGAAGGTTTTTATTTTTTTCTAATGTGCAAGCAAAAGCACCAAACTTGATGACTTTTTCTCAAAATTTATTAGGAAACAACAGTTTTGGTATCTTATGTAGCCTCGTGGGCGTAGTCTTGATATATTCTCAGAGTTAAGGAGGGAGGAGAGAATTCTCGCGACAAGCTAGATGACAATGTCGTTCTAAGATGTTCGTGTGAACTACCACATCCTCACTGCTAATCAAGCATTCGAGTTGTACGTATCTTCACCCGTGGCCCCGTGGCCCAATGGATAAGGCATCTGACTACGAATCAGGGGATTCCAGGTTCGAATCCTGGTGGGGTCGTTTGTTTATTTTATGTTTTAATTTCTCTCAGTCAAAACTCTGTAGCTAATTCTGTCTTTGAGGTTGAAGAAAAAAATAAAGTTAACGAGAAATACCTTCACATGGTGTTGTCTGTGAAGTGCTTGTTTCAGTAATATAGGTTTTTTTGGTTATTTTATTATAACCTTGCCTTTTGCAAAAGGAAATTTTGGAATCTTTTTTTAAGCATTTGCTCCACTGGGAATAGGTACACATACTCTTACATGGTACCATAATCTTAATGATAACTCAAACTTCTCACTCCCCGCACCCAAAACTGCCCCTTTTTAACCACCATGATAACTACCCCCAACTGCCCCTTTTTAACCACACTAATAACCACCCAAAACTGCCTCCTTTTAACCACTTATAACCACCCAAAACTGCCCCTTTTTAAGCACCCTGTTAACCACCCAAAACTGCCTCTTTTTAACCACCCTAATAACCAACCAAAACTCCCTCTTTTTAACCACACTAATAACCACCCAAAACTGCCTCTTTTTAACCACACTAATAACCACCCAACACCCCCTTTTTAACCACACTAATAACCACCCAAAACTGCCCCTTTTTAACCACCCTAATAACCACCCAAAACTGCCTCTTTTTAACCACCCTAATAATCACCCAAAACTGCCCCTTTTTAACCACACTAATAACCACCCAAAACTGCTCCTTTTTAACCACACTAATAACCTCCGAAAACTGCCTCGTATTAACCACCTTAATAACCAGAGAAAAGTGTCTCTTTTTAACCAACCTAATAACGACCAGAAACTTCCTCTTTTTAACCACACTAATAACCACCCAAAACTGCCTCTTTTTAACCACACTAATAACCACCTAAAACTGCCCCTTTTCAACCACACTAATAAAAACCCAACACCCCCTTTTTTTACCCGCAATGATACCGACCCGAAACTGCCTCTTTTTAACCACCCTGTTAACCACCCAAAACAGCCTCTTTTTAACCACACTAATAACCACCCAAAACTGCCTCTTTTTAACCACACTAATAACCACCCAAAACTGCCTCTTTTTAACCACTCTAATAACCACCCAAAACTGCCCCCTTTTAACCACCCCGAAAACCAACAAAAACTGCCTCTTTTCAACCACAGTAAGAACCACCAAAAACTGTCTCTTTTTAAACACACTAATGACCACCCAAAACCGCCTGTTTTTAACCACACTAATAACCACCCATAACTGCCTCTTTTTAACCACACTCATAACCACCCGAAACTGCCCCTTTTTAACCACCCTGTTAACCACCCAAAACTGCCTCTTTTTAACCACACTAATAACGACCCAAACCTGCATCTTTTTAACCACACTAATAACCACCCAAAACTGCCTCTTTTTAACCACACTAATAACCACCCAAAACTGCCTCTTTTTAAACACACTAATAACCACCCAAAACTGCCTCTTTTTAACCACACTAATAATCACCCAAAACTGACTCTTTTTAACCACACTAATAACCAGCCGAAAATGCCTCTTTTTAACCACACTAATAACCGCCCAAAACTGCCCCTTTTTAACCACCCTAATAACCACCCAAAACTGCCTCTTTTAACCACCTTAATAACCACCGAAAAGTGCCTCTTTGTAACCACACTAATAACCGCCCAAAACTGCCCCTTTTTAACCAGCCTTATAACCAGCGAAAACTGCCTCTTTTAACCACCTTAATAACCACCGAAAAGTGCCTCTTTGTAACCACCCTAATAGCCGCCCAAAACTGCCCCTTTTTAACCAGCCTTATAACCAGCGAAAACTGCCTCTTTTAACCACCTTAATAACCACCGAAAAGTGCCTCTTTGTAACCACCCTAATAACCACCCAAAACTGCCTCTTTTTAACCACATTAATAACCACCCAAAACTGCCTCATTTTAACCACACCAATAACCACCCAAAACCGCCCCTTTTTAACCACACTAATAACCACCCAAAACTGCCTCTTTTAACCACCTTAATAACCACCGAAAAGTGCCTCTTTGTAACCACACTAATAACCGCCCAAAACTGCCCCTTTTTAACCAGCCTTATAACCAGCGAAAACTGCCTCTTTTAACCACCTTAATAACCACCGAAAAGTGCCTCTTTGTAACCACCCTAATAGCCGCCCAAAACTGCCCCTTTTTAACCAGCCTTATAACCAGCGAAAACTGCCTCTTTTAACCACCTTAATAACCACCGAAAAGTGCCTCTTTGTAACCACCCTAATAACCACCCAAAACTGCCTCTTTTTAACCACATTAATAACCACCCAAAACTGCCTCATTTTAACCACACCAATAACCACCCAAAACCGCCCCTTTTTAACCACACTAATAACCACCTAAAACTGCCTCTTTTTAACGACACTAAGAACCACCCAAAACTGCGACTTTTTAACCATCGTAATCAGTAACCACCTCTGGAAAAGTTGAAAATTTACATGCACATGTAAATTGTAATCTAGAACATGAAAATCGTAATTTACATGTTTTGTTAATTTACATCTACATCTTGGCATTTTGTAAATTGAATTTGCATGCTTTTTTACATGGTAAGGAGGATTTACATGGTCCACTTTAGCCCCTATAACTTAAAGAACCATGTGAATAACATGTAAATTTTGGGGAACAAATTTACAGTATCTTCCTTCTAAATATCCTGTAAATTGTTTAAACAAAACATGTAAGGAACATGCAAATGAGAAATATGGTGCTGTTCTATGCCCTGTAAGTAACATGTAAATTCGGTGGCCCAAGTCCTGTAAAAATCATGTAAATGTAAATGGCAGACTGTCAAGAATATGTATCTAACATATGAAGTAAAAAAAAAAATTGTAAATCAAATTTAACGTCATAGTGTGAGGAGTAGTCGCCTAATCTCCCGAGCCATGGGCTCATTTGTAAACACTTGACGTCCAGGTCGAATTAGAATTTGGAAGTGTTGGTGTTTATGGAGGGAGGAAAATTTGGAGGATCCTAACAAACCCTCGGAGCAAGGACAGAACCAACAACAAACTCAACCCACGTGCCAACCACTGGAACCGAACCCGGGTCACAGCGGTGGGAGGCTTTATAGGCATGTGCTGCCCCAAACGTTTCGGATTTTGAGTCTTTTTTTCCTGAAAACTGGTATCGAATTGACCATTTGGATTTTATATTTGCCTGCTATTCCGAAATATGATATTTGTTTTTGCCATAATATCAACCCTTTTAGGTGCTTCAACAGTTGCCTAGACGGCTACCGGTAATCTAAATGTACCGTCTTTTGCCTGGTAGTCTAAAATAGGATGTGACCTTTTGCCATCAGATTTTAAACCAAAAAGGCTTTCTTTTCTTTCAGTACTAATTTCGTCATGGGTAGAACCGTGCAGAGTTTTCAAATGAAAGAACAATGTCAACGTTTAGGAATGCAACTAAAAGCTGCTCAGAAGTGGACAAATGAAATGCTTAATACAGTAGATTAACTGGTTAAGGAAAACGTTTGTAGGCAGTTGTGTTTGCTGTCATGTGTTATTTCTAATTACAGGCAAATCGTCAGTTTTGTTTAGTTTTATTCCTTTAATGGTGACATTAAATAGAAGCCAATTTTTATAGGTATATCTTTAGTTTGCAGTAATTCTTTACTTTTTACTTCTGGATAAAACTTTCACCCTTTTAGACCGTGGGTGGCAGTGGAATCAACCAACAAGTACTTTGAAGGTTTTTATTTTTTTCTAATGTGCAAGCAAAAGCACCAAACTTGATGACTTTTTCTCAAAATTTATTAGGAAACAACAGTTTTGGTATCTTATGTAGCCTCGTGGGCGTAGTCTTGATATATTCTCAGAGTTAAGGAGGGAGGAGAGAATTCTCGCGACAAGCTAGATGACAATGTCGTTCTAAGATGTTCGTGTGAACTACCACATCCTCACTGCTAATCAAGCATTCGAGTTGTACGTATCTTCACCCGTGGCCCCGTGGCCCAATGGATAAGGCATCTGACTACGAATCAGGGGATTCCAGGTTCGAATCCTGGCGGGGTCGTTTGTTTATTTTATGTTTTAATTTCTCTCAGTCAAAACTCTGTAGCTAATTCTGTCTTTGAGGTTGAAGAAAAAAATAAAGTTAACGAGAAATACCTTCACATGGTGTTGTCTGTGAAGTGCTTGTTTCAGTAATATAGGTTTTTTTGGTTATTTTATTATAACCTTGCCTTTTGCAAAAGGAAATTTTGGAATCTTTTTTTAAGCATTTGCTCCACTGGGAATAGGTACACATACTCTTACATGGTACCATAATCTTAATGATAACTCAAACTTCTCACTCCCCGCACCCAAAACTGCCCCTTTTTAACCACCATGATAACTACCCCCAACTGCCCCTTTTTAACCACACTAATAACCACCCAAAACTGCCTCCTTTTAACCACTTATAACCACCCAAAACTGCCCCTTTTTAAGCACCCTGTTAACCACCCAAAACTGCCTCTTTTTAACCACCCTAATAACCACCCAAAACTGCCTCTTTTTAACCACACTAATAACCACCCAACACCCCCTTTTTAACCACACTAATAACCACCCAAAACTGCCCCTTTTTAACCACCCTAATAACCACCCAAAACTGCCTCTTTTTAACCACCCTAATAATCACCCAAAACTGCCCCTTTTTAACCACACTAATAACCACCCAACACCCCCTTTTTAACCACACTAATAACCACCCAAAACTGCCCCTTTTTAACCACCCTAATAACCACCCAAAACTGCCTCTTTTTAACCACCCTAATAATCACCCAAAACTGCCCCTTTTTAACCACACTAATAACCACCCAAAACTGCTCCTTTTTAACCACACTAATAACCTCCGAAAACTGCCTCGTATTAACCACCTTAATAACCAGAGAAAAGTGTCTCTTTTTAACCAACCTAATAACGACCAGAAACTTCCTCTTTTTAACCACACTAATAACCACCCAAAACTGCCTCTTTTTAACCACACTAATAACCACCTAAAACTGCCCCTTTTCAACCACACTAATAAAAACCCAACACCCCCTTTTTTTACCCGCAATGATACCGACCCGAAACTGCCTCTTTTTAACCACCCTGTTAACCACCCAAAACAGCCTCTTTTTAACCACACTAATAACCACCCAAAACTGCCTCTTTTTAACCACACTAATAACCACCCAAAACTGCCTCTTTTTAACCACTCTAATAACCACCCAAAACTGCCCCCTTTTAACCACCCCGAAAACCAACAAAAACTGTCTCTTTTCAACCACAGTAAGAACCACCAAAAACTGTCTCTTTTTAAACACACTAATGACCACCCAAAACCGCCTGTTTTTAACCACACTAATAACCACCCATAACTGCCTCTTTTTAACCACACTCATAACCACCCGAAACTGCCCCTTTTTAACCACCCTGTTAACCACCCAAAACTGCCTCTTTTTAACCACACTAATAACGACCCAAACCTGCATCTTTTTAACCACACTAATAACCACCCAAAACTGCCTCTTTTTAACCACACTAATAACCACCCAAAACTGCCTCTTTTTAAACACACTAATAACCACCCAAAACTGCCTCTTTTTAACCACACTAATAATCACCCAAAACTGACTCTTTTTAACCACACTAATAACCAGCCGAAAATGCCTCTTTTTAACCACACTAATAACCGCCCAAAACTGCCCCTTTTTAACCACCCTAATAACCACCCAAAACTGCCTCTTTTAACCACCTTAATAACCACCGAAAAGTGCCTCTTTGTAACCACACTAATAACCGCCCAAAACTGCCCCTTTTTAACCAGCCTTATAACCAGCGAAAACTGCCTCTTTTAACCACCTTAATAACCACCGAAAAGTGCCTCTTTGTAACCACCCTAATAACCGCCCAAAACTGCCCCTTTTTAACCAGCCTTATAACCAGCGAAAACTGCCTCTTTTAACCACCTTAATAACCACCGAAAAGTGCCTCTTTGTAACCACCCTAATAACCACCCAAAACTGCCTCTTTTTAACCACATTAATAACCACCCAAAACTGCCTCATTTTAACCACACCAATAACCACCCAAAACCGCCCCTTTTTAACCACACTAATAACCACCTAAAACTGCCTCTTTTTAACGACACTAAGAACCACCCAAAACTGCGACTTTTTAACCATCGTAATCAGTAACCACCTCTGGAAAAGTTGAAAATTTACATGCACATGTAAATTGTAATCTAGAACATGAAAATCGTTATTTACATGTTTTGTTAATTTACATCTACATCTTGGCATTTTGTAAATTGAATTTGCATGCTTTTTTACATGGTAAGGAGGATTTACATGGTCCACTTTAGCCCCTATAACTTAAAGAACCATGTGAATAACATGTAAATTTTGGGGAACAAATTTACAGTATCTTCCTTCTAAATATCCTGTAAATTGTTTAAACAAAACATGTAAGGAACATGCAAATGAGAAATATGGTGCTGTTCTATGCCCTGTAAGTAACATGTAAATTCGGTGGCCCAAGTCCTGTAAAAATCATGTAAATGTAAATGGCAGACTGTCAAGAATATGTATCTAACATATGAAGTAAAAAAAAAATTGTAAATCAAATTTAACGTCATAGTGTGAGGAGTAGTCGCCTAATCTCCCGAGCCATGGGCTCATTTGTAAACACTTGACGTCCAGGTCGAATTAGAATTTGGAAGTGTTGGTGTTTATGGAGGGAGGAAAATTTGGAGGATCCTAACAAACCCTCGGAGCAAGGACAGAACCAACAACAAACTCAACCCACGTGCCAACCACTGGAACCGAACCCGGGTCACAGCGGTGGGAGGCTTTATAGGCATGTGCTGCCCCAAACGTTTCGGATTTTGAGTCTTTTTTTCCTGAAAACTGGTATCGAATTGACCATTTGGATTTTATATTTGCCTGCTATTCCGAAATATGATATTTGTTTTTGCCATAATATCAACCCTTTTAGGTGCTTCAACAGTTGCCTAGACGGCTACCGGTAATCTAAATGTACCGTCTTTTGCCTGGTAGTCTAAAATAGGATGTGACCTTTTGCCATCAGATTTTAAACCAAAAAGGCTTTCTTTTCTTTCAGTACTAATTTCGTCATGGGTAGAACCGTGCAGAGTTTTCAAATGAAAGAACAATGTCAACGTTTAGGAATGCAACTAAAAGCTGCTCAGAAGTGGACAAATGAAATGCTTAATACAGTAGATTAACTGGTTAAGGAAAACGTTTGTAGGCAGTTGTGTTTGCTGTCATGTGTTATTTCTAATTACAGGCAAATCGTCAGTTTTGTTTAGTTTTATTCCTTTAATGGTGACATTAAATAGAAGCCAATTTTTATAGGTATATCTTTAGTTTGCAGTAATTCTTTACTTTTTACTTCTGGATAAAACTTTCACCCTTTTAGACCGTGGGTGGCAGTGGAATCAACCAACAAGTACTTTGAAGGTTTTTATTTTTTTCTAATGTGCAAGCAAAAGCACCAAACTTGATGACTTTTTCTCAAAATTTATTAGGAAACAACAGTTTTGGTATCTTATGTAGCCTCGTGGGCGTAGTCTTGATATATTCTCAGAGTTAAGGAGGGAGGAGAGAATTCTCGCGACAAGCTAGATGACAATGTCGTTCTAAGATGTTCGTGTGAACTACCACATCCTCACTGCTAATCAAGCATTCGAGTTGTACGTATCTTCACCCGTGGCCCCGTGGCCCAATGGATAAGGCATCTGACTACGAATCAGGGGATTCCAGGTTCGAATCCTGGCGGGGTCGTTTGTTTATTTTATGTTTTAATTTCTCTCAGTCAAAACTCTGTAGCTAATTCTGTCTTTGAGGTTGAAGAAAAAAATAAAGTTAACGAGAAATACCTTCACATGGTGTTGTCTGTGAAGTGCTTGTTTCAGTAATATAGGTTTTTTGGTTATTTTATTATAACCTTGCCTTTTGCAAAAGGAAATTTTGGAATCTTTTTTTAAGCATTTGTTCCACTGGGAATAGGTACACATACTCTTAAAAGGTACTATAATCTTAATGATAACTCAAACTTCTCACTCCCCGCACCCAAAACTGCCCCTTTTTAACCACCATGATAACTACCCACAACTGCCCCTTTTTAACCACACTAATAACCCTCCAAAACCGTCCCTTTTTACCACGCTAATTACTACCAAAGACTGCCTCTTGTTTAACGTCGTAATAACTACCGTAAGCTGTCTTTTTTAACCACTCGAACAAACACTCAAAACTTCCCCTTTTAGCCATCCCAACAGCCATTCTGAACTGCCCACTTTTAAACGCCGTAATAATCACCCAAAACGGCCCCTTTTTAAAGACCGTAATAACCACTCAAAACTGCCTATTTTTAACCACCAAAAACTGCGTCTTTTTAGAGACCGTCATACCCACCCAAAACTTACTCGTTTTTAACTACCGCAATAGCCACCCAAACTGCTCCTTTTTAACCACCCAAAACTGACCCTTTTTTAGCACCGTACGTTTTTAGAGACCGACATACCCACCCAAAACTTACTCGTTTTTAAGTACCGCAATAGCTACCCAAACTGCTCCTTTTTAACCACCGTAATAACCATCCGAAACTGCCCCTTTTTAACCACACTAATAACCACCCAAAACTGTCTCTTTTTAACCACCCTAATAACCACCCAAAACTGGCTCTTTTTAACCACACTAATAACCACCCAAAACTGCCTCTTTTTAACCACCGTAATAGCCACCCAAAACTGACCCTTTTTTAGCACCGTCATAACCCCCCACAACCACCTAAAGGTTTTGCTTATATTCGGTGCCGTTAATAATTTCTTTTGATAGAGTGAAGGGCAAGCTTGTTATAGTGAAATACTTTAACCCATTCACTCCGGTTTCGCCCACGAAGGACCAGAAATGCGTGCCATCGTCACTTCACCATTTTTAACAAGACCTAAAGGGCTTTTAATAGCCGGCCAACATAGTAGGATGAGATTTCGCAAGTCACGCTTAATAAGAAAAGTTGGATGAATCTAGCCAGGGTTACAAACACAGCAGTTTTGGAAATTGCTCCTTTTTATCCACTGCATGAAATTTGTGTTAATCCATGGCAGAATGTTTAAAAAAATGCCCCATTTTAACCACCGTAATAACCACCCTTAACTGCCCCATTTTAACCACTCTGATAACCACTACAAACTGTTCCATTCTAACCACCGCCATCAAAACCGTCCCATTTTAACCACAGTAACAACCACCAAAACAGCCCCATTTTAACCACCGAAATAACTGCCCAAGACTACCCCTATTTAACCACGCTAATAACTGCCAAAAACTGAACCATTTTAACCGCCGTAATAACCACCCAAAACTGCCTCTTTTCAACCACGCTAATAACCATTCTAAACTGCCTGTTTTTAACCCCACTAGTAACCACCCAAAACTGCGCCTTTTTAACCACCCTAAGAATCACCCAAAACTGCCTCTTTTTAACCATCGTAATCAGTAACCACCCAAAACTGCCCCTTTTAACCATACTAACAACTATCCAAAACTGCTTCTTTTTAACCACCGTAATAACTACCCAAAAGTGCCTCTTTTCAACCGCCGTAATAACCACCCCAAACTGCCCCTTTTTAACCACCGCAATAACAAACCAAATCTGCCCCTTTTTAACCACCGTAATAACCACCGAAAACCACCCTTTTTTACCCACCGTAATAACCATCCAAAACTGCCCCTTTTTAACCACCGTATTAACCACCCAAAACTGCCCCTTGTTAACCACAGTAATAACCACCCAAAACTGCCCCTTTTTAACCACAGTAATAACCACCCAAAACTGCCCCTTGTTAACCACCCTAATAACCACCCAAAACTGCCCCTTGTTAACCACCCTAATAGCCACCCAAAACTGCCCCTTGTTAACCACCCTAATAACCACCCAAAACTGCCCCTTGTTAACCACCCTAATAACTACCCGAAACTGCCCCTTGTTAACCACCCTAATAACTACCCGAAACTGCCCCTTGTTAACCACCCTAATAACCGCCCCAAACTGCCCCTTGTTAACCACCCTAATGACCACCAAAAACTGCCCCTTGTTAACCACCCTAATAACTACCCGAAACTACCCCTTTGTAACCACCGTAATAACTACCCCTAACTGCCCCTTGTTAACCACCCTAATAACCACCCGAAACTGCCTCTTGTTAACCACTGTAATAACTACCCGAAACTGCCCCTTTTTAACAACCCTCATACACTCTAAAGTGTCCCTCATAAACCACTCTAACAAACTCTTAAAACTTCCCCTTTTAACCTTCCAACAACCACCCTATACTGCCCCTGTTTAGCCACCCTAATAACCATCCAAAACTCCACGTTGTTAACCACCCCAGTAACCAAACCAAACTGGTTTTGAATATTTGATACACTCATTGAGAGTGCGTACTTGGCTAATTCAGTTTCAATTGGCAAATATATAACACAGTGCTCTCCCAAGAAGTTGGAAACTAAGAAGTAATTGACAGCTAGTCTGATCAAAGTATAAAGGGTTTTTAGCGGTCTTTTTGTGCCAAAAAAGGGCGAGCTATCAAAACATCCCACAAGCCTTCAAGATCGTCAAACAAGAAAACGGCTTTGGCTTAGCTCGCTTTGAAATCACCCTGCCTTCCTCGGTGCCGAAACGGTAAGCCCACGGCCTGCCGAGCTGAAAAATGTCTCCATTGCCACTGCATTCAGTTCGAGGAGTTTAATTAACGTTTCAGTTTCAACGTTGAGACATCAATTTGTTAAAGTAGAAGGTCCTACGACCTGGCTAAATACTTCTCGTTTCTGCGCTACTGTTGACAAGCTTGATCGCTCCATGAAGATACCGTTGTACATTTAGACATAATTTCCAAGGACTTTTTAAGGCCTTTAAGGGCCTTGAAATATGGAGTTAATCATAAACTAATTGCCCTTAAAACTTCGTCTAAACTTGGTTTACAAAATAAATGCTGGCCATGTTGTTGATAGAGTGAAGGGCAAACTTGTTATAGTGAAATACTTTAACCCATTCACTCCGGTTGCGCCCATGAAGGACCAGAAATGCGTGCCATCGTCACTTCACCATTTTTAACAAGACTCAAGGGGCTTTTAAGAGCCGGCCAACGTAGTAGGATGAGATTTTGCAAGTCAGGCTTAATAAGAAGAATTAGTTGAATCTATTCAGGGTTACAAAAACAGCGGTTTTGGAAATTGCTTCTTTTTATCCAGCGCATGAAATTTGTGTTAATCCGTGGCCTTTTAACTGGCTGAAGGGGGTCTCAAAATTCACGCCAAAAACATGTACAGCTCCTTTTTACCCTTCTCAAGCACATCACATGGAACTGTGTCCTTTTAACCGGCTTTAAGGATGTTTTTAAAAAACTACCCCTTTTTAACTACCCTAATAACTACCAAAAACTGCCCCTTTTAACCATCTTGAGAACCACCCAAGACTGCTCCTTTTTAACCACGCTAATAACCACCCAAAACTGCCCCTTTTTAAGCACCCTAATAACTATTTAAAACTGCCCCATTTAAACCACTCTTATAACCTCTATAAACTGCCCCATTCTAACCACTGCCACCAAAACTGTCCCATTTTAACCACCGTAATAACCGCCCAAAACTGCCCCATTTTAACCACGCTAATAACCACCCAAAACTGAACCATTTTATCCATCGCAATAACCACCTTAAACTGCCTCTTTCTATCCATCCTTATAATCATCCAAAACTGCCCAATTTTAACAACCGCAATAACCACCCAAAACTGCCCTGTTTCAACCACTCTGATAACCACTATAAATTGCCCCATTTTAACCACCGTAATAACCACCAAAACTGTCCCTATTTAACCACGCTAATAACCACCAAAGCTGAACCATTGTAACCACCGTAGTAACCATCCCTAACCCCCTCTTTTTAATCACCTTAATAACCACCCAAAACTGCCCTTTTTTAGCCATTGTAATAACCACCCAAAACTGCGTCTTTTTAACCACCCTTATAACCATTCTAAACTGTTCCTTTTTAACCACCTCAATAAGCACTCTAAACTCCTCCCTTTTAATCACCCTAATATCCACCCAAAACCGCTTCTTTTTATCCACTCTAATAACCACCCAAAACTGCTTCTTTTTAACCACTGCGCAGTCGCTTACGGGAGGGATCGCTTACGAGCGCTTTTGATTACAGAGTTTTTAAAAATACCTTTCCTCGTACACTTAATCCTCCTAAAACATTAAGAAAAAGAAATTGAAGGATTTTCTCAGTGGGAGACTAAACCATTGTCAGTTTCTGGTGGTTTTTCCAAGAAAGAAAAGAGAAACTTTGAATCATTAGCCTTGTATGTTTCAAGTTGTAATCCATCTCCATCCTGGTAGTGAAATTTAAAACGAAACTGAACTGTGTGTGGTTTTTTTTTTGCAATTTTTTGGAAGTATTTTCCTGTATAAGTACATTTTACGTAAATTATATTTCAGATATTTTCTTTATATTATTTTCTGGGTTAGTCCCTTAATTCATTTCAAAAGGTTTGAAATAAAATCTTTTATCCCTGAATGGTGCATTGTGTTATTGGTTTTGTTGTTGTGTCTCTGTCATAAATTCAAGTAGAAATCTGAAAGGTTTGGTTGTCCCGGTAACTTCTAGTGGGCGATTCTTCGAAATTGGACTCCCTAAAAGCAGCGATGCCCAAGCTGCCCAAGAAGTATTAAAAACCAATTTAAATAATTTGATGCTTGCCAATAAATCCTGAAGATGTTAGCGACTTAAAGAGGTAACGTCCTTCTTAAATTACAACTAAGCACTTTTTCCTAGAACACGAAAAGGAGGATACTTAAGTGACTTTCGCAAAGGGAGATCAGACCATAGTCTGGGATGCGGGATTCCCAAGGTGGCGGGAAGCGGGAGAAAAGGGGAATATTTCGCAATTTTCGCAATTGATAAGATGCAAAGAGGCGGAAGCCAACATATACAGAGCGGGAACCGGGATTAGAGGGTATGGGAAGTGGGAGGTTTTATACCCCCTGTACCTCCCCCCCCCAATTCAAGGTTAATGCAGAACTTCCAGGAAAAGTATAGAGCTCTATCAGCTAATCTTTATTAGTGGAAGAAACCTAGCCCAGAGGAAGGTTAGTCGCACACGAGTCAAGGAGGCCTACACGGCCGGAGGTTATCCTGGGTTCTGTAGAATGAAGCAACTGAGACTGTATTTCTACCTTCCCCCCCCTGGATGGGATGCTAGTCCATCACAAGGTTCCCCCCAGCTGTATGTCGCCGGTACCCGGCTCGAGACCCAGTCCCTGTCATTGTGTTGCTTCCTTAGCGAAAAAACTTGAGCCCGGAAGTAGTACAGGATGAACATATTTTAGGAAAAACCAGATGTTCCCATCTTGACTTTCGGAAAATTTATCGGTCCCTGCACAGTAGACTGGTGTTCTAGTTACCCAAACATAACGAACCCAAAAGTAGCGAATTGCAAACAAATAGTTTTGACATCCGGATTTTTTTTATGGTGCAGGATTTCTTTTCTTCTGCTTTTACTTTTCCGGGCTTAGAACAGAAGTGTAATAAACTCTGAAGGATACTGAAGCAAGAAACAGGAAAAAAGTTTTCCCTCACAAGCTGGCTTTCCAGGTTACCAATTAACGTTACAAAGTGGTGGGGGGGGGGGGGGGGACAGGGGGGTTTAAACCTCACACTTCCCGTACCCTTTCATCCCGGTTCCCGCCCTGCATTTTTTGGCTTCCGCCTCTTTGCATTTTTCCGATTGCAAACTATTGCGCAATGTTGCGTAATTTTTCCCTTTTTCTTCCGCTTCCCGCCACCTTGGAAATCCCGCTTCCCGCCCCCTCTTTTTCCGCCTCCCGTACACCTCCCGTCCCCTTTTCTCCCGGTCTCCCGCCCCCTGTCTCCCCGCAGTACAAAAGCTACAGTTTAATTAAAATATTAATAACATTAGCTTAGGGACGGACCATTAGAAAAGTTATAGGGGCGGGCGAAGTAGAAAAAAAATTCATGCAAGGGAAAGTTGAGAGAGAAAAAATTCATGCACAGCGAGTTGCCCAGAAAAAGAAGTTCTTGCATGCGAAAGAACATATTCCTGCAAGGGAAATGTTAACGAAAAAAATTTGTGCCCCTCGAAAATCCCCCAACCCCCACAACTTTTCTAATGGTCCGTCCCTTAGTTGAAAATGGATGGAACATGGATAAAATGTATTAAAAGACGTCAAGACTCAAAAATAAGTCATATAGGATACAGCTTGATTCGCGTGTGTTCAAAGGTAAACTATTCCAATGGGTTGCCACTTTTGAGAAGAGTGTATTCTTCTGTTATAAGAGACCTTCAGCAGTATTTTGAAAATTAAAAGTATAGTGACCATGAAAACATTACAATCAAGGATCGATAAAACAGTATCAAATTTAAGCTGTGGTATGCTTTAAACATCTGCCGATGTCCAAAGTCTCAAGTCTCGCGATTACAACTAAAGAAAGGGCAAACTTCTATCGCCACATTCTGTCACGTCATATAATATTAAAATCAAAACCAGTGAATGTTATTCCGTTGTTGAGTTATTTGCCGAAACGTTCGACTGAAATTTGTAGAGCTAAGGATGGAAACGCCATATTGGTGTCCCTCGGAGGGGCACATACATGGCCGCCGGAAATCAATTAAAACATCTGGAATCCAGGCAAGAACGTCATGCTAGCCCACATATAAGGCACTAATAATATATAGCCCCATATGAATATATACACCAACTGAAACACGCACCTACCTCCACTAACACACACTTTGCTTCACTTGTACTCACTCTCCTTCGTTTGTACTCCCTTCCCTTCATTTGTACTCACTTGCCACCACTTGTACTCACTCATTCACTCATACGCAGTTTCCTTCACTCGTACTCACTTACCTTCACTTGTACTCACTTACCTTCACTTGTACTCATTTACCTTCACTCATACGCACTTTCCTCCACTTGTACTCACTTACCTTCACTCATACGCACTTCCCTTCACTTGTACTCACTTACCTTCACTCCTACGCGCTTTCCTTCACTTGTACTCACTTACCTTCACTTGTACTCACTAACCTTCACTCCTACGCACTTTCCTTCACTTGTGCTCACTTACCTTCACTTGTACTCATTTCCCTTCACTCATACGCACTTTCCTTCACTTGTACTCGCTTACCTTCACTCCTACGCACTTTCCTTCACTTGTACTCACTTACCTTCACTTATACTCACTTACCGTCACTCCTACGCACTTTCCTTCACTTGTACTCACTTACCTTCACTTGTACTCATTTCCCTTCACTCATACGCACTTTCCTTCACTTGTACTCACTTAGCTTCACTCATACGCACTTACCTTCACTTGTTCTCACTTACCTTCACTTGTACTCACTTAACTTCACTCATACGCACTTTCCTTCACTTGTACTCACTTTTCTTCACTTGTACTCTTTTACCTTCACTGATAAGCACTTTCCTTCACTTGTACTCTCTTACCTTCATTCATACGCACTTTCCTTCACTTGTACTCACCTACCTTCACTTGTACCCACTTACCTTCACTCATACGCACTTACCTTCACTTGTACTCACTTACCTTCACTTGTACTCACTTACCTTCACTCGTACGTACTTTCCTTCACTTGTGCTCACTTTCCTTCACTTGTACTCACTTACCTTCACTCATACGCACTTTCCTTCACTTGTACTCACTTACCTTCACTCATACGCACTTTCCTTCACTTGTACTCACTTACCTTCACTTGTTCTCATTTACCTTCACTCATACGCACTTTCCTTCACTTGTACTCACTTACCTTCACTCATACGCAGTTTCCTTCACTCGTACTCACTTACCTTCACTCATACGCACTTACCTTCACTTGTACTCACTTACCTTCACTCATACGCACTTTCCTTCACTTGTACTCATTTACCTTCACTCATACGCACTTTCCTTCACTTGTACTCACTTACCTTCACTCATACGCACTTTCCTTCACTCATACGCACTTTCCTTCACTTGTACTCATTTACCTTCACTCATACGCACTTTCCTTCACTTGTACTCACTTACCTTCACTCATACGCACTTTCCTTCACTCGTACTCATTTACCTTCACTTGTACTCATTTACCTTCACTCATACGCACTTTTCTTCACTTGTACTTACTTTCCTTCACCTGTACTCACTTACGTTCACCTATACGCACTTACCATCACCTTCACGTACTTACCTTCACCTGCACTCACTTTCTTGCAACTGTACGCATTTTCCTTCACCTATACGCACTTATCATCACATGCACGCATTTATCTTCACTCATACGCACTTGCCTTCACTTGTACTCACTTACCTCCACTCCTACGCACTTACCATCACCTTCACGCACTTACCTTCACCAACACTCACTTACCTTAACCTGTACGCACTTTCCTTCACCTATACGCACTTACCATCACCAGCACGCACTTACATCACTCATACGCACTTACCTTCTATTGCACACACTTACCGTCACCTACACGCACTTACTATCACTCATACGCACTCACCGTCACCTACACGCACTTACTATCACTAATACGCACACTCTCTTTCACCTACACCACACTTACCTTCACCTACACGCACTTACCTTCACCCACACGCACTTACCATCACCTGAACGCACTTGTCATCACTCATACGCACTTAACTTCACCTATAGGCACTTAACTTCACTCATACGCTGTTGCCTTCACTTGCACGCACTTGCTTCCACCTACACACAATTACCATCACCTAGAGGCATGTTTCTTCACCTATACGTACATTTCTCCACCCATAATCAGTTACCTTCACTTATATGCACTTACCTTCTCTCATACGCAATAACCTTCCTCTACACGCACTTTTCACGCACTGACATTCACTCATACGCACTCCTTTTCACTCGTACGCCGATACCTTCACTCATATGCACTTACCTTCACTCATACACAATTACTTTCACTTACGCGCACTTATCTTCACTCATACGCACTTAACTTTACATGCATGCACTTACCTTTACCATATAATGTAACCTCTAAACCTAATGCGCGAGCTCAGCGCGGAAAACTCTTCCTTATCCCCTTCCTTGCACTGCTAACTATACGACCAGATTGGATTTCCGAAGTTAGTCTCGGACCGATAGCCATAAAGTCAAGAAATCCGCAATCTTCTGAGGTTTACTTAGAATCGGACTTCAGCTTTATGAATGAACACAAGTCCGTATAAGTGAAGGTAAGTGCACATGAGCGAAAGCAAGTGTGTATAGGGGAAGACAAGTGTGGAAAAGTGAAGGTGAAGGTAACTAAGTATGAGTGAGAGTAAGTGAATGTAGGTGATGTTAAATGCGTATGAGTGATGGTAAGTGCGTGTAGGCGAGGTTAGTGCGTGCAAGTGAAAGAAAATGCGTACGAGTGAAGGTAAGTGAGTACGAGTGAAGGAAAGTGAGTACAAGTGAAGAAAGAAGGTGCGTATGAGTGAAGGTAAGTGAGTACAAGTGAAGGGAAGTGCGTACAAATGAAGGAGAGTGCGTATGAGTGAAGCTAAGTGAGTACAAGTGAAGAAAAGTGCGTATGAGTGAAGGTAAGTGAGTACCAGTGAAGGACAGTGAGCACAAGTGAAGGGCAGTGAGTACAAGTGAAGGTAAATGAGTACAAGTGAAGAAAAGTGCTTATGAGTGAGTACAAGTGAAGAAAAGTGCGTATGATTGAAGGTAAGTGAGTACAAGTAAAGGAAAGTGCGTATGAGTGAAGGTAAGTGAGTACAAGTGAAGGAAAGTGCGTATGAGTGAAGGTAAATGAGTACAAGTGAAGGTAAATGAGTACAAGTGAAAGTAAGTGAGTACAAGTGAGGATAAGTGAGTAGAAGTGAAGGAAAGTGCGTGTGAGTGAAGGTAAGTGAGTACAAGTGAAGGTAAGTTAGTAGAAGTGAAGGAAAGTGCGTACAAGTGAAGAAAAGTGCGTGTGCGTGAGGGTAAGTGAGTACAAGTGAAGGTAAGTGAGTACAAGTGAAGGAAAGTGAGTACAAGTGAAGGTAAATGAGTACAAGTGAAGAAAAGTGAGTATGAGTGAGTACAAGTGGGGAAAAGTGCGTATGAGTGAAGGTAAGTGAGTACAAGTGGGGAAAAGTGCGTATGAGTGAAGGTAAGTGAGTACAAGTGAAGGAAAGTGCGTATGAGTGAAGATAAATGAGTACAAGTGAAGGAAAGTGAGTACAAGTGAAGGTAAATGAGTACAAGTGAAGAAAAGTGCGTATGAGTGAGTACAAGTGAAGGAAAGTGCGTATGATTGAAGGTAAGTGAGTACAAGTGAAGAAAAGTGCGTATGATTGAAGGAAAGTGAGTACAAGTGAAGGAAAGTGTGTATGAGTGAAGGTAAGTGAGTACAAGTGAAGGAAACTGCGTATGAGTGAAGGTAAGTGAGTACAAGTGAAGGAAAGTGCGTATGAGTGAAGGTAAATGAGTACAAGTGAAGGTAAGTGAGTACAAGTGAAGGAAAGTGCGTATGAGTGAAGGTAAATGAGTACAAGTGAAGGTAAGTGAGTACAAGTGAAGAAAAGTGCGTATGATTGAAGGAAAGTGAGTACAAGTGAAGGTAAATGAGTACAAGTGAAGAAAAGTGCGTATGAGTGAATACAAGTGAAGGAAAGTGCGTATGAGTGAAGGTAAGTGAGTACAAGTGAAGGTAAGTGAGTACAAGTGAAGGAAAGTGCCTATGAGGGAAGGTAAATGAGTACAAGTGAAGGTAAATGAGTACAAGTGAAGGAAAGTGAGTACAAGTGAAGGTAAATGAGTACAAGTGAAGAAAAGTGCGTATGAGTGAATACAAGTGAAGGAAAGTGCGTATGGTTGAAGGTAAGTGAGTAAAAGTGAAGAAAAGTGCGTATGACAGAATACAAGTGAAGGAAAGTGCGTATGAGTGAGGGTAAGTGAGTACAAGTGAAGGTAAGTGCGTATGATTGAAGGTAAGTGAGTACAAGTGAAGGTAAATGAGTACAAGTGAAGAAAAGTGCGTATGAGTGAATACAAGTGAAGAAAAGTGCGTATGGTTGAAGGTAAGTGAGTAAAAGTGAAGAAAAGTGCGTATGACAGAATACAAGTGAAGGAAAGTGCGTATGAGTGAAGGTAAGTGAGTACAAGTGGGGAAAAGTGCGTACGAGTGAATACAAGTGAGTACGAGTGAAGAAAAGTGCGTATGAGTGAAGGTAAGTGAGTACAATTGAAGGAAAGTGCGTATGAGTGAAGGTAAGTGAGTAAGAGTGAAGGAAACTGCATATGAGTGAAGGTAAGTGAGTACAAGTGGAGGTAAGTGAGTACAAGTTAAGGAAAGTGAGTACAAGTGAAGGAAAATGCGTATGAGTGAAGGTAAGTGAGTACAAGTGAAGGTAAGTGAGTACAAGTGAAGGAAAGTGCGTATGAGTGAAGGTAAGTGAGTACAATTGAAGGAAAGTGCGTATGAGTGAAGGTAAGTGCGTATGAGTGAAGGTAAGTGAGTAAGAGTGAAGGAAATTGCGTATGAGTGAAGGTAAGTGAGTACAAGTGAAGGTAAGTGAGTACAAGTGAAGGCAAGTAGTACGAGTGAAAGAAAGCGCGTAGGAGTGAAGGTAAGTGAGTACAAGTGAAGGAAAGTGCGTATGAGTCAAGGTAAGTGAGTACAAGTGAAGGGAAGCGCGTATGAGTGAAGGTAAATGAGTACAAGTGAAGGTAAGTGAGTACAAGTGAAGGTAAGTGAGTACGAGTGAAGGAAACTGCGTATGAGTGAAGTAAGTGAGTACAAGTGGTGGCAAGTGAGTACAAATGAAGGGAAGGGAGTACAAATGAAGGAAAGTGAGTACAAGTGAAGCAAAGTGTGTGTTAGTGGAGGTAGGTGCGTGTTTCAGTTGGTGTATATATTCATATAGACTTATATATTATTAGTGCCTTATATGTGGGCTAGCATGACGTTCTTGCCGGAATCCACTTCTGCTCTTTAAGAGATTAACTTTCCCTCTTAAACTACTTTACAATCACATTGGTTTTCCCTCCTAATGCTTTAATTGTCCAAACTGCTAAAAATCACAAGGAAAGTCTTTCTTTGCATAGGAGAAAGCTTTGTCACGGATACCGTGTTGGTGTTCACATAGGGTGCAAAGCCAGAAATTTAATACTCTTTATTTTCAAAACGAAAGACACTACCGGGCTAAAAACTTGTGAAAAGATATATTTTAAAGTCTTCTTCAACCTGGTAGGGAAATAAAATCTGAAGACCTCGCGATTCATGATTTTAGAATTTTATGACGTCATGTGAAAACCAGAAGAAACACGGTAACTTCACAAACGTTTCAGGATCCTATATTTTTCAAAAACCCTATACGTAATTATTTTTCAAATTGGAATTTTTTAAATTTTATATTACTATCAATAATATAATAGAATAACATTATCTTCACGCGTGTCTCCCCTCCCCTTATTCTATCTTTGCGCGTGACGTGTCCCCTCTTTCCATGCACTCGTACTCAGTCCCCTGATGTAAACAAGTGAGATTGCCATGTCTGGTCTTTAATAGTTCCTCGTCGCCATTTTGACATCAAAATGGCCTCAAAACTGGGCCGAAAGACTTCGGTAGAATGCGTTTCATCGCTTGCGGAAGTCGTAGACATAATTTTGTCGTTTCTTCCTGCAAGAGCGTTGTTCGTTTGCATGCAAGTGTGTCGTTTGTGGCGAGAAACTGCAAGACGAATAATTCGCTCTAGACAAAGGTTGGGATGGCTCAGTTTTATGACCCACCATGAATTACACAGCACTCCGTGTACGTCTAAGGTAAGGAAAATTTATTTAACTCAGTGTAAAATTTATAGTTTAAGTATTTTATTTTGTCCGCAAACACGTCCCAAGAAATTGTAATTTCGAGAGAAATATCTCTGCACTGAAGCTTGAATAATTTTATTGATGTGTTCCAGAATCACAAGGGCTCAGTTTATCCTTCACTATTTACGCTATTTCTGTTTAACCTACACTGTCTTGTGGTTGCTGCCTTGCCGTCCGAAACGTTCTTTAATTAGATAACAACAAGCTTTAAGGTTATATAAATTACCTAATTGTTGGACCTAAAAACAAACACAAAATTGTCTTCGAGATGGATCGGACGTGCCACCAAAAATCGAAAGCACAATAGAATTTTTTTTTAGTAGTTCCTTTCTCGTCCCATTTTTGCGTTTTTGCTCAAACGGAAGTACAATATAGGTTACACAATAAACAAAAACTGAGTAGACATGTAGACTTTCGTGTTCTGTGCCTACAGTCTGTTTAGTTTGTTAGTTTGAATAATTAAATAGGCAGTTTGTATACTAATCAAGTAATTAATATTCCAACTTCTGAAGGAAAGAAGTTGCAAGCTAAAAACTGAATTAGATGGTGACTTAGTTATAACAGCTTTATGGTGTTTGCTTCTGATGCAAATCAATTGGTATTAGTAAAATCTACAGCTTTATTAATATTGCGATGAAAAAAGTTCAATGTGACAACTGTTGTAAGCAAGTCATGGATTATGTAAAATGGCAGACACATTTAATAACATTAGTTGATTGATTGATTAATTGATTGATTGATTCATTTATTCATGAAAAGTGATCATTTTGGGTATGGTATAGGCATGTCACATGCAACAATTGTAAGCAACAGCCATGCTTTAGAGAGGGTAGCAAAGGGCTACATATGATGTGTGGTTAAGGCAAAAATGAAATCAAAATGTGTGGTTCCAGAAAATATCCATACCCCTCCCACGGAAGGTTTTTTGGTTCCCCCACCCTTAGGAATTTCTGTTCCAAGGGGGTCTTTGATGACCTCCCCTCCCCCCAGGAATTTCCACGTTAAGCGAACATGTCTTTTGTTGTAACATTAAGCATTTATTATAACATCCATTTTCAACATACAACGCTTTGTTATTGTTCTATACTATTCGCATGTTTGCCATCCAGTTTGAAATGTTCTATGTTGTTCGCGAAAATTTGATTAAACCGAGTGTTCAATTGTTCTAACATTGGTACCAAGGGTTGCCGTGAATAAATTGCGTGCCAAATGCGACGTAGACAACGAAGCCGAAATTTTCAGCAGAATTGAAATTGTGTTTGCCACACTCAAACCTGCCATCAAAAGCGAAACTGTTGAATGTAAATTACACTAAAAATCGACGGTTATGATGTTAGAAAGGGAATTAGAGTAAAATAGCAGCTTTTTTTCCTGGGATTAATTTTATTTACCGTGCACTCAAAATAAACTGTGCAAGCGATCCATGTGGGAATAAGAAATCGAGCCTTTCTTTCCCGCACTTTATCCTTCGTTTAAAATTGAAATAGTAAATGAAGCTCAAATGGAAACTCAAAGATAATGAAAACTGTAAAAGAATTTGTAAGAAAAAGCTAATATAGGCTGAACTTAGTTTCAGTTCAAAGCACATCAAATTTGCATAACACATGAAATCTGACCTTTTCAAATTTTGAGCATCGCAACAATTCTATCTCAGTGATATCCAGTGAAAAGCGCTGGAAAATGCGCAATAAAAATCTTTTTATACTTGTTTAAACAAGTTTGGTGTTAAAAAAACGTTCACATTGAAAGGATTGAAACCCGTGAAATATTCACTGAGGGGCAAGGAGACACACAATTTTCCGTAAACACGAATATGCAAATTTGGTGTACTGAAATTTCACGCAAATCAAAGTCCCGAAATTTGGCATTTAGGTCAACATACTTGCTTATTTTTGAAGGTCAAAACAGCCTACGTGAGTATTACTTCGTGCTTGGGATCAATCATGCGTTGCTTTCAATTTTTTCATGTTCCTTCACCCTCTGGAAAAGGAGCGTCCCATGAAACCCCCACTCCCCGTGGAAATTTCTGCCTTTGAACCGCCCTCCCCCTGGGAATTTCCAGTGACATTCCGTGGGGGGGGGGGGGTATGGATATTTTCTAGAACCACACAATGTGGTATTAAAAGAATTCATGGTGCCTGGATTTAGTAAAAAAATTGCGATGAAAGGGGTTCATGACCCCTCCCTCCCCTTTTGCTACCTTCTTTGGGAAATTTGATTTATTAACGTTGACATTAATTTTACAAATTGTGCAATTTAAATTGTTGAAAAGTTCCTTAATTGACCAGTATCTATCCCCTTCTGGGAAAAGATTATCAAATTCTGTGTTGCATTGTTCATCATATATCAGCATGGACACTGTCCAAGCAAATTTGGTCAGTGAATCTGGACATTGGACCCTTTTTCCAGGTGGGAAATCAGTGGAGCAGCTCTTTGTTAATGAATTTTACTGGAAAGTGGTAATTTCAGGAAGACTTACCTTTACCTTTCAGAAAGATTTATTTTCCCTGAAAGTTCCAAAATCTAGTCAGGGTGTAAAGAATAACTGGTTTTCAAAAGAAGAAAAGCCAGTTTAAGTGGACATTCCCGAAAACAAGGTTTATTGCTGTAACCAGTTTAGGCTGTTTTCTGTGACTCCTGGCTTAGTTGTGTGACCAAAACATTGACTGGCAAACAGGAACCATCAATACACTTTTTCGAACTTAAGTTTTTTTTTCTGAAAAACTAAGAAATTCACATACAACCTACGTAATAACAGAAATGTATGATTCAAGTTGTTAAACTCAGTTTTATCTTTCCTAGCTGTCAATGGAAATTATAGGTCGCAGGGTCACTGATTTTTTGGATGAGCTGCCATTGGTGCCGGCAGCATGCATTCTCATAGTGAGTAGAAGTACAGAATATTCTGATGGTAGGAGAGAAGAGATCAAAACCTTGTTAACACTAGTGAAGTGCCGCTTGCCTAGCTCTTGTGCTCTTATTGGTTGCGTCGGAGCAGGAGTTATTGGAACAGGAGAGGGTGGAATGTCTGAAGAAGTAGAAATGGCTGAGGGGGTCTCCCTGATGCTCATGCCGCAAATTGAGGGCACAACAGCTCATGTGATTAACTTGGGTCTTACAGAGGTTAAGAACAACAGAAACTTTAAACCTCGCTGGGAGAAGTCTTTGAAAATTCCCTCAGATGGGACGGTGAAATGTGCCTTTCTGTTGGCTAAGGGGGACACTTACAACCTTGATGTCATTGGTAAAGTGGCTTCAGGAATTTGGAAGGTAAGTGGATCAAGGCACATTTGTTTGGGACATAGGGGGTCAGAGACAGTATTCCACAGAAGGGGTCCTATGCTTAAAACACCTGTTAGCAAGGATCAGAAAAATCCAAGTGGCTAAAGAAAGTTAATCACCAAGTCAGGATGACTTCTTTCAATTTTTGTTAGAAGGAAATATGAAACATTTTGAGGTATTCTGACTTTATTGGCACATTTATAAGATACAACTGTATATCCCAGCAAAATGCACCCTTAAACTGTAGACAGATAAATACTATGCTGTAAAAGTGAATATTCATGCCAAAACATTTTAATAGCCCTCTGGGGCAAGGCTAGACTTGCTTGAAGTCGATCTCGTCGATTAATATCAATTTGCCCAGTTTTTCCTGAAAAAAAATTTAAAGGACTTGGGAAGTCTAGGTCAAGGCTAGTAATTCAAAATAGTTTTCTATTGAGTGTTGAATGTAATATAGGTTTGCTTTGGTTTTGCTTTACTATGTCCAGTGATATTTAGTGAAAAAAAAAAACTTGCACAGGCATGGATTCAATGAGGAAGAATAATGGGTTGATATACCTGGGTTTCTCCAAATCTTCTCAAGTTTACTATTTTTACCCCGCCGTCAGGACGGGGTCTAGTAATACCCATTTTTTTCCCGTGGGTTTTTTTTTTTTTTTTGGTGGTCACTTGCCCCAGACCTCTGGTTTTCGCTCGGCCAAACAAATACTCCTCGTGTCTTTCGCTACACAGGCAAGGGCTTTTATCTTGAGTGACCGTAACATATTTTACACCCAGGGGGGGGGGGGGGGGGAGAACAACGGCGGGGTCTAATGCCCCTGGGGCTTTTCTTGTTTTGTCAGGTCAGAAGAGCTCCAGTTTTAATGAGTTTTTGACTTGGAATCCACGTCTTATTTAGGCATCTTCTCAATGTATATCAGTGTTCCTTTTATCTATTGTTATGTTTAATAATCCCCCTGGATCACACCTTTCCAGGGGGCAATTATGACACTTGTGGTTGCTTTTATTCTACGGAAACTGTGTTAACCTTGGGACAAGTGGTCCAGCACAATCTCAATTTCATTTTTTTTTCTTTCCTTCCTTTTCACTCCTCTTGGGCAGCTGATTGTGAGTGGGTGATTGAGTTGCCCCCCCCCCCCCCCCAAAAAAAGGCCTTTTCAACACAAATAAATCCAAGGCAATTGTTTGACAACTTAAAGAGAAGAAAAAAATGCTTCATCAATTTTCCCCATTAGACTTCCTAATAGTTACCTACAAGTATATTCTCCAAGGCAAGAATCTTTCTTTTATTTATGCCTTTTGCTGTTACTTTATGTTTTAGGTCTGCAATATTGAAGGAGAGAGTAAGTCAGACGTGGTAATAATTGGTGGACTTGTGGAATCATTCTTGATGGTGGATAATGAAGTGAGAAATGCAGGTGTTGTTGGACTTGCAATATCAGGAAATGTTGAAGCCATATCTATGGTTCATCACGGTGACACTGCAGAAGGGATGCAGCAGAGTTTGAAGCAGCTACGGAAATCTGGCATTCCTTGTGAAAAGAATTCAAATGCAGCTTGCTTTATGGTGTCATGCATTGGTCGTGGTGAGAAGTTTTACAATGCCAAGAATGTCGAGACTGGAATTTTTCGACAGGAATTTCCTGGTATCCCTGTGCTTGGCTTCTTTGGCAATGGAGAACTGGGTCTTGATCTTCATTCGTGTGAGGGGAAGCTGGAGAGAGACGGCCACTTTTTACATTCTTATTCGTCAGTATTCTGTTTGTGCTCTTTGTCTTCACAATCTAAGGATAGTTTAACAGCTGAAAGGGCTGCCGCTGCAGCACTTGTGCAATTGTCTGATGGTAAAGAGAAGCCATCCTCAAGCCAGTCAGAGTCTACATGACTTTTATGTTTTGGCTACAGACTATATTATCATTTAAGCTCCAAAAGTAAGAACCCTTCCAATTTAATTTTCTGGAAATTAACCATTTGGCTGCTAACCAAGTTTTACTAACCAAGTCGTAATGTTTATTGACCAAGAATCTATACTGGGGAATAGAAAAGTACCAGGAATATCAAGATTGGCAACAGTGACCATAAACATTTCACTCACTCATTGGTTTGAGCCTCTGCCATCAAACTTCTATAATCTAACTCACTACCTAACTCGCTCATTTTGACAACAAATGTTGGAAAGAGAAAATCTCAAAACAAACCCATGTCAGCATATTGTGAGAATTCATATTGTTGTAATTAGTTGTTTTTGTCTGAAAAATTTCACCAACTATTTTGGGTTACCTAAGATAATGTTTAGTAACCAAATGTTGAAAACTGCTAACCATTGGTTAACAGGTTACTCTTAAATTCAAGCCCTACTGGGTGATAAAATGTGATGGTTAGCAAATCCTGAAAATGGCAACCCTATGAAAGTCAGGTGCTTCCCCATTCTCACCCTCCCCCTTCTGCCAAAGAAACAGCCTCAATAGCAACTTGACTCTCAGTATGAAAAAAAAAAAGAAAAAACACATGCAACCACCTCTTTTACTATCATTAAGTTAAAGCTTGGATGGTGAGCTCTCTGGAGACTCCCAATAACTACCTGTATCACTGTGATGTTATCTGTTCCTTGAAGGACAGTTTTCCTCAAGTGAAACTGTTGGCTTCTCTGAATGGGGAACATCTGAGGACAAAATTATATCCATCCATATTTTTGTGCCAAATAAGGGGAAAAGTTCATATAGACTCTATAGACAGCCCATGGATGATACCAGTAGTCTCATGCTCTGATTAGTGTGGGGGAATGGGGGGGGGGGATCCCAGGTGAAAAGGGGAAGGAAGTAAAGGGGGTGAGAAATGGGATCCCAAGGGGGTAGAAAATGTGAGAAATAGTGGAAAGAAATAACACAACATTGCATAAAATATTTTGCAATCAAAAAGTGCAAAGAGTCAGTAGGCATCAAGAATGGAGTAGGAATTGGGATAAAGGGTACAGTAAGCGGTTCAACGTTTGGAATCCCCTGTCCCCTCTCCCACCCCCCCCCCATATCAGTGGAGAAATCACCCAAGAAAATGGTGGAAATTAATACTTCCTTTGACAGTAAAGTTTCTCTTCATTTGTGAGCACATAAACTTTCTCACAATCTAGGGATTGTCTTCATAATAAAGGTACTTGATGAATCTCATGGTGCACAAATTCATGTTCAGCTGGATTGTAAGTGTCTTGTGGCATGGCTATGAAATCATTTATGTCTCAAATTTGTGGATTAGCAATATTGCTGTTTATTATTGAATAACTTTCTTTATAATGGTATTTAGGGGCACATACTCATTTGACCAGCTTTGTTAGAGAAGTAGAATTCAATTTTGTATTCATTAGTTTTTCAGCACTTATGGAGCCAATGGCTGGCCAGGGTTTTAAAATCTTGACTAGGCAATGATGGAAGGTTATTGCTAACTTATAGTCAATGAAAACAAATGCTCTTCTGCAATTTCAGTAGGGATCACCAGAGCCAGAAGGTGTGGATAACTTAAGCTTTTATTTTTAAACTGACTGGTGAATTGTTACTTAGAGTAAGGTGGCATCTCTTGCCTAGACCACTATTTACAACAATTGTAGTCAAAGTTTTGTGCAAGTGAGAAAAATAACAATATACCATCTTACTGAAAATCATTGCCATTCACTGGTAATAACAAATTTCAATAACACCATTAAATAATTCTCAATCTTGGTTATTGATTTTTCAGCTTTCCAATTGGTTCGCTGCAAACAGGTTATCAGCAAATTACCCTGTTTTTTGCCTTATAAGGAAATTGGATGCCTTGGCAAGTGCTGTGGCACTCATAAGTTTTCATTGTGATGCAAAACATTTGCTAAAAACTATGCCAAAAAATTCAATACTGATTACAAAGCTGAGAATTTAATAATGCGATAATTATTCTCTGCTCGCACTTCTTGAATATGACTTGATTATTACCAACCTGGTGCCATGCACATCTTTGGTTATTTAACACCTCATATCCATCACATGCTCATGGAATAATTGGAATAGTTGTATCAAGTACAACACAGACTAAGTGGATTGTGTTTGATCTCCTGGGTTAGTGTGGTTAATATTAATGCAGTGACTGACTTTCGACAACCTGTGCAGTGGTTGTCATCAGAGTCAAGAAAGTGTATTGTGTGTTCACTTGACTCTGCAGATGGCTTCCTCATAGGTTGCTTCAACCAATGTTACCGGAGGGGGACTACGCTCACCTGGATCCCGGGGGGAGTACTTCCTATAGTGGGCTGTACGGGGAGACTCCGCCCAAAAGGGGTGCCTTTTGTAAGCTTGCAGTATATTAATGGGTAGGGAAAATTGCCATTTTAGTATACGAAAGGGTCTCAAAATCAGCTGCAAAGTGGAAGAAATGGTGGCTAAAGCGAAGTATATCAAAGCGTGCCACATTTTGGCAGAAATAACTCACAACTGAATCAGAATGACAGAAAACCCGGGGAAAACGTGGCAATTATAGGAAATTCTATTGTTTTGGCTTATCCTTGAGGTATAAGAAAGGGGTGCAATTTTCCTCTAGGTATATGAAAGGGGTACCATTTCGGTATAAATTAGCATGTGAAAGGGTAAGGGGTTGAACCTCTGGGTGGAGCCTCCCCGTATAAAACTTCATTGATTAGCTCCCCTGGGGATTTCATTGAAGATCTTGCCCCATTCACCAAAAAAAAAAAAAACTTTCTTGCAGGGTGTTTCTTGTCAAACAATGCTAGTTTCAAGTTGATTTAGCTGCAAGATATCCAATAAGCCACCGAAAACCAGAATTTTAAAGTTTTTTTTTGACGTGAAAGGTCATTCTGGACGCTTTTGCTCAAAGTCCTTCACTTGCATATTATTTGTATGATAAATTTCTAGATTGTTTTTGAAAGGTGCAGTAATACAACATTAGCTATAGCAGAGTTGCCTTGATTTAACTGTACTTGTAAGTCTCGAGAAGATAAATTATTTGTTATTATTAATGTTGGTAATTTGATATATTATGTAATGAGAATTTGAAAGAAGTTGTGCATGGCATAACTTACGATTGATAGCACTACTTTTCTGGGCTAGTTATTAAGTGATTTTACTTAACCCATGAAACAATGTCTAACAATTAGTATCTAATATATAGTCGAAAGTAAACAAAAGAAAACAAAGGAATTAGTGTGTAATAGTGTCTAATTGTTTAGCATCTTTCACGGGTTATCAGTGAAATAACTCTACTGGTCTTTTAATTATTATCAACTTGGTTTTCCTGTAAATATTTTGTTGCTATATTTTGCGAGTAAATACACTCCCCCAAAAATTGTACTGTAATATTTCAACTTCGATATTAATGAAATACTTGAAATAAATCGTAATTTAAGCTCACCATTTCAAAAGTTCAGTAAAATATGCGAAAACAGATCATTGTGGTTGCACTTTAGTCTTTTTACAAATCTTTTTTTTTTCTCACATGATCGTCGAACGCGTGAGGGAACGAAAAAAGGGAAAGAAGAGAAAAGCTGGGAAAAGACCACTTCTACTAGTACCCCTGTGAGATACCCCAAGAACTGACAATCTCGCGACAAATAATGGATAAACATAGGTGCGGAATGCGTATCCGTGTAATAGTCGCATTTTTGCAACCTCTGGATTTCGCCATTTTAAGGACGACACGAAAATTTCACGAATTTGGAGAACTTGTTGAAGCATTCGTCGACACATTCAGTTATACATAGGCCGATAAACGAGCGACCCCATGACAATTTGGTGTCCCGAACACTTTCTCTTTTAAGGTACATGAAGACATCTGGAGCAGAATAGATTTGAACTCCTATTCCCACTGATTCCTAATCGCTTGAAAATGTTTCCCACAAAATTCCCACATCTCTCCCTTAAAAATTATCTGAGCAAAAAGAACATAAGGTTTTCAAATCTCAGAAGCACCACCAGTGTTTTTAGCATCGGGAATGTTTAAGCTCAGTTAAGACATCCGCTTACGGGAAGCCGGCATAACTTTGCCCCGAAAGATGCTTTTTTAAGGCTTAACAGCAGTTTTCTGCAGTCCACTTTTACTCTTCCGACAAGGGATAGATCGGACAGATAAGGATTTTATTAGTGAGGGGTATCTATGGTATCCTCCTCAGCTTCGTGGGAATTCAATTATCGGAGAAAATGATGATCAGGGTTAGGTTTTTGACATCCTCGGAGACCCAGGGGCAGATAGTGGGGCGAGGGAAAGTCGGAAAGGGTCAAAAATTGGGCGAATAAAAGTCAAGGGCAAAACGAAGAGACAAACGACACTCCTGTACTACTCTGTGTCAGAACACACGAAACCGACTCGAAAATTTGCTGCTTGCTGATTGGGCAGAAAAATGCAAAAGCTTTCTGCGCCCAATCAGGAGCCAGAGCGGGCGATCCCCAGGGGCTTTTCGTTTTGCCGTTGACGTTTCTTCGCCCACTTTTTCTTTCACCCTTTCCGACTTTCCCTCGCCCCACTATCTGCCCATGGGTCTCCGAGGATGGGTTTTAGACTTACCATCGTCGGAAAGTCTATGGGAACTTTAAATAATCAACAACAAATACAAAACAAAAGACCTGCAGACCTGGACCTTGAAGAATGAGAAAAATTCAAGCAAAAATATACCATTTTACGTGCTAAGAACAACGGTTTCGGGAAATGTCAAGGACGAGCTGATTGAAATTCACGCAAAGCATCATGAATGGACCTTTCATTCCTCCTTGGATTCAGCCCCGTTGTCGTAATTGGTCAAGTATCGCTCCCGTCCCTCCCCCCAAAAAATTGTGACACTAGCAATTCCCAAAAAAGCCCAATGTAAGAGGGCTTAGATGGTGGCTCTTCATAACAAATAACGTTAAAGTTTGAGGCCATTTGACAGCTAACAGTAAAAACTTCACTGTAACAGCCCCCCAAAAATGTATATTGTAAACCCCCAATGTAATGACATTTTAAACAACTACCCTTTTTCTCTTTCAGTCTTTCACAAAATAAGTGGACCTCCTCAAAGCCGTCCTCCCTGAATCCTATAAGGATCCTATAGGATTTTCTAGGATCCTGTAAGATCTTACGAGATCATGTAGGATTACACAGGATCCTACCCAGGATCATCATATTTGATAGGATCCTGCAAAATCTTTTAGGATCCTGCACAAGGATCCGTGAAGATCTTTCAAGGAATCAGTTAAGGATTTTTGAAGGATCCTCAAGGATCGTTGCAGGACCCTCAAAGATCGTTGCAGGATCCTTAAGGATCGTTGCAGAGTACTTAAGGATCGTTGCGGGGTCCTTGAGATGAGGATCGTTGCAGGATCTTTGAGGATCGTTGCAGAGTCCTTAGGGATCGTTGAGGGTCCTTGAGGATCGTCGCAGGCACCTCGAGGATCTTTGCATCCTTGAGAATTATAGGTAGAGATCCTCAAGGTTCCCCCTCAAGTCTTTAAAGATCTTTAAAGATCTTTCTAAGATTTCCACCAGGGATGTACCGGCTGTTTTTGCCTTATCCGTTTAGATAAGTTTCGTTGCTTGCCCTGTGGCAACAACTCAGTGGGTTTTCAGGGGCACCCAACGACAATTTTCGGGAAAATATCTGTTCGGAAGACGATTTGAGATCTAGAATTTTCGGAACATTTGTTGTAAAATTTCTTGCTTGCCTGCCTCTTCTAGGATTTTCGAACATCTAAAATATGGTATTATTGCCCATTTTTTAACGGATTTCTACCCTTAAAAGGTCACCTAGAATTTTCGGGAGCCTTTTTCTGGCTAAAATTTTCGAAAAGGTAAGTTTTGATCCCTATAATTTTCGGATCACTAGACTTTCAGCTAAGAAATCCGAACAGATGAAAAGTTTTTAGGGGATAAAAATACGCCTATATCTACCATTTAAATACTAAAATACGTTCAATAATGCTAAGTTAAGTGGTTTTGAACTATATTCTCGTTGGGTGCCCCTGGGTTTTTCGGTGTATTCTTTTTTGGAAGTTTCGGGGTGCTTATTTTCGAGACATTTTTGAGACGGAGTTTTTACGTTTCAGATACTCTGAGAAAGAGATGCGCTTCAGTCAGGTTTACGGCTTTAGGACGGACGCTGCGCTGAAGCGGTTGAAAAATCTGTGGGCTACTGGAGAACTAAATAATGTTCTCAGACTGTACATACAAAGGCCCAGTGTTGTACTGTAGTCTACAATTATGAGTTTCGGAGATTTTTGATTTTCCGGAATCGTGAGTTCGCATTTTTTTCTCGGCGTCTTTCCACTGTTGAATTTTTTCTTTCTTTTGTTTGTTTTTTTTTTTACTGCTCGCGGATGTCATGAGGTTTCAGAGGGCTAGTGTAAGATAATCTTATTTTTCAACAGTTTCAACCGTTTATTAATTATTCTTTTTTATAAATGTCTTTTTTCGATTAGATATTTGGGGTATCTATTTGGACGGTAATTTTCTCGGTTGGAGAGGTTTTATTTGGAAGTTTCAACATTCTCCCTAACGTTCTTGCTCACTAGCTGACTTGTACAGATTAGCAATGGTGAACTTTGTTCCCTAAAATACAAAGCTTTGCTTACAGCTTAATCCAAGCAAGAGATCAAGGCTCTTTACAATCATAATTAAATCAGCTTATCGAAACACGCATGATATGAGCCCGTCCTATTAGGGACATCATGTAAAACTCACGCGCTTTTCAGAGGTTCCACCCATGGTGAAATTCTATATTTCTACACTTATATACATGAACTTCAAACAAAGGATATCGCTGAAGAGGAAATCAAAGTTTGACTTAAAATTTTCACCGATATATTTTTGCCAGCAATCCAGAAACTTGTCACAGAAGGTCATGGTCGCTTTTTTTGGCAAGAGGCAATACTGGTCACGTGGTACCGGCATTTTCACACCAATGGGAAAGCGCGAGTCCGCCGCCATGAGCTCATTGTTTGGGGGAATGGCGATTGAGTTTGCGAAATTTTACCCTACTTTTAGTTAACTTTGACGATCATTTTTACAGTTTTTAGAATTTTAGTCAATGCAGCAATGGCCGAAGTGTTCCCAATAGATATCAACGATCAAATAGACGAAGAAGAATTGAGCGACGACGAATTCGAAGAGGTGAGCCACTTTGAATGAGTTTACAGCGTTGCGTTGACATGAAATTGCGTATAACGACGGTATAATAACGCGAATGCTTCCTTGAGGAAGTGTGAAGTGTAATAAGAGAATATTAAAGCATAATTGTGTTGATTTTAGGGACAGTTATGCGACGACCCGATGGAAAACGACGAAAGGTAAATTTGTACGTAGGCCGGTGGACTGTACCGGCGTGTGTAATTTTTGAAATTTCTTCTCGATTCAATGAAGCGTTTTACTGCCGAATTGAGGTATCGTTTAAGCAATTCTTTCTTTTTCGTTTAGTGTGGAAACTGTGGATATTTCGGAAGAGACTGTAAATCCTAAAGACGAGAAAGTTGGCCCTGAGAGCTTCGAACTTCTTAAAGTTCTGGGAAAAGGTGGCTATGGAAAGGTGTGTATGAAAAGCTAAATGTCGTATGGTAGAGAAGTCCCTTAACTACGGAGTAAAGCGATGTTACGTAAGTAGGATACATGTCAGTGGTTTACTTTCGTAACTTGTAAACTTTTCTGTAGGTCTTTCAGGTTCGTAAAGTGGACGGAAGAAACAAGGGCAAAATATTCGCAATGAAAGTTCTGAAAAAGGTAAGTCGCCACAAGTTATATGGAGCTGATTGATTCGATTGATTGATAGATGATCTATAAGTTCGGGTTATCGTATCTTATATAAAAAAGAGCTACAGTCTGTAAACAATATAAGTTTGAAAAGCTGGCCAGTATCTCAACAATGACTCGCTGAATATTGTATTCTGTATGTTTTTTGTTTCACTTTTTAAAGCTTGGGTAATTTTTTGAATTTTACAAGTTCCTGAGTGGGGTGTTTCTGTTAGTATTCCCAGCGTGTACGTGTTTGATTCACTAAAAAAACGTTTATGATATGATATCTAGACAAGTGATTCCATTACTCGAACGCCTCCAGGCCTGCCGGCTTGTTAAGGCCAAGGGTAATGTTAAAGCATTAAAATATGCTCAGTTTTTAGAATTTAATTTTGCAATTTACTCCACCTTTTCTAAATGTTTGTTCAGGGGTTGAATGTTAAAAGTTTAAAATTTTTGTTTGGGCAGGTTGGATCTGTAATGGGGTCAAATTTCTTCCTGGACTATGTCTTTTATACTTGGTTACATTGGTGTGGACTGGGCCAAAATTTGTTTGATATATTACAGTTGAAGCTCTCGTAAGCGACCACCTTGGGAATTCAGAAAAGTGGTCGCAACTGGAGCTGGTCTCTTACAAGAATGGCCTCTCGTAAGCAACCATATGATGGAAAAATAGAAAGTGGTCACTTTCAAGAGCTTTTTGCTCAAAGCTTGGGATATGTTTGTGGTTACTGATAGTGTTGTAGTAATAATATTAAATTGTTTATTATTACCTATCACAGAAGGGGTTTGCAAAAGTACAAGACAACGAACTGTTAGCCTGCGTAGCAAGCGTTTCCGTAGGTTTTTCCGCCCATTCCAGGCATTTTTCACTTTTTGGCGGCGCGAAAATTGGGGCGAGCGCAACACAGATGGAAGGCACTGGGAGGGGGAGGGGAGGCGAGAAAAAAGAAACGCTTGCCTGCAAACTCCATGATTTTGAAAAACACCCCTTTGAAACTTTCGCAGTTGGATAAATTCATAGCGTGACAGCTTGCGAATAAAGTATTTTACGAATAACAGATCACCGAACGATACAAATTTACTTCCATCAAAATCAAAACAAACTCCAAGCGATCACTTCAGGATTTGTCATAATTTCACAGTTAAAATTAGAACTTTATCTCAACCTGGAAAATCTGGTTTAGTTTCTTCGGAAAACCTTTTCAAAGCGTCACAAAGAAAGGATCCTTATGGAACAATTCTCGCTGATCTTTGCAGAGCAGTTGGTGTGAAAGTTGTTCAAAACTTGGAGCTATTGTCAGACCGTGTGCCTGTGCAATTCTTGTGCACGAAAAATTTGAAATTTAGGGGCATTATTGGAAGTTATTTGGAATGCGACAGGTAGTGAGTCTGCTGTTTTCCAAACTCTGCCAAAGCAGTCTATCAGCTTGTGTAAACGGATGCTCCAAACTCCATCAGGCAACAGTCCTTGTCGCACAAATGTTCATGTAGATTCCTCTGTTTCGGAACAAGCTTCCCGCAAGTCTTTGAGATCTGCCATCGGATCAGGACAAAAATGATCTTCTTGAGTCAACCTGAACATCAAAGATTTACCAGCTGGAGAGGAATTTCAGGTTAAAATAGTGCTAGTGAATTGGTGGGGGATCGAGACAAGGAAAGTGACCAGTTCAGTTGTGTTCAGGTGGGTCACGCTCAAATGAACATACCTGATTTGATTGACGGATTTATTACTTGGCAATCGACACTACCATGCCGCGCCAATCAGGAACTCCATTCTTGGATGAACAGGTTTTTCAAAATCTCGGAGTTTGCGGGCAAGCGTTTCCTTTCCTCCCTTCCCCTCCCCCTTCTCGCCCTTTTTTGCGCTCGCCCCAAGTTTCGCTCGTTCAAAAAGCAAAAAAATGCCTTGAACGGGCAGAAAAACCTATGGAAACGCTTGCTACGCAGGCTAACGGACTGTTAGCACTTATGTTATGTGTTACTCAAAATTTGATCAAGAAATGAATGCTTGTAATGAAGTGTTGACCGAGAGGTCAGTTACAAGGACTTGAAACCAAAGGAAAAGACTAATTGGTAATTCACAAAAGCGGTCGCAATTGCTTACAGGAGCGGTCACTTACCAGAGCTTTCAACTAAAGCATTTAAGTTACAATTTAAACAGGGTTTTGCAATGCTGATTGTAATTCAAGCTTGTGGTTTATGAGAGTGGTTGTGAGGAGAGCTTCACCTGTCATTTAATAGTTATTACTGTACTTATTACTCTAGATATCAACAACTTCAGACCTTGGGTACAGAAATATTTTGTTTGATCCGATAGCACAAACACCAGCTAATGTTAAAATTACAGTACCCCTTATGCTGTGTACTACTATAAATTTGACCAAGAAGTGGTGACTTGTGAGAACTTAAAAACAAAGGAAAAGACCAGTCAGTACTTCACAAAAGTGGTCGCCATTGCTTATGGGAGCAGTCACCTACGAGAGCTCTCAATTACTGCATTTAAATGACAGTTCAAATGGGATTTTACAATGCTGGTTGCAACTAGAGCTGGTCGCTTACGAGAGTGGTCGCAAGGAGAGCTTTGACTGTATGATGCACTTCTTCGCGTGGTCAGAAATCCTTCTGAAGTAGACCTGTTCTCACCATGGCCTTCAGTAGGAAGGCTGTAGTTCCCTGAAGAAGGCTGTAGTTCCCAAAATTGCGGTGTCATTACATGACAATCAATAGCACCCATGGCCAATTCTGACCATTTTTCTAGTTCAAGGTGCTGCGCAGTATACACATTATTATTACATGGTTATTAGTGGCTCCAATTTGACATTCATAAGATGGTGTAAGTAATTGACCTGTACATGTCAGGTGTTCTGTGTTCTGCAAAAGGACAGTTGCACTTGAACTTGTTTCTTTGTTTGCATCTTGAAAAGCATAAACACAGAGCGATGTTCTTTGGCTTAAAAGGAGCCCACATGCAAAAATGCGAGCACTTTGGAGCAAAAATAAAAAATCGGCCCAAATCGTCACTTAGGACGTTCTTGCACGGAGCCCTTCATATGTGCTCTTTTCTTTACCAAAGAGTTCATCCTATTGCTATTTTGTCCTAAAAATAATTTTGCTATAGATGTAGTTAATTGGTAACAGGAATTTGTGTCATCCAGTTCGGTCTTTATTCACATTTGTGATTAATCAAAACAGCCTCCTGTTATGCGGGTATCTGATTTTATTAACCCTTTGAGCCTCAGTATCACTATGCATGTTCTCCTTGGTGTTCTCTATATGTTTCTTATGGTACTAGTTGGGGGAATTTGCACAAACATCAACACATGTCATGTTTGGTGATCATTTCCTTTATTCTTGTGACCTGTAGGTTTGATCAAGTAGTGATATTGTAACGAGAAATTAGATGCTTGTGACAGTGTGATTACAGACTGAAATGGTCTTCACTCACTCCTATTACCATAATTACTGTAACTACATAGAAATGTTTTGTTTATGTATGGAAGATTAAAAAGCATGATATGTGTACACTGTAAATCTGTTTAGCGGTGCAAAAAGTAGTACGTATTTAATTATGAAATGTCTGTTTCCCTCTAGGCGGCAATCATAAGAAGCCATAAAGATACTGCACACACAAAAGCTGAAAGGAATATTTTAGAAGCTGTCAAGGTCTGTAGTCAAGCTTAAAATAATAGTCTTTGGCTTGCAAGGGCAGCGGTTAGGACCTCTAATGTCTGCCTTTTATTAAACTTTGAAGAAGCAGCGCTTTTTGAGCGTTTTTTTCTGTGGAGTTTTTGGTCGAGCTCAACGTTACCTCGACTGCTTTGTTGAGCATATGTGCGTGGTTTTTATTTCCTGTCAGTTTGTTGTGTTGAGGTGAGTTCTGTTGTGTTGTGTTGTGTTGCGTTGTGTTGTAATCCATTATGTTGTGTTGCGATCCGTTGTGTTGTGTCTGTTTTGTTGCATTGCGTTGCGTTGTGTTGTGATCCGTTGTGTCGCTGTTCTGTTGTATCTGTTGAGTTGCGTTGCGTAGTGTTGCGTTGTGATCCGTGGCACAATACATGTTGCGTTGTCTTGTGCTGTGTTGTGTTGTTGACAAGTTTAGCATTTCTAGTATTCTGTCTATGTTAAAGTTGTACATTAGTAGACATACTCAACCAACCTCACTCACTGGCAGACTACACTAGAGAACTAGACAAACTCAACCACCCTTAGCAAATAGATAAACTCAACATCTTTCACTTACTTTAGGACAGTAAGAACCCCACTACGCGACCAACTCGACAAACTCCACAACCCTCACTCACTGGCAGACAAAATCTCCTCATCTCAACACAACTCGACAAACAAAACTACCCTTACTAAACAGACAAACTTAACACTCCTCACTTATTTTAAGACAGTACGAACCCACAACGTGACCAGCTCGACAAAGTCGACTAATTGTCATGCGCTGAGGCAGACTAAAACTTCACACCTCGACGCAACTCGACGCAACTCCTCACCAAATAGGCAAACTCAGTAATGCTCACTTTCTCTAAGACAGTAAGAACCACACAACTCAACTTACTCGACAAACCGCATTCACTGGCAGACAAAATCTCCACGCCTCGACACAACTCAACAAATGCAACGACCCTTACCAACTAGACAAACTCAACCAACCTCACTCACTGGCAGACGAAATGTTCCAGACCTCGACACAACTCGACAAACACAATGAGCCTTACCAAAATATCGATCAACAATCCTCACATACTATAAGACAGTACGAACCCTGCCACGTGAACCAACTAGACAAACTCGACCGACCGGCAAAGCATCTTGACGACTCGACAAAGTCAACAGACGGGTTTCACCGAACACTGTAAAGTCGGCAAACGACCAACTCAACAAACACTGACTCTACTAGCAATTGTTTCAGACGATTGTAACTCTTTCACCATTTTATTTTCGTCTATGAGCCAACTCGTCAGTATATTCTTCCGAAAGATTAAACTTTCAACCCTTTAAACCCCGTTGGCTTTACTCAAAAGGTAGACCAATTTTTTGCAATTGAATATACAGTAGTTGTTAAGTTTTTGGGTAAAGGGGTGCCTTGTTAAAGCTTGCACCATATTTAGAGGGGTTCTGTCACCGTGATTTTCAAGTCCGGTTTTCGGTAGAAGAATATTCGGAAAAATATTTCATATATCTTTTCTCGTACACACAATGCTCTTAGAACATTAACGGAATTAAAGGAATATAATTATCTCTTTTAGCTTTTTATAGCAATCCTAAAAATTGTTTACGGTGCCCCTTTAAGGTTAGCAATTCTTTTTAGCATATGAAATGGTCATCAAAACGCGCTTGTTAGTGAAAGAGATGAAATTTTGGCTAACTTAACCAGGGCAACTGAAGGCACATAAAAAGTCGTGATTACGAAAATTCCACGGAGAAAACAGTGTTTGCCTGTGAAGAATACGCAGTGGAAGTTTTGCTTATTAAGTCATCGAGTTGGTCGAACTGTTGTACGTCCGTCTAGTTGTTGCGTCAAGTGGTGCAACGAAGGAACAGGAAAACTAAGAAATTTTAAGCCAACAAAGTAGAGTAACAAGTAAGAGACATCACAACACATAACATCACATCACAACACAACACAACACAATACGAAGGAAACAACAAAACGCAACAAACGCAACGCAACACAACCAGTCGAGGTAACGTCGAGCTCGACCAAAAACTCCACGAAAAAAATTGTTCAAAAAACGCTGCACATTTGAAGTCTTTAGCAATTGTCCAGATTTTGATGTGTTATGTATAACTATTTGCAGCAGTGTTTTAGTGCTTATCAATTCGATGTTTAATGTTGAATTGATAAGCAACAAAACAATGCTGCAAATTTTGCAGTGAGGCTGTGGTGGAGTGATTTCATTATTCAAATATTTAAAGTGGGTCCTATTGTTTTATGTGCAACTGTGGTAGTGAAGGGTGTTTCGGAAATATGTACCTGATACAATATTACACAAGGTATTCATTTACCTTCTGTTATTGTAATTTTTGTCATTTTCTTTTTTTGGTTGTCTGTTTGCCAATCTGTGTTAACCTGTAACCAGTGACAGTTTTATCTGTACTGTACCTTAATAATGCATTATTGTCGTAAATAAAGTTTGACAATTAAAAAATAAAAAAAAAAAAAAAATAGAATTAAAAATAAAAATTGGAAACAAACTCTCCAGGTCAAGTAAACTACAAACTATAGGTGTATAGCTTTGTAACTCATGCTAGTTAGTGTAGCTTCTCCAGGAAGCTACCTCAAGTTCAAAGTTTTAAAACAATAAATAGAATATTCACCATTGGTGGAAGTTGCATTTGAATAATAAGGAGAATTGTTGTTGACCATAAGTTTACCACTGTATTCAGGTAAGATATTTTGCTTGGACACAATCAGCGGGTAACTTTATCACAGTGTCTACATATATCATCTGGTTGTCCACAACTTTTCAAGTAGCTGGCAGAAATTTCTAAGTAGCTGGATAGTGGTCATCGAGTTGTCGATCCCTTATGGGGGGGTCTGGGGGCATGCCCCCCAGGAAATTTTTACATTTTAAGTCCCCACAAAATAATGGAATTTCTTTGATTCTGAACACAAATTTCCAATAATGTAGTTTCCAAATTAAAAGTAATCGTAACTTATAATCATAATTTTATTTGTATAAACTCATGCCTTCAGGGGTTTTCTACATGTAATTCCCAGAACTCAATGTAATGAACTAATATTAAATATACAATGTTTTGATTACTCTAAAATGTATATATCACAAAAGTAGCTGGCACAAACGACCCAAGTAGCTGGTTAATTCTGCCGGCAGCCGGCTGTTAGGGACAACCCTGATTATCTGGCAGGCCTCAAGTGGCCTTTTCAGTGGAAACAAGATGAGTGATTGACCTTGTTTTATGTTGTTATTTGTAGCACCCATTTATTGTTGATTTAATCTATGCTTTTCAAACTGGAGGAAAACTTTACCTCATTCTGGAGTACCTCAGTGGTATGTAAAACATGTTTTGTGAAGCTTATGGGTAGCAACCTCTTTGTACATTAACCCCGTATCTGAGTTAATGGTGTTTGTATTATCAACTGACAAGAGCTACTTCACTGTACTTTATCTTCAATGAGTAAAAGTCAGGCAGACACAAAACATTTCATGTTTTTAAAACAACTGAATGGTCTGAAAAAAATAAATTCCTCTAGTCCACATAAACCCTGAGGCCATTAATTTTGTTTGGTGGTGCATTAACCCTTTCAGCCCCAGTCGTGATCAGCATCAAATTTCTCCTCATCACATCAGTGCATTAATAAAACATACAGGGCATGAGAATTAGGGAAATGATCACCAAAGGTGAACTGTCTTGATGTATGAACAAGTTCTCCCAACTGGTACTCAACAAAATGTATGGAGATCACTAACGAGAATTTGCATACTGATATTGGGGCTGAAAGGGTTAAGGAAAGGCCTGTTTTAATTGATAGGTGGAGAATTGTTTATGCATTTGGAGAGAGAGGGAATTTTCATGGAAGACACCGCTTGGTAAGAGACTTATTTTTAGCCTCTCTTATTCAACCACTTTTCCTGATACAAAGAGGGTCTACAGGCGAGGGATACAACTATATTCAAATAATGAAACTGTAGGTATGCAAGAAAGAATGAAATCAAAGTTTATCTTAAGGATGGTGCCTCCTTTTGTTACTGTGAATACGTTCTGCGCATCTCAGGATATTGAAGTTTCTTAAGGAATTTGCCCACTAATACAACAATATTTTTGTGCGGTTTATGTCTATGTGGAAAATGCAGATCTTAGCAAGGGCTATCAGAATCCAAAAAGAAAATTGGGGGTAACCATGCATTCTTTTAGAGATAATTAAGCTTAAATTTGGAAAGAAATTGCCATACATTTTTTGTATTTTAGTGCTTTTTTGGAATTATATTTGCTTAATTATCTCTGAAAAATGCATGGCTACCCACATTTTGCTTTTTGGATTCCACTCACCCTTGCTAAGATCTACTTTTTCCCCATAGTCATAACCTTTGCAAAAGTACATCCGTATTAGGAGGCACCGTCCTTAACAAAATATCTGCACCAAAACATATTCAACTTGTTACAACGTACACAGAATGTCTGCATACAAAAATGTCTTAAAATTAAGTGTATCATGTTGATTACGCATTCTTTTCCCCACAGTTTCTACTTGTCTGAAATAGTATTGGCATTAGAACATCTCCACAGACAAGGAATTATTTACAGGTATGCGGTTAAGCTGCAAGTTGCTTGTTTTGATACAAAGAAGCAATACATTTTCCTCATCACAGAGAACAAGTGACTGGGTGTATGTGACCATTTCTGTTACAGCCCTTGCTGTAACTCATGTTGTAATCCATAAAGTATTTGCACTTGTGTGAAATTGGTCAAATTGACACAATATACTAACTGAAATTCAGGGAAACATCACAAATGGTACTGTTCATGTGGTAATGCTCATGTGGTAATGCTCATGCTTATGTGCTCATGTGATGTCCCCTGGTTTTTAAAATTTCAGTTTGAAGACATTTTTTGTAAACTGCAAGATGAAAAAACATCTTTCCTGTAACAAACAAGGAAATCAACATATGTATATGTGTGCAGTACATGCAAATGATTTCACTCTTAGAAAACTGTTTAGTTCTTGGAAAAACTGTGTACAGACAAATATCTATCCAACATTTTCTTGTCAAGTAAATGTTTTTGTTTACACAATGCTGTTACATTTTGTAGAGATCTCAAGCCAGAGAACATCCTTCTGGATACACATGGTAATAATGACTAGTATCAATCTAACTTCTTTTCAGTATAACAGAGCTTCAGCTTGACTTTTGTAAGTGGATCGCTACTAAAATACACATTGACTTTTCATATCCCCCTCCAGTGCTTTCAATAAGCACTGACGACCAACGAAAAGCATCTGCAAATGCGCACAAAGAAGTCCGCTACTATTTTCCCTAAAATGAAGTAATTAAAGAAAGATTTCTTTCAAACCTTGTTGATACAGTCAGTTACTCTACTCAAACCAGCTGCCTACTTCAAATTTTGGTGAAACCCCTGCTCATCACTGATTTCTTTTTACAGGGCATGTTGTGTTGACAGATTTTGGTTTGTGTAAGGAAGCAATATTTGAAAACAGTCTTACTCACACCTTCTGTGGAACCATTGAGTACATGTAAGTACAACTGTACATGTAGTTTTAGCTAATAGAGAATTGAATACTGATTGTAACAATTGTGAAAAGGAGGTTAGTAAAATTATGGTGGATGTCTCATTGTTTTCTTTTAAGTTAGAGTGTAAGAATTGAGAACAAGTGAAGGGCCAGTTAAATATCTTTAAGTTGCAAACAAGCCATAGGAGACCCACATGGCCAGAGACTTTCAGTGGTTTCTGCAGCATGAAGCAGCTGAGAATATTGCTTCTCCCACTGGATGGGGTGCTAGTCCATCACAAGAGTACCCCCAGCAGTATGTTGCTGATACTTATTTATACACTTGGGTGGAGAGGTACAATGTGAAGTCAAAGTTTCTCATGTAAGGATGTGGCAGCAGAGTTTGAGCCAGAATGCGAAGTTGCGACATTCTCGCGCTTCAGTGACAATTTGTCCCTTAAAATTTGGTGACTGCGCCATAATTGTCTCCCACCATAAAAATGTCCGGTGTGTAGAATTCAAATGCTGTTTGGAACTTTCCTTTACATTTTCCCATCTTTGGATAAAGTGAATATCAATGAAGAAATAAATTTATTGTCCAGAAAATATAAAAAATATCACATAAAGTTGATTTGCCAATGAAGAATACTCCACAGCGGCGACAGGAAAAAGGTTGTAAAACATGACCATAATTTTATTTGGAAATACCACGAAAATTTGCATGATTGCCAGCTTCACGCTTGACTGACTTTATGCTGTAACACAACGTGCAGACCTTTTGTGACTTTTTAATTAAATGTCTAAGTGGAAAATCTCCAGCTATTCAGGTGGTGAAAGAAATGAAGAAACTGAAAAAAAAACAAAGATCAGAACAACTTGAGGGTTGAAGTAGCTGAAGGCGATGGTAATACGAATCCTAAAGTGGCAAAAACGTCTAACGAAAGCCAAAATTTTAAGTTGAAATGGCTTAAAGAACCCACGTGGTTGAGATACGAAAATCAAGCTTTGTTTTGCCATTTTTGTCACTTGAGTAAAAAGAACAACTCTAACCAGGCATTTATCATTGCGTGAACATCAAGATGCCACCATGGAAGCTTGATTACGGCAGACCTTTGCTATAATCTTATCATAAAAAATTTTGTCCCCCAATTGTTCCCATTTGTCCCCTTCCAAAGGCCTTGAAGGGACAAATTGTCTCCTAAGGACAGAGAGCTGGCTCAAACCCTGTGACTACGCCTTGAACCACTGTCTTCCAGATCTGAAGTTCAATGCATTAACCCTTTAAGCCCTGATAGTGATCAGCTTCAAATTTCTCCTTATAACATCGATACACTGTCGAGTATACAGGTCATGAGAATTAAGAAAGTGATCAACAAAGATGCATTGTATCAAAAAAAATTCACTTTAGATAGTTACAGTATGCCAGAGCCTTTTAATTTGTTTTTTTCCATCAAATGAATTTTCTAACTAGGCTGTTTTTGAAATCCTAGGGCTCCTGAGATTCTGACACGTAGTGGTCACGGCAAGGCAGTGGATTGGTGGAGTCTTGGTGCTCTTATGTACGACATGTTGACAGGCAGTGTAAGTTGTGCTTGGTTGGAGCTTGAAAGTCAAACCTGTATTAAGCTGTTACCCTTGGGGAATGGGTGATGCACTACCTTCTACAGGCTGATGCTTAGTAATCAACAAAAGAAGTTAGTGTTCAGGAAGACCCACACAAAACAATTCCTCTCTTTGTGATTAGTGAAAAGAAATGAGAGAACTTGACTATGAACATGACAGTGCTGTTCTGGGTGTCCCTTTACAAAGAGACTGTTTGATTCAGGCAAAGATAAGAAAAATAAATTGTTACCATTTAAATGTAGGATCTAGTGTTTAGTAAATTGAATGCTCAGATGAGTTAAGGGTTTAATTTTCAAGGACTTTTTCGCTTAACAAGGACTTACATGTACCTACATTATTAATACTTGTGTTTATTTGCAGCCTCCTTTTTGTGGCGACAGCAGAAAGAAGACAATTGACAAGGCAAGTGAATGCAAATTTAGGTTCATTCATGTGGTAGTTGTCTGTTATCTTTGAAGGCTTTCCATTTGTATCTTGTTTGTAAAGAAAGGGTGCGTCCTGTTCATCCAGTCTTTGACTGGTTGTTTTAAAGATTTCTAATTTCCCTTTTTTTGTGTGCAGATTTTAAAAGGGAAGCTGGTTCTTCCTCCTTATCTCAGTCCAGAGGCTAAGGATTTCATTAGGAAAGTGAGTATTGCATGTGTGGTATACTTGGAGACCAACAACGGTGTTAAATGTGCTTTTACCTCCTGACCGGTTTTCAGCTACCTCCGTTGATCCACTTGTTTACTTCAAAGCTATTTACTAAGTTTGGGAATTGGGAGAAATAAAAAAATTGTTGATGGAGAAAGTGACTGGAAATGTTGGGGAACCATTGCCCAAGTACATTTACACAATAATGTGCTGAGTTAAAAAAGTTAACTGAGGCTGTTCCATTTTCTTTCAGTTGTTGAAACGTCACCCCCAAGCCAGATTAGGAGGCGGTGATGATGGTGAAGCTCCAATAAAGGTGGGGCTCTTTTTGAAAGCTTAAACCTTGCTTACCTGTCAGAGGTGTTGTGTAAGATAATGTTGCTCTTAGCCAACAATCTAACCACACAGCTGGTGCATAACTCCTCTTTCATTAGCAATGCAAAAGCAACTTAGTAGCATTGCTACTTAACCCATGAATAGGATGCTATTGCATGGCAGTGTTACTCCCAGCATTTTGTTGTGTTATTTGCTGATATCCATTTTTATTATTCCACTGTTGTGTCATTTTACCATATAAAAGCAAGAGGAATTGCAAAGTATGCCAGTGTACTACACTGCACAATCCTGTTTAGACCAGTTTTTTTTACTGAAGGAGGACAAAACAAAAACAAAAACAAAAACAAAATGCAGTGGAATAATAAACCTCTTATTTGGTGTTTTGGTTGATAATGCGGGCAGCCATTTTACTCATTGTTCTTATTTTTCCTTGCCCCTGCAGGGCTTGGAAAAATACTATGCAACTTGTAAATATCCGCATGTGTTATCTACCAAAACACCAAATAAGGTGTAAATGTGTTGTGGTTCAATATTATCCTTGGTTCAATTTTTAGTTTCCTTTGTTTTATACTCATTAACATACAATACCATACACAAAAAACAAAGGGAAGCAAAAATTGAACCAAGGATAAAATTGAACCACAACATATGCACCCAGGTGAACAAAGACATCGCAGAGCAAAGTTCCTTGCCTAAGGAAGCAACACATGCATGAACAACACGTGTACATGACCTTTGGGTTAAAAGTCCCATGGACAAATCGCTACAATCCTGTGCCTCCATGTATTTAAGGAGTAAATAAAAGCATTTTAAGGTAAAATGCAGTTCTCCTTGTTTTCCTTTTCAGGGTCACCCTTTCTTCCGTTCCATCAAATGGGATGATCTGTTTCACAAGAGAGTGGAGCCACCATTTAAGCCAAATATTGTAAGTGTTTAGTATACTTGAATCATCCCTGTACAGTGGAGCACTATAAGCTTTTATTGTTTTGGTTACACCCATGTTTATTGTCATTATGCTGGTCCCTTTTGTGGGGGGGGTGGGGGGGGGAGGGGGGGCTGGTACCTGTTTTTTTTGGCGGGGGGCACTTTAACCATCAATGTCATTGTCACGGTCAAAGTGGGGGTGATCCTTGGTTGGTGAAAAAAGTTTTATTTTTCAATTTTCGGCTACCAAAACTGAGGGTACCAGTCTGAGGAACTGTGTATGAAGAACCAGTCTTGGCTCAGAAGTTGATTAAAACAGGGATGTTTAGCTGTTGCCCATATCTCTTTCACCTTCACATATTAAATCGTTTAGAGGAAATTAAGATAAGATAAGATAAGATAAGATAACTTTATTTATACACGGTTTTTCCATCAGTCAATTAAATTACTGGACTATCTACCTATCTAACTAACTACAAAAATTTGATAACAACAAATTCAAAATAACAAAAGAAAAGTCTGCTTTTCATGGAGGCCGTGTCTAAAATTCACTTACATGTAAGATTTAGATATTACTTTAAACTGTACCGACTTAATTTAGATTTGAAATCGGCCAGTGAAGATGCTTGTCTTAGGTCTACAGGTAAGTTGTTCCACAACTGAGCTCCGCTATACGAAAAACTTTTTTTGAGATAATCAGTTCGAGGTTGTGGAAGAACTAATTTGTTTTCGGTATTCCTTAAACGATAAGCACTAACATCGTCACGATATACGAATCTTGATCTCAGATAATCAGGAGTCATACCATGTAATGTTTTATACATTAGGATAGACTTCTGTTCCAATCTTTGATAATAGAGTCTTCGCCACCCCAGTGTCCGGAACAAATCATCTAAATTACTATCATAGCTCGCAGACATTAGGGTACGAGCTGCGCGGTTTTGAAGCCTTTGCAGTTTTTCAGAAATTAATTCGAAGTTCAGAAATTTCAGAAATTAATTCGAAGAAATTAATTCTTCAGAAATTAATTCAAAGAATCCACATCAATGTTCAGTAAGATTGGAACACATAGAATTCTCAGTGTCATGGTGTGGTCTCTTTGTGTATTTATAAGAGGTCATGTAACAGGGTAACCTCAAGATCCTCTTTCGTAATGGCGAAAAACATACAGTATTCTGTAAATTACTCTTTATGTTCTTTAAATTACCATGATACTTAAATGTGTAGCCTGAGAAAACAGCTGACGTTTCACGAGGTCGCCACTTGAGCCCTTGCAAAGCGATGTCTGAGTAACGAGTGCAGAAATTCCATACTGATGACGTGTCTCTACCCAGACCTTGGTAGTGCTTCTGATTGGTTGAAATTTCTTTCAAGCAATCAGAAGGACGACCAAGATCTGGCTAGTGTCATGTCATCAGTATGGAATTTCTACGCTCGTTACTCAGACGTCATTTCACGAGGGCTCAAGTGGCAACCTCGTGAAACATTGGCTGTTTTCTTAGGCTGCTAAATGTGGCGATGCCAGTGAACAGGCAACCAACTGGATCAATTAGGTTTTGTTTGTTTTGTTGATTTTTGTTAATTAACCTGGTTTAACCCTTTAAGCCCTGCTATTGACAAGCACGTTTTTTTTTCCTTATGGTATCACTAAGTGATGAAACACAGGTCAAGAGAATAAGCAAAATGATCACAAAAGATAAGTGGACTTCATGTATGATCAAATTCTCTCAACTAATGCCATAAGAAATATATGAAGAACAGTGAGGAGAACATACATGTTGATGTTGGGGCTTAAAGTGTGAAACGTATGGATTAATCAGCCGTTTTTACCCACAGACTGGTGAAGAAGATGTTAGTCAGTTTGACAGCAAATTTACAAAGCAGACACCCATTGATTCTCCTGTTGATTCAATGCTGAGTGAGAGTGCAGATAAGATATTTCAGGTAATTAGTGGTTATTGTTGTCTGAAGTCCAGTTGATTGTTGCACAGTTTTCCTTATGTAGGATTCAGTTTTCTGACGACCTGAGAATTTTGAACTTGGACTTGAGGTAATTTTGGGCAATTTTGTGGTTTCTGCCTAAAAAAGCCTTGCTTCTGCGTTTAATTCTAGCGATATGATTTTGTATAAGTGAGTGCTATACTTAACGTCTGGTATGCTCATGTTTTTCATCAGGGCTTCACGTACATAGCACCTTCTGTTCTGGGTTCACTAAATTGTGATATTCCCATGTCACCATGGAGATACACCAGGTATAAATGTGTAATTCTCAGTGCAACTGTAATTGTAATTTCTAACCCAATGTTAATTGTGAATTAATGATAAACTAGATTTGAAAATTAGTTTAAAAATTGATTGTAGGTTAATTTGCCTGTTTCTACAAAGAGATTATCTGTGGTTAAAATCGTTATAAAGCACTGCATGTTTTGGGCTGTTTGACAGCCCTTCTTCTGGCATTAAAAGATTGAACACAGATGTGGGGGCAGTAGTTTCTAATGCCACCAAATTTTGCTTTTGTGTTCAGTAGTTTTGAGAGTAAAATTGGGCATCTTGTTTGATTTCTCAGATCACCAAGAAAAAATACACAACTGATGAGGTGAGCAAGCATTCTCTTTTTTTTATACAGATCTTGTGTATTTGCAAGTACACAGTTGCAGAAATGTCACTTTCTACATCCTTTAAACCAGAAATTAAAACTTGATCTTCTGGGGGCTTGTCTACCATAAAATACATGTATGTTCCAATTGAGGGCTGTAGGTGCCTTTTCCGTGAATCTTTCCAAAACTTGGTCATCCATAGAAAACCCAGTTCTGTTATGGCCATCCCTGACTAAATGTTGATACAATATGAATAAATGAAATTGTCAATTGAAATTTCTGCTTTGGGTATTTCTTGGATTGCTGCAAGTTGTTTGGTAGGGTTCATGCTAAAGCAAAGGAAGTATTCAATAATTTACATGTAATGTGTACACTGTACGGGTATTATAGAGGAATCTCAGCATCTTTGAGGGAGGTACTTTATTAGAAAGATCAATGTTAACATTTACATCTTTCCAGGATTTCACTTAAAAGCAGAGCAATGTAGGTAACACCAGTGCTCAAATTTGTGGCAATGATTAATGAACATACATGTACAATCTGGTAGTAAAAAATTCCAGCAAAGTTGACAGACTTAATATCAGATTGCGATTTTGTGAGAACTTTACTGTAGAGTGAAACAAGGATGAAGAAACCATTAGGCTCAAATTTGTTTAAGATAATGAAAGTTCAATAAAGGGCTGCCATGTCAGCATCTTAATGTAACAAAGTTGACAACTGCTTAGACTCAGATTGTGAGCATTGTGCTAGAATGCTAAGGCAAGCAAGCTGCTGCTTAGTCATAAATAGGTTTCAGTGATAAGACAGTAACTGGCTATATCTTGAAACTGGCTCATTAAATCAAGACAAACCAGACAGCTTTGCCTGAAATATTTGTGTTGTAGGGTGAAAGGATATTATTTTGCATTAATTCTCTGTAAGCATGCCTTAAAAAAATCATGGTAAAGAAGGCTTCTGTTGAGGCTCAAATAGAAGTTATAGGGCTATCTTGTAAGCATTTATTGAAGTCATAGACAAACTAGAATGGAGCATGTATGCAACTGTGTGAGAGTGAAACTGTACTTGTGCATAAAAGTAATGTAAGTACATTTTCTGCCAAAAGTCAATATAAATCAGATCATGTTTGCCCTGAGCTGTTTGTTGGACAATGTAAGTTTCTGAAGCAAATTCCTTCTTGCAACTTAAGTGTATTTTGCTATAAAAAGTAGGTTGCTGCTTGTAACCAAATGTTACAGATAGAGTTTAAGTAGATGGCTATTGTATGAGTAGCTTTTTCTAAAAAGTAGACTGCTTAAGATGAAAGTTAAATTACTTTCTTGTAAGCATGCCACTTAAAACAAATGCTTGTATGTAAGTTTGTGAAAGTGGACTACGAACTTTGGAGCTTTCTCTAATCCTTTCACTTGTTGGTAAGAGTTGAACATCAACTTGAATTATATGATTCTATTTCCTGAGCCACTGACTGGATAAAAACTCTTAAGTAATAAAATGAAGCATTCTTGTAAAGTATTTTTATGTCCAGTATTGTTTATCATTCATTTTCCTTGTTTCTGTTTGTCAGTATTATATTACATGCAAAGCCCACATGGTTTATGAAGCAACTAAATTGCTGCCAATTTTTGGAAAAGAAAACTGTCAGTAACATTAATGCGTGTAGTGCTTAACACTCATTCTTTCTAATATTTCCTGCATCAGTGCTTTTAATAAGCACCAATGACCGACAAAAGGCATCTGCAAATTTGCTCCAAGAAGTTGGCTACGCTACTATTTTTTCCTACATTGAAGTAATAAAAGAAAGATTTCTTTCAAACCTTGTTGATACAGTCAGCTACTCTACTCAAACCAGCTGCCTTCTTCAGATTTTATTGAAACCCCTGCCACATACTCAACTCTGTTCATGCTGATATATTAAATAATCCTAATGCTGCTAACAAATTACATACTGGTAATACCAGATATTAACACAACTTCAGGAATGTTTTTGCTAATGCCACACCATAAAGTAATTTTTTTTTAATATGACAAACACAGTGTCTTAGGAGTTTCCATTTCTGTTGAAAGAAAGTAATATGATAACAACAGCTTGTAATGTTACCTATGTTTTTTTTTTAACTTTGTTGAAATCACTGAGGTAAGCATTAATAAAAAACCTCTTTTTCTTAATTTGGAATTTCTAAATTTCTGCACAACAAATTAACAGAGGAAAATAAATTGGGCCTTTTATCATGAATCATAAGGATAAGTACGAAAAGTTAGTTGATGTGGATGAACATTCTCATAATCTATAATAATTATTAAAGCTTTGTTAAACTAATAGTCATTGTGCTAACTTTCACTAACTTGCACCTTGTGCCTGTCTTCTTGTAGCCCCACCAAGGTTAAGGGAAATGGCTCCAGCCAGTTTGGCTTTGAACAATCATGGAAACCAAACAGAACAGGCACTCCGCTAACCAAGACAGCAGCCATGAAGGCACTCGACTTTCACTCTTCTGCAGTTGCTATGGATACCTCCACTGGCAATGATAAAGTTTTAAATGGCACTGAGAGTTTGCTTCAGTGTGGTAACCCCTCAATGACCCATTCAACAGTTACCAACTCGTACCTTCAGATGACGTGACCTTAATAATAATTATTATAATAGAAACTCTAATTATTTGTGACATTTATCACCCTTCTTTCTTGAATGCTCCGATAAAATCATCTCTTTAAATTATTGCTTACAGCACCCTTCATTTCATACTGTTTTTATAATCATATTTTCACTGTTCAAAAGATCTTACAAGAAGAGATTTAATTTGAGAGGTAGATGTTGGGAAAGTGCATGTTGTGTTCTGTGTGGAACCATAGTGGATTTGACTTCATTGTGTTTGATTAACTCAGCTGGAAGGAGATCATGTTTAGAATCCATGAAAACACCAGGCTGAGGGGCTGTTTACATGGAGGAAGGAAGATCCTAGCACTAGGAAGATCCTAGATGGTGAAACACGTTTTCGTTCCGTTTACATGCAGAAATTGTGGTCAGGGTGGTTGCTGGAAATTAAATAAAACTGTTGGCCTTTAGCAGCTGAACGCCTGGATGCTGCCATATTTTTTTTTCTGTCCCTAGTACTAGGATCTTCCTAGCGAAAGTAGTTTACATGGTGCAAGGATCTTCCTAGTGCTAGGATCTTCCTATCTCTCAGCTACATGTAAGAAGATCCTAGCACTAGAAAGATCCTATTGCTAGGGCCAAGTACAACATCTTGCATGTAAACTGAATACAGAAAACATATGGCGCTAGGATGATCCGCCTTCTAGGATCTTCCTAGCCCTAGGATCTTCCTCCATCCATGTAAACAGCCCCTGAGTATTCTTCAGATGATATGAACTCGAGAGTTTTTCAGATAGCTCCAACTTGCAATAAGAATGCCTCTTGCCAATAAAGAAGCCTTAGTTCCTCTGTTAAGCCCTCTCCCTCCCTGAGTAAGAAGGACTATGAACAACTTGAAGGAATATGAAGGACTTGAACCAGGGAGAGGGCAGGGGGGGGAGGGGGTAATGCTCTTAAGACAGGGGATTATAAAGTTCACTTAAAAAAATGTTAACCTTGCCTGATCCTGAGACAGTTACATAATAACTTTTTGCTAATGTTTTTCTTCACTTAGTTAAAGCATGCATCTTGTGCAAGAAATTGGAGTATATTGCATCAATATACAGCTAAAATTTGTAATTTGAAAGGGAATTCCAGAAAGAGGTTAATGTGCTATTTTTACAGGAGGGATAAGAATTCTTTGACACAGGGAGGCTTAACGGGATTTTTGGTTTTCATTGTTGTGGATTTACACGAGTAAAATTAAAGTGAGTGTTTACAAATGAATTTTGTTACTTGCATTTAGGGCAAAAATGTAACGTTTATTTATTGTTTAATATTGACTTGGCAAAACTTAAGACATTGTAGCGAACGCTGGTCCGCTGATATTGGTACAATGTAGATATAGATAGATCTTTCTGCGCTATGCGTCATGTTAGTTCTAAGCTCTGATAATGTTATGCTGAAATTTTGATCAAATGGTATATGATTATGAATTGCCATAATTTATTTTTAATGCATTTTAGCAAATAGTAATAGATGGGTTTAAGATTTTGATCATAAGTTTAAAGAAATGCTGACAGATGTGATTCCCTCTCAATTTCTTTTTCTTAATACAAAAAGCATCTTATTTGACTCTCTAATTAATTTATTAAAGACGTGCTGGTGAGAGATTTTCTGTTTGCCAAAGGAGAGAGTATATTTTTACAAAAGGCATTGCATAAATCAACTCTTAAAAGATTCTAGGATGTTTTAGTTTCAAAAGCAGCTTTTCACAAGTCGGTTTTTATTTATTGTTAAGGCTAACTTGTCTAGCCCAATAGCTACAACTTTAAGACATTAGTCAAGGTTCAAGTAATCCATAGCTTTAAGTTAAACAGAGCTTCATGTAAAGTTTAAATGCCTAACTATTAGCAGATACGAGTTGTACAGTACCTAAAGTACCTAAAAAGAATGTTGCACATGTTCGGAAAACATTTGATTATACATCACAAATATGAAGACTTGTGTTCAAGAGGATTAAAATCCACTTTTTGACATCTACAAGTAAGAGTTTAGGAACCTCTTCTCTATCTGTCAGTTTCTTCTCTAGATTTACCAAGTTATGAAAACCTTGTGAGTGACTAGACAAAAACAGTTTTCACTTGTGGCTTAATGTTTGAAAGGACAGAGATGTGTGTGGAGATAGATAATGTTAATCTATTGTTATCAACATGTTTTCTGAGTACATTTTAACTGTTGGCAAAATACTTAAACCATGGTATTATTGTAATTACCGTAAAGCATGAAATGTTTGTGGGAATTTCATTTGGCAATTGGTGAGTGTTTTCCTGTTTTCTTCTTGGGAATGAAAGAAATAAGAGATGTCTGTATTCAGACTAATATTTCACTGTAGGTAGGATCACGTTGTGATTTCAAAAATTGAAATTTTATGGAGGATATATGCTTTCGTTGATTCCAGATAAGGAATTGATTTCTAAAACAAGAAAGGAATTTCACAAAGTATGAAACAAAAACAATGTAAAATCCTTTCTTTGTAACTTGACTTATCAGTTGGTTGCCAGTTTGCCTATCTATACAGTCTGTAATTAGCAACATTCTCTTAGTAATTTCTATGTAGGTGTAAATTTTGTGGAAAATATTTCAGCAGGTAACAGATTTGAACTGGATCTATTTTTTGTGCAAAAAATGGTAAAAATTAAATCCCACAAACGTTTTATGAATGCGGTTATGCAATAATGTAAACAAACTTAGTTCTTGATTGACAATATTAAATACAACCTGCTGGACAGATTCTTTACACATCTCTGGAAACATTCAGAATCTTGTTATAAATTAGAAGAAATCTTATGTTTTCTTTTCTTATCCAGTACACCTGATATATTTATTATAACAAAATAGCCTTTGTTATCAGTTATCAAAATTAGAAAACGAGAAAATGTTCTACTACATAAGCTTTGGATTGAAGTAGCTCCGTCAGATTTTTCTGATTCTTGAATCTATTAATTACACTGGATGTGATTAACTGATGTTTTGTATAAGCTGTTTTTTTTTTACTTTTTACAAGCCGCATTTGTTGTAAGCTTTCCTGTGTTTTTGCATGGATAGCACTGTCCAGTTTTTGTTAAGCAATTTGAAATGGAAGTTTGTCTGTCACAATAGCCCATTTTACAGGTGTGTGTTAACCCTTTAAACCCTAAGCCCTGATGAAAACGAAATGTCTCTTAACATGATCACTACTTGTTAGAACATTCAAGTGACAAGAATAAAGGAAGTGATCACCGAGGATAGGATGTCTAGGGCTTAGGGGGTTAAGTGCCCTCCAGCGAGACTGGAGTTTACTTTGTTTTGTTCCTAACCTTCTGCTATTATGTCTAAAAAGTGACCCAGGGGAACATAATAGCATAAGAACACAAGTTTGCAAATGAAAAAAAGTTTATTTCAAAACAAAGTCAACTCAAGCCTCACTTCCACTCAAAGGGCAGGTCACTAAGCACAGCTGTATTGGGCTATTGTCTTTCTCCTTGATAGAAAGACTATTGTTATTGTCACTTGCTGGTACTGTTTGTTATTGATGTTTTATGTTGTGTCAAAAACTTTCTGCAACATGAGCCTTTTTGGAACTTTTCAGTAGAAGCTATTCAAATAAATATTTATCTTAATAACGTAAACTTTATTTATTAAGAATTTGAAAGCATACTTGTTTTAGTGGAACTATGGGAAGAAATTCTGTTATCCCTTCCCATGATTCCATGTGGTATTATTGACTGAAAATGGCTGTGTTTTCAAAGTTTCGAAATGCTGTGTAAAAACTGCTTTACTGTAGATAGGTTAAAATATTTTAGCTTCAAAGGTAATTCTTAAAGAATATTCCAACAATAAAATTGGCTTGTCATACTTCGTTAATGCTTGTGTTTGAAGTTACTGGGGTCCTGATTATCATGATTGCTAAAATATGACAATGAGAAACGTTTTATGAAATTCAAACAAGAAAGAATGTACTAACCAAATGGGTTGTGGAGTGTAAATTGAAATTTGAAATACTATGTTTCAACCTGATATAGCATCACGAAAAAAAGGACTAATATCACTAAAAAAATTATGTTGAGATCGCGTATCAAAAAGATGGGCATGGTTATTTTTTCTTCATGAATCAACGGACTAGTTTATATAGAACGTTTGCATCATACCACAGGTCTACTTCTTTTACCCCTCAAATTTCTGCCATAGGCTGCCTCAAAATGAATTTTTTTTTTCTAATACTTGAAATTACTTTAAATACTTCCTACTAAACTGTTTAAAATCCATACCAGCAAACATCCAATAAACTTCCTCATAATTTAACCTTTTTAACTGTGATTTACAGTTTTGGGCTCAGTGCCCTAACGTTTGAGTTCAAGTGAGGCTTTAAAAGAAAACCTTCGTTTCAAGTCTACCCTCACTTCCAATCAAAGGCTAGGTCACTAAACACACAACTGTAAAATAGACCATTGGACACCTACGCTTGTTTTTCCATTCCAGACCTCTTGCAGTTGGCCATTTAATTGTGCTTCTCTCCTCCGCAGACTGCAAAGTAACTTTTGAATTAGGAGATAATCCGCTAAGGAAAATAAGTCCTGGCATTAAAACTTAGTTAGACTTATCTTGTCTAGCGCTAGGTAGGTAATTCAGGTATGGGGGGACGTAGATTGTACCGGAAATACATATATGCATGAAGTACCTACCTAACGCTGGGGTGCAACCTTGTTCCCAGGGTCTACTCTCTATTCAAAATAGCGTCGAGAGAAGGTCGCGTGTCCAGAGATTTTAATTAATTCAACATGGCGGGACGCTCACTGTTCACCACTGAGATCTTTTTTGAGATCACGTGACCTGCTGTATGGGTTTTCTCTCGACGCCATTTTGAATTGCATACAGAGAAGACCCTCGGGACGAGGTTGGTTAGGTTGGGTCCCTGCGTAGACAACGCAGTTCTCGTACGACAAGTAATCAATTTCATGATTATTTTCTTACAGCATGGAATGAATCAGCTTTTGATGACACACTGGATTAACTGGAACTAGAGTGCTTGTGTGACAGTATCAGGGGTGTCTTCGTCAGGCAAAACGAATCGTGGCGAGGTCTAAATTAGATATTAACCCGTCTCATTTTGTGCGCAATTTCTTTTGAAGCTATCAATATCTTCAGGAGCATATCACGTGATACGCTTCTGATATCGTTAATTTCATTAAGCACCAAACGGTGCCAATAGTTTTTGTAACATTCTGTCTCCATGTGACTTTATTTATGAAAGTAGAATTTGACGGGTTTTTTTTTTGCCGTTTTATAAATTTGCATATTGAACGTGGAAGGGGGGAGGGTCCCTGGGGTCCCGGATCTTTGAACTCAAAGCTCTCCTGTGCCTGGAACATGTTCAAAATGCCGTGGTTCCTTGGAGTCCCGGGCCTGGTTGCATAAATCGCCCTGGACTTAAGTGGTGGTTTTATTACACTGGACTATCGAAGATTGGATAACGAGTGCAACAGAAACTGAGAGAGTGCAGGAAAACCTTCTAGGGCGTAGCCTGCGCGCAAACTTCGCGCCCGCTCCTATAATTTACCAGGGCCCGGTTGTTCGAAAGCCGCCGGGTTAATGCTAACCTGGGATTATAATTTAACCAGGGTTCCTGTTTCGGTTATTGAAAAGAGTTTTCACAGCAAATTCCAAGTGGCAGTTTGAAAGCAACCAAAGTCAAAATGTAGGGCAAAAAAGATTTACAGGAAACCTTATTCTTTGCCTATGAGAACAAATTCAAAATTGAAGCGAATCCCGGGTTAGCTTAATCCTGCTTTGAACAACCGAGCCCAGGCAGCAGGCTACGACCGTCTGCATAAACCCCCCTCTAAGTTACGGGTGTCTAATGCAACCGGGCAATGGAACCCAGTTTATTTTGTCTCATAGTGCTGGATGTCCAAAATTACTTTGGACCCTTATTGAAAATTGTTATTCCTAATGCCGCGGCTGTACGAGCGACTTTTTTCTTGCGATGGTGATGCGATTTTTTTTTTAATTATCGCGTCGCCAGCGCGCGGCGAAAATCGCATGTGTAGCCACCCTCGCACGAGTGATGCGACAGCTGAAAAAATCGCAGGAAAAAATCGCGAGAAATTCAATGAGTTGAATTTTTTGTGACAAAATCACGGCCTTCGTCAAAATTTGTCCCCAAGTGTAGCCACCACCGCGCGCTAGCGACGCGACAATTCTCATAAAAATTGCATCACCATCGCAAGCAAAAAATATCGCTCGTGTAGCCGCGGCTTAATAGTTACCCCAAGCAATCCTTGTCTTTCACTGTAACAATCTCCCCAATCAGGAAAACGTTAGTGATTAATTAGTATCAATTTGTAGAAAGAGCAAGGTTTCTTCCTCTTATATTTTTAAAATTCTTTTCGTTTTAAAATGGGTTGTGTGAACAAAAATGTCTATGGCTAGTGTCAATAAATGCCTTATAACAGCTTGAAAGGTATAACAGTGAATGTGCTGTTAAGATGGTATTAAAGACCACGCTATACGACCTTCATCCAGTGATGAGTTCCACGTCTCATCCCAAAAAAATCGGGAAACGGACCGACTCAAACGAATGCAGCCCAAGTGCATTCTGGGATTCTGATTAATTTTGTTCCCATGATTCCATGACGAGCCCCACGGGCCATCCACAACGAGATTTGTTGTACTCTTGTAGATGACGCCTAGTCTCCCACTATATAAAGATCTACAATGGTTCAAAAGTTTGGGCGCTCATTCTTTGTGGCACATGTTCACAAAAGAGTGGAGCTCTGGAAAAGCCCAAAGTAAAGAGCGCTCTAATTGGTGTTTGAACAAACAATTCCTTGCGAGCAACCCCCAACAAGTGATTAAACGCAACACAGCAAAAATAACGATTCTTTTTGCGGCAAAAATTCTAAAATATTCGTTTGCCATGCATGCACGTTTTGGGTCGAGAATAAGAGGAAACATACAGCTACTGTTCACGTAAGAGAACTGTAATAAGATCACACTTTTTATATTTTTGTTAGATCCGCTAACTTACTATACACTCTTTTCCTATACAATATTAAGTCAAAATATAAAATTAGTAAATTCACTCTGTTTTATAAAATAGCGCAATAAAAGTAATAAAACTTGTTAAGCTGTTGTCACACTTGAGAATAAATAGCAGTTGTTCAACATCGAAGAGGGCAGAGATCTTTTCTCGTGATTTTAGGAAACGCTGTGCTGGCAGGATGTTGTTCATCAGAACATTGTGCAATGAGCTTACAAAGGAAGATTTCAAGTCGGCCATTTTTATATTTGTTACAGTGATACGGCAAGCTTATCTACATTTACCGTGTTAACGTAAAGTTCATCAAGGCGGTGAAATTTGGGGAAACGAAAAATATCAATGCAAAATGACGAGCTAGAGGCTAGTGGTGTTTACTCTGGTGTTTAAAGTTCCCAAGAAGGAAAGGAAGTTTTCTATCACTTTTACGAAAATAGTCGCTCAAAACAGATTTCATTAAATGAATTTCAGACAGTCGCACCGTTCAGTGTTTACTTCTTGAGTACGGCATTGCTGGATTTGCACCAGCGCAGAAAAAAGGGGTCTGACATTTAAACTGGCGTTTTCGAACTTGCTCATTTTAAATTGTTGTGGCTGATTCACAACTACCACAATCCGCTGAAGCAACCCATAAAAAGTCTGACTATCAAAATATTAATTTGACACTACCAAACCAAACCAGTGGATGGTGTTTTTTCGCGCGTTCTGATGGGCTACTCAGATTCTGGATGGCATCTCCTATTCACCTCCCGACATTTTTCTGGAACTAGTTGGTGCTGGCTATCCGCTGGCTTGGTATATACCTCAGTGTCGGTGAAGAGTGGTATATATTAACCTCGCCGCTTTGCGGCTCGGCAAATATCTGTTGTGGTTCGATTTTATCCTTGGTTCAATTTTTACTTTCCTTTGTTTTTAACTCATTATCATACATTACCATACACAAAGAACAAAGGAAAATAAAAATTGAACAAGGATAAAACTGGACCAAACATATCCAACACTGTTCACCTCCACTTCAGTGAATAAGTATATATACAATTCAATTGTTTGCAAAGAAACGCGCGAGAAAAAAAAAACTCTTGCAGTGTGAACTCATACGAAAATTTCTCGTATTAAATACTCCAGTCGAAACGAAGTATTAACAAAGGATAGTGAAGAATATAAAACGGGCGTATTTAAACCATCAGGAGTATGATGAAGAAATATAATGTCATCTTGAGTTGTCGATTATTTTCCGTTGTAATGAGGCGTAGGCTCGTTCCAGTTTCATGTTTTCCTGCAAAGTAAAAAAAGAGCGGTTAAAATAAGGCTGCCCGAGGTAGCCAAGTTTACGTTATTGATGGCGAGGGCGATGAAGCAAGATCCCTGAGTCAACTCCGGCCTTGTTGACAACAGTTCAAGTATCACCGAAATGTAGGGAAACCTACCTTGGTAGCATGTGTGAGCATTTTCTGTAACTTGGTCATTTCCATCATCTTCTGGCTCAACATGGCTGCGTTTCTCTGAGCTTTCTCCTCCGTCATCTGTTTGTGAGTCGAAACGTACATTCGACAAGTTAGTGACTCATAAAGATCAATACCAAGTCATGATTGGTTAGAGCATGTTGCACAGTATTTTTAAACAATAGGAAGGCTCGGTAAATACATTTCTTTTGCCAGTCAATTGAAAATCGCTTTAGAGGAATTTTCATGGCACACAGGATCGCTGAAATCGAAAAATCACAACAACAACAACAACAAGCACAAACATAGTACCTTGAGTGCAGCATGAAGCTTTCTAGTTTCGTCCTCGCCGGCGTGAAACTACAGAGAAAATAATAGCGATCAGAAATAGGTGGCGACCGAAGATACTTAAGGACGTTCGCGCGAAAAACTTCTACAATACAGATTTTTTTCATACTTTGGCTACAGTCATATAATGAGTTAACCTATGTCAGAAATGGAAAAAAATTGGGGGGTCACCGACTTCGTTTTCGAAATAAAGCGCGTCAAAAACTACCCCAATTTTGACAAATCGGCCCTCGTAACTCGACATGGCCTCAGTGCTTGTTAGTTGACTAATATTTAAAATGATTCGCTGTAGACCCACTTTGTTAGTCAAATTTTACTTAAGTGGGTCTGTTAAGTAAATAATTTGAGCCGGTGGCACCCTTTTAGTTAAACTCAACCTCTAAGATGGACTTTAACGAACACAGTGCAGCTTCAATAGTAGAATTCGATGATGCGAGGGCAGAAAAGTTTAAAAAAATCAAACTTCTACAATACAGATTTTCTTTAACTTTTCACAAAACGTAGATAATCGACAAAGAAAGTGATCTATCAAAAGAACATATGGGGTCACCGAACATTTAAGAGAGTTAAACCCGTGCATAGATATTAAAGTCCCCACTAGCGCTATATATCTCCACATTTCTTCAACAGCGCGCGCGCTCAATACATGACGTGGCATGACATCACGAAGTGAATTACGTGCGCAGTAAGGATGCGCAGAAACAATTGGCGCGAACGTCCTTAATATAGTGTTTTGCTTAGAAATGATTCGATTCAAACGAAATTGTATAAAGGCGGTAAATCGAAGGACGAGTTTGAATAAACCATTTCCGTTTGGCTTTTAGCCTCCCTTTCAAAGCGACGCTTGGTGCACAGCCTTTCATATCAAAATGAATTTTACTTGCAGGTGAATTTATAGTTCTGCTGTGCACTCGGCTCGAAAAAGAGACTAAAGGCAATTCGGAAATGGTCATTTTAAAACCACCTAAAACTTAAAACCGCTCTTACTCCCAACTATTTCTGACCACTAAAGATAGGGGCTGCCTTGCTATCCTAGTGACAACGACAGAGTTCACAGCACAGACCACCAGTGTACTCCACGGGAAAACTTAGCAAACTGATTCAAGAACGCCCTGCCATAGCGTTGAACACTTAAGCTCTCCTCACCCTCCCCTCCCTTGAAACTTCAAACCTTGACAAATATCTTACCGATTCAGTGGACACCACACTGCAGTGACTATCATTCAGTGATTCAGTCTCAGATGACTTTCGCAGACTATCATTTTGAGCCCGCAGTTGTTGCACTCTGCCCTGCAAGTGACGTAACAGTCGAGCTGTGCTGGTGTCCTCTCCAGGTCTCGGGCTGGGAGTTGTAGAGCTCAGACTGGTGCCCACGCCGCTCTCTGTGGGAGAGGAATGACCATTCACCATGGGGCTACCGGCAGGGGTCTGGGTACGGAAAAAAGCTTTCTTTAGTTTGATGCTTTGTTTTTAACGACAAAAAAGGGAGCTTATATCTGTTAACTTACAGATGCCTTGGCTTGCTTCAGTTCCTTTTCGAGACGCTCAATGGTCTTCTGGTAGGCCTGGAAATAGGGACGAATATCACAGAATAATAAAACATCACAGATAAAGTATCACAGAATAACTTAAAGCAATCGTAACAGTCGTTCATTAAGCGTTTTATAAATACAAAGGAAGAATGGCTTACTGTTCTCTCAGATTTCATCTGCAAAGCGTTCCGTTCACTTTCTTCTTGATATTGCCTGTTTTTGGTTAAACAAAAAATGTTTGGTTATAACTTGGGCACATCGACGAGAACAGTTTTTGAAAGCTGTTATACAGTTGTGACTTATTCAAGTACCTTTCATAGAGCCAATTCCTTTCTCAACTACTGTCACCGAGCCCGCGGTTCTCGGCAAAGTTATTGCTAAGCAACATGGGCGACAACATACGACAAGCATAGGTTGCAACTTTTGGCCAACAGTCATTGAAAAATTCTTCGGCAACACCAAGGCAAGCGAGGAGAACCGACAAGGTGCTCGTTCCTCACCGAAGCAAGATTTGTTTGCATCTTTACATCATTAACTTGACAGGGTAAAAATTTTTAACTTACTTTTTTATTCTTGCTAGTTCTTCGTCCTAGCAAAGGAAACAAAAATCAACACACGTAAGAGATTTCAAACTCATATATTCTCATTGAACCGTTGAGTTTGGTAACTGTGGTTTGACCTTTTGGATCGGTAAATGACCATTCCAATGAAAGCTATTGAGCAGTATTTTATTGTGGCGCTGTTAATTATGCTGCGCAAGGTGGTTCTAACTGTTGAGTGTGTGGATGAAATCCCAAAGTGTACCATTCAAACGAAAGTTATACATTCCTTTCGTGCTTCTTATTATGCTATTCAAGGTGGTTCTCACTTTTAAGTCGTGGATAAGATCCTAAAGTGTGAGCATTCAAACAAAAGCTATTGAACAGTACTTTCCTGTGATGCTGTTTATCATGCTGCTGCCGGTGTTTCTCAGTTAAATTTTATGTCCGTGGATGGGATCCTAAAGTGTGACCATTCAAACGAAAGCTATTGAACAGTACTTTCCTCTGGTGCTGTTTATTATGCTGTACAATGTGGTTTTAACTTTTCAGTCTGTTGATGAAATCCTAAAGTGTGACCATTCAAACGAAAGCTATTGAGCAAAACGTTCCATATTTAAAAATTATCAAATTTCTAACCTTTGCATTGAGCGCCTTTTTAAACAGGTTTACTTGCTGTGGAGTGAGGTCTCCACTGCCTTGTTGCTGAAAGAAAAGAAAGAAAAGTAACAAATTAGAGTTTCCCTCGTTTTGAAAAAGAATGGTAAGTTCCACTCTTCATATTGGCATGACGTTTCACGCCTCATTATTTAGTAAATCGGTCTGTAGATTCTGAAGCATTGCTTTAAGGGGGACTTGTATTTAGATGTTTTCACAACGTTTTAGCCGTTTATTTAATTATCCTCTCGAGGTTTCATTCACTCCAAAAATGTAATCAAAGGCTTGCAGTGCGAGATTCCATAAATTTATTTGTCAGATTTTTTTCCACGATTTTTAAAATGCACACAGGGAAGAAAAAGTTGGGAATATTGATGAATTTTAGAAAGAAAATGAGAAACATTAAAATTTAAGGGTGACCTAAATAGAGGGACACCAGAACAGTCCGCCAACAACCTGCTGTGCTCTCTCGTTAGGGTGGTATGTCTAGTGGTGTAAAAACAACAACAAAACACCCCTCTTTTTCTTTCTTGAATCACATTCTTTTCGTGAAAAAATTAACTGTAAGCCTTTTAAGAGTTAGTCATGTATTACGACAGAAACTCGTACGATAAATACCTGTTTCTTGAATGCCAGCTCTCTGTTGTTCTGTTCAAGCTCTTTTCGAGCTTCAACCAAATGCTGTCTCAACTCCTCGTTGTACGAACGGAGATTGTGCTGAAAAAGATATTACAAAGCGAAAAGTAAGAACGTTTTTCAGTCGACAACAACAACTACATCAACAGAACAAAGTAGAGTGGTAGAGTGGTCTCCAATGGCAGAGAATAAAGAACCAACATCTGCAATCCCCTAACCCCCTGACTGAAAAGTTAAGGTTATAACTACCAATGCTTCTTTGGCAGGACTGTCCGTGGTCGAACTGGGACTTTCAGCGATGTAACTGCCCGATAGATTTCTGAGGGAAAAGAAAAGAAAATACAGTTTAGTAACCTATGAGCCTTTTCTTTTTAAACATGCAATCAAGGGAGCCTTTGTGATGAACTGAACTGCTGACTCATGTCTACTTTAACTTCGAAAGTCCGAAAATTTAAACGTCCCGCGAATTGAATAATCCAAGCATTAAGATGTCTAAACTCTGGTCAGAAAGGCTTTTTGACTATGCATTCCCTCAATAAATCTAACAGTGCAATTACACTTTACATCCTATCATCTTCGTCATCTTCAGCTATTGCTACTTCAAGACAGGAAACCTATTCGCTTGAATGTTTTAAAGAAAGTTTTAGTCGCGTTAGTGGATGTCATGTAAAAGGGCATAGTCACGAGTATTTCGCAGATTTTTGTGCTAAAATTATCGGTAGCTAACTTTATCCATGCCCAACATTGTGGTTGAACATTTAAAGGAACATATTAACTTAATTTCATTAAGAGAAAACAAACCATGACCATTTAATATCGATTTAATTTCGACACGCTTTAAGATTTTGAAAAGTTAAGCCTAATTTTTTCACGTTGCAAGCCATTTCCATCCGTTCCATCCGTAGCAACAGACGACAAAAATTGCTTCAGTGAAGTAATATAGTCTTTATTAACAAATCTAGACCATTATTTGTGGGCGTTCATTGATGTGGACATATTTTGGATTTTTAAAGTGAACTAAAACAGCGTGACTATGCCCCTGTAAATATGGAGTGGATGTACCAAGCACTGTAAGACAAAGTTAAGGTCAGTAAGTCGCTCATTTACTATAGTGTGAGAATGACTCCAACAGCTCTAACAGTTAGCCTGCTAGGTATTTTACGAATAAGGAAAGAAGTCCAAAATTAGTGGCACAAGACGTGCGAAATATGAAAACATTGAATTTAATTTACCACTGAATTTTCCAAAAGAAAAAGGAGGAAAACGAACCAAAAAGTCTGTAAATCAAATTACTTACCTGACAGGGGTGATGTTAGCAGCATCTCCCAGAAGTGCAGCAGTTTTTCGGCATTCCTCATTGATCTCCATAGCGGTTTCTTTCTCGGATGTTTCTGCTAATGCGCTTAACTAAAGAAGGAAACAGACCAACAAACTGTCATTGATTTGTACAAATATAGAAAGAAAATTTAGCAAATACCTAGCCTAAAACTTTGAAAACAGAGGTAATTGTTACGCGCAGAAAGATTGAAGAAACCCTGTGTGTAGCATACTGATACAACACTTCCATCCAAGAACGTTCAATATTTTTTAATTCATTATGTTACACATTCAGTCTCGTACCCAGTCGCCACTTTATTCCTTTTCGCATTGGAATATGGGAAGGCGATCAATGCACGCAAAGCCTCTTGGGATGAAGGGAGAAGAAGGGACAATTTTTCCGTCCTTCCCTTGATGCACCACGAACTCATCAAATTCTACCCATAAACTACAGCGCGGGCAAGAGAAGTGACTGGGTACGAGTCTGTTACACACCTTAGGCCACGATGTGGAGTGATGTTGGATGAAGGTGAATGATGTTGGATGGAGTGGAACGGAATTCGATTACCATAACATGTTGAATTCAACGATGTTGAACGTTGTTGAAAGGAAATGTTGTATCCGTTTGTCCTCAGCCTTTAACCCTTTAAGCCCCACCAGTGATCAATATCAATTTTCTCCTCATCATATCAGTGTATTATAACACATACAAGCCATGAGAATTCAGCAAATAATCACCAAAGATGAATTGTCTTGATGCTTAAACAAGTTCTCCCAATTAGTAATCAATAAAATGTATGAAGACCAGTAAGGAGAATTTGTATAATGATGTGCTGGGGCTTAAAGGGTTAACGACTGTAAAAAATCCCAAAGAAAACTATGCAACAAGCCTAGGACGCGCGTGCAGTACTTTATCTTCAATGGTAGCATCACCGCTGAAGCCTTCAGGAAAAATACCATTAGAATAAATTATAGATCGTTTTCACTCACGTGGTCAGCAGCTATGCAAATTTCTTGGAACAAAAGGTTTTTACATGAGAAAAGTTTTCAATCCCCACAGCATTTTCTTGGTACACCAACATGGCCGCTGTGACGTCATGTGAAAACGATCTATTCTCACCTCTTGAACCTTGTCCCTCATTTTCACGATTTCTGCCTTAGCTTCATTCCTGACTTGTGCCACTGCATTCACTTTCTCCTGTTCAGCTTGCAGGTTAAGTTCCCGCAACTTTTCGATTTCCTGTGCAGCAGCAAAGATGAGCAAATTTTAAAGTTGGGGGGGGGGGGGGGGGTCATCTCAAATATTTAGGACTACAAGGGGGTGCCAGGTAAAAAATTTCTAATGTAGAGGGGGATCATTATATTTTACAGGTGCTACCCATCAAATCCCACCAGCCCCCCTACCCCATAAAAAATGAACGGTCTCTAATTTGTTGAGAAGGTGGCGCATGTTCAACCAAGCACAGCCAAACCAGCTGAAACGCGAAGTACTTGAGACTCGATTCAAAACCATGCGTGTAAAATTTTAGGTTTATTAGTTAATAGTTAACACCCACTACCCTGGTGCAGATCAAGGATATAGAGAAAGGGGTCAAACAAACAGCTGCGGCGAAGGCGGGAGTATTGAAAGCTTAGTCCTCGCCGGGAAACGCGATTTTCAGCATTATGAGGAGCATATGAAAGTGTGTTAATTGCTGTAAATTCAACTCACTTTTTGCGCTGACTATATATAAGGTAACTTTTATATTAAACGTTACGTTTAATATAACGTTACTTGTGTCAGCCATAGGAACGTCTTGCAGTAAGAATTTGTTTTCGACCCAACTATGTGTGGCAAATTTTTCTTTCGACGTTGGTGTTACACATGGATTTCTTCATTGTAAAAATCAGCTAGTAGGATGCTTTTTTTGAAAATCACTCAACTCTCTTCCTTCAGAAGTAAAAGACGCACCAATGACGAGAAAGTCATCGGGAAAGACTTTTTGCACCCAGGAGTCCTAATTAAATACGGATTTTCCAGATTAACTATGATTGATTACGGACTACTGTTTTAGTCGACCTTCACACATAGTCGCAAACACCGACAAAGATTCTACAGAGTTGAGTGCATCCAACATTTGCGATATTCGTTATTCCTTTAACGGGACTGAATCACTCATTACTCCGAATGTTCAAGCTCTAAATATTCCTTATTCATTTACCGTTTTACCTCGTTATTCGTTATTCATTATTCGCCTTCCACCCCCTATATTAGGTTGATTATAGGCGGTTTTGAATCGAGTCGCAAGTACTTTACTTTTGAGATGGTTTGCTTGGTTAAACAGCTTGCACAACTTTCTCAACAAATTGGAAGTTCAACCAAAACCAACTGTGCCTGTCGCATGCCTTTTCTCGCGCTTGGCGATTGTTTTTACACATTTTCAAAACTCCTGATTATTACAAACCAGTTTTTTAATCGATTGGTGGTATTTCTAGTCCAATGTGTTCCATGAAACTATCAAAATCTTATAATCTACTTTTCAAAATCAATGAAAATGGAGTCTCCGTTGAAGAATATTGCGCACAATATAAGTTACCGGGTCCGCCGGTAAGTTTTATATGAGTAGTTTTGAGAAACGGGCCCCGGATTGGTCCATTCGGTTCTTCGTGTTTGTGGTAATTACTTTGGTTTTGATTTCACGAAAGGCAAAAAAACAAACAAACAAACAAAACAAAACAAACCAAAAAACGCCTAAAAAAGTAATAATGCGTTTGCTTTGGTTCGTAACTTCCTCACTTTTCTGAGTTCAGTAAATGGTTCAAAACCCGGTGCACAATGTGCTTCACAATCAACCAGTGAATCAGAGAAAACTGGTAATGACGATTTAACTAATTGGAGAAAACATCTATAAATGAGATTTAACCAATAAGAGAAAACATGTAATGACGACTTAACCAGAAAAAGCATGTAATGGTGATTTAACCAATCAGGAGTAAAAACAATACAAAGCGTGGCTTTACTTTTTTCCCCGCGCTTAGCACCAGGAGAGGTACTCCATATTTTAAGCTTTATAGGCACGTGCCGCTTTAAAGAGTATCATTTTCAAGACGTTTAGTCTGGGATAGAGTACAGAAATCGTCCGGGATAGGGTACGGATTTTTGGTGTCTGGTCTAGCATAAAGTTGTAAACCGGCGGCACACCCTCGCCCAAAAATTTACAGAGTATCCCCCAGGCTAAGCACAGGTTACACGATATTTATTTGTCTGCTTACTGGTTCACTCGGTTATTTGCCTTTGTCAGCGGTCCCTAGATACCTCTTCAATGACAACATAAGTGGCCAGTTAAAACCAACCTTTTTAATCTTGTTAACAGAAGCATTCAGTTGGGTGTGTCCCTGTCTTTCGGCCTCTAGTTCTTCGCGCAGTTGTTCCAAGGCGGCCTCGTATTTATCACGAATCTCCTCTAGTTTGGCCTGGTGACGAGTTCGTTCGCGATCAGTTGTCTCGCGTTCTTTCTCCAGTGCATTTCGAATCTGAAAAAAGGAAATTCTATGAGGAAGACGACCAGTACATGCTTGACGCCAAGGACTATCATTAGGGTTCGGACAAACGGGTTCAACATTTCCATTTAATACCGTTCAACGTTGTTGTTGGTCCATAATTATTCACTGTATCAGATTAATTAGCGTGCTGTAAGTTTTACTATTTCGTTTAAGATAAAGATTTAGCAAATCAAGACAAGAAAATGGTGAGGGATGCCTGGGTGCCTGCAGGCATCCCTCATGCATGCCTGGGTCGAGAAGCTATCACCTCGGAAGTGCAACTTAAAAGAATCAGCAAAGAATTGGTTTGAACCAACTCAATTTTTGAATTGTTTAAAGGGCAATTTTCTTTCCCGTTGATTGAAAAGGTTAGTCGGGGAGCGTTTATTTCCACTTTTATTTCCACTCGGCAACAGCGCTTTTTAAAAATATAGTATTCTTCAATTGTGGGGCCTAACAGAATGTTAAATTTTACTGAAATGAAAACTTTCAGAAACAGTTTTCACCACTTACATGTTCTTGTGCCTCATTTCGCATCTTCTCCCCTAGTAACCTTGTGGCGTCTTCCTGTTGTCGAACCAGTCCTCTAAGCATGGCAATCTCATCATCTTTGTTCTGTTGAAACGAAAACACAACTTTAGATTGCGGTTCCAAATTTTCAATTCTAAGTCTACTACGATGCTTTCTTGTGGTGCTGTTTATTATGCTGGACAGGGTGGTTCTAACTTTTAAGTCTGTGGATCAAATCCTTAAGTGTGACCATTCAAATGAAAGCTACTGAGCAGTACTTTCCGGTGGTATTGTTTAATGACGCTGGGCAAGGTGGTTCTAACATTAGGGCTGCAACGATACACCGATGCATCGGTGAACCATGATATTTTTTCCAACGATACCAATATTGATATTTAAATAAGATATCGTGATATTACAATGCAATAAAATAGACCACATCAACAAATTTGGGAAATCACTGTCTTTAATATTCCTTACCTAAGTTCTACATTTTAGCCCTTGGAAGGCGATTTGATGGTGTGTTATTACTGTGTTAAATTTATTATTGTGGAAATAAATTATTTAAAAGTAGTGCAAGTTGTTGGTAACTAGTTTTGTCGCGCACAGTAATGTATCGTATGGGAAAATGTATTGTTGCAGCCCTATCTAACATTACTAAAACAGCTATGCTTGCATTGCTAAAACTAACCTTTATTACGTGACTGAGTTCGTCTGAGTGAGAGGAAGATTTTTCTTCGTGTCGTCTAAGCTCCAAAATTTTCTCTTCAAGGAGCTGAAAAAGAAAGTAAACTCGTGCTTAATCGGTAAAAAAAAACTTAATTGACCAGCCATGTCACCAAAAATACTCCAGCGTACCTCTTCGGTTCTTCTTTGTTTTTCATGAATAGTAGTCTCTTTCTCTTTCAAAGAATCAATCTGAAGAAAAAAGAAGAAGAACAAACAAAGAGGTGATTGGTGAAAGAAACTTCAACTTTACTAAGATTTTTTTTCCTGTAATTAAATGCATGACAATTTGATACCACCTACAAATAGAAGCGAGCAAATCTGGGCAGGTGGTACAAAACAAAAAATGATATTTACCCAAAAGAAAAAGTCCAAAGAAAATCAAAGCATCTGACACTGGATATTAGAATATTAGCAGAGAGATGTTGCTTGTAACTCTACATGGCTTACTTTTGTCAATAACAGAAGAAGGATCAAGATAACTGTCTTCACTTTAGAATCTGATTGGGTATTTGATGCGTTTAAACAAATTTTAGATTTTTTCATCATTTTCTTTTTGAAACGCATCTCTCTCTGATTTCCCGACTCTCCCTGCGCTTCGTAAGAGATGGGATCTGAACCTGCTTTTATGTCTTTCCAATAAGCCTTTCTTCTCAAACCACATAATCAATAAAGTAATATTGGAGAGGGGTGTACATGTACTTTCTTCTCCGCACCCGTCTCCTTGTGATAATGTGAATCCCTGGTAGTATGATCTCTTTTCCCATCCCTCATCCCTTGGTCAACACCTGTTCTAGTCTTTGTGAAAACGAACAAGACGAAATATTTTGACCACAATGTGACTCACTTATGTCACGTTTTGTGAAACGAAATGATATCTTAGGGTGCTTTCCTTTGGGATGATCGGGATCAGGATCAGTGATCCAAGATCACTCGGATCATGGTGCTTCAAAGGAACCGATGAATCCACTCTAGACAAGGATCTTTTGGTTCCTTTGATGCAGCATGATCCGAGTGATCTTGGATCACTGAATAATAAGGGCACAGAAATTTAAATAGATTTATTGATTGAGACAAAATTATCCAAAATCCAAACGAAACTGGTATCTGCCGAAATAAAACGTAAAAGTCTCATTCACGTCATGACTCGATGAGTGCTTTGGTGCTAGCAAGGGACTTCCCTGGATCGGCTTCTGAGTTTGAACGACGTAATGTTTACGTGCCATGTCTTGTTATTCCGGCATCAAAAGGCCAATTTATGTCAGTTCGAATTATTGGCTTTCAAAGTTCACTAGCACCTTCGTCCTTGCTCTCGTCAAAGAGAAGTTACCTGCATTAAATTCCTTAATACCTCTTTACACAAAGATTTTCGAGAAGCAAAGCAAACCTGTGAAAAAAATGCTTACGTTTCTCTGTTGAATATTGAACCTTATTTGGTTCGTGTTGAGTAACCAACGACAATATAAACAACATCGAATCTGTGTCCTTCAAAGCTTACTAGCATCTTTGTCCTTGCTCTCGTCAAAGGGATTTTTATGCCATTGCACCCCTAGTAATTTTCTACACCGACTTTCATGACAATTGGGGGGAATTGATGGTAAACGACCAAAGGTAATGCTTACATTTATCACACCTTTTACGTGTTTGCTGTGATAATATAAATCAAGACACGACCTGATTTTTCTTCATTCAACCACAGGCTTACCATCCTCTGTTTGTGTTGCGGACCTGTGCTAGCTGAATATTAATGGCCGCTTCAGTTGTGTACAAAGGATTTTGTGAATACGATAATTAAGGTTTTTTGAATGGAGGAAAGTCAAATGAAAACGCTTAGAAACATGAACACTGTGTTAATGTATGTTATTATGTGCTTGGTTTGTCGATTTAAAGCTCCGGGAGGCGGTTTTAGAAACTTGAAGTTTGACCTACTCTATAAATGTATATATACTCACAAGGCATGCAGCTTCAAGAACCTCAAATTTCCAACTGGCTTGAGATTTCGCCAAAATTAATACACTTAACCTTGTGCCTTTGACAAAGAAATCCCGGTTTCCAAAAGAACAGTCTTTGTAGTTTGATTTGGCCTGATTTTGACTCATTCGAGTCTGCGGACTGTCCCTTAAAATCCAGCACAAACTTTCGAATCTGATGGAAAATTTGTTTCTGCCTATGATCTGCACAAGTTGGAAAGGAATCTCAGGAATGCAGTTTTCGATGCAAATTTGATTAATTTATTAAAAATAAATTAAAATGGTGAAATAAATTTTACTATTTCGTACAAATTGCACGTGTTTCTCATGTGCCAAACAGGCCACTTGGGACTCACAAGTTCCTCCTCCTTCCGGAGCTTTTAATCGACAAACCAAGCACATAATAACATACATTAGCACAGTGTTCATGTTTCTAAGCGTTTTTATTTGACTTCCATCCATTCAAAAAGCCTTAATTATCGTATTCACAAAATCCTTTGTACACAACCGAAGCTGCCATTAATATTCGGAAAGCACAGGTCTGCAACACAAACAGAGGATGGTAAACCTGTGATTCAACCACCCTGTTTTAGCGTGAGTGACGAAGAGTGTGATGAAATATTTTGAACATAGCATGACTCAGTCTGACACAAATAGTTATTGCACCATTAAAATGCAAATGAATGCCAGCTCGCCAGCACCATTGTCCTTGCTTTCATACGACTGAATTTAACGCCTTTGATTTCACTGTACTGCCTTGGTTTTTTAGGCAGGCTCAGGTCGAGTGGTGAAAATAATTATTTCGAATCGGTGGCTTTCAAAGCTCGTTTTCATCTTTGTTCTTGCTCTCATCGAGAGGGATTTTTATGTCAGTCAATCACCAGTCATTTTCTACACCAACTTTCATGAACATTTTTGGCAAAATGAATAAAGATTACTGGCAAGTATTAATTGGCCAAGCAGAAATCTGGGGCAAGTGACCACCAAAAAACACTAAAGAGATCTGCTGGCAAATGCTCCCTAAGGGTGGCTGGTACCTTAAATAATTGCATAATGGCACGCAAAATACTTTAAATAATTGTAAAGTGACAATGCAATTTACGTTAATAATCTTAAAATGACAATGAAAATACATTAAATAATCACAAAATGGCATGCAAAATACGTTAAATAATCATAGAATGACATGCAAAATACGTTAAATAATCGTAAAATGACATGCAAAATACGTTAAATAATCATAAAATGGCATGCAAAATACGTGAAATAATCGTAAAATGGCATGGAAAATAAGTTAAATAATCATAAAATGGCATGCAAAATACGTTAAATAATCGTAAAATGACAATGAAAATACGTTAAATAATCATAAAATGGCATGCAAAATACGTTAAATAATCATAGAATGACATGCAAAATACGTTAAATAATCGTAAAATGACATGCAAAATACGTTAAATAATCATAAAATGGCATGCAAAATACGTGAAATAATCGTAAAATGGCATGGAAAATAAGTTAAATAATCATAAAATGGCATGGCTAATACGTTAAATAATCGTAAAATGATATGCAAAATACGTTAAATAATCATAAAATGGCATGCAAAAAACGTTTAATAATCGTAAAATGTCATGCAAAATACGATTAATAATCGTAAAATAACAATGCAATTTACGTTAAATAATCGTAAAATGATATGCCTGAGCAAAATCACAATAACCTAAATAATCGTAAAATGACATGCAAAATACGTTAAATAATCATAAAATGGCATGCAAAATACGTTAAATAATCATAAAATGGCATGCAAAATACGTTAAATAATCGTAAAATGACAGTGCAAAATACGTAAAATAATCGTAAAATGACATGCAAAATACGTTAAATAATCTTAAAATGACATGCAAAATACGTTAAATAATCTTAAAATGACAATGAAAATACGTTAAATAATCGTAAAATGACATGCAAAATACGTTAAATAATCGTAAAATGACAATGAAAATACGTTAAATAATCATAAAATGGCATGCAAAATACGTTAAATAATCATAAAATGACATGCAAAATACGTTAAATAATCAAATTGACTACGCAATTTACGTTAAAGAATCATAAAGTTGCATTCAAAATAGTTGAATAATCAAATGACAATGCAAAATACGTTAAATAATCTTAAAATGACACTGCAGTTTACGTTAAATAATCATAAAATGGCATGCAAAATACGTGAAATAATCGTAAAATGATAGTGCAAAATACGTGAAATAATCGTAAGATGACATGCAAAATACGTTAAATAATCTTAAAATGACAGTGCAAAATACGTTAAATAATCGTAAAATAATACAAAATACGTTAAATAATTGTAAAATAACAATGCAATTTACGTTAAATCGTAAAATGACATGGAAAATACGTTAAATAATCATAAAATGGCATGCAAAATACGTTAAATAATCAAATTGACTACGCAATTTACGTTAAAGAATCATAAAGTTGCATTCAAAATAGTTGAATAATCAAATGACAATGCAAAATACGTTAAATAATCTTAAAATGACATGCAAAATACGTTAAATAATCTTAAAATGACAGTGAAAATACGTTAAATAATCGTAAAATGACATGCAAAATACGTTAAATAATCGTAAAATGACAATGAAAATACGTTAAATAATCATAAAATGGCATGCAAAATACGTTAAATAATCATAAAATGACATGCAAAATACGTTAAATAATCAAATTGACTACGCAATTTACGTTAAAGAATCATAAAGTTGCATTCAAAATAGTTGAATAATCAAATGACAATGCAAAATACGTTAAATAATCGTAGATGACAATGCAATTTACGTTAAATAATCGTAAAATGGCATGCAAAATACGTTAAATAATCGCAAAATGACAACGCAATTTACGTTCAATAATCATAAAATGTCATGCAAAATACGTTTAATAATCATAAAATAACAATGCAATTTACGTTAAATAATCGTAACATGACATGCAAAATACGTTAAATAATCATAAAATGGCATGCAAAATACGTTTAATAATCGTAAAATAACAATGCAATTTACGTTAAATAATCGTAACATGTCATGCAAAATACGTTAAATAATCATAAAATGGCATGCAATTTACGCAAAATACGTTAAATAATCGAAAAATGACAACGCAATTTACGTTCAATAATCATAAAATGTCATGCAAAATACGTTTAATAATCGTAAAATAACAATGCAATTTACGTTAAATAATCGTAACATGACATGCAAAATACGTTAAATAATCATAAAATGGCATGCAATTTACGCAAAATACCTTAAATAATCATAAAATGGCATGCAATTTACGTTCAATAATCATAAAATGGCATGCAAAACACGTTAAATAATCATAAAATGGCATGCAAAATACGTTTAATAATCGTCAAGTGGTATGCAAAATACGTTAAATAATCGTAAAGACATGCAAAATACGTGAAATAATCATAAAATGGCATGCAAAATACGTGAAATAATCATAAAATGGCATGCAAAATACGTGAAATAATCATAAAATGACATGCAAAATACGTTAAATAATCTTAAAATGACAATGCAATTTACGTTAAATTATCATAAAATGGCATGCAAAATACGTGAAATAATCGTAAAATGATAGTGCAAAATACGTGAAATAATCGTAAGATGACATGCAAAATACGTTAAATAATCTTAAAATGACAGTGCAAAATACGTTAAATAATCGTAAAATAATACAAAATACGTTAAATAATTGTAAAATAACAATGCAATTTACGTTAAATCGTAAAATGACATGGAAAATACGTTAAATAATCATAAAATGGCAGGCAAAATACGTTAAATAATCAAATTGACTACGCAATTTACGTTAAAGAATCATAAAGTTGCATTCAAAATAGTTGAATAATCAAATAACAATGCAAAATACGTTAAATAATCGTAAAATGACAATGCAATTTACGTTAAATAATCGTAAAATGGCGTGCAAAATACGTTAAATAATCGAAAAATGACAACGCAATTTACGTTAAATAATCGTGAAAGGGCTTGCAAAATACGTTAAATAATCGTAAAATGACAACGCAATTAACGTTAAATAATCGGAGTATGTGCTTCTCCTGGAGTGTGTGCTTCTAGAGTATGTGTTTCTGGAGTATGTCCTTCTGGAGAATGTGCTCTTAGAGAATGTGCTCGTGGAGTATGTACGTCTAGAGTATGTGCCTCTGGAGTATGTGCTACTAGAGTATGTACTTCTGAAGTTAACTCTGTTGAATTTCTTGTTGTTTTCTACATAACTTTCCCTAAAGATTTTGGCGAAGCAAAGGAAAACTGCCAAAAATGCTTGCATTTCACTGTTGAAATTTAACCTCGTTTGTTTACCCCTTGTCCGAGTAACCCAATCAAATCAGTGCCTTTCAAAGGTTGCTATTGCATTGCATCCCTAATAATTTTCTACACCGTCTTTCAAGAAGATTTTGGCAAATCAGCACTAACCAACCGAAGATAATGCTTATGTTCACTGAAAGAAAATAAAACAAACGAAAAATTATTTATTACTAGACCTGTCCCGATGGTGGGGTAAAAACGGGTATTACTAGACCCGTCCTGATGGTGGGGTAAGAAACCCTTCTTGTTTACAACACAACTTGAACTAATGTATCCTCCCATTTACTTTGTCAGAGGAGGTGATTGGAAAAAAAAAACTAGAAAGTGAGCCTTCGTACCTCAATCTTCAAGGCTTTTGCATGTGTGTCTTGTTTTGCCATGTTCTCTTTCCACTCACTTTCACAATCAAATAACTTCTGTTGTTCCTGGAATATTTGTGTCTTGAGGTTCGTTATTTGCTCCTCATAGTCTTTAATATCACTCTCTAGCTGAGTTATCTTATGATCTCGACTCTGTTAGAAAATAAAAGTAAAAGTACTAAGATATGACCCACACAGCAGGCGCTTAAAGGGGCCACATCATGAAGTGACAAGTCATCAATATGATTTCTGCTACTACAAATGTTCCCTTCCCGCAGACCTGTTTGAAACATATATAGGATGTATGCAAGCTAAGTCATCGCCGCCAAGGTGGTGAACCGTTAACAAAAGGTTTCTCATAAGCTCCGTTTGTTATGAGATATTCTTGATGTAAACTCAAATTAGTGTCTCTGTGCTTGACGTAGAAAATGGGGAAAAATCCTCAGCCATTTCGAGACTGCTGTCTCTTCTTCAGTGAGAAATAATGGCCTTAAGCATGTCAGTTTTAATGCAATTTTCCGTTTGTTATGGTACACCGACATGGCCAGATCAGGGCTCGAGACTAACGGTAGCCAACTAGTCACAGACTAGTAGAAATTCCATTTTGGCTAGTAAGTTTTGCGCTTTCACTAGCCATTTTGGCTAGTGAAAATTTCAAAGCAGTAAAGCACCGGATGGACACCAAACTATGTTTTGCTTCTGATAATCAAATCCAAAAAGCAAATTGAGTGAACAGAAGCTAAAACTTATTCCGTTGAAGGATCTCGTAAGTAATGTTCGTATGATACTTGTTTTGTCCTCTCAACGTTTCTCCCTACTAATTCTTGTCTCAGTTGGCAACGTTTCTCTGTCATTGCTACGTTCCAACGAAATTAGCTGTCTTCAGAACGTTTCACCATACATTTCCTTGAAAGGTCCATTAGTGTGTTCATATGATATTTGTCTACACGTTAGTAGGTTCACACAATTCTTTAGTCTTCTGTTATCGACTTTTTCCAGTAATTGCTACGTTCGTACAATAGTTTCTCTTCCCAGCGTTTCTCTCTACGTAACGTCTTCACAACGTTTCTCCGTACGAAATTGGTTCATCGATTTATTAGTCTAACCTTCTACACGTTTCTTTGTACGTTAGCACGTTCGCACGACATTGTTCTGCTCTTCCTAAGGTTTTCCGTCTGTTAATACATTCGTACGATAAGTCGACACTGCTAACCTTTTTTCTGTGCGTTAGTATGTTCATACGGTATTAGTCTTGTCTTTTCAATGTTTATCCGTACCTTAGTGTGACTTTAGTTGTCTCATTTAATACGTTCTCCATAATTTGTTGTCCCACTGTAATAGTCCAGTTTGTCCGTTCGGTGTTCTTCCGTACGTCACACATGTTCTTACGGAATTAGTTTTCAATGTCCAATAACGTTTCTCTGTAAGTTAGTAGTTGGTTATTTTATTAGTCTTTGTATCTTGGTACGTTGGCAGCATTTCTCCTTACTGTAGTGCATTTACAACCAACGTGTTTGATATGACTTCTCAACGTTTCTCCGTACCTTAGTAAGTTCGAACCTTATTAGTTTTGTCCGTCAACGTTTCTCCGCACTTAAATACGCCTATAATTTACTAGTCTTCTCTTGTAGACGTTTTTCCGTACGTGAGTTGAGTGCTGTATCAGTGTTGTCATTTTGACGTTTCTCCGTATCTTACAACGGTTGTACAATGTTAGTCTTGTCTTCCCAACGTTTCTCCGTACGATGACTAGACATGCTTATATAAGGTTAACTGTTCGAGTTATTCGTCATGATCTGACTGAAATGGAAAAGAGAGGTGTGAACTGCATCGCGCCTGGGAATTTGCCCTGAAGGCACATAGTACTTTGTATTCTGCACGTGAGGATCTTTAACCGATAAAAAGAATAGTCAACATTCAAGTTCTTTACTCTTGAGATTACAGAGAGGCATGTTTACAGTACTTAACTCGGCTGAAAATTAGACATATTGAACACAGTATGAGATTATGCCAAAAAAGTCTGGCTAGTAAAAATTTATTTTGGCTAGTGAAATCAAACCTCTCACTAGCCACTTGGCTACTAAGCTGAAAAGTTAGTCTCGAGCCCTGCAGATGCCACTGTCATTTCAACCTTTAGGGACTGGCTGCACACAATACATAAAAATAAGAGTATGGTTTACCTGTAACTTTTTGTTGACTCCTTCTAAGTCTCTCCGCGCATTTTCTCGTACTGATTCCAACTCCGTTTCTTTTTCCTGTGCCAAAATAAAACAAGCTTATTACCGTTAAGTTCCAAAAGAAACAACCCTCATTATTTCACAATTTAGCACCCCTTCTCTAGGGTACTTTGCAGGTTTTTTCTGCTTCAGATATTAAAAAAACTTCTACAGTATATGGACCTATTTATTTGAGTGAAATGGCAACAAAGGGAACACAAACAACTGCTTTGACAATTTTATCGTAAAGGTAGCTATTAGCAGTTTTCGAAGAAATCACTCAGCCCTTTATCATTAGTCAACAAAAACTGGAAGTTTTGGTTGTAAATTTAAATGGTACAGCTCACTCCACTGGAAAGTTACCTTTTTTGTGTAACTGAAATAACCGAAAATTGCTGTAACATTGGTCAAAGCCGTGTTTCTCATCAAATCCTTGTTATCTTTACGCGGGCTGTCTCAACCATCCTTCTACAAGTCGAGTTAGGGGTGGGGGAGGGGGGGAGGGGGGGAGGAAGGTGTTACTTGGCCAGGGAAATCAACTCACTCTGCACAGACACGTTTATTATGATCTGTAGAGTTTTGTTCTTCAATAATTCTTCATTGAGTTATGGGATCTGTGCCGGTATTCCTTCTACACCTCGGGGGTGGGGGTGGTAGTGGGGGTGTTACTTAGGGAAATCAACGGCAGTTTGCACAGACTAAGTAATGAAGTGTTAGCCTGTGTGTGTTTGAGTTGCACCGAATGTGATCAAGAGCCGTCTTGGCTACTCACCCTAAGCAGTCTGTTTTTCAACACCTCCATTTCCTTGTCATGCATCTCTTTGGATTCATCTTGCAGTTTGTGGATTGCGTTTATTCTCTCATAGTGTGAATCTCGCGCCTTCTGTCGTTCATCTTCAAGTTGCTACAAAAACAGAAAGAAAATTAATAACTTGTAATCCAACTCTTGTATGTGGACAAAATAGAGAATACGTCAAGTGATAATTTAGACTTTTTGGCAACTAGAACAGTTTTCTTTTTCCCGACAGTTTGAGATACTGAGAACTCACTATTACTATTTATTTATGTTTCAGTTAGATCATAGCACCATACAAATTGCAATAACAACTTTTGTATTTCAAAGACCTTCACCTCCTCCCGGTTCTTGGAGTCAAAGTAAGAACTCTTCATGTGTACGGACGTTTCAACATCTGATTATGTGGAAAAAATTCCCAAGTGAATTATTAACCTAAAATGAAAGCCTTTAGTAGTACTTTCCTGTGGTGCCATTTATTGTGCTGTACAAGGTGGTTCCAACTTTTGAAACTGGATGAAACCTTTCAGTGTGACCATTCAAATGAAAGTTACTGAGCTGTATTTTCCTGTGGTAGTTTATTATGCTGTACAAGGTGATTCTAACTTTTGAGTCTGTGGTTGAAACCTTTCAGTGCACCCATTCAAACGAATGTTGCTGTGCAGTACTTTTCTGTGGTGCTGTTTATTATGCTGTACAAGGTGGTTCTAACTTTTGAGTCTGTGGATGAAACCTTTCGGTGCGACCATTCAAGTGAAACCTACTGAGAAGTACTTTCATATGGTGCTGTTAATTTTGCTAGTCTACATACAAAATCCTCTAGTCTACATACAAAATCCTCAAGTGCTGCCATTCATTTAGGGAAAGCTATTGTGCTGTACTTTTCTAGTTTTGTTGCTGCTGTAGGTGTTTTTTTTATTTTTTGCTTTTCTTCCGTTTTTACTTTGGGCAGTTCTCAACATCAAGTAGCAAGCAAGACAATTCTTGCTGGAGCTGTGATAAAACAGTGTGCCACAAACTAGTCGGATATCCTCACACCAGTCATTTGCAAAATTAACTAACCTGTTTGAGTTTTTCCACAGTTTCTCTTGACGCTTTCTGTTCCTCGTGTAACTGGTCTTGAAGAAGCCCAATCTTGTGCAGATAATTCTGTTTTTCATTACCCGAGTTTCCCTCGGCCTGCTTGAGCTGTGATCGTAATGTCTCCACCTCGCTGTGAAGCTGGTCTTTCTCTATGCTCAGTTCAAGGACCTTTAGTTCATTTTTCTTTTCGACTTCTACTACTTGCTGAACTTCTTGTTTCTGTCTAGCGAGGCAGTCTCGTAGTTCTTTTATTTCGTGTTGGATATTGTCCCTTTGAAGTTCCAGGTCCATAAGCTGAGTTCTAAAGAATTTTGAGTACGTGAGCAAAAATGGTTTTCAACTTCACAGAGAATACAAGATAATGTCACAATGCAAAACCTTCAGTGAGAAAAATTGTGGCTCTGTATGACATTCACATTTTGGCTCATTTCTCTGCCATTCTGAGCAACTAAGACGTCAAAAATGAAAAGATTCAAAGTTCGTTGAAGAACGGGAATATGTGATAATGATTTCCGTTCTTTTTTGTTTGTCTTGTTTTGCTTTTTCAGAGTTCCAAAGGGGTCTGAGGCTCCAGGGCTCCTGGACTGAAAAAATAAAAGGCAGAGCTCTTGGGCTCAGAGTCCCAAAAACCGAGGCATACGTTCCATTGCTTCACTCCAGGGCTCCATTTTGCCAGAATCAGCATTTTTGTTCCAAGTGGAGAAAGGCTTCTGGCATCCGACCCCATGGTAAAAATTTAGGGGCTCAAGGGCTCCAAAGATCCCCACACCACCCTGCTCTTTCATGTTTTTTCGCCTTCTGAACTTAAATGCCATCCAGCGAATTCAACTACCAGGCAGTTTGGACTATAGTTTCTTCAGTCAAACCAGGTCTTTGAGGAAAATGCAGCCTTTTGAACAGATCCATGCTTTGATAAAACGATTTGCACTATGCCCTTGGGAAAGGCCGAGAGATCGTATATGTATCTCCTGAAATTATCATCACCTTGTTTTTGTTGCCTGTTGTCTGTACTGTTCCACCAAATTTTCAGATGACTTCACCTCAGCATTGTTCCGTCTGATTGTCTCTTCTAGAGCATGAATTTCCTGCAAAGCGATCTGTTTGGAAAATAAATTACAGATCTTAATAATTTTAAAAAATACAATGTAACAAAGTAGTTATATGAACCAACTTGACCGCTTCTTGTGTTTTGCAAAGAGCATCTTCACTAACAAAGGCCACTGAAATCAAATTTTAAGACAAATTTCAATGGGTGTGAAAGTTTCTCAACACATCATCCATTTCAGAATGTGACCTGGTCAAGAAGTATTTGTAGCTATTTCATTGTGTTGATCTCGACGTCCAATTGGTCAATTAACACATTCGTTTTAAAATTTCGTCTGGGTAGCTTCGGTTCGTGTGGCTGCACCGTAAATCCGCTGGGGCACTTTCACCTTTTTTCAATCTTTTTGGACGAATAAAATCTGATATGTTTGGGACAAATAAGCAGATACTGGAAAGGCACCTTAAAATTAACAAAACTTGAATTGTAAGCCAGAACTTAGGCACGAGGATATAGCTCAACGAGTTTCAAAATATCAACAAACAATTTTAACTGTACTGCATTTACGTTTCCACAATAAATGATAGCAGGTACATGTAGGCAAGGGTTTTCCTACAAACAATTGTAAACATTTGGCTCTCACTATCTATTTTACGCTACTTGTTTCAGTAGTATCAACGTTCTTCTTCCAAGGCCGAATTTTAGAATTAAGAAAACCTTGACAAGATCTATTGCATACATTATCACACAACTTGGGTTGGGGGGCATACAATTAAGCTGTGATTACCTTTTTTCTTGATGCTGCCTCTTCAAGCTCAAACTCCACATTTTTAACTTCTTGTAAACTCTTATTCAGTTTCCTTTCACTTTCTTGCAGCTAGGAGCAACAAACAAGCTTTAGTAACTTATTGGTAGAAACTTGTTAGCAACAATGAAGTGAGATCAAAATAAATAAATAAATAAATAAATAAACTACACAGCTCTTCAGAATAAATGACTTGATTTCTTACCTTGAGCAAAATTCTCTGATGAGCTTCTCTTTGTGCATCTAATTTGTCAGCCTATACAAATTTATACATGGCAACTATTAACTCTTTAAGCCTCAATATTAACATCCATATTCTCCTCACTGTTCTCCTTATATTTTGTATGTTACTAGTTGGGAGAATTTGATCAAAAGTCAAGAAATTTGATCACTGGTGATCACTTCCGTTATTCTCATGACCTTTATGTTTGATCAAGTAGTAATACTGCAAGGAGAAATCAGATGCTTGTCATTATTGGGACTTAAAGGGTTAAATGAATGTCAACAAGGACTTTCTAGACTAGTGAAAAACAAATTCAAAAGCATATGAAAAACAAAGTGGGAAGAAGCAGTGTTAACATATCAGGGGCAAGCAACGGTTAAGTTACCACACCATTAAGGACTGGATCTCTCTACCATTACACATAAGAAATAGTTCTGCCATTGCTACTTTCAAGTCCAGTCTTTTCAACATTTCAGTCCTGTTATCAGTCCAGCCACTTTATTGAATTATATTGAACTAAATTATATTCTTTTTGTTTAGTGAATCAAATATTGTGAGGAATCTGGGTTCTTGCTTACTAGTTTATACTGTTGCCTAAGAGTTTGTTATTACATGTATTTAGTATATTTTGTCAAGGACTCCTTTCAAAATCACACAAAGTTATGAAAAGGCTTCCTTGTTAAATATTTCTTTAATAATTTTCTTTATTAATAATAATTACCCACCTGGTAACTCTTTGGTGGTGAGAAGACAGCTTGAGATTTTGTTTGAGGTGTAGACGTCATAAATCCTCCAGGAACTGACACATTTTCATGGGAATCAAATCTTCTGGAATTTCCGCTATCAGAAAACCTCTCAACATGAAACCTCTGACTACTTCTGTCCTTGTGTGGAGATGAGGAGTTACTCTCATCGTGATAAGCTGTCACTGCTAATAAACAGTAAGTACGAGAAGTTAACCCTTCAAGCCCTAGTATCAACATGTATGTTCTCCCCACTGTTCTCCATATATTTCTTGTGGTTCTATCCAGAAGAATTTGCTTAAACATCAAGACATTTCATGTCTGGTGATCATCTCCTACACTCTCATGACCTGTATGTATGTTTGCTTGTGTAGTGATCATATAACGGAAATAGGTGCTTGTCACTACTGGGGCTTCCAGGGTCACAAATGAAAATGGAACACAATTAGAGTGCGTGCTTACCTTCTAACAACGTGTTTTATTAAAAACAAATGAATTTATTATAATTATAAACTGGCCAGGAAAAAGTCCTGAGTAGCTCCAGACAAAATCTTTGTCCCCATATGTTCTGTGTGTGACCTTTCACACTAACCATCACCTCATTCTAATCTTTACAAGCTTTCAAACTACGGTATTGATGGGAATTCCTTGAAGTAGTTTGAAGTATTTTATTATTATTATTATTATTATTATTATTATTATTATTATTATTATTATTATTATTATTATTATTATTATTACTATCAATATTATTGCTATTGTTTGAAATCATCTCTTCACATCCACCGAGGCTCTGTCATCATAAATGTACTAAGTTCTCTCCATCCTCAATTGTGCTTTGATAATACTCTCACCTCTCTGTTTCGATGGAGACTGCAATTTAACATTAAATCCAGTTTTTCGGCTTAACTCATCCTCGTAATGTGCTGGTGTTATGTGCCTAGTTTGTGCATAAGCCACCTCTTCCACTCCATTTTGAGCCTGATGATATCCCCTTTGTTCCCCAGAATTGTCTCTAGTATCATTGTCATCGTCATCGTCATCATCATCGTCATAGTTCATTGCTGCTCTAAAAGCAGAAGTCTCCTTGATAAACTCACCATCTGTCTCCAGGTGATGATTTCTAAGTGGGATTTCTCGTGAAGGTACTACATCCTCTCTAAATCTCACTTCCTTACGAGAAGAAGAGCCATGCTTCCTTGCAGATGTTGATACACTAGATTCAAATGAACTGCTTTGATCTGTGAGGGTTCCACTGTTTTGTTCTGATTGCACTTGTGGTGACGCAGATTTCTGGAATGAACGGTGTGTGACACTAATACTGGTGCTGCTTAAATTTCTCCTCTCTTCAATTCGACCATCTGATCTAGAAACTGGCATTCAAAAACAATAAAAATCAATTTGATCAAAACCACAGCTGAACGCCCTAGATTTAACGCTGATACAGAAAATGTATAAATTAAATCTTTTTAGAGTGTAACCACAAATTTAAAAATCAACGCTGGTAAAATAGTTTAGCTCGAATTGAGTCCGATTGGACATTAAGAGATGGTGTCAATTCTCTAATTAGCAACATTTCGTGGACTTACACCAGCGCGTGAATGAGCACAAAAACCTATCATCATCTATTGGCAAGCACTATAATGACAAACACTGTATTGTCCCGAAAGACCTTGACAAACAGTTTTTTGTCCTAAAGAAGTGTTGGAATAAGTTCGATTGTTTAGTGCACGAAATGTTGCTAATTAGAGAATTGACACCATCTCTTAATGTCCAATCGGACTCAATTCGAGCTAAACTATTTGCGTGACTCTGCATTAATCATTTATGTTAATCTCCAGCTACTATTCCTGACAGTTTATTTGAATCATTTTTGAACTTGAAAATGGCGTCATGACGACACCGAAACGTCGTTCGATTTTACCAGCGTTGATTTTTACTTGTTTTTGTATGACGAAACCTTTACTTATAACCACAAATTTGGTTTACATAATTGTACAATCAAATGTAATTTCATGGCAGAGGCTACTTTTAACTACTACATTACAGAGGAATGAAAATATGTTTTTCTACCTTCCTGCACACTTCCTGACCCTGATGCAGAACTCTTGGATTGACCACTGAAAGGAAGAAAATGGAAAAGAAACATTATCCTGGTGAAGTATTGACAAGCACTGCCTGCTACGCATACCTGCTATTCAGAAGCAAATTCGCTCATCGATGAATTGCTACTGCACTTCTGAGGTAGTCAACTATATCCATTTTTTGCCCCTGTTTAAGTTGGAAGAAAATTATTTCACTAGAAGACGAGGCACAAGGTCTTTGTTTGTTTGGGGTTTTTTCTCAGACTAGCTTCAATCAACCCATCCAGTTCCACATGGCCAATAACATCACAGCTTAACTGACAGACGACCAATAACATCATGAGATTGTCGACCAATCAGGACAACGACCAGAGACTCATAATGTCTACTGACGACTCCCAGTTCGCTTGACTCTAATGATGACTTCTGCTCAGGTTGTCGAAATGTCAGTCAATGCCATCACAAACAGTCCTTCTCAGGACTACACTCACCCAGACAATCATAATTTACTGACCTACATGTATGATATGATTTCTGGGTTCAAACCATTTACAGTTTTACACACATTAGATTGTCAGATTGCTTTCAGTCTATAGTTCTGTTCAGGAATGCTTTATGCAACACTGTTGCCCAATAGGAAATGCATAGCCTAAGATTATTCAGGGAAAATAACATGGGCACCCTCTCTTCACTGGGACACTTGAAATTTGATAGCTTATGCTTCTAACGTCCAAGCTCTGGGCACCTTGCCGGGTTTGTCAATGCTTGATAACTAGGAGAGGCCAGAAACAACATTGGGCAATTTTAGGTGATGTGTAGTTTATGCACAAAGCACAAAGTACAGACAAAGGACCCCAAATGAGCTGAGAGTCAACCACACCACAATTTTTGTACAAACTGTTTTTCTTTTCAATCTTCAAGCCAAATTCGTTCTGACTGGTAGGCATAGGCTGAAGTAAGATGAGGGGAATTGGCCTTTCCTTCTATTAAACAAGTATTATTCATTCATTTGTTTGATTTGTTTAATGAGAAAATATGTCATTGTATAATACAGGAATTCCTGCAAGAGGGAAATGCCAACAAAGTCTGTGTGGTAGCCAGTAAACCACCCAACACTGTCCATTTTCAAAATTTCTTACCTAACTTGAAAGATCCGCAATGGCTGCCTTTTCTTTCTATGATTATAGGTGTTAGTTGTCATGGTTAGCTCCCTTCTAGGAGTGTTAAAAAGTAAGTTAAGGGTAACACAAGAATAGGAACACTGTTAGTAAACAAATGTTAAATGATTGAAACACTATCAGATTAGCTTGGCAAGTGCATTGAAAATTAATGTTCCATGATAAATGTTAATCATTAATCAATCAATCAATCATATTATCAATAAAATTATTATGTTGAAAAATGAAAGACTTTCTATGTTGAGCACCAGAGAAGTGTTTCATGAAACCATGGCCAAGTTTTGCAGTTAGTAAATCAGATGTTGTTTTGCTGGAGAAAGAATTTGTCCCATGAAAGAAAGACCTTTTTGCAGGCTATCAGATAACCAGATTATTCATTCTTACCTGGAGGAACTGTAGTAATTATCCATTTGGCCACCAAACAACTTGGACAGGAGTTCTGCTCCTTCTCTTACTTTGTCATCAAAGTACTCTGCACGTAATAAAGAAAATTAAATGAGATTTCTAACATCACTGAAGAGTGAGTTTTCTCAGTTGAACCTGTAACCCGTAACACCTGTCACGGGTGTCACTAGTAAGTGTTATAGCTGTAAGAGCGCTTCAGTGCAGATCAGTTCATTCACCAAATGCAAATATAAAAGATTGACTTTCGAAGCAAATGATCAAGTGAAGTACTTTTACTGTTTAAACATGCTTTAGCAATGTACCTTTTTCCTGTTTTAGTGGTTGAATTAGTCTGGCCAAAGAACGACCAAATAATCACTTTGTTTGAAAAGTTTTGCTCATAACATTGCAACCTAGCCGACATAATAATTTTATTTAAAATATTTGCACCCAGGCCTCTTGCAGACGTTGTCCTTCCACGTGCTTGAACATACGGCCGCGATACGTCTTACAGGTTAAAATGTACAAGCAACGGCTGTTGCAAATTCTACTGAGACCCTGAGAGTGGGCAGGGAAGGGGGCATGAAGGCCCAAGCTTCCAAATTCCTGTATCCTTACGCCTGGTCCCTGAATCTTTCCATAAGTAGCTCCCACCCCTTTAATTAGCTTTTACTGTAAGTTACAAAATCATGCATATTGCTTTATAAAATTCCTCCCTTTCTCTAGCTCCTCCTGTCTTTTCAACTTCTTAGTTAAAGGGCGCAAGCATCCCACAAGCGACACACACAAACAGCGCTTAACACCTGTCTCTGTAGCATGACGCAACTAGGAATGTTACTCCCCCCTGGATGGGATGCTAGCTTAGGACTCCCTTTGCTGTCACCCAATTATACAACTGCAGTTGAAGCTCTCCTTGCGACCACTCTCATAAATAACCAGTTCTAGCTACGACCAGCATTGTGAAATCCCCATTTGAAGTGTCACTTGCATGTTAACTCTGTATTTAGAAGCTCTTGTAAATGACCACTTCTGTAAGCAACCGCAACCACTTTTGTGAATTACCAACTGCTCTTTTCCTTTGTTCTTGAGTTATCATAAGCGACCACTCAGTCAAAACTTTGATAAAAGCGTTCACTTCTTGATTAAATTTAGGGTCATAGGTAACATAGGTCAGTACATTATGATCGTCCGGGTGAGTGTAGTCCTGAGAAGGACTCTTTGTGATGACATTGACTGACGTTTTGACAACCTGAGCAGAAGTCATCATAAGAGTCAAAAGAGCTGTGAATCATCAGTAGATGTTTTAAGTCTCTGGTCGTTGTCCTGATTGGTTGGTGATCTCACAATGCTACTTGGTCCTCTGTCAGTTAAGCTGTGATGTTGTTGGCTTTTTCGTCGAAACGTCAGTCAATGTCATCACAAACAGTCCTTCTTAGGACTACACTCACCCAGCCGATCATAATTTACCAACCTACCGTAAACTGCTGCTTATACATGTAAGCCCTGGGTTTTATACTACTTCATAAGGGGTCTTGGGTGGGCTTATAAACGGGGGGGCTTAAAAGTGGAATTATAAAAAAAACGTTTGAAATAAGCCACTGCAGTGTTGATCGAAATACGTTTTTAATTTACCAGTTTTTAATTAACCTTTGAAACTTCATAATAAATCAAATTAATTTCACTTTTAACAACAAAATCAAAACTGTTACAACATGAACGTAACCAGAACGTAACAAAACACAAGCTCAGAGTTCATCTTCACAGTGTTCTGTGAGAGTGCTTAATATTGAGGAAACAAGGAAAACTAGAGGGGGGGGCTTATATCTGGGGGGGGGCTTATAACCAGATGTATTTTTTTGTTTACAGGTAGATGGGCCTATAACAGGGGGGGAAGGGGGATATAAGTGGGGGGGGGGGTTAGAAGCAGCAGTGTACAGTATGATATGATTCCTGGGTTCAAACCATTTACAGCAATACATAACATATCAGACGCTTATGGTTTGTTGACCTGTACATCCGAGAACCTCCTCTGTGATAGGCAGTAATTGAATATTTAAATAAATATTATTACTACTGAACAATACTATTTTAAAATATCCATTAACATATCCCAAACTTTACGCTAAAAGCTCTCATAAGTGACCTCCCTCTATTGTTTTATCACATGGTTGCTTACGAGAACCCATTCTCATAAGCAAAGAGTTCCTCGTTTATGGAAACAATACAACACAACATTATGCAGATACTACTACCTTCAAACCACCAACCTTTTGATTGTAAATCTCACTGAAAGTTTGACACACTATTCAAAGTCATTTGAATATACTTTATTATGCATGCAAGTCATTAACCCCATGTATATGACGATAAATGGGTATGTGTTCCCCAAGCTACTCCCTGATTGGTTTAGCACTGATATTTAAGCCACTCCTGCTTCAATCTGCCACGTTTTCGCAGTAAGAGTAAAGAGTGAAAGCTAGTCCTCTAAATTTTGCGACCCACCCCCCTCCCGAGAGATCTGTGTTTGGTCTCCTGCAAGAGACACTCCGTGTCGTTCCTTGTCTACGCCAGAGTGCCACTCTCCATACCTTAAACTACAACAATGACTGCAGGAATAATATAGTACTAATCACTAAACCAGCAAGCCTAAACCAAGATAGCTTCCTACCACCTCAAAAATGCCTTTTTGTACCTGTTTTCCATGACAGTCACTAAAAGACACTTCCATGAGTTTGCATTTCACTAAAAGACTTAGTAATAAGCACTCACCATTTGTTCCAGGGTCATAATTAACAGCCAAGTTCAGTTCTTTGAGCTTTTCTGTAAGGTCTTCATTGCCTACATCCTCTCCTCCAATCAAGTCTTCTGTTGCTTCAGACATTTCACTTTCCATATCATTTGATTCAACATCTACAGTATTTTGGCCACCATTTACAATGTCCGAGGAAAACTCAGAATCAACCTCCCAATTATCTTGAATGACAGGTAAATTTTGTCGCAATAGTGATCTGCCAGGTTCCATGTGTTTTTGTTTTGCATTACTCCTTTCCCTTGTGGGTGGAGTTCCTCTTGATGCTGCATCATAATTACATTCCGAGTTCAAATTTGGACTTCCAGTAACCTTGTGAAAATCTTGCATGTGAACTGACTTATGATCCTCAGGTGACTGAAATCTACGCTGACTTTGCTGATGTTTAGCATAGCTGTCTGAAACCGCTTTCTTGCTTGTAGATGTCCTTTCAAAATCCTGAGTGTGCCGCACTCCTTTTGCTTCATAACCAATTTGTCCTTTTTCACCATGACCCCATGCACCCTCATTACTTACATAACCATGGGGCACTTTTGATTTCTTATCTTGCTTTCCTTTAACTTTGCTTATAGATGGTTCCATCGCACTAGGATGCTTGGCAGTGCCGTGACTGGGTGATCTTTGAAACTCATCTAGTCTGTTCCCTGGTTTAGCCTTGTTTTCCTTTCTTGGTGGAGATCTTAAATTTTTGGAATTTTTCTGTTGTAGTTTTTGGGGTGAGTGTTTAGGTGATATGTGGTGAGCTCTACTGCGAGATGATGAAATCTTAGCATTTTGATGGATTTGCAGATCATCATCATCAATTTCCCTGATGGAGACATTCTGACCAAGAAGATATTCTGTGTCGTCACTGCAGATGGAATCAGCTGAATGGCCACTGGTATCAGCATCCATGTTGATTTTCTAACAAAATCATCTGTAGGTTTAAAAACAAACAAAAAATAGTAAAATTATTTTCATAACCTTCAGTCACTAATGGCCATATAGCTCATTCAGACTTACATGTACATGTAGTGTAACTTAGCGCAAAAGGTTGTTTCAGTAAATGTGTGGTGGGTTGGACAATGATCCATGTAATTCCACCGAGACTGTGCATGAGTGGTTTTTTATGGATTCAAATTCCAGGGGTGGGGTTCTCCACTAGATTATTTAAAGTTGTTGGGACTAGGGGACTCAAGTAGATTTTGGGTGGGTGGGTCTGCTGCCCAGGCCTAAAAATTTGGACCCAATGGTACATGAAGCAGGTTGATTTTCAAGACATTTCAAAGGACATGTCCGAGGAATGAAAAAATAAACTCCATATGTTAATTTAATTTTACCATTTTACCATTTTTTTGTAATGTAGGCTTAGCAAAGAAGAGCCAGCCAGTGGATTTGCTAAAAAAAAAAACATTATTATTTCCATTATTATTATTACGAATAGCATTAAAGGTTAAAATAGGTCAGGCTAAGGGGAATACTCCACCAAAAGTTTTAAGGGAGTACCACATCCCTCTCCAAGGCACATTAACTAGATAAAAACACTGTCATTATCAAGATCCCACTGGCTTTGGTGTTCTAGGTTTGGAGAGCAAATTTTTACTTTGTGTGTAAACCTGTATGCTTGAAGAAACACAGAAGCCACTAACAGGGTTGACATTAAGGGCCATAACCTGTTACCCATGAGTATGCTTGATGGGTCCTCAATGCTATGGGTGAACTTGGCCCCTTGTTGGTATCATTTACTCACAAAACCAAATAGTTATTATGGGTGTGAAGATCAAGACAACAGCTGACTCAAACCTCAACCCTAAACCCCAGCATCATTATTCAGATTCTCCTTACTGGTCTTCATACATTTCACTGAGTGCTAATTGGGAGAACTTGTTAAATGTGGCTAAATGCAATTTAGGTTAAGTTAAACTCGAAGCAATGCTGGTCAGCGGTCTTCCACGTGGCGGGCTTGCGGGGTGGCCAGGGGGTTGCTGCAGGGGCCTTTCGTGTTTTACAGTTCGGCCTTTGAGGTCAATTCATTTCATGTGCTTGTTCGCTAGTCGATGGTTCTCTGTGCTTTCACTCCCTGCCCTTCCCACCCTTTCTTTTTCCTGTTATGGTAAGTATCTGGTAAGTATCGTTGTTCCAGTGTTCTCAGTGTGACAGTGCCTGGTGGTTGCCGCTCACAGGGTTGTCATGGTTATGTGCTCGGCTCAATTGCTTCTGGCTCCACCATTCTTTCAGGCACCTTCCCGAAGCTCATCTATTGTTGATTCAGGATTATTCACCTTTGGTGATCATTTTCCCAATTCTAATGACCTTAATGTGTTTTAATGAATTGAAATGGTGAGGAGAAATTTGATGCTGATCACATTGGGGGTTTAAAGGGTTAATGACAGCCCTGACCAGGATAACAAGACATCATCCTTTTCGAGATCCTGATGTATTCTGATCTTGAAATAGCCACGAGAAGTCTTGAAAATATGTAAATGCGAAGGCCTTAGTTTCTAGCCAACATTGTTAAAGCTGTATTGTCTGTTCTTTTTTTCAAAGTAAAAGAACCGTGACGTCTTACCCACATAACAACAGACAACAAAGTACTTTGGTTATCAGTAGTAATAACTTAGCCAAAAGAAATAAAAGCCTATATCACTAAAAATGTATTGTAAAACATAAGTATCTCCGAAATGTACACTTTTATCAGACAGTGTACATTTTAAAAGGCAGTGATAATTGTTATAGTGTTAATTAATTTTTGACACTGATCCTTCCAAAAAGCCTTTCAGTGCTCCCAAGGAAACTACAATAGAAGTTTAACGCTACTGAATTATTCACACAACGCTAAGCAATTATAATAAGCACGATTGTTTGTAAACTAATGTGTGCAGGCAAGCTTGGCAAAGTTTGGGTTAAAACTTGTTTTCCCTTATTTCTTCTTAACTGTCAAGGTTTTCCAGACTATTGCAAAACATAGTTAAAAATTCATTCAAAGCAGGAAGTTTTTTTACCCCGGCTCCCGCCTTTTCTGAAATTCGATCCAATTGTATTGAACAACAGCAGTGTAGATTTCTACAGCGATGGATCTTTTCAGTCACGTATAGTAAATTTTCCTCTGGAGAGCAAAACGAAAACATTGATCTCTCGCACTTCAGCTACAGAAAAGGGGCTCACAATCTTTCATCTTGTTTGATTACTTCCTCATTCAAAATAAACCACTACATGTAAGTCTATTTCTAGTTCCACTGTTTATCAGTTGGAATTCGATAAGCAGCTGAAATTTGATAACGCTACACTTTTCGAAGGTCCGCATAAGACTTCAGCTCCTCAATCAAGCTTTAGATTCGTCATGAAACAATCCTTGACCAAAAATAAGAAGTACAAATCTTTTAAAGTCAGTTATTTAGTTTTCCACTGTATTAACGTGTTAACGCTAATTAAGCTGACGATCGAGGCCGCCGCGCCATGAGAAGCCGAAATCCATACACAAACTTTCACCACAACGCAAATCGCGGTGAGAAGTCATATACAAGTTACTTTTACTTACCTAACTTTCGCGATGAACAATTAAGATCCGGTGGTTTGCCCCGCTGTTGAAAGGCCAAGTGTTCTTCAAAGAAATTTGAAGATCGTGTAAACGTTGGGTATCTATGTCCCGTTCGAAGACAAAAGTATTCCGAAGCGCTCGAGCGCGGGACAGATGTGTGAACAAAGAACCGCACAAGTCACCGCAGTAACGGCATGCTAGCACGATGGGAGGCTCAGATCAACCTTCCTGCGGTCGACTGAATGCAGCAAACGATTTTCTAGTAGGAAAACTTCCAACTTATTCAAATCGAGCGAAAATGCCCGCCACGATCGACCCAGATTCGTTGATCAAAGCTGTCAAAATCAATCAGGTTTGAAACCAGATGAAGAGAGCGAGGCCCTGGGGCGAGCGCAATTTTCACCTGAGTAGGGAGGGGAGTGGATAAGTAGCTGTGTAGCCAAGCCTTTCTTGTCAGGTGAGCTTTGGAAAGTGCACTTCCTGGGGTTGTGAAAGCACGTTTTGCTGAATTGTCATCTATGAACACGCAGTAGAGTACTTTTCGAGAGTTCCCTTCACTTTGTTATGTCAACTGACGCCCTAGTGGATTCAAAGCCGGAGGGAGAAGTCGTCAAAGAGGGAGAAGACCTCGAAGATTCTGACAACAACATGCAGGTCACCTCAGCTTCAGCAAAGTGCTGCTCTTGTTGTTGGGGAGGGAACAAAAGAGCTTATGTTACAGTGTTTGTCCTGTTTGTCATCAACCTCCTTAACTATATGGACCGGCAGACGATAGCAGGTAGGGAAAACAATTTGAACCGGGAACGTTTTCATCTAAGTTCAGTTTTGTACCACCCACACAACGAAAAAGATAAGTTATCGCAAAAGAAAATACTTTATAACGTGAGAGGGGAAGCCTACACAGAGAAACCGTGAGCTTGTATTGTAAGACTTTCTCGTTGCAGCAATTTTATTGATGTTTTTTACATCGATAGAAAATTACTTTTTCCCTGTATGGGAGATATATGTACTATAATTATACGTGTAGACGTACTACCACATCCTGCCAACTTTTTCTGAATCAAGTGCCTGGCATTTTTCTTGGGATGGGGAGGAGCTTTTATATGGGTATGTGCTGCTGTGTTAAATTGGAATAGTGTGTGTGTCTGGAATAGTGTCTAGTCAACAATAGGGTGCAAATTACAACTGAACTTGGTCTGGAGTAGGGTAAGGGTTTTTTTAAGATCCCAGCAGCACATCCCCACCTTCTCCTGGGAAGTTTTCTATGGGGCTAAATGTAATTTAGGTGAGGCTAAACTCAAGACAATGCTGGCCAAAGATCTCCTTCCCCAATGTGGAGTGATCCAGGGGCTTCTTCAGGTCTTCAGTAAATTTTACAGCCTTCCCATTGACATCAAGCCATTTCGCTCACATTGCTGTTCGGTTGCTGCTTTGGTGAAAGCCTTTCACTTGCTTCCATCCCTCCCCTTCCTCAAGGTACGGTACCGGTCAAATGTAAGTTGACAGTCTCGACTCGATCCTCGAAACTCGATTCTCGCGTCTCGAATGTCGAGATGTTCGAGTTTCGAGACGCGAGGATCGAGAATTGAGTATCGAGAATCGAGAAACAAGAAGTTTTTGAATATGCAAACTCGAAAAGAACTTCGAGAAAACGATTTATTTCTCGAACGATGAACAATAGCCGTTCGCACGCCGAGTTTAGGATTTCATAAACATCGACTTTCCGCGACTTTCAGTGTATACATTATGTCAACTTGCGTATACGCATGAAACAACACGAACGAACGATAGCAGAACAATATCTGGATATCTATAAATCTTGAAATTCAGGAAATTGAGTCCGCTTGGTATTTGTGAATATGCCTTGAGTTCCCTTTACATATACACAGACAGAAATCCATTTTCAAAAGACAGTGAACGTTTAAAAGCGAACAAAAGAACCTCACTGTACTGTTGTTATCACACAAACAACAGCGTGTGCATGGCCTGGATACAGTCGTTCGCCTGTCAGGGCCCATCGCAGTTCAATCTTGAGTTTTCGCAAATAAGTTTAAATCTATACGTTAAAATGACGTTTGTATTCGTGGATGGAAACCTATCTTTAGAAGTTAGTGACCAAATCGGCGAAACTTTGGAAGTGAATGCGAATTTACAAATCTGTCAGACCGCGAAGCCCTTTCGAAGCCGTGCACGTGAAGCCGCGTTTGTTTATTTGCCGAACTGCACGAATAATACACAGAACCCGTCCTAAAAAGAATAAGTCAGGAATGAAACTGATAGAAAATGTCACAGTTTCGAAGTTTAATACACACTGTCATGTCTTCAGGGATAAATAAGAAGTGATTTATGTTTTACCCTACGCACGTTAATTTGCATACGTCAAAAGCGAAATTTGAAACCTCATACAAAATAAGCGTAACGCAACGATGCTTTTGATGCAACTTGGAGTTCTACAGACGTTTTGCCTTTCTGTTTCAAATGTAAATGTGTAAATTAAAAAATATTGGGAAATTTAGCATCGCTTATATAAAGCTTGTCACTACGTTGAGCCCGTGATATGCCTGTTTTACGCAACAACTGGGAAAAGCTTGAGTTGTAGTTTTTGAGCGATTTTAGTAATACGTTCGAGCGTTTTGTCAAATAGCCATATTGAGAATTAACGCAACAATTTCCACAACATTAGAAAGTTTAAGCGAATAATTCACCCTATGAGGAAAGGAGCAGCGAATTGTAAACACATGTGTATCATTTGTCATTATTCGATCGCATAAAACGGCGATGCTTGCACCTCATTTTTCAACACACTTGTTGGATCTGTAAACAGTAAATTAATAACACTCGCGATCGAGTTCGGTCTCTTTGTCCAATTTATTTCTCGAGAGATCACTCAAGCGACAAGCTCATTAGTTTCTCGACTGGAAACTCGATTCTCGATCCTCGAAATTCTCGAAACTCGACTCGAGACTCGATTCTCAAAATTTTCAAGAATCGAGAATCGAGTCTCGAGACGCGAGGATCGAGACGCGAGGGACTGTCAACTTACATTTGACCAGTACTGTAAGTAGTGGTAAGTATTAATTTTTTCCCCTGAGAAATTCAGTGTGATGGTGCCTGGTGGTTGCTGCTTGCAGGGTTGTCATGGTTACCTTGTTTCCCACTTACTGCTTTAAGGCATCTTTCTCTATACTCATCTATTGGTGACAAGTTTAATCTGTCTAAAGATTTCCAAAGGTCCAAAGAAAATATTGGGAGCATAGCCAGGTGGTTAGGGTGCCGTAATCTAGAAGTCCCAGTTTTAATTACACTCTGACAGCTAGCAATGGAGTAGTCCTTCTGGGGGCCAGGTGACCACAGTGGAGGCCCCTGGATATTCCGGGCACCCAGCAGCCATCATGTAATGCAAGGCAGTTGGTTTATGTGAAAAGAACCTTGTACAGCTGTACTCAGATCAAATAAGCTTGAACTATAACTGAGCAAACTGATATGCTGCTTTCACTCTAGGACTTTTAGACGGCATCCAGAAATACTTTTGTATAGAGGATAACAACTCTGCAGCAGGGCTGCTACAAACAGTGTTCATCTGTAGTTACATGGTTCTTGCTCCTGTGTTTGGTTACCTGGGAGATCGCTACAAGAGGAAATATCTTATGGCGGTGGGGATATTTATTTGGTCTGGAACTGTTTTTCTCAGCACTTTCCTAGACAGGGATGTAAGTTCTAATAAAGTGAAATGTAGCCAAGTGTCATTCCTTTGCAAAAATGCCCATGTTTCAAACTGAAGTAGTTTAAAAAAATCATCAAACAGCTCTAAAGGGAAGAACCACTCATAAGCTTTTGTTTAAATGGCTGCACATAAGGATTTTATCCACAGACTCAAAAGTTACAATCATGTAGATTCACCTTGTAAAGCATAATAAACAGTACCACAGAAAAAAAAAACTGCTCATTGGCATTGAATGCTCACACATAAGGAATTTTTCAGACTCAAAAAGTTAGACTCGCCTTGTACAGCACAATAAACAACACCACAGAAAAGTACTGCTTTGTAACTTTTTTGCAAGTAGGGTAATTTAATTGAAACATTTGTGGTGTTAATTTTGCTGAGTGGAGTCCAATTCAGTCTGTAATCATACAAGTGACTTAGCAAAGTTAAACCAATACATAGTGGGAGTTAGATTTGTTTAATCACGGGCATGATTACAGACAGATTATAAAAAACGTGAAGTCCTGTTACCAAGTAATCATATCTTTAAACAAAAGTCAAAGGAAAAAAGCAATAACTAAAGTTAAACTTTTTTGTTGAAGGAAAAGACAACAGATTCTTTTTCAGATTCAAGAAAAAAGAACCTATTCAAGTGCAACTGTCCTGCTGCTTTTTGCACTTTGGGAATTCCACTTCCCACCCCCTCTTCTCTGGCCTCCCACCCCCTTTTCTTCCGGTCTCCTGCCCCCCCCCCCCCCCATGTGGTGCATACTGTCTAATTAGTAAGGCATGACGTGTCCTCAAATCAAGGCTGCTAATGGCCTATTGAGAATTTTTCTATAGTTGTGATTAAGTGTGCTAATTGTATTTCTCCTCCATTCCTTTAGTCTTTTTGGTGGTTCCTCACTCTCCGTGGTATAGTTGGAATAGGAGAGGCCAGTTATTCTACCATAGCGCCCACTGTCATAGCTGATCTGTTCACAGGAGATATGAGAACTAGGATGTTGTCATGCTTCTATTTTGCTATCCCTGTTGGAAGGCATGTAAACAGGCATTTTTACTATCATAGTGACTTTCGGCAACCTTCAAAGAAAGTACATGTATCGTATTTACATGTATTGTATTGTTACTGATAGTTTATAATATAGCTTGTTTGAATGTGCAACAAATTAAAATTGAGCAGATCTGAAAGAAGTTTTTCCTGCTCAGGAGAACATTGCATTCTAGTCCCATACTTTCATCACACATGATTGCAAAATTGATAGGACATCTGCCGTCTTGGCTTATTTCATGCCCCCTGGCTGGCAAAGTGCCCTACACTGTACAAGGCAACTGAAATATGATATTATGGGTTAAAAGGGCTATGTGTTTCCACATAGCCACTTCATTAAACAATACAATGTAAACAAAGTTGTCAATAAATTCTACAGCATGAAAATAGATCTTGCAAAGGTGAGGGCCAAATGCACTAACAGAATCAAAACAGAGGGATGGATGAGATGAGGGAGGAACGAAAAATCAAAAGATTCATGGAGGATGAATTTTTCCAAGTGATCGAAGAAGCACAAGGAGAACAACTGCATAGAAGGGACAGTCATAATATTGATCTCCTTGCAGTAGTTGGTATTCCAGATGTTGACTCTCAGATGTCCACTCCAGGATATTCTGTGGCTAAAAAAAAATTATTAGGAGGCTACCAGAGGTCATAAAACCTTATTTGGAAGCAAATAATCCATTTTTCTTTTGCAGTGGTCTTGGTTACATAATTGGAACAAAAGTAGCATCACTTTTTGATAACCAGTGGCAATGGGGACTTCGTGTAAGACATCAACCTTTTGCTGTTATCAAATTTTTGTAGTTTTACTGGTAACCTTGTGGGGGGCGCAGTGGTGTAGTGATTAGCACGTGGGACTTCAGATCTGAAGGTCGGTGGTTCGGCGCCCAGTCCCTGCCATCGTGTTGTTTCCTTAGAAAGAGACTTTAGCCCACATTGTCTCTCTCCACCCAGGTGTAGAAATGGGTACCAGCAACATGCTGCTTGGGGTAACCCTGCATTGGACTAGCAGCCAGGGGGGAGTAATAATAATAATAATAAAATATTTATATAGCGCCAATATCCTAAAATCCAATATCCAATATCCTATACTCTCAGTTGCTTCATGCTACAGAAACTGAGATGAGCTCTGGCCATGTGGACCTACCGGTACTTGGCTTGTGTGTGACTTTACCTTTACCTACTGGTAACCTTAGAAATTTTAACAGTTAAACAAGCAATGATCACAGCTTAGTTCCTGACATCACAGATTTTAAAGACAAGAGTCCCCAGTAGGATTGAGAAATCATCTCATCTCAACCAAATTTTACATTTTTTTTTCTCAATACTCTTTCTCTTTGTTCTGATTGCTGAATCCGAAAACATTGGTGTTGGATAATAAATAACAAATTAAACAAGTTTTGGTGTGTCCATTAGTTTGTTAGTGTCCATTAACTGGTGTCATGGAATTTAGCTGCAGGGAAGAAAAGTCTGCCTCCCACTGATCTTTTTCTAGATACTTACAGTGTCATTGACCTGTAATTTCATTCAAACAGCATTTTGTCATTTTAGGGAGGTAAAGCTGCTTTGTTCTTGTCATTGTTGTTTTATTCGCTGGCCATGGCCAAAGGTGACTGCCAGTGTATAAATTGGGCTTTTTTTCCGCATCACTTACCTTAGTCATCCAGTTTTGTTTCGGCCAACACAGTCTTTATAAAGTTCTGGTTTTCTCTTGGCGGTTGCTTTAAACTTCTGGTTCTGTTATGGAAAGCAGATTGTCAGAGTCTGGGGAAAGTAAGAATTCAACCCTCCAAGCTCAAACACATTCAAGCATATCCCATGACATAATGTCTAAATCCGCTTTGCTAACCCGGGAATCCTCTTGCAAAAGTAAACAAGTTGACTCAGAATTCATAACGATTTAGTCAAATTGAAAATCGAAAACTAAAGGTATTTTCTAAAAACGAACAATTTGGTTTGAAAATGAAAAATGGTAATATGAAACAAACTAAACATGTTGCGAGCTCATTTCTCTCGTTTGTGATATGACAATTCCACATTTGTAAAGTGGTGAAATATTCATTAAAATGAAAAATGAAATACGGTACATGTGCGGATTTGCAAAATCAGTCAAGCTTCTCTCTCTTTAGTTCACTGACAATTTGAAGAGTCCGTCTATCACACAGTGAAATATTTTTTCATATTTTGTTTAAGGCAAAGTTGAATTTATTAGGTAGCATTGAGTCAAACCCACTTGCGCACGCGTTACATGTAAAACATAACATAAGTACTACCACAAGGTTGAGAACAGTTTGTCCATGTCATATAAGTATGGAACATTGACATGGTAGTAGTAACGTTGTTAGTGTAATGTGACATGGTTCAGTTTTGTTTACCTTGCGTAACGTAATCCTAATGTCACGACCACATGATGAAGACTATGTTGGCCGTGGGAAGTGACTTTGAAAAAAAAAAACGCAGCCCAATTTATAAACTGGTGGTCACCTTGTGGCAATGGCCGGTTAATACCTTATTATTTTTCTTGTTAAATTAATCTACTTAATGATTTCTGTTGTTGTTGCTTTTTTTTCTTCTAGGTGACACCTATTATTGGGGCTGTTTGTGTTCTCATGTGCATCTTTGTAGTCCATGAGCCAAAGCGAGGTGCAATAGAGAGAGGGGAAAACCCTAATGCAGTCTCAGCTTCCAATGTCCACCACACCACCAGCTGGTGGGCTGACCTAAAATATCTTACAACTGTGTAAGTGTTGACAGTTTTGACCCATAATTTCTTTTTGCTTCTATGGCCTTATCCAATTTTTGAAGCCCACTTCATTCCATTACACTGTATTTGTAAACTGTGTAGTTTGTAGTCCTATTACATATGAATTAGTCCGAGTATGAGTATCAGGTTTTTGGGGCAAAGGGGCTGGGGGCATAACTGCCCAATGTAGGTTGCTTTTCCTGTTTGCTTGGATTTGCTTCATGTCTTATGCATGTGGCCTACAATTTATTTCATGGTTACCCTTAAAGGACAGGTTGTTTTCCCTTGACATATGTTCTGATCCACTGTCATTCTTCTTTTTTATGTAACTGGCTTGTTTTGTTTTAAATAAGATCTAATTGAAAACAACTTGACAAATGAACATTGGCTCTACAACTTTGTCTTGGTGATTCAAGTACAAACTGTTTCAGCGACATCAATTCGTGAGGACTGATTTATTGTAACATAAAATAATGTAATGTAGCCCAATCCCCATTCATCCACAAGGCTGGCATCCAGAGGGGTCCTGCTTTGCAATCAGTGTTGGAAAATTTTTTAAGTGTCTGTGAGGGTGCTATAAAGTCAGCAAATGCCCTATTGAATTTCCCCCAGCCACACAGCCATGAAAAAGAAATAACAAAAATTTTTTTGATTAGGGACAAAAAAGAAACTTTGTGTGGCTATGTGGCTGTGTGGCTAGGGGAAATTCAGTAGGGTGTTTGTTCACTTCATAACACTCTCACATACACTTAAAAAATTTTTAAATTTGCAATCAGTGTGTTCTTCATGCACCCCATATCTCCTCAGAAAAGGTGTGTTTTTCCACACCCCTTATTTCCTAAATACACTCCATGTGACCCTCTTTCTTTACATTTGATGTGAGTAACTCCTGGGGGGAGGGGGGAAACTCCCATGGATATATAAGCTATATAGGTATGTGCGACGGAATAGGGTGTGGTTTTTGAGGTTGCCAGGCCTTAAATAGGGTGTCTATTTTGCCCCTTTTTGGTAATGTGATCCTGGTGTGATCCTTAGACAGGGTTCCTTTTTTTGTATTAGCTAAAATTGCAGTATGGGTTTGGGCCTTAAAAAGGGTATCAAATTTTTGATCCTTAAATAAGGTCAGGGTTTAAAAACCTTTGCGGCACATACCTATTCTAACTTGACGGGAGTACCTCTCCCCACCCCCCCAGGGAGTAACTAATGGTGTATGTATTTAACAACTGGTCTTAGAAGGGTTTGTATTTAAACAACTTTCAACAGGAAGAGCTTTATTTGGTTGGATCTAGGATTCACTTGTGTGTCGTTTGTGACTGGTGCACTGGCATTTTGGGCACCAAAATTCTTGCTCTATGCAACAAAAGCTCAAGGAATTACAGATGTAGATGAATCAGAGTAAGTAGTGCCTACACGTGCATCTAAGTATTTGTTGATCTACAATAGAACCTCTGCTATGGATGCCTTGTTAACCAGCCGTCGCCATGATGGCGACCGCCGGTTTATAAAATGGACACGGTTTTTCCTGAAAGCAAGTTGGCTTAACATATGAAGAAAGTGCTGTAAAGCTTGTGGTACAGGTACTCAAGAGCGGTACTGTCTTATATAAGATGCATGCGCATATTAGTCTTCTGAATGTTACCTTCCTATGTTTTTGTCTTTTAATTTACAGCATTTGAGATATGAACGGCGAAGGGTTGTTTAAGTTTGGGGTTTTTTTGTATTTGTCTTGTATAATGCATGCGCAATTGAGTAAAGGAGCTGATAGGATTGAATGCAAAATTGGCTGTGTTGTCTTATCTAGTTTGTGGTTATGGTGAAAATTTTTTTAGCGCAAGAGTTTTTATTGGGATTGACATTTTGAGGGGTGTAAAAATGTGGGAGTCAGAAGGATTTGTGAATGTCAGGAGCATATCATGCTTCTGTGAATGTGATTTGCTTTGAAAATTGCATTTTGTATAGGAGCGGTGTAATATTGTGCTGCATGAGAGACGTTTTCCCTTGGCGTTTTATGGCGAGGGGGTGGTTTGCGAAGTGGATTGTAAGGTTTCTCATATTTCGCAGCCGACAAAAAGGACAGTTGCGTTTTGCTGGCGTTGGCTAGGAAGAGAAGGAATTGGTACAAGTATGATGATGCAATATTAGTTGATTGCACCATCAGTACATGAGCGTTCTTGTGAACGGAGAGAGATGAGTGTTTATTTGAGGCGAGAAGTTGATACGAAGGAATCGTCATTAATAAGGAGATCAATTAATAAGGCAGGTGTTACGAGTCTTTTTGCGTTGAAAGAACCAAAATATCTGAATATCATCGACGGATTTGTGTGGTTTGCGTGTGGTGTTCGCTAAAGGCTACGAGCAGTCTCTCTTTCCGTTCAGAGATAGTGGAGGAAAAGAAAAACAAGCGAGTGAGCGCAAAATCGATTGCGGCTCGACAGGCGCTTTAGCTTTCAAAGACGTGGGCGACTTTCGTTCCCACTCGCTTGTTTACTTTTGCAAGGGGATTCCCGTGTTTGCAAACCCGATTTAAACATCATGTCATGAGATATGCCTTGACGTGCCCCATACTCTGACGATCTGCTCGAGCTCGTGTTTATCAAGCGTTATATTTTGATTCTACTGCTATGTTCACTGTTTGTATTGAGGGCTAGGCACAACAGTAAATACTTCGTCGTCCCTGTGTGAGCATTCTCAGTTGTGGACAGATTTATTTCGACATTCAACGTTTGAGTGAATTTGCGTTTTTCAGCACAAATAAAAGCGATAAGAAAGATAAGCTGAGTCATCAGAGTTTAAACACTACGTCATCCAGTACCGCTATAGTCAAAATATTGTGTCACACAATCACACTTTTCGTCACGCTGGTTCGTATAAATAGAGAATCGCGTTAACATTTGTGAAACCTAGGGGTGGGGAGGGTCAGAATGACCGGTTAAAATGCCCAATGGGCTTTCTTGTTACAGATAGGTTAAGCTCTGGCCTTGTGGGTGCCTGAAATGATAAACTTTGAAAACTGTTCAGTATAATAGTTTTTCAAAAACCCCAATTGTTCAACTGAATGAAATCTAGAGGTAGACACAAACTGCATGAGAAAACAACGGACTGATGCAATATACTAGAATTCAATTTTGGTGACAAGGTCAAATTCAATAATAAAAAACCTGCAAATGGCCTGTGATTGGTGAACACATTCCTCTGCTCTGTTATGCAGATATCCGTGGGGAGGAATGGATTTCGTGTCAAGCACTAAGGACGTCTGTGTTGGAGAATAATAGTTTCACTATAGCTGTACATGAATCTTTGTGTAGCTCAGTGTTTAACCCTTTCACTCCCGAGAGTGCTTAAAATCAAAATTCAAGACAAATCCCAAATTTCCTTTTTGTAAAATACTTAAATATGAATAGTACCATGTAAAAGTACTGCTGACAAGGTTTCATTTGAATGGTCACAGATACAAAAGTTAGAATCACGGTACTGTTTCCATAACTGACTCTGGGAGTGAAAGGGTTAACGCATCCCACAAGTGTGTGGCAGGTCACGTGTTTGACATCACCAGAAACTCACCTCTTTTCTTTGTCCTAAACTCTCGACATGTTCAATACATTTTGATTCAACCTTATTTTTTTGTTGTTTTCCAATAAAGTGTTAGCTGGAAGGTTGGTATTATCACCTGCGCTGCTGGTATTGTGGGTGTATGGCTTGGTGCTGAGATAGCATGGAGATACAGAGTTCACAACAGAAAGGCAGATGCCATTGTATGCGCTGTTGCATTACTGGGGTCAACACCCTTTCTCTATGGCTGTCTTGTGTTAGCATCTAAAAACATCAAGGTCACATATGTGAGTACTGAGTAAACAGATAACAAAAGAAGTGATAAACAAGTAGGGCCTTAGACAAGTGGGTAAAATTCAGCACATGTTTATCCGCACCCAACTGATTGATGTTGATAAAATTTGTCTTTTGTTCTTAGGTGGAAACAACGTTGAATTTATTTGGCCCTCTGTTCATTGTTGTACAATATAGTTGGATTTGACAGTGTTAAATGATGTCATGAAAGACGTTATTCATCTTGGTTAAAGATCTCGGATAGCTTACTTAACCCTTTAAGCCCTGATGTGAAAGTGCATATTCTCCTTACTCTTCTCCATACATTTCTTATGGAACTGGTAACTTTCTTTATCCTCATCACTTGAATGTCTGAAGAAGCATTGATAATGTAAAGAGAAATTTCATTTCATCACTGTTAGGGCTTAGAGGGTAAAGCAATCCGAAGATGCCTCAATATGTTTGTAGTGCAAGGCATAATTCTTGCGGTTAAATTTTTAATAACTTTTGGATGTTTATGAAAAGAAGATGGTGGGAAATTGATTTTAAAAACAGACTGCTGTCATATCTGTTTACATGATACTGAGATGAAATTTCGTTCCCACACAAGTCATTCCGGAGTGAGTTCATTCCTGTTTTCAATCATAATGAAATTCTTGTTCTGTTATGACATTTCATTCTGGTATCAAGTAACTGAAAACGAACTCTGTTCGGAGATGAAACTGCAAACCGTGTAGTCTGGGGCGAGTGGCGCATGAGTATTGTTTCTAGTTTGGTCTGGCGCAAAAACTGCTCACGCGAGAACGCCTTAGGCTGAGCCAGTCGATTTTGTCACGTGAATGCAGTACCAACTTTATTCTGGAATGAAACTCATTCCAGAATAAAACTCATTCTGGTATCATGTGAACAGCCCCTTAGTTACTATCAATGTTGCCTTGACTCAGTCAAATGAAGACCTTTCTAATTCCCATCGTACATTGACTGAAGGTATTGAATCTGAAGTTGATCACCAGTACTAACTGGGGAATTAATTAACATTAGGTATATTATTCGAAAGAAAATAACATCTGCATTAATGTTAATTAATTGCCATTTTTTAATTGTAGGCCCTCATATTTTTTGGTGAGGTTCTGTTGTTTATGAACTGGGCACCTGTAGGAGATATGGTTTTGGTGAGGCAACATTTTCTATTATTGTTCCTCTCTGTTATTTATTAAATAAGTCTATAAGAGCATGTACAACACTATTATGTCAAATGTCAGACTATGACTGGCTGATCCTCTGACACACAAGTTTAAGGGACCGTGCCTCCTTTTCTTGGTCCAGAAAACTTGGGATTATGGCTGTGCTGGAAAGGTAGATTTTAGCAAAGTCTCATGGAATCTAAAATGAAAATTTGTGGTGACCTTGCATTTTTCATAGATAATTGAGTTTGAATTTGGAAAGAAAGTGCCTTACTCTGTAAAATTCTAAAGCTTTTTTGAATGATGGCTACTTAATTTTTCCTGAAAAAATACTTGGCTACCCACTATTTTCTTTTTGAATTCCAACAGCCTTTGCTATGAGCTGCTTTTCTCGCACAGTCATAAACTGTGCAAAATATAAAATGCCTTTGTGTTAGAAGGCACTGTCCTTAATATTATTTCAAAATATGTAGGTAAGAAAGTCCATTTTCGTTGGTGATTTCTGCTCATCACATCTGAATGAACTGCTTTGGTTTGAACAATATTTGTTTAATCATATACAGAGAGCCATAGTTAATTATTGTGCAGTTAAACCTCTTGTAGTGGCAAACCAAAAATTCCAGGACATTTACCTGCTTAGGAAAGGTTTTAATTTGGCACAAGAGATGTCTGAAGTATAGTGATTTGGTTGAAATAAGACATGCAGTATCATGGACTAGGTGACTGTACAGGTACATGTACATTTTGTAAGCATGTGCTGAAAAAAGAAGGAAAAGAATGATTCATGCCACTTCAAGCTTAAGAAATGTTATAACGAAGTCATCAACGATAGTAGTTTTTCTTAAAACTCTTAAATTCTTTTTTTCATCACAAAACTCTTATTGTTTTCAGTATATTATAATTCCATCCCGTCGTTCAACTGCTGAAGCTGTTCAGATTCTGGTCTCTCACTTGCTGGGTGATGCAGGCAGCCCGTGGCTTGTTGGCGAGGTAAGAACCCTAACTTGAATGCCCATTTCTGTGGTATCAAACTCTAGCTATAATTGCTTTTTGGAGGTTTCTTTTTTCCACACTTTGACAGACTCATTTCCATTTGCTGTGTTGTGGACATAATGAAAAGGATTAGGCAACCTTGCTTGGTTTGCTTGTTTGTTTCTGTGATAAATTCGAAGTTTTTTGTTAGACGTATGACTAAAGCCATGTTAATACTCATTGGCAATAGCATTGTTTCTGGTGATAACGGCAAATTCATGTTAACTTGGAAGGCTACCCAAAGTTGAGTGAAGGAAATACAGGCTTGCTGCAGGTCAAAAAGTGTCCCGGAAAACAAATTCCTCAAGGTCAGGGAAAGTCAGGAAATTGAAATGTTAACAGCAGTGGTCTACTCTTGTCAAAGGCTGAAAGAAAAATATCAGATCACTGTCGTCTCGGTGAACTGTTCTCATAGGGATTAATAATTTATTATTAATTCTAATTAATATAATAATATACATAATAATATATTAATAATGATTAATGATTTATTGCAAAGAGATGGCTATAAATGGAGGTTGAAGACTACTGCTATCTGTGACTTGTGTTTATTTGGTCAGAGAAATTTAAATTTTGGTGAAGGAACAGTGAGAAAATTTTAAAAATTTGTCACTCTGGCAACCGTTAAAAGCCTCTGTGGTGCAGGTTCATGCCTAGGGTACGAGTGGATTCACCTAACCGAAATGTGAAACAGAGAAGAGTTGACAAGCTGCTGTGCCTGGATCATGCTGTTTTTGCCTCGATTGTGGCAGATCGCTTTGATTCCTTGTTGGCCTGAAGTCCCAGACAAGAAGTAGGGTAACATATGCCTAATCGCATGTTACGCATGAGGTGCCTCCTTCGCTCCACAAGTTTATATATTGCAATCAGTTAGAGCCCCCCCCCCCCCCCAAAAAAAAAACAACAACAAAAAAAAAAAAACAAGAAAAAGAATTAGAGAGAATTACACCACTAACTGGAGAGGTCATACCCGCCAATTTCAACCTTCATTTTCCTGGTGTATTTCCTTGTTATGTAAGGTAATTCCTTCAAATAAGTAAGGTTACTTAAATTTATTTTTAAAGCAGTAGCTTCTGGCCTGTTTTTAAAAACAGCTTACATCTTTATAAGGTAAGATAACATAACATCACTTATTTAAAATAATCCTCCACGGATTTATTACGAACCGACAAAATGACCAGCTACCAGTTGGCTTGTTAGCTCAGTTGGTTAGAGCACTGCACTGGTATCGCAGAGGTCATGAGTTCGAATCCCGTAAAGCAATTTTTCTTTTCGCAGCTGCAAAAGTTGCGTACGTAGCTGCGATGATCTTTGATACATTTAAATCCTTTATGTAAACCAAACGTGATAAGCATATGCCACATATAGAAATCATGCGAAGAGCAATGTTTGCAGCGAAAACGGCAGGCTCAAGCACATAGTGATTACCAAGTAACTTCTATTTGACAGTGAAATGTCAATAAGAATTAAGGTGTGAGAATTTTTGTGGGATCGTGTGATCTTGGGGGACAGGGGGGACAGGGGGACAGGGGGGCAGGAGACCATCTACTAATACCATCTCGAATAACTCGTTCCACTGCAAACCCAAATGTAACCTCTTTTCGCATTCGTAAATGCAAAACTGTAACTTATCAGAATTCTTTTTTCAATCGCACTGCAAGGATATGGAACATATTGCCTGAATGTATCAGAATGTCTACATCAATTCAGAGTTTCAAGCTTAAACTACTAGAATATTATTTCGAAGCCCTTCGTACAAGCTATGATCCTGAAGAGCCTAGAACCTGGAAATCTATATGTGTTAAATGTAAAAATGCTAGACTGTTGAATTGTCCTGTAACTTGTTGCTTTTAATCAGTTTTTGTTTCCTTATGTACCTTGTTAATTAATTAATTTGGGCCCACAGTAATTGGTTCTTACTGTTGTGGTGTCCCTGCCTGGTTTTGTAATTGTCATCAATTTTTTTTTTTTATATATATATATATATATACGTAACTCCCAGGCGAAGCAAAATAAATAAATAAATAAATAAAAAAGGGGGCGGGAGGTGTACGGGAGGCGGGAGAAGAGGGGGCGGGAAGTGGGGGAGAAAGGGAAAAATTATGCAACACCGCGCAATATCTTGTAATCGAAAAAATGCAAAGAGGCGGGAGCGAACAAATACAAGGCGGTAACCGGGATTAAAGGGTACGGGAAGCGGGAAGTTTAATCCCCCCTGCCCCTGTCCCCCCCCCCCCCCCCCTAATACGGAAATCAAAACAAGCTAATGGTATGCTTTGTCTCTGTAGATTTCTGACAGAATAAGAGGGTCGGGAGGGAGCGACAAAGATCACGCAACAAGCATGGAGTATTCTCTCTTGATGTGCACCTTCATATCCGTTCTCGGAGGCTTTTGTTTCATTATGTGTGCTTTCTACCTGGTCCAAGATCGTGATAAAGCAGAGGGGTTCACAAGAACACACGATGATGAAAGCTCCCTATTAGGATCAGTGGCATCAGAAAATTATCCTCCTGCTGTCGCCGAAAACCAGGCCGTGGAAGATGACGATGATGATAAACTTATAGACGTTGATCCTGTTACTCCTACGCCATCTGAAAGAGAGACGCTCGTAGTTCCAGTAGATGTTCATTCCGAGTCACCGGTCCAAGAAGAACATAACAATCATGTTATCTGAGCACTGACGATTTCAAATTCAAGAGTGTTGTACGAAACCCTATCCTGTGTTTAGCCGCCGAAAAAAATCGGAGAAGGCCTCTGTCCGATTTTTCTTGAGGCGTCAGGGTAGCTGTATACAGGCTAACGAAACCCTTGTGATGTTTTGGCCTCAAAATCAGAATTGCTGATACTTGCCTCTGTTTTGCTGACATACTGGTAGCAATGTAAGAAGTGTAAGTCGTGTTCACTTTTGATACAAAAGCTTATTATTTATTATACATATTGCCTTCCCCTACCTGGAAGCAACTGGAACGAAAAGGGGTTGAAAAGCTCTTTTTAGTATTTTAGTTGAAAATCTTGCTTTTTGTACTGAGATAAAACTTTTTTTCCTTAGAAAGATCCATATCGCCACCCGGCCTGAAGAGGTATCAGGACGTTTTAGCCAGGGGCACTTCAATTGTTCTTTTTTGAAACCTAACCTTCCCGTTTTAGGTGCTTGCTTTTTTTTTGGGGGGGGGGGGAGGGGGGGCGGAGGTAGTAATAGGGTTATGAAGCCTTAAGATCGAAACGTAAACCTGAGCTGTGTTTTTTACGTGATATGATAACCAGTTTATAGGCGAAAAGAGAGACAACTTACAGCAATTTTCAATAACTTACAAGAACAGGAAACTTTTCTCATAATTTTCTAGAAACCCTTTCATCATTGCAAATCATTTGAACTTTTTTCTATAGCATTTGCTTCGTGTTTTACAATGTTGCCCTCATGTTGTTCGTCCCACCATTATGTCTCCCGTACTATTGTCGTTTGAATATCTTGTGTGCTTTGAGGCACAATTGTGGGCATCATACAGGTGTTCAAACGGTAGATTATGTGATTTGAACATTGTTTCGTGAAACGTTCTTTGGATTTTAGCTGATTTAAGATTGAAGGGTGAGAGGGATAGGACTGAGCGGACTACTTATTTAGGAGGAGGGATAATCGGGCCGCCAAGTAATTTCAGTTATTGTAACAATACCGTCTTATTCTTTGTTTAATTAAGCATTGTTTTTGTACTTCTTCACTTAGTTGTTGTGAAAAAGCAACATTGGTTGAGGGTATTGATTTACTTCTGTCAGTCACCTTATGGTCGCGTTTTGTTCAGAGACTTCTTGCAACTCTGCAAAGAAGGATCTCATTCTCAGATCATCAGCTGAAGGTTTAAAATGAAAAAAAATATCAATTTCAAATTGGCGATTTCTCAACAAAAGTGAAATTAAAGTTCATTTTAAAATTATTCCGCTATAGTTTGACCACATACCAAAATTTTGCCAAGGGACAACGGTGGGAATCACATTACTCTAGCAATTCCTTGTTTTTGCACTAGTCAATTACATTTTGAAATATCTTTAAGAATATATTGAATTATCGCCATAATTTAAAGTCATAAAAGAGAAATACCAGAAATATTCAAATTTTAAGCTTTATTATCGTGAATGTAGAAAGTTGCGATTGTTGAGTGACTTTCTTGAGACATTCATTGGGCACTTGTCTTCAATGAACGATGTCTAAAATGTCCTATGATACTTTTATAACAATGCTTTTTTCAATAAATACAACTTGCATGGACCTTTATAGTTTACACTGCTAACTTGTTCTGGTGTTCTTTAAGTTAGAAAAGGAATGATTTTTAATGAGGAAATTCAAAGCGACCAAGCATAGTCAAGAAGTCGACCAGCCATATAAACCATCCGGAGTCAATCCAAGTGTAAACGCTGCCCTGCTCATGTCTTTACCTCCAGATAACGCTTGGAGTATTCTTTTCAAAGGGGCTATGTCAGCTATTTTTTGAATCGCTTTGGAAAGACAACACTGATAACTCTGTAAATGGTCTGAACCCAGGAGTCGGTAGAAGTCGGTAAAGTATGATCGTCCGGGTGAGTGTTTTCCTGAGACTGTCTGTGGTGAAACTGACTCGTGTTTGGACAACCTGAGCGGAAGTCATCATCACATTCAAGTGAATCACTGAGAACTATTAACAAGCGTACTCAGCTGCGGATGGTGAAGATTTAAAGCCACAAATGGTTTACACAGGCGGAAATTAACTCCAGTTTCTATAGCGTGCGGCGACAAGGAGTATTACTACTACTCCCTGGTTGGGGTGTTTGTCCATCGCAAGAAACAGAAACAGAATAGAACAACAAGATCGGATTTGGGAAGGCTGTCCCCTGTTCTCCGAAGACAAGACGTACGTCCTCGGCAAACCATAGCAGGACACCCAAGAGCCGATGGCCTTACTCCAACTGAAATCCCAGGCAAGTACTTTACTTCAAGCAAACCCATCCATCCCCAGCCAGCTAATCAGCCAAATGTTCGCACGTGTCTGGCAAAGCAAACGAAAATGTCCGTTAAAATGATGTAGGGTCGTCAATAAAAAATTTGAAACAGAGAACAGCTCTAGATAAGAGGAAGGCAGATGCTCTAGAAGAGATATCAAAGGCAGTATCATACGCTAACATGACACGTCTGGTGCTGTGATAGGGGTGTTAAAGGCGTGACTGAATACCGTATCTTAAGGTAAAGTCGCACATGAGCCACACCACAGGAGGCCCACTCGGACGGAGCTTAACCCGGTTTCTGAAGTAACTGAGAGTATTGCTACTCCCCCCCCCCCCCGGATGGGGTGCTAGTCCATCGCAGGGTTATCCCCAGCAGTATAGCGCCAGTACCCATTTTTGCACCTGGGTAGAGAGAGACAACGTGGAATAAAGTTTCTTGCCTAAGGAAACAACATGATGGAACGGACCTGGCCTAAAACCACTGACCTTCAGATCACTACGCCATCGCGCCCCCACTTATACCGTATCTTGATTTTGGTAAGTCGATATGGTTCACGCGATTTTGAAGTGGATTGGCTTTTCCGCGAAGTACCCCTGCAGGAGTGAGAAGAAGATTTCGCGAGGAAATGTATGACATCATAAAGTCCGGTTTTACTTTGGAAGGCACTCAATTTTCGAATGTGCATTGAAAAAAGCAATGAACGCAGATGTCTTAACTCAAACTGAAGAGATTACGTCGGCTATTGTTAGTAGGACTTAAAAAGTGAATAACACATTTTACCACTTCTTATCAATTTCTCGTTTTCTGATTGGTCGAGAGCCGTGGGAGATAAGAGTCCATACCACGGCTCGCGTCATGAATGCTTGTCGCGAATGCTTGTGATCGGTTTATTGTAGACTCGCACCGCATGAAAAAAAGCACTTTTCATGTGGTAAAAACAAATTTCCTCCAGTGTTCCATGGTATGGCCTCTTATCATATGACCCGTACGGCCCCGCTAGCTTTTTCTTTGCAAAACCATTGATGAAAGTCCCGTATGAGGGCCGTACGCGATGGCGTAAGCGGGCCGGAAAAAGCCGTCCGGCCCTGAGAGCATTGCGTACGGCCCTCCGATAGTTGAGCTGAAACAATTTTGTTGCAGTATAATTCCTAACTTTTCCTTCAAAATGAGCGATGTAAGTGAACATTACGACAACGAATTTTACTATCCTGACGATCTGTCCGATGTGGAACTTCTTCAAAAGCCAACTTACTTCGAAAGCGAAGAAAAAAAGTCAAAACTCCTCACAGATGTAGAAGTTCACAATTTTATTAGAAGCCAACAACAAGCAAACACTGTGAAAAAAACAATGTATGAAAGAATGCATTTCAGAGATTTCTTAATGAGAAACGAAACATAACGGAAATTCCTCCTGCTGAGCTCGACAGTCTGTTATGCAATTTCTACATTACAGCGAAGAAGAAGGACAACACAATACGAACCTGATACAATGTCCGCTTTCTCGCGCAGTATCCAGCGCTACTTGGATGATAGCAGTGCAAAGATAAACGTCCTCAAAGACGAAGAATTCAAAGTCTCAAGAGAAGTACTTAAATCCAAGCGTCAAGAACTCAGGAAGCCGGGCAAAGGGAACAAACCAAATGCCACAGTAGCCCTGGAAAACGAAGATATTGAGCGCATCTTTGATGAGAATCAGTTCGGCATCCATGATCCTGATGTCCTTTCACGTACGATGTGGTTCTTGCTCACTCTTCACTTCGGCCACCGAGCCAGACACGAAGCACGGCAGGTGAAATTTGGCGATATCGTTTTGAGAAAAGGTGAAGCGAGTGGCGAAGAGTACTTGGAATGGTCAACCAAAAGGGAGAGTAAGACCTGCCACGGAGATGAAAATGAGCATCGACGATCTTTCCGCCCTAAAGCGTACGAAACAGGCGACCGAAAATGTCCAGTAGCTTGCTACATAAAAGAGTTTGTTTACAGGCGACCAGAAGAGGCCAAATCACCGGAAAGTCCTTTTTTCCTGGCTGTTCATCACCAATGAAAACCAGAAGATAGGATTTGGTTTTCAAAAAGACCGATGGGGAAAAACAAAATCGGCCAATTCCTTTCAAGTGCCACGAAAAACCTGCCATTGTCTACGAGCGGGAAATTCACGAACCACGCGGTGAGAAAAACTTGCATCAAAACGCTTCTTGATTCCGGTGTTTCGCACAACAATGTGGCGCAACTGAGTGGCCACAAGAGCCTAAAAAGTCTCGATAGTTATGCCGTAGCATCCCATCAACAGCAGCGCCAGATGTCTAAAATACTCAGCGGGAAAGAAAACTCCAGGCCCAAACCAAAGGCAGAAACAGCGGAGGAAAAACCGCAAAATCAGTCAAGTGGTACCGTTCAAGAGTCCATCCAAACAAATGGCATATTTTCAGGAGCAAGCATCAGTGTGATTAACATCCAGAATCTTGTCCTTCCTGAAGCCTTTGGCTCGAAACACGCTGCACAAATTTCAGCGAAGAAGCGTCGCCGTCATGTTATCGAATCTTCAGACGAAGAGGACTGCTGAGTTTCTTTGTAATCGACGTTCTGAGAGTTGAATGACGTTATTACATTTAGCAAAAATTAGAGCTTTTGCTTAAAAAGTTTGTCGAAAATATTGAAATATTCCGTCCTTTGCAGCTTAAACTGTTGAAATACACTTTACTGACATCCTGAACGAATGGCGTGATATCATTGGCTATTTAAAAATGCGCGCGAAACTAAACAAACGCTGCCCTTTCCAAGGAATAAAAAATGAAAGACAAAAGATTGAAAGCAAAAACGGGACGGCCATATGATAAAATGCTTATTGACTGAGTTAGGTCGGGCCGGACGGGAAAATATTTGGCTCTTGGTCATGGCGTACGGACCTCGCTGCGCTCGGTCCGTACACCATGACCTCGAGCCAAATATTTTCCGGTCCGGCCCTCCCACTCAGCCAATAAGTACATATTTCCCACGATTTCCGTCATCTATCTGTCAAAATAAGTTGCGGACTCCCTAGGTTACGCTTCGGGTATCCACGGCTAGATGACGCCGGAAAATCGTCGGAAATAGGCCATCCCACGGAAAAATGGAGGAAATTTGTTCGTTTGCATGAATAGAACGACACCGAGTTCTGGGAAAAAAGTCGTAAAAGATGATTTTAGCTCATTCTTCCTTTGATCATCACTTGATTCGTCTCCTTGGTGGTGTAGTAAATTTGTGATCCCCCACGCCGCGAAAAAAAAAAAAAGAAAAACAGAGAAAACCTCTCCAGAATTACCGTTTTAATGGTCGATTTAGAAAATCCCAATTTCGATGATTTCCTATCGGAACTATCGGGTGCCAATCCAAGGCAAAATGATGAAGAACTACGAAGAGCGCTTTGACTGAATGGCATCGTTTAAGTTCAATGAAAAGAGACAGTGACGATGAACAGTTGTCTTTTAATCGTTGCGCAACTATGATTCATGGAGGGACCATTCTAAGGTTTTATGCACCATTGAAATAACAGCCATGAACGTTTCTACTAAAATCAACTGAAAAAATATTAAATTAGAGTTGTATAGCATTATTCAGCCTGTGTACAGGCGTTAGTGTTAGGGAAAAGTTTGAAGGAAAATGGCGAACTGAGCGACGAGTTTCTTGCCGAATTTTGTTAAATCTACTCCTCATTGGGGAGCCTTGTAACAGGGCTGAATTTGTTTACAGCATGAATAGCTGGACGTGCTGTCACCGCAGCATAATAACCGCTCTTGTAACTCAAAATCCAAGGGAAACTTTGCCTCTCGAAGGGTGAGGAAGGGCTGCTCTTGCATCGTGAGCTACCGCTGGAGGTGATTATAATATCGTGTAGTAGAACGATAGTTAGAATAATACTACTTGACTAGAAACGAGTGTCTGATAATGGCTGAAAACCTCAACCGCTGAGTGAATGTTCACAATTGGATCTCTACTTCTCAGTCTACGATTGTTATGGGTAGTGCTCATAAGTATATTTGACATATTTGGCATCTACTTGAATTAATTTGTTCCTCACATCATAAGAGCTAATATTGTTCCTGGAACTACTGTTTCCTCAAATCATGATGACACTACGGTTATTTCTTCTGCAAGTTTTTAGTTTGTTTTGCAAATGTTAGGGTCAATGGGACGCAATTTCTGCAAGCACTGCTCCAGCGTATCAGCCACCTCATCACTTTGCTCGCGCCGTGCCTTGTTAGCGATATCAATCACTGTTTTCCGGGTGTACTCATCGAACAAGTCGTTCTCATCCTTCTTCGCTGTTTTAAGGTTCACTATCTTGTCCCCATATTCATTCACGATCCACTCCACACCTTTTAGTTCATGGCGTTTGCCATCACCCGTGAATATATCATGCTCGCCTCTGAATTCCAGCTCCCAAACGCTCTTGCCTTTCTTCTTCAAAAACATTTCTGCACCTTCACCATCGATTCCACAGGGATCCAGGAACAGATCGTTCTTTATTACTAGATAATCCCTGGACCCTCTTCCCAGTTTAATTTGGGTGGAATGGCTCACTTGTTGTTGGGGACACTTCAACGTGCAGACGTCGACTTTTGGGATGTCTGGCTGCTTACTCGCAACGTTTTCGGTGAAATCAGTAACAAAGCGGTTGCCATTAAAAAACACCAAGTCCAGCTCCGATATCCTCCTACGCGCCATCATACAGCTTCCGTCTGCGTTAAAGGCTTCGACTTCTCCAGGACATTTTGTGTGAAATGATACTGTCACAAGCAGTCTTTTACCGTCCTCACCTCCCATCGGATGACTTCCATCAGCGGGTTCACCAGAACATCTCCTGGCTGAAGATGCCACCCCTGGATCACCCGCAGTGTCATTTCCGTTCCCTGTCTGCCTACTTAAGTCTTTACCATAGATTTTAATTTGGTTTCCATCATATAGAATATCATTGGCGACACCCCAGGAACCAAAGTTGGTAATTTTCAACAGTGGGTTATGATTTTCGCACTTCCTTTCTCCATTCTGTCCGTTGTCTGTGCTATCAATGATCTTAAAATGTGGTGTAAACATAAAGATTCCCCATTTTCTCGCAGAAGACAGAGGATAAACGTTATCGATGTCAATGACATAGGTTGCCTTTCCTTTGAACTTGATCACAGTGAAATCATCTTCGCCGTTTTCATTCTTCCTGTCTGAGTACAGATACACAATGTCTTCAAACGGAGAGCCGCCTAAAACAGACACTGCTTCTACACGACCAACAAAATCCTTTCTTCGACTTCTTCCAATGAAATAAGCCAAATTGTAGTTAAATGGATTGTACTCAATTCCATGGATCTCAGTGTTATCAGGCATTCCAAGAAATGATAGCGTATTAAATCCCGACCCTAATCTTCCAAGCAACTTGCCACCGTATACGCTTACAAATCCATCAATGTTCAAAACATCGTTTTCATCACCTGTTTCGATAGTAACCGTCGCAGTTCTGTCAAGGTTTTTCATGTTCCCGAGGGCAACAACGTCATTATATGACTTGTAATTCCCCTTCTTTGATGTATCAATATAAATGCTTCTCAGGGTTTCGTCCAAGCCCTCTTTTTTCAGCTGTGAGCTTTATCTTTGTCGGTGTTTATAAGAATCATTGAACCATTGTAGGCCTCACTGGGCTGATGCGGTATGTGTTTTAGAAGGGTACGTGCGTCACTTGTGAATCCGTAAAAACTATGGCCAACATCATCACCGGCATTCCGCCCCTTAATATTCTTCCCGTCAACAAGTAGAGGGCATACCCCAGGTGTAAAATGAGGGACATTTGGTTCTGTTGGTTTGCCGGCAGCAGGTCTCTCGCAAACACCCGGGCGCCTGACAATTTTTCTTGGATTCTCTGATTGAGAATTCCCAAATTCAAGCCTCTTATTGGGATCGATCCACCTTGGTAATAGTCCTTGATTGACTACATAGAAGTCGCCCCTGGTAATTTTATTGTTTGCCATGAATTTGTTTGCAGTATAAAGTTGTAGCCTTGAATATCTGTCCAATTCCTGAATCATCTGCAGCTTTTTCCTATACTCTATGGCATCTTGATCGACTGGAGGCTTATAAAACAATTCGATCAACGTAGCGCAGATTGCTAGCGCAAAAGACACAATTGCTCCAACAGGCCCAAGAACGGCAGCGGCTGATGAGGAGACAACAAGCGTAGCAACAAATACCCCCACACCAACTGCACCAGAAACGATTCCAAGCGAAGCTGAGGCGATTGCTCCTTTATTGCACGTCTTCGGGCTTTGGTTGCAATCTCTGATAGCTGTGCCCAAAGCCCATGAATTGACTCCGATGCCAATCGTATCAAACAATGGGCCTAGAACTTGGGCTGCGGTTTTTACATGGAACCATCGCTTTGCCCGGTTGATGTATTTCAGCGTCTTGCTGGCACGTTGTAGCTTACCTACGTCACCTTTGAAGGCCCGCAGCACTCTGGCCTTCTCGTGATTGAGGAGGCGTTTCATCGCATCCTCTGATAGTTTCTTGTAGCTTTGATTAAACATGTCTTTTAGACGTTTGTTGTAGACCCCCAAGCGTGCATGGTCGCCTTAAATGAACTACGCCTTGTTATTGCCTCGATGATATGAGTTGTCACCGGGACCAGTGCTCCTCCTCCGATGTCCAGTACAGCTAAAGTAGTTACCACCTGAGCCAAACTTTCTCTAACCGTTGCACTGTCCTCGCCTCGTAACATTTGAGAGACTGCATTGACGCTTTTCGAGCGGGAGATTATTCCAAGACCAGAATTCAGGCCTCCAACAGCATTGCTTGCTCCGTTTAGGATGGATAGGCCGCTGATAGACTTCGAAGGAGATATTTGCAAGAATAGAAAAAGTATTACAAGGATATTTTCCTTCATGGTGTAAACCTATAATAGAAATAAGAAAGAGACGAGAAGACTAATGAATAAGAGTAGATTAAGGAAATGATCAGGAAACGATATCTACATAGCTAGGCCAGTTTATACAGAATATTAAAATTCCTTATAAAATAGACTGCCTGATAGAGGAAAAAATCGATTTAATACACAAACAATATAAAATATATCAATATCTGAATTATATTAACCTAAAATTAGTTTTATAAAACCTATCTTAAATTTATTCGCTATAAAATATTCAAAAAATCTGTATAAAAAATACTCGAAATACCCTCCAACATATTATTCCGCCTTTTAAGTAGGGCGCCTCCTGGCGGCCATGGATTATATTCAAATGCGTAATTATTTTCCCAACAAAATGCATAGTCCTGTCAAGAATTGTAACGGCAGGATCCAACTTGGCTTGGATCCTCTTGGTTGGGTGTAGCATACAGCGGTCAAAGGTTGCGCCATGCTGTCGACGATAGAAAGAGACGGTTGGTGCGGCATTGACAGCGACACTCAACAAGCTGAAGCCGAGTGCGAAATACGCCACGTAGTCAGTGGTAGTGCGGGTCACAGAAGATTCCTTCAACTCATCAATCTGTTGATTGGTCGAGAGCACGACTCCTGTGAGTTCACCACCCAATGTATTGTTAGGAAGTCCAAAATTGAATATTTACTTTGTAGTATCATTATTTGATTTTGCTCATTTCGGTTTGTGACGCTTAATTTAAAATCGTACTACGACCTAGTTGATAAGTTTAAAAGGTAATCTCACACGAAGGATTTCTGTTGTCGCCTAGTGTTATTTCCTACTTGTCTGTAAGTCTTGGAGTTGGCGATAATGTTAGCTGTGTTCACGTTTGGGAAATTTCCCTAACCTTGGCCAAAGACCACCATGAATGGTTAACGTTGGGTCGAATTCTGGGTCTAGGTGATTTATTTCCCACTTCTAGGTTATGGTTAGTACTTTATCCTAACATTATCCAGTGTTTCCAATTATGTCTAGATGTCGTTGGTTTCCGTTTGTCCGTTGGTATATTTTGGTGTTCTTATCAAGTGCTCATTGAGATGGCCAAGTTCTTGAGGTTAGGAACCCAAACATGTCTGCAGTGATAGTACATAATTGGTTGCATTAGTGGTTGTAAACCCAGTTGAGTTGAATCTAATTAAGTAGAAGTAGAAGATGTAGCTGTCAGTAGAAGCTGTCAGTTGAAGTTGACACTGGTCAGTCAACAATAGGAGCATAGTAGCTGAGAGACTTGTAGACTAAAGATGTGAACTACAATGGAATAAAGTTGAAAGAGCTATATCCCATAGTCTTGGTACCTCTCTGCATAGCAAGCGAGTGCAGTTCAACAGTATTAAAGGTTGTATCAAGGTCTGACAAGACGGTCTTCTTTCGGTGTTCCGGTGTTGGGATGTCCAAGGTGGAGTGATTACAACGTACACTGGTAGTGTTAAAGAGTACCGGAGACCAAGGGTAAACTTGATGTGGGAAGCCGAGACCAATGGTGTGGAAACAGTAAAACGCACAGGACGGCGACCGAGGCCATTTGTCATTCTGTAAAAACCTTCGTTGCATGGGAACTGGTAGGTGGCGAGAGTGTTCGTGACTAGAGTTCCTGACCGTAACTTTAAAGTAGTTGTGGAAGTAGACAAAAATGTGTGTCCGCCAAGATGTAGTGGTGGAGATTAGAACAGTCCTTAGCTGGTATATGGTTCCGAGGGAAGGCAAGTTTAGAATTAAGGTTCTAAGGAAAACCAAGCCAACTAACACTGGTAGCTACCTTAAGTAAATTAGTCGGACAAATTAGAGTGGTAGTGTCTTGGTATCATTTACTTAAAGCTTCAGTGGTTAAAACTTTTGTAGAGTATGGGCAGGTTAGGAGGAGTAAATTATTCTTAGTGACTTGACCGGTATAGCAAGCGTTGGACTAATTAACTTAAGTGGAGTAAGATTTTCTATAGAACAAAACGCTTCTTGATGTGGAACTTCTGGTAGGGTCAAAAGAACACAAGCTTACACATGTGTCCCTTGATGCCCAATATCAACCATAGAATTGATAAAAGGAGGGAAACCGTCATCTAAGGCTTTTGATTTATGGAACATGGTTCGGTCGAGCGATAAACGTGTTAAAATCTGAGAGTGTAAGAATGATGGCAGGTGTGGAAATCCGAACAGAGTTCGAGTTCCCAAACTTGCAAATTGGTACAAAATATCCTGAATTTCTGTAAGACGTAGAAAAGAAACAAAAGCGCGGTTAACTGCGTTCCACTGTTTAGACAAAAATTCTATCGTTGTAGCGTCATGGTAAGTATTTAATTCGGCAAAAGCATTCAATTGAGACTGCCACTGCGAAAATGTACGATCTACGACACGGAGATCTTGTGAAAGGCGATTGAGTTTAGTTGTCAAAAAATCCTTCGTTTCCATAAGATAAACAACCTTGCCGTTAACAGTTCTAATTAGCGATTTGTTGAGGTTAGTTAGGTGCGATTAGGTTCGCACAAATGACCTAGAGAGATGTGTATTTTGCGTAACAAGCCTAGAAGGTCTGTATGCCAGGGAAAATTCGTTAGAGCATGTTGCTGCAGCAAGATCATCATGAGGCCAACTAACATGGAAAAGTTTTCTCATTCAGATATGCTGTCATTTAGGGGCAGCGGTCTGTTTATGTTTCCTTTTGGACCTTAGCCACTTGATGAAATTGAATCCGTGTTACCAAGGTCGGCAGGATCCTTAGGTCGAGAGAACCAGGTGGTTACCCACGAAGGGGATTTGGAAAAGCAAAATCAACATGGGTATTGAATGGTCCATTTTCTAGGTCACTTTTGGATTTGACACGTTTGCCTAGAGAGGGGAAGGTCTCATCACCTAGGCTACCCTGGAGAATTAAATGTCCCGGCTCATCATTCAACTGAATGTCATCTATACCCACGAAACCGATTGATTCGGGTGGTAGATCATGCGAAGTTGAAATGTTTGGTTCAGTGTCCAGTGTAGTGATTTCTGTGAGAGGTTTATTTGCTTCAAAGTCTTCATGTAGTGTTGCACTCTCACTGAAAAATGTGTTTGATATTTCTTATTGTTCCATTTGAATTGCCTCAATATCGTGATATAATGTTGCACCAACATTCGAAACTGTGTCTAACATATTCTCATTCACGATAATATATTCATATCTCTCTATTTGTCTTGGTTCAATATCTCCATTTAATGGATTTCCACGAACACCTACGAGACGTTGAAAGAAATGGCAAGGATGTATCCAAACCAGTCTCCGACATTTGACTAAACTCCCTAATCATTCTAGCCAACACATGACGATCTGCAGCCTTTCCCTACACCAGGGTAACAGGGAAAGCCGTAAAAATCTAGAACAAAAATTCATTTTTCAAATCGGCACACTCAATCCTCACGGTTTCAACGAACGCTTTTCATTCAACTAATTTATTCTTGTTTTTCACGTTGTCATGTTCCCACCAATAGCGTAGCTCCACCACTCCCCATATAAACGAAGTGCAACCCACAATTCCTTGATTCACTCTGACGAAGGGGTAATGCTCGAAACGTCAGCTTTCAATCTCTTTACGGTGGTCAATCTACTTTACCAACTCAGTTGATAAATCCAAAATTTTGTGTTTCACGTCCCCACCGACGCAGCACCACAGTTTCTTTAGAAACTAACCCCCTTGCGAATTTAGTGTCGTCTGGCTTTCAAAAGTGTTACTACTGGTTGCGTTAATATTCTCTTCAGGCATTTCAGTGTTTGTTAGTTGTGAATTAGTGAGAGAACCATGAATCAAAACTTCGTCACTGGGGTCATTATTTTCAATAGAAACACTTAATTCGACCTCTTGTTGTCCCGGTCCACAAGAAGTCGAAACTAGTTTAAATTTTGTTCATGAGGGGAGAAATTACGCCGCTCTTCGCTCGCCTGCTCTTCTTGGTTTTGTTGTCTACCCTAAAAAGGGAAACGAGGATCCCGGTTATCAGCCTGCCTTCCTACACGTAAATGCGATGTGTCCAGCCCTTTTACAATAATGACGAATAGGCCTTCCGTCATTTTGCTGATTTCGGGTCTCCGCATTTCTTGTCTAACTTGCTGGGTCACAATTTGAGTAATTTCTTCCGTTCCCAGGGGTTACCTTGCTTGTATCCCAAACCCGTGGCAGCACTATCATAGGACGAATTATGGGCCGCGGCGGTTGGTTGGTTATTAGTTGCGCTAGTCTGTGATTTAGCCAACGCATTTAAAATTTCGTCTATTCGATCTACAGACTGCGCCTCGGGCAGCGATTCTTTTAGCTTTTGCGTTCTGTAAAATTATGTAATGTTTTATCACGGTCTTAAGGTCCTGGATAAAACGCAGTCTGGGCAATCGATATCGGAAAACCGTTCGATAAATCGATAACTAACGAGTAAACGTTATCAATTGTATCGATCAATCGATAAAAATCGATACTCAGAACTCTTCTGGTAATTACTGCCATCGATGTTATTGATTTTATCAGTTTTATCGATGGATGTCCATCGTACATGTTTTTAATTTCTGGCATTGATTTTGTCTTTAAAAAACGTTTAATCGCAGTGAAATGATTGCGGTGTATTGTACACAAGTAAACCTGTATTTGTATTTCCGTAAATGTGGTTTATTAAGCTGGCAGGATAACTGTGCTGTATCGACCCGAGTATCTGCGAAAGTGACATCTCGGCTATCTACCTATCTAAGCAACCGCCAAGGAAAACGTTTTGAGTGGAAGCGCCGGCAATCTTTTGTTTAACCCGATATTACAACTTGCATGCAGTGATTTAGTAGAGACAAAAGAGAAAACATGGACAAGGTTGCTACATGTTCAAAACCACTTCTGGCACAAGCAACTAGACACCAAAACAGGAGTTTCTCACGCTTTGGTGAGGAGCAAAAACAAGCCAACAAAGGGAACTTTCGGTTGACGTCCGTGGCTCACTGACCTCTATGCTTAAGTTCCATATTTTCTATTGTTCCCGGTCGTTTTGTTTGATATAGAGACATTACACATGTGTCAAAGCGAATGTCATTTTTCCATCGCAACGTTAGTCTGGCATCAGTACTTAGTGTTGTTTTATGCGCCTAGAAAAGATTAAGAAGCGTTATTGTATAGTAATAAAATTGACAAAACTGATTATAGAAGTTGTCGTTATTATTAAAGCTCCCATTTTTCGTCACAACAAATGTTACCGATAAAATCGATATTTTTCGATAAAATCGATAAAAGTAATTGAAAAACGGTGATAAATATCGATTTCTCACAACAAATCCATTAATCGCTTTTAATCGATTTCTGATGCAATCAAATAATCGTATCGATTGTTATCGAATGTTATCGATTTTATCGATTGCCCAGGCCGGGGATAAAACAATTAACACATTCTTCGCGTAGCAGTTTTATCCTCTGGCTTAGCTGGCGAATATCTCCAGCGAAATCAGCTACGGATTCTGTGGCAAGCTGTTTCTTAGCAGGGAAACGTTGTTTGTACTTGAAAATGACGGCGATTCAAGCGATTTTTCCAATGACTTTGTTAGCACTACTATTTGTTCGTGCCATTGATCGGCGTAATGTTTGTTTTGATCGGATAGTAGTTTTGAGAGATCTTCAAAAGTCATTGTCATTTTGTCTGATTTTTCAAGGTTTAAATTTGCTGTAGAAGTGTTTTGAAGAGACCAGTTTTCTGTGCTATCTATGCTTTCCGAAACTAATTCGTTGCGGCTTCTATTTTGTGTGGAATTAGCGTTAACGACTTTGCTCGCTAATTGTTTCTGTGCTGTGCGTGTTTTTCCGCAGTGGCCGTCGCAGGTGGTATTGACTTTACCAGGTTTTTTCGTTAATTTTTTATCGGCTTTACGTGTTTTCTTGCAATGGCCGTCCCAGCTGACAGTGCTTTTGGTTGAGAGGTTTTAGCTAACTTTGATTTCGACCTAGTTAACAGCTTGAAATTGGTATGAAAACGTCAGATATTAAGCAAGTCAAAGAACTTCACACAAAAGCCAGTGTTCAGCGTGAAATAAGAATAATAATTACGACAAGGTTAGGCGTAAAAAAAATAATATTATAAGAACAACAATACTTGTTAAGCCAGTATTCAGCGGAAAAATATCCAAAATAATAACAATAGCTAAGGAAGTGTTCAGTGTGGGAAAAAATAACTAGTTACTTATTTGGATTTTATCTAAACATCTGTGTTTGGCTTGGTTTCCCTTAAAACATTGAGTCTGTACTTACAGTTCGTCAAAGTTCCTGGTACGGGGACTTTATCCAATTTCCCTGAGGAAGATAGCAAAGATCGATACCACGAGATTCTCTAACCAGAAATCTGTCATGAAGCAGATTTTGCGTCATTGAAGCGTTCCTTCATTTTTCAGGCTTGAGTAACGATTACAATAGCAAGCGTAACCTCAAGTGTGTTTTTCATGTCCCTTTGGACTAAGTGTGTCTTCTTGGTGTAACAGGGTTTTCTTTTATGAGTTTTCTACAGGAAATTACCCTCACGAAATTACATCAGTTGTAAGTTAGACTTGAGTTAATTAAATAAAACATTTACAAGTGTAATTTACAAGTGTAGCTATTGTTTCAGATGTTGAAAACAATAGCTACACTTGTAAATTACACTTGTAAATATTTTATTAAATTGACCCTGAATAGCTAATACCTTCAGGGTTAAGGTAGATTTTGAGGCAGGGCGAGCTCCAGCCAAGCGTTCAATAATTAGTGCCACAATGTTGATATCGATCATGGCGTTGTTGACCAAGAAGCAGGCCTAGATAGCCAATTGAAAATATGCCAAAACAACAGGTGTATAATTTCCCTCGAAAATGAACAGCAGGTGGTGTTAACGCAACAGAGTATCGCTCTCTAACAACACCCAATACAACAACATAGATGAATAAAAGTAAAATATTTCGAAACACTGAATATACTCGAAATACCCTCCAACAGTACACAACAAAGGACATTAACAAAACCATGGCTAGCTTAACTCGATATCAATGCGTTTAGTAGTGTAAAACAGAGTAAAAAGCCAACTAGCAACATCAGTACTGAGCTCCTTACGATCGATCCTTACGAGTAGAATCAGACCTAATTTAAGCGCTCTTAAACACACAAGGTCTTACTTAGACCATGTAAATGATCGGCCCTTAACGATCGATCGCCAGAAATAATTGTGGTTCACCCGCTAACGAAAGAGGTACATGGTGACAAAAAACAATGTCTCAACAAACATCTTATCACTAAATTTGTCCCTCACTAGGGTTTTCCGCCGCTTGTCTAAAAACAATTTCAAGAAGCATTCAAGCCTGTGCGCTTATTCGATTTTTCACAATTAGAACCGTGTAAATTATGCAGTCTTCACTCAACAAAAATAAACCAAATGATTTCCCTTTTTTCTTCGCAGAGATTTCGACAAAAAATACTGTTCAGTTATTGTAGCATGAATTCATTGTTGGATTCTAGAAACAAGTTGAATTTTAATTAAAAGAAGGAGAAAAAATAAATAGATTTACAGTAAAATGCTTTGTTCTTTCACTAGCTTTTTCGTGAATGAAGCCCACAGGTACCAAATACGAGACTTCGTGTCCTATTATTACGTCGGCGTTAGGGAGTAAAGAGGTTTTTCTCGCGAAACACTGATTTACAATTCATCCCATGTTCAGTTTCGAAAGGAAGAAAGAAAGAAGGGGAGACAGACAGACAGACACAGACAGTCAGACAGACAGACAGACAGACAGACAGACAGATAGAATCAAAGTAAGTAAGTAAGTAAGCAAGTAAGAAAGCATAAGCACTAAGAAATATCTTCAAAGTGTAAAAGCCTTTCTCTATTACTTACCAACTTGCTGCTCTTTACTGACGTCTGAAACAGGGAAAGAATGGCTCATTACAAATAAAAGGGCTGCCTTTAACCATGTGACCTCTTTCTCCGCACCGTTGCTTAGGTCATTCAAGTTGATGTCATTAGACAATTTTGTCGTTTGAAGATGTTTTACAAATTCATTCTTATTCATGAAAATTCAAGTAAGAAACAAGCAAACAAACGAAAACAAAAAAGGTGTGAACCGGCATTATATTACGTTACAAGACTATCATTTTTCATTTCCAAATTCTAAAAAATAATTTGTCACAATAAAATGGAAACTACACACTTAAATGAAAATTTAAATCCATATGACGTAATGACGTGAACATCGACCGAGTTCAGAGTTATTAGGTTGTTTTGCATTACTTTACATGTTTTTAGTCTGCATAGAAATTAACATGAAAGCTTACTTAAATCCCTCACTATTTTTGTCAGTGATTATTTTTTAGAGAACAAAGACCAAGGAAATCATTAAACAAAATACAGTCTAACTATAGTATTACCTGTCAAGCAGCTGTCTCCCGCCTGTCTAAACTCGTCTGTAACCAGGCATGGTTTAGCTGGTGATCTGCTACAGAGAACGAACACGCACGACCCGAGTTGTCGAAGGAGTTGTCAACCTAGCTCAAAAGGTCTTCGGGTTGTTGTGATCCAAGATTGCGTCCACTCGCGTCAAAGAGTATCCTTCTTAACACTTTACGTCCTAACAGTGATAAAAATAAACTTTTTCGTCGCATCATCAGCACTTGTTCAAACATTCAAGTGATGAGAATAAAGGAAGTGATCATCACCAAGGATAAGATGTCTTGATATTTAGACAAATTCTCTTTACGCTTGATACACTTGGATACACTTGAAAGAACACGTTTTAGATACAACGCCATCGTGATGTACAACATACGAAATAACGAAACGCCAGTCAGTTTACAAAACTCATTTAAAGAAAAAATTCCGTTTATCACCTTCGAAGCAATGATAATCAGCTCGGTCTTGATAAGTCACGAACTGAATACGAAGTGGTTCTGACTTTGAGCCTGTGGAAAGCTATTAAGCAGTACTTCCCTGTGGTGATGTGTAATACGATCTACAAAGTGATTATGTTTTGTGCGTCTGTGGATGAAATCCCAAAGTGTGGCCACTCAAATGAAAGCTACTGAGCAGTTCTTTCTGTGGTGCTGTTTATTGTGCTGTACAGGGTGGTTCTGTGGATAAATAATAATAATAATAATCCTAAAGTGTGACCATTCAAATGAAAGCTACTGAGCAGTACTTTCCTGTGGTGTTGTTTATTATGCTGTACAAGGTGGTTCTAACTTTTGAGTCTGTGGGTGAAATTCTAAAGTGTGACCAATCAAATGAAAGCTATTGAACAGTACTTTCTTGCGGTCCTATTAGTATGCTCTGATAGGTGGCTCTAACTTTTGAGTCTGTGGATGAAATCCTTAAGTGTGACCATTCAAATGAAAGCTACTGAGCAGTAATTTCCTGTGGTGCTATTTATTATGCTGTACAAGGTGATTTTAACTTTTGAGTTTGTGGATAAAATCCAAAATTGTGACCATTCAAATGTCAGCTACTGAGAAGTACTTTTCTGTGGAACTGTTTATTATGCTGTACAAGGAGGTTCTAACTTTTTGAGTCTGTGTGTGAAATCCTACAGTGTGACCATTCTAATGAAAGCTAGTGAGCAGTACTTTCCTGTGGTGCTGTTTATTTCTCTTTAGTTTACAAAGTAAAAGTTGGTAATTTTTCATGTTTTGACCTAATGGCCACTTCGTAAAGGGAAAGTATTTCAGCTGCTTACCAGGTATTCCAGAAAAAAAGCGGACTTAAAGGTTGACTTTTATACTTGGAACAGACGTTTATAAAAAGCATTTTTAAAATTTCTAGGTTTGGTTGACTGCACACAGGTTATTAGCGAATAGCGACGCGTTTTGCGTAATAATATATAGATTTAGCCGCGCCTAAAAGCGGAGCTCCACATCTCTCTTTCATGCTTATTGGCCCGTAAAATACAGTAAATTTTAGTTGTGCAGTTATTCCCCAAGAGGTGAAAAAAGTAAGGGAAAACATGCAGACCGCTGAGGAAACTATGAGTTGGCTTTTTTTTCTTATAAGAGAAGACTTCAGTACGACTTTCACCGACAGCTCTTGTAGCATCATTTCGAAAGCAAGCTTATTAAGTTCAAGAAGAGTACTTGTAAAACTACAATTGCTAAAAAAAAACCCACGTAAGTTGCTTCCGGTAGCGACTCGACAGACTTTTCCATGCAAATACACATTTCTTTCTGATTCCAATGCATCCCTCTGGCTGTTTAGTTCTGTTAAACCATGAAACATTTCTCGAAATCTGTCTTGCTAAAATAAACAATATTTTCCCGGCATCAAACCGTTTACTGACAAAAATTCCCCAAAATATGTTTTCGAAAACTTTCAAGCACACGTGTAATTATCAAGAGAAAATGGCACAAGTTTAATCGCGAAGTATAAAGCGGGCGCTTTCAAGAACACACCCTGAACTAATTTTAGGAAGCTAAATTTTAAGAGTCTCATTTTGGCCAAAATAGACTTAAACCGAGAAATGCTTTGCGATTTCATTTCGATCTGTAACTAAAGACAGTACACTGAAATGGCTTAGCGGTTAAAAACAAAACGAACACGAAAACATGCCACACTGAACTCACTCACTGAAACGGCGATTCTAAGTTTAGTCGCTAAATTGGGACAGAAATGTCATTCACTTCAAATGAAGAAACCAAAAAATATAACAATATAAGGAAGATAAAATATTCCACAACTGAACAAAAAACATAAGTTGCTTTACACTAAGACTATAAACTTGAAAATGACGACAGAGCGACTCTTCAGGTGTTGAATACTAAATTACGAATTAGTCAAAACAACCCAATATGCGTCGCCGAAGAAAAACAACCTACATTGAAAAAAAACAACACAGACTCAGTCTAGAATAGTCACGATTTCCAGTTTTCGAACAAAATAAACTAGAATTGCTCTAACGAAAATATTGAAAATTACGCACTAAAGTTCAAAAGGAAATGAGCTTAATTAAGCCTAAATATCAGATTGCTCACTAATGAAAATTCCTCTAATGAATAAACACAGAAAAAGGGACAAGAAACCTTTAAAAACATGAAATGTCATTCACATACGAAGCACTTGTTTCCCTAGGCAAGCAAACTGCGTTCAATTTTCCCCTCGAGTGAAGTTACTCGCAAGCCGGCAAAAGGAAACAACAAGGTAATTTCACAGCTATTTTCAACAAGTTTATAAAACATTTCAAGAAAATTACCGTAATTTACTAAACATGTTAAGTCGCTCAATTGAACAATTTTTACAATGTAAATCCATAATCAAATCTGTAATTTACTTTACCACTGAACTGAAAGAAGGACTTGAAAACAAATCGAAACGAAAGTCGCCGAGTTCTTTCCAGATCGCCTTAGCTTTGAAAAAAACCAAGTATGTCCTCGAACAAGGATTTCTTGCCTTCAAGTTCTCCAATATCTTCTACATGCGCCATCGAGATTGAAGCAATCCTTTTCCTTTTCATGATGAACTGTTACAAGTCTTCATTCCAAGAATGTATTACAATTATCGTATTGAAAATCGAGCGTACGAGGACCCAGCCGCCATATTGTTTACTTCTGTTTACTTCAGCTACAAGAAAAGATGGCATTCCGCCTCCCCCGGTCGTTTTGTCTTGGGACTCCCCTCACCCTCCCCCAGAGTCTGTACGGACGGACGTACGCTGACGTCAGAACCAAAATTTTTCGAATCAACGGGTTACCAAATTTGCTTACCCATGGTGCTCCGCGAGCTCCGCTAAGAAGATTGGATGCCATTGAGTCCTCTGCAAAACAATAACGTGAAGTGACTAAAATTCAAGGTTTTGTGAAGTACACGCGACGGTGAATTTTCCATTACCACACCACAAGAAAACCTTCACTGGTATTTTAAAGAATTATTGTAGTTTCACCTCATCTTCTTCACGGACTAGTTATCGTCAGGAAACTTGTCGATAGAACTTACAACAATAAAACCTGGTTAGGTTTTCTTGAGGGTATTGAAAAACCTTACTCACATAAATAAGAGAGCTGTGAAGCGGTGTATAACTGGGACCCGAGGCGAGCGTTATCCTTCGGACTGTAACTTTAAGTGCCTTACATAGACCTCAATTCTAATACAACAAAAGAACGGATTCGACAGCTTATTATTCGCTTCTTTTAAGGTAGCTAGTATGTTTAGCTTAGCTCCTACCCCCAGTGGACTCTGTTCGTGTGTGGTATACCGGTTCTTTGCAGCCCGCTGTAATGCTTGTTACCTTCCGGAGAAATCGTCCGACATGCTTTTACACGCATAAGTGAGTACCCGACTTCAGATGGGGCCTCTCATAAATTTTAACACCTGCAAGAATCTGAAAACTGTCGCACTTTGTGTTCTAATTGTTTCAGTATTTTAGATCAAGTCAGTACTAGTTTTCAAGTAATATACCAAACACGAGAAAGAGTGTTTCATCAGGATATCCAAACACCGAGAAGTGGGTTGAAAAAACGAGGCCCAGCCGATTTTTTTAAACCGACTTTGAGGTGTTTGGATACCTGATGAAACACTCTTTCGAGTGTTTGATATGGCTTCTCAAACCATTCATAATTCTTGGAAAAATTCAAAGGAAAAGTTCGCAAAATTCTATTCTAATTAAGAACCAGTATCCAAACTACTGTCACGGTAGTGATTTCCTTATTAATGAGTTTGAGAATTCAGGATGAAAGAGTCGATTCATATCAAATGGGAAAAGCTACTTTTTAATGGATAGTTGAAACTGGTTGATAAAAACTCTTTATAGTTCTCACTAGAAATAGTTATGCAAACTGTTGTTGTTTTGTTACAATTTGTCTCATTAGCGATTCTAATCTTACAATTGCAGAATTTTAAGCCATACGATAACAGCTGTTGTAGTTTGACATCCGTTAAAAGCTTAAATCAGCAAAAGAAAACAGCTTGACAACTGCGGAGGCATATCCTCCCTTTTTAGCAGCTGCCTCCGTTCTTGTGTCCTATCTTTTCTCTTACATTAATAAACGAATTTTGTAGAACATTGCAGCTAAAAATTCAGATTCCGAATAAAAAGGTTAGGAAACAGATGACCTTCAAAGAATTACACTTCTGTGCAAGCCAGAAATTTGTAGATAAATGAAGAGTATAACCTCCAAAAATGTAAATTTGTTTGTACACAATCTTGTAATAACATTGAGAATTTTAACCGCTCTTTCTTTATAACCCTTGCTTCTACAGGATGTCGAACGGCTTCATGGGCACCCAATGAGAAAATTCTAGCAAAATACTTTTAAAATATCATTTTCTGCTTTCTTAGATAGTGTCAGAGCTTTCTAAAGACGTATTTTTGTAAGCTAACACATATTGATCTGTTCGACGTTTTTAGCTGAAAATTTAAGCCGCAGAAAATTTTAGGAACCGGAATCCTATCCCCAGATTTTCCGAGCTGCTGATGGCTCTCCGAAAATGCTAACTGGCATTATTTTGTCCTCTGAACGACATATTTGTCCCTCCTAAAACAATAGGAACTTATAAGTCCTCTTGTTTCGAAAGTCCGAGGTGATGTTTGGCCAAAGAAATCTCTAGCTCTCACTGCAATTAAATCCGAATATCTCAGGCGATTTTAGGCCTTCCGAACAGATATTTCCCGAAACGAACCGTTGGGTGCCCCTGCGGCTTCTACAGTCGCTCTTGAAATTTGTTTGTACAGTGGTTTTCTTGTTATTTTGAAAACTCTACCTGTTATTGTCTTTACTTAGAAGTCTAGCTAAGGTTCGTCGTGAAACGAGATCAATAAAATATAATAGCGGAACTCTTTACCGATAAGTGTGTATTTTACTGCTAAACTCTTTTGCCTCTCCTGAGAGTTTCACGAAAGATAAAAAAGTTGAAGCTTCCTTAATCATTTCTCAACGCCGTGGTCTGCTGATTCATTGCCGTTTTTCCTTCCATATTTGAATCGTCGCTTTTCATAGGAAGAGGTAACAGTTAAGTGTAATTTTTAAAACAAATCCCGCTGAGTCATGTGCCGTGTGTTGATTACCATTTTTCTTCTTCTTTGATCGTTCGAACACGTAACGAATAGATCTCGGATTTTTCTTCATCCCACTAGCTTTCAAAACATTTCTGTATCTCAGTTTTATTCTTATGAAGTGAAAGAACATCAATTGTTTAAATTGCTCTCAGGGGTATCCAGGAGAAAATCTATGAAAAAACTTAGGGAAATAAATGCCCACGTCTTTGTTTCCCCATACGGTGTGCAAACTAACACAGCACAGTCTTGTTTTCTTGCGCTGAGGCATTTATGCGCTTTTTCAGCTGCGATGCGCTTTTTCCGTCACTTACGAAGAAAACTTCGCTAAAGGTCGAGATAACATTTGACTTAAGAGAAAGGCGCTAACTTTTTTCAACTAGTTAATTAGTAACTGATGTTGCTCCTAAATAATCCACTGTTTGGTGTGCTTGTTTTCTCTTAGTTTTTACAGCGTTCTCTTAATGTATGTTCTTGTCCTTCCCCAGTCGCTATCGGTTCTGGTCTAGCGGTTGTAAACAAAACCTTATCCGATTAAATTTGTTAATAAACTGCTCCCTAATGCAGGGTTCAATTCTACCTGTTACCACCCCCCCTCCCGGGCACACCCCCGGGAATTTGCAATTTTTTTCTTACTTGGCAGTCTATTCCCCACCCCCGGGCACGCAGAAAGAGACAATTCCCCACCCCCGGGACTCCTCATCGACCAAAATTGATTTCCGTACAATAGCACAACCAGACGTTTTGACAAGAGCTGAAACGCTTTTCTAGAGTTTACTGAACGAAGGATATTACATAGTATTAAAAACCATGGACACTACAGTCTTACCGCACTGGCATTCTGCTGGTGAGTAAAGAAATGTTCTTCACCGCGTGTTTTATTAGCACATGCACAAAAGAGGTCCGCTGAGCAAATTGATGACAGCATTTTAAAGGAGTTTTTCTTAGCTTGTTTCACAAGAACACTGGACTGAGATCTCTGTTTACTATAAAGCCGTGCATCTGTTTCATACAAATACGCTGAAGAAATATTTCTATGTTTGTGATGAACGCCATCCATTCGAGTACGCATCAAAAGCACCTTCGTTTAACAATTTATAAGAAACGTGCCTTTGAATACAGATTTTAATTTTGAGAGATTATTCTTCTCCAACCAGTCTGCTACAAATTCTAGAGATTTTTCCCTGGAAACAGGCAATCTTCTCTACGCGGTCCGGCGCCATTGTGTCAACTGAGAAGTGATAAGCTAGTGACGTGCTTCACAAGAAAAACGAGAAGTTATTTTCGATTTGCCCATCCCCCCTACCCCCGGGACAAAACTTTTTCAAACAATTCCCCTCCCCCGGGCCCGAAGGGCTGGACTTGTCCCCGGGGTTGCCCAGGGGGGATGGTAACAGGTAAAATTGAACCATGCATAACTAGGACATCTGACTAAACAAAACATGACAAAGACAAATAATGTCGCTCTCGTTTCCTTATTTCCGTGGATTGTTATTGTATGTTTGTATAACTTGAAGAAAAATAATTGGAATTCGTCGTTTTGACAGCACCGTTAGCTTATCCTGTAGCTTCAGACAAATTAAGAACGAGAACTTGTGAGCAGGTGCAATCATTATTTCGAATCAGTCTTGTTTTCCAGAAAAACGAGAAACTACTCCCCTAGCAGTGTGGCTGTCACATGGTATGCTTTATTTTCAAGCTGAAGCCTCTTTAAAACAGCCTGTATCACTTTTTTTTTTCTTTCGAATGAGCTCATTATGCATTTACGCGGCATTCCTTTATTAGAATCTCCTTAAACTCAAGGGCGTAGGCGCATTATCTCTGCTTTCCTGTCTTGAATTAAAAGACAAGAAACTTTTTTTAATCTCAATTTTTCTAATTTTTGGTTCTTATTGTTCTTATTTGTTTTGTTGCTTTTTGTTTTTTACTTCTTTCACACATATATATAGATTACTTCGTAGAAAGGCGACGTACGGATTTTCATTCACGAGTTGCAAAACTTTGGAAAACGAACGTGTGAGCGCAGCGAACGAGTGAGTTTTCCAAAGTTTTGCAACGAGTGAATAAAAATCCGCACAAAGCACTTTCTATGCTGTAATTTGTTTATTAACCGGCCGTCGCCATGATGGCGACCGCCGGTTTATAAAATGGACACGGTTTTTGGTGAAAGCAAGTTGGCTTAACATACGAAGAAAGTGCTGTAAAGCTTGTGGTACGGGTACTCAAGAGCGGTACTGTCTTATATAAGACGCATGCGCATATTAGTCTTCTGAATGTTACCTTCCTATGTTTTTGTCTTTTAATTTACAGCATTTAAGATATGAACGGCGAAGGGTTGTTTGAGTTTGGGGTTTTTTGTACAGTACAGCCCAAAAATAATGCACGCGCAAGAACTTCTTTTTGCGTCCACAAGCCGAGAACTTCTTGCGGCTACTTCCTGGATGCCTGCGCTTGAATACTGCAAGCCGCAAGAACTTCTCTGCGTTTAGAGGTTAAAACCGCAAGAACTTCTTTGTGGTAAGATAACTGGACCGCAAGTAAGCGCAAGAACTTCTTTGCGCTAACATCTTAAAAACCCGGAACCCGGAGAAGGTAAAAAAGAGACCACTTTGTAGCGCAAGGCACGTTCGAAATTGGCTGCCTTTGTAACTTGCAATCAGCTGTTTATTTGGTCCCTTGTAAGTTTTTTTCTTCGGTTTAGAATTTTTTACCCGATAAAGAGTTCACTAGGTTCTGAATTTGACACTGGTCGCCTTCTATGTTATTTTTTAACGGCTAGGGAGAAACGAGACTCAAACGAAGCACGCGTATGTTATTGTTTATGTGTCCCGGAGTCCCAGACATGCGGTACGCTTAGCGGCCCGAAAGATTTCGCTCGATTTATTTCACTTATATGAGGAACAATGGCAAAGCACAGTCCATCAGTCACATTATTAAAGAACCGACATTCACCTGTTCAGTGTTGCTGTACTTCCACCAACATATTAAACTCGGACAAATACTTTTAATTAGTTGCGCTCACACGTGTGAGAAATGAGCATGGTCACTCAGATGAGAAGGAATAATACCCGAAGTCTTAATTGGAAAAACACATTATGTTTGTAAAAATAGTTCCACTCATTACGCTGAAGTCGATATCACATTTTAAATCTTCGAAGTAAACCAAAAAAGTCTGAAGGAAACTAAAACACCGCGATCTGAAAGAAATTCGGCACGTTAATTCTAACCTGAGTAAACACAAATCTGCCGTATGCAAATTTAGTATGATTTGCTTGAATGACATTTTGTAACGCAATGCATGAGCAGTTCTCTAAGCCGTCAAGACAGCAAGCCCCGGGCAGCAAGCTGTGTCGAAAGGCGAATGTGTAGTTGAAATCATATGTCTATGCTATTTCTTCGAGTATCCCTTTTTTGCTGGGAAATTAAACTGGTAAAGATGCGGGGATTCTTGACGGGTTCACCCACCAGATGGCATGACCTCCTGCATGTGTAAGTCTTGTCTTGTCTTGCCTGTCAAAGAAGACTTCGCGCAGTTTGCCACAATTATAGCTTTTGGACCTTTTTGTTTCTATTTCTTGGATGGAATAAAAAACTGAATTGAGTCAGTTCTGAGTTGAACGCGTATCACTGTATCTGAGACACGCTTAAAAAAATTGTTCATGTTTTGTCATGTGCCGGAGATCATGCAGTCGGAAAGCTGGCGGATATTCCATTTCGTGATGTGAATTTTCTTCGATACTTCGGTTGTTCGAACATTTGCTTCCTTGATTTTTTAATTAGCCTTGTGAACTTTCGCTTGACTTGGCGAATTGTCGCGCCAACACGGCGAAAAATCGCTCGAAAGCTCGGTGATATTTCAAAGAGAATAGAGCGCGAGATTCGTTCTCATTACTTTTGCAATACCTCACACTAACACGAGCACTACATTAGTTTCTTCGGCTGGACCTTCAGTACTTCTTGCGCCTTCTTGCGGCTTGCGGTAACATTAGTAACTTCTTGCGGCTTCTTGCGGCTAGATTTTCAACTTCTTGCGTTTCGAATATTCTTGCGCGGGTAAACTGCAAAAACCTAGCACTTTCACTTCTTGCGCGGGCTTGAGTGTTCTTGCGGCGCAAGAACTTCTTGCGCCATTTCTTTCTTGCGTAGAGAGTTCATGAAACGCAAAACAGTAAAACGTGCGGAAGGAAAATTAACGTAAACAACGGGGATAAAATTCTCACTTTTCGCTTTAGGGTGAAACTCTCTGACCACACGTTTCAAACTGTGGTACCACAGCTGGCCCTACGTGCCTGAGCTGACAACTATCATTCTATGCTGTTTACTAGAAATTAAAATGTTTGTTGTACCTTTTTGGTAGTTGTTTGAATTTGCTGCTCCGATAGTTCGGCTTTCGTTACTTTTAGGGGACTCGCGCTATATAGAGAAAAAATGGTCTGAATGCACGCGCAAAAATGACGAATTTAATTCACTCGCAAAAATGACGAATTCAATTAATTGTACAAAGTTTAGAAATAACTAAACTCGACAATAACAAAGCTAACGGTCGTAGAATCAGTGCTTAACCCTAAACAGAAGTATAGATGAGTTCTTAGGTCTGTTCACTGTGCCCCTGACGAGAATGACAGACCTTCTGAGCAGACTAAACGACTTTCTCATTATCGTTCTATGCTGTATTAAATTTTAACTTTTGGTGAGCTCACTGAAAAGGTGTGAAAAGGTTAATACATAAGCTTAATTAATCTACGAATTTTCTTTCAAGCCGCTCACAAATACTTTTCTTTGTTCTAAACCAAACTGGCCCAGATTAAACAACTTAAGAATCTTACATGGCTTAATCTTCTGCCAATCTGTGCTCGAATTTTGTGTGCCTCCTTTGTTACGTTCATTTGTTCGTCTGTTCATTTCGGCTATCGTTCGGTCGTGTGGGTCATCCATTCATTCGCTTTGGCGTTGGATCCCTTTCATTTCTTTAGTTTGAGTTACTCAGCTTTTGGAATGTTTTGTTTTCTGGCGGCCTTGCGTTTGTTTGTTTGCCCATCGGCTGTTGGGTGTCATCTTGTTCATTCGTTCATTTGTTCGACTAAGTGCGGGCTTGCTGATTTGGTGCATATTGGAGTGGAGATTTCTGCTTTGAACCGATTTACAACCCTAAACTAAACAAATTAAAATGGTATTAAAACATTGAGAAATAGTGTCCATTGTTTTAATACTTATACAGCAATACTATAGAGAAGGACTAGCCTTTCTCTAAATGTTTTTTTTTAATATTAAAAAATATTAAAATACCTTCTGGCTGCGCTGTGGTATGAAAAAGGCATGCATGGGTACGGACACGCTGATCTGTTTTTCTTGTATCTAGTCTTTCATAATGTTCCATTTCTATCTCGCTATTTCTTTTCAACCACCCTTTGCAGAAAACAAAAATCATTCCAGTTTCTCTCAGCTAACACCTGGTCTGCATGGCTTCAATTGTTTTCCACATCCGCTGTCAATCGTTAAATTGTGTTGTGCCAAGACAGGGGTCACTCTAAACACGACATTATATTTTTTTAATCCCTCCTTTACGGAAATAAGGGAGCAAAAAAGAAAACCACACTTCTTAATTTCTAGTTCCAACGAACAATTTTTGCGAGTTTGCAGGCAATTGTTGGACAAAAATTAGAATTCCTGAGGGAGAACGCATTATAGAAATTTTCATGATTGACTGTCATCATATCCAAACTGCAGAATTTTAAATCATACAATAACAGTTGTTGAAATTTGGTACCCGTTAAAAGTTTTAATTAACAAACGAAAACAGCTTGACAACTGAGGAAACGTATTGGCTAGAAGGATATTTTAATTCCTGAACCATAAGCCAGAAATATTAGACCATCACCATAGAGTAACCAGAGTACCGTTTGCTCTTAGCAAACCAGACGAATTTGTGAGAGAAGCGACAGAGGTGTTAGAAGTCTGCAAACATGAACACAACGATGAACGAATCAAGCTGCCCCAGCTCACTGAATCCAAAAGCAGCGAGAATTGGAAAAACCTTGGCTTATTTTCTGATCTTTGTTGCATTACTGGTCGGCAATTCCTTTATAGGAATAGTTGTTTATAAGACGCGAACATTAAGAAAACCAATAAACTATTTCATAGTCGACATGGCCATGTCCGACCTGCTGTATCCAATATTTTGGTTTCCGAAGGAAATAACTGAGTCGTTCTTGGACTCCTGGCTTGTTGGTGGCTCTCTTGGCGAGGTCTTTTGTGAACTGCTCCCCTTCTTAGGACATATCTCCGTTATTGTGTCCGTTCAGAGCCTGGTTCTGATTTCCGTGAATCGATTTGGAGCAGTGGTATTTCCTCTTCGTTCCCCACTCATCAGTTCAAAGATGTGTCCCTTCTTTATTCTCGCCACGTGGATCGTTGCTATGGCTGTCTTCTCTCCGTATTTACTCGTCTTCAAACTTGTTGAATTCTCAGGGAAGCTGGCATGCGGGGTCAATGGAATGAAGCCTTTGGAGAGTCCTCGTCCCTTGCCAATTACTTTCTAGCCTTATAAGTTGTGTTTCTTTATGTCCCCATCGCATTGTTGGTCATATTCTACTCCATCATCTTTATGAAGCTCAACACACAGATCTTTCCAGGTGAGCAGTCGGACAACGCTGAGCAGCAACGCGCGAAAAGAAACAGGAAATTGCTGAAGGTGGCAATTGCTATCGTGGTTGGATTTGTTCTTTGCTGGGTTCCATGGAGTATTATTAATTTACTAGTTTACTTTGCAAGGGAATCGGTGAGGTCGTTGCCCTGTGGAATCTTTTTCTACCTTTATATTGCATCCCTTATTTCTTTTTCAAGTTGTGCCATCAACCCTTGCATTTGTTTTACATTCAGTGGAAATTATCGCCAGGGACTGAAGAGATTCTTGTAGTGTTCAAACCCAGAGCAGTAGTAAATTGAGTTTCGCAGCATAAAAAGACACAGCAAAGAGTCCGAGAAACAGTCCCATCTAGAAAAATTATCATTATGAAAATTCAAAATGTTCCTATCTTTTCGCTTACGTTAATATAAACAAATTTTGTAGCTAAAACGTGAGATTCAGAATAAAAAGATTAGGAAAGTAAAACTGTTGATTATATTTCATTGCAATGAACAACTTTGTTAAAGTAATCGTTGACTCTGGTATAAGGATAGGATTTTAAATATTGCTGTCCAAAGCTAGCAAAGTACCTACCATATGAAATCAGACACAGTGACCCCGTTTTTTATTTTATTGTTAATAATTATAATTAATAACCTTGCAAAGTTTCAGCAAGTTCTCATTTAAACTTCTTTTTCGATGGAATCACCTTGAAGATCTCTCTAGTGACCAAGTCACTCTTCAACGAGTAGTATAGCATGCATGGAATTAGCCCTTTTTTGCGGGGGAGCCTTATTAGTTTGTGGGGGAATATTAACTTTGACTACTTCATAGGTCGTCATTCCTCCCAGTGGAGGAATACATAATCTTCGATAACGTCATAGGTTATTTTTCTTCAAAATCAATCCTCTTCGTATCCTCTTCGTAAAAGCAATGATTCAAATATGGAAGAAAAAATTGCAGTGACAGTCAGAGCTTGGTGATGAAGAAACAAATTAACGAAGCGTTAACTTTCTCAGGAAAGCCGGAAGAGTTTAGCAATAAAATACAAGCTTGTCGCAAGAGAATTGTATTTTTATACTTAATTAATCTCATTCCACAACGAACCTTAGTCAAACTTCTAAGGAAACGACTGTACAACCAACTTCCAACGGGTGGAAACCCGTTCATGCAACATCTTTCTTATAGGTTTATGGACAAGAAGGGACTAAAAAAACATCAGTTAAAACCGCTCAGCTAAGTTTCTCAATGTTGTTTCACATTACCACGGGCGTATTTACAATTGTTTTCGAGGACATGCTGTTCATTTATCTACAAATGTCTGGTTTGTACGGAAGTATTATTCCTTGAAAATCATTACTTTTGTTGTAGCAAAACAATGTTACAGTCAAACGCCTTAAAGTTGCCGTGAAAGTGAAGGTAATGAAATAACAAGCAAATCGAGCGTCTGCATGCTTTCAGTGAAACGCCTAAAATCTGATTGAAATGTGAATCGATTGGGATATTTGAAAATTCAATAATGAAAAATTTTGCAAATTTGGATATATCATGTAGCGTCATTTTTCCTTAAATAAATGGGATAAAAATGTGAGGTTCGTTTAGGAGAAAACGACCATTTATTTCTCTGAGAAAACATACCGAGTTCCGAACGTGCGCACGTTAATCACGCAAAAAATGATGCGCAGAAAGGATGCGCAATGCAACTGAATGGAAGCTAAGGATTGCGCTGTGATATGAAAAAGGCATGCATGGAGTACGGACACTCTGATCTTTTTTTCTTTTATGTAGTCTTTTCATATTTTCTTTTTCTATCTTTTTCCTTTTTCTATCTCGCTTTTTCTTTTCATCCACCATTTGCAGAAAACAACAGTATTTTCAGTTTCTCTCAGCTAACACCTGGACTGGCTTCCGTTAGTTTGCACATCCACTGTCAATTGTTAAATACTGTACTGCCAAGATAGGGCTCACTCTAAAACACGACATTATACCCTGTATTTTTGAATATCCGCTTTATAAGAATAAAGAAGCAAAAAAGAATAGTATACTTTAAATCTGCAGTTGCAACCAACATTACAATTTTTTTCGAGTTTGCAGGCAAATCATGGAAAGGAATTAGAAGTCCTGAGGGAGTGCGCATGAAAGAAATTCTCATGATTGACTGTCATCATATCCGAACTGCAGAATTTTAAATCATACGATTTAAAATCAGTTGATTAAGTTTAATACCCGTTAAAAGTCTTAATTGACAAAAGGAAACAGCTCGACAACTGAGAAGGCGTATTTGCTAAATGGTTATTTTTAATTCTTAGGGAATGAGGAATCATAAGCTAGAGATCAGTATTACACCTTCGCCATATTAAAATAGAGTAAATAAAGTACCGTTTGCTCTTTTTACAAACAACAAGAAGTTGTGAGAGAACAGACAGAGTTATTAAAAGTCTGCAACCATGAACACGTCGATGAACGGATCAAGGTGCTACAGCCCACTGAATTCTACAGCAGCCAAAACTGGACAAAGCATTGCTAACTGCCTGACCTTTGTTTTTTCGCTGCTCGGGAATTCCCTTATTGGAATATCTCTATTATTGTGTCGTTCAGAGCCTGGTTCTGATTGCAGTGGTATTTCCCCTCCGTTCCCCACTCATCAGTTCAAAGATGTGTCCTTTCATCATTCTCACCACGTGGATTTTCGCTATGACTGTCATCTCGCTATATTTATTCGTCTTCAAACTTGTTGAATATCAAGAGAAACTGGGGTGTCAGAGTTGGTGGAATGAAGCCTTTGGGGAGTCCTCCTCCCTTTCTAAGTACTACCTAGCCTTATATGTTGTATTTCTTTATGTTCCCATCGCCTTGTTGGACATACTATACTCCATCATTGTTTTTACGCTCAAGTCACAGATCTTTCCAGGTGAGCAATCGGTCAACGCTGAGGAACAACGCGCGAAAAGAAACAGAAACGTTTTAAAGATGGCCATTGCTATCGTGGTAGGGTTTTTTCTTTGCTGGGCACCAAGGAGTGTTATCAAATTACTAATTCTCTTTGCATGGAAATTGGACAGAACATTGCCTTGTGGAATCTATCTCTACCATGATATTGCTTTCTTTATTTCTCTCTTAAGTTGCGCCATCAACCCTTTCATCTGTTTCACATTCAGTGAAAATTGTCGCCAGGGACTTAAGAGACTCCTGAAGTGTTCTAACCCAGCGCAGGAGTAAATTCAGACTTGCATCTTAGAAAATGACACAGCGAAGAGTCCGAGAAACAGACCCATCCGCAAAAATCGTCATTTTGAAAATTTACCGATGATTGCTGTAGAATTTATTTACGCGTTATTACGTGCAATTTGTATGCACGCTAAAATATTTCACTAATTACACACCCATGGGACTTCTGAGTGCGTATGCGATATAATTTTAAATGCAAGAACTGATTATCAGTTTTATATTTCAGTTCATCAGTTCGTCAGTTTCGGAATTAGTTGCTACGTTTCAAAATCAAGACTTGTTCGCACAGATTTCATCACATGCAGTTATGCAAGTTTTTAGTTTGAAATTGCATTTTTCGTCGTGTATTTTGGATGCTTTTCGTTCGCTTCGTTTCACTTGTAATTTTTGTATTTTAAGTTGTATGTGTTTTTTCTTTCTTTTCAGTTGAATGGCAATCGCTAAACATCTCCATACTTTTGTTATACGTTACTACGCTTCGCTAAGCGACTTTTCCTCGCATCGTTCTGGAATTAGCTGGTTCCATGTATTAAAGCGAATTCAATTCTGCGATTTCTTGTTTTTTGTTGGAGACACTGTAGCAAAAGTGTATACGGATGCTACAATTGCTATCTGTTCTCTTACATGAGTAAATGAATTTTGTAGAACACTGTAGCTGAACTTCAGATTCAGAATAAAACTAAAAAAGTTGATTTTCAAGGAACAGTACCTCATTAAAAAAAACCAGACATCTGTAGATAAGTGAATATTATATCCTCAAAAAAAGTTGTAAATATGCCCGTGGTGATGTGTAATAACATTCAGAGACTAGTATAGCTGAGCGGTTTTGAACTGATATTTCTTTAGAAACCTTCTTATACATAAGCCTATAAGAAAGATGTTGAACGGGTATCCAGCCGTTGGAATTTGGTTGTACAGTCGTTTTGTTGTTAGTTTAAAAACTCTACCTTGTTATTGTCTTTACTTAGCAGTTTAACTAGAGTTCGTTAGGTTAACTTAGGTTCGTAAGGTTTTTTTGCGGAAAGCTTGGATCTTATTTCTAAACCCTTCTGGCTTTCCTGAGAATTTCAGGAAAGATAAAAAAGTTAACGCTTCGTTAATTCTTTCTGCCATGTTTGAATCGTCGTTTTTTATCAGTACAGAGGTAATTCAAACAATAGAGAACATAGTTGCGAACCTTCGAGATAACATTTATTTAAGAAGAAGTCGAGCTTTTTCATCTCACTTTATTAATACATCGAAATATTTGAGGAAATATCTCACCAAATGATATCCCACCCAAATGATCGAGTTTGGTCAGAGTGATTTCTCTTCATTTTTGTAACTTTCTCTCAATCACCCCACCCCGTAAAACATTCAGTGATTACAGAAACCCCTACAAGACCACAACAACAATCCATGCCTGGTACAATATTCCCACACAGAAACATTCACAAGAACACCTGGGTATCCCCTGATAGAAGAACAACAAATCAAATCGATCACGTCACTATCAACAAGAGGTGGAGAAGCTCACTGTTGGACACCAAAGTGTACAGGGGAGCAGATGTGGGTAGTAACCATTATCTTGTGGTTGCTAAGATCTGGCTGAAACTGAGGAAAGTCTCAAAACCACCAACGAGAAGGAAGCTTGCAGTAGACCATTTGAAGGACGAGACTACCCACTACAACTTCCGCCTTAATCTCCAAAATAGGTACGAAGTCTTTGCAGATACCCTAATGCAAGAGGAGAAAACTGGCATTAATACTGAAGATCTCTGGAGTAACATTAGAGATGCCTTTACAAAAACAGGAGAAGAAACCGTAGGCTATAGCAGACAAAAGAGGAAGGAATAGATCTCCTTGGAGACTTGGGGCCTAATAGATGAAAGAATTAAAGGAACTAAAAAAGAAGATGATCTCTGCACACTAATCTGAGATGGTGGAACTTCAGTGTCAATACGCAGAAAAGAACAGAGAAGTAAAGCGTCGGGTGAGACGGGACAAAAGAACTTACATTGAAGGGAAAGCAGAGGAAGCAGAGCTAGCAGCACGCAAGGGCGACAGCAGAATGCTATACAAGATCGCTAAAGAACTTAGTGGCAATACCCGCTGCCATCCTAAGCTAGTAAAGAACGCCAATGGAGAGACAATAACAGACAAAGATGGGCAGTTGGCCCGCTGGGCAGAACATTTTGCATGCATTCTGAATAAGGAAGCCCCAAGAAACCCTCCTAGGTTAAAGGCAGAGTTTCACGGTTCAGCGCATGTGCGAGCGATGACTTGGGAGCTGTCAAGATAATTGTTTTTAGACCAATTACAAGCGCATTCACAACCCTGGCGGGATACGGCGGTAAATTGTTATAACTTGTTGTCGATAATATATGAAATGTCAGGCCAAGCACGACTGCCGCTAGTTGTTGAAGTTATTCCAGCCTTCAAAATAGAGCTTGCCCACGTACAATCGTAACAGCTTTGTCCCTTTGATCAAGATGATTTGAAGGCGACACAGCGAAATTGTGCCGGTAAATTGCGTGGTTGACCTATTGATCCGGGAGAAACCTCAAGCTGATACTGTTTGGAGTGTTTGATGTTCTTAGAGCCGTTTGAAATCTTTTTGCCTCTGTGTGTGCTAGTTCTTTGGCAACTAGTTAGGTTTTTGTGCTCAGTTTAATTGCAAGATTCCTAAAAGCCGCTTAAAAGAGTGACGTTTAATTTATGAAAGGATCCACGAGTTTCTTAATACGTAATTTGATGTTTGCTTGCGGTTATCTGCAAGACATGTAACTTTCTATATCACGGATGTCAGATCCAAATTAATTATTCTGAGACTGTTGCCATCTCTTTTTATCGTAAAGAAGCTACAGCTTCTGGCGCTGTCGTTTTAACTCCACTTTCGTGGTTGTGGCTAAAATAGAAATAGAATTCTTGGAGTTAAAACATTGCACCTCCGTTGTCTTATGGCGAACTACTAGCATCCAACTGATAGATCTCCAGCAGCAATTCGGACAAAGGTTATTGTTTGACCTGCTTGTGATGGTCTGTTTGTTGTTCTTAACGATTTTCCATTTGTTAAATCCGCAACAGTTAAAATGCTGGTTCGTAAGACTCAAGGATTCTTCAATCTCGTGAATGTATTATGTTCTGCCGTCCCGTCGCCAGTCTACCACGACGTCTCTTCTGACCATCCATTGACTAAAATGCCGATTTCGGCTGCTAAATCATTTTCAACATTATAAAAATCGAACTAATATTTACAACAGGAAACAAAGACTATCAAAAGTGGAAAGCGAAGAGCGGATGTGCAAAATTAGGGCGCGATTTCAACGGATTTTTCTACCATAAGCTCATTTCGAATTTAGTGTCGACCCGTACAATTTATTTTTGAGCCGTTCCGCTCACGCATGCGCTTCTCCGTGAACAGCGGACTTTAAGACCAAATCCTATAGAACTGCCAATAAACACAGACGAACCCAACCTCAGTGAGATCAGGATGGCTATTAAAGAGCTTAAAACAACAAGGCAGCAGGTTCTGACAATGTAGCTGCAGAGCTACTCAAGGCAGACATCACCACCACCACTGACATGTTAAAGAGATCTGGAAAACTGAGAGGATACCTCTTGACTGGCAGGAGGGTTTAATTGTTAAACTACCAAAGAAAGGCGATACAGCGCATTGTAATAATTGGCGTGGAGTCACGTTACTATCAACAGTGTCCAAGGTGTTCACACGCATTCTTTTGAGAAAAATGCAGCAGAGCGTAGATCAGTTACTGAGAGCTGAACAGGCTGGCTTCCGCAAGGGACGATCCTTTAGTAACCAGATTTTCACCCTAAGAAATATCATTGAGCAGTGTGTCGAGGGGCAAGCTACAGTGTACCTTAATTTCATAGACTATGAAAAGGCGTTCGATAGCATCCATCGTGAGAGCCTTTGGGCGCTACTCCATCATAATGGTATACCTCAGAAGATTATTAACCTGATCAAAGCACTTTACAGTGATTTTCACTGTAAAGTGATCCATGAGGGATCCCCCACAGAACCCTTTTTGGTGAACTCTGGGGTGAAACAAGGCTGCTTGCTGTCACCTTTCTTGTTTTTACTGTCCTTGGACTGGGTTACGAAAGAGTCTTTAGCCGGAGAACAACTAGGGATAAGATGGACACTCCTCACAAAGCTTGACGATCTTGAGTACGCAGATGACATATGTTTGCTTGCAAGCACCTTTCAGCATATGAAGCGGAAGACTGAACAGTTCAGGAAAGATAGGCCTGAAAAATCAGCACAAAGAAGACCAGGCAAATGGGTGTAAACCCCACCAGCCAAATGCCACTATTTGTAAATGGTCAACAAATAGAGACCATGAGCACGTTCACCTACCTGGGCAGCATCATGGATGATAAAGGTGGGACTGATTCTGATGTCCTCTCTCGAATTAACAAGAGCAGGGCGGCCTTTGCGTCACTGAAGCATGTGTGGAGATCCACTGTTATATCCTTGAAAACCAAATAAGGCTCTTTAATTCAAACGTTAAGACAATCCTATTGTATGGTTCAGAGTGCTGGAAAATCTCCAAGGAAATTACCCACAAACTGAGAGTGTTTGTACACAAATGCCTCAGGATCATCCTACGGATCAGATGGCCCATGAAGATCAGCAACAAAAGTATAACGGAGAAATGGAACCAAGAAGACATCATGGTTGAACTGGCCAACAGAAGATGGAGCTGGATCGGCCACGTCCTGAGAAAGCCCCAAAACGAGATCACTAAGGAAGCCCTATTTTGGACCCCAGATGGCAGACGCAGACGAGGCAGGCCACGGTTGACATGGAGAAGATCGGTGGAAGCAGAGCGAAAGGGAAGACTGGGCCTCACTTGGAGTGAGGCATCGAGAATTGCACAAGACAGGGAACGTTGGAGGGACTTAGTGGGGGCCTTATGCGCCACATGACGTAAAGAGGCCTAAGTAAGTAAGTAAGTACTAAACCATAACATGACAAAGGTGAAAAATAATGACGCCCTTGTTTTTTTCAGTTGAGTGGATTGATATTGTAGAAAATTGTATAAACTGAAGGAAAATAAAATAGAATTCTTGGGTTGAGGAGAGCACGTTTAGCTTATTCTGTAGCGTGAGATGAATTTAGGACATCTTCTAACAGGTGCAGGCCTTTGTTGATTCTTCGTTTTATTTCATTTCACATTTATAGGAATTGTTTTCTTCCCTTCCGGTTCACCCTTTCTAGCCGCTTTACTACGTCCATTGTTAGCACCTTTTAAAGATTTTAAAGAGCAACTCTTATTTGACCGGATACACGTAGTGGCTAATTTTTATGCCACCGCCTTTTACAAGAAGATGTAAGAAGTGAATACTCTCTTCGAAACAAACCGTGTTGTTTTTCTTCTCATTTTAGAATATGATTTTCAAAATATTCGGCTTTATTGTTTGTTTATCAGCTGCTGGCTGTTGTTGATGGCAAAGTAAAGTCATGCGTGGTGGATGGACTCCGTTATCTTATTCTTTCTTGTCTTGAGTATTTTCCTAATTGTCTATTTTAATGTCGTTTTTTTTTTCTTTTCTTTTCAGTCGCTCTCTACAGAATAAAATCCATTTCAGTTTCCTTTAGATGACACCTGGTGTAACTTCAATTAATTTCCACGTCCGCTATCAATCATAAAACTCTGCTTTGGAAACTGATAGGGCTTATTCCAGAGATAACCTTTTTTCAGCAATTCCTGGTTTTGAGTTATGTAAAACTACGACGCAAAAAGTGAATTTTCAGTTTATAGTTAGAACCTGTAATTGTCGCTGTTTAGTTGACAAATGGTGCCTTCGTTTAATTAGTTCCCAAGAATGATATTGATGTAAAAAATTGCTCTAAAACGTTTTGGCGATATAGACAGTGTATCTTCCATGGACAGTTATTGGGTTGAAGGACAGTTAAAACAGCTGAGCGACATAATAATAATAGTAATAATAATAATAATAATAATAATAATAATAATAATAATAATAATAATCCAGGGTGCCCACATCACCAACGTGTTTTTCAGTGGGGCCCTGGCCCTGCATCGCGCGAAAAGAAACGGAAACGCTTTAAAGATGGCCATTGCTGTCGTGGTAGGGTTTGTTCTTTGCTGGGCACCAAGGAGTGTTATGAAATCATTTATTCTCTTTGCATGGGAATGGGACAGACCATTGCCTTGTGGAATCTATCTCTACCATGATATTGCTTTCTTTATTTCTCTCTTAAGTTGCGTCATCAACCCTTTTATCTGTTTCATATTCAGTAATAATTATCGCCAGGGTCTTAACAAACTCTTGGAGTGTTCTAACGTAGGAATAAATTGAGACTCGCATCATAAAAAGACACAGCGAAGAGTCCGAGAAACAGTCCCATTGGCAAAAATCATCATCATGAAAATTTAACAGCGTTTCCTATCTTTTCTTTTACATGAATAAACAAGTTGTGTAGAACACTGCAGATAAAACTTCAGATTCAGAATAAAAAGATTAGGAAACGGATGATCTTCAAAGAATTACACTTTTGTACAGACCAGAAATTTGTAGCTAAATGAAGAGTATAACCTCGATCCAAAAATGTAAATTTGTTTGTACATAATGCCTTTTAATAACATTGAGAATTTTAACCGCTCTTTCTTTATACCTCTGCTTATACATGATGGCGAACGGCTTTTACAGCTGTTCTTAGAAATTTGGCTGTACAGTGGTTTTCTTGTCATTTTGAAAACTCTACCTGCTATTGGCTTCACTTAGAAGTTTCACTAAGATTCGTCGTGAAATGAGATCAATACAGTATAACAACGCAACTCTTTTGCGATAAGTTTGTATTTTATTGCTAAACTCTTTTGCCTCTCCTGAGAGCTTCACGAAAGATAGTTGAAGCTTCCTTAATTATTTTTCAACGCCGTGGTCTGCTGTTTCATTGCCGTTTTTCCTTCCATGTTTGAATCGTCGCTTTTTATAGGAAGGGGTGACAGGTAAAGCGTTATTTCAATGTATTCCTCCACTGGGTATACGCTAGTGCAGGTTCGACAGCATTTTGTTCGTGAGATAGAGACAATAGCCTGTGACGTTCTCAAACCCCACAAACTAATAAGGGTCCCCCAAAAAAGGGGCTTATTCCATGCATGCTATACTACTCGATAAAGAGAGACTTGGTCTCTACAGGAATCTTTAAGGTGATTCCATGGAAGAAGACGTTCTAGTGAGAACTTGCTGAAACTCTACAAAAATGGGGGTCACTGTGTCTGATCTCACACTTCAGGGCTGTAGTTAATAAGTACTTCGCTAGCTTAGGACAGCAATATTTAAAAACCTATCCTTATACCAGAGACGCCGACTACTTTCACAAAGTTATTACTAGCAGTAAAATATAACCATTATTTTTGTTATAGCAAAACAGTGTTACAGTAAAACGCCTTAAAGTTGCCGTGAAAATAAAAGTAATAAAATAACAACCAAATCGAGCGTCTGCATGCTTTCAGTGAAACGCCTAAAATCTGATTGAAATGTGAATCGATTGGAATATTTGAAAATTCAATAATGAAAAATTTTGCAAATTTGGATATATCATATAGAGTCATATTTTCCTTAAATAAATGGGATAAAAATGTGAGGTTCGTTTAGGAGAAAGCGACCATTTATTTCTCTGAGAAAACATACCGAGTTCCGAACGTGTGCACGATAATCACTCAAAAAATGATGCGCAGAAAGGATGCGCAATGCAACTGAATGGAAGATAAGGATAAGATAAGAGTCCTTTCTAAAGACGGGAAATCTGTGTCACTCAAGTTATTTTTTGAACAACCCTGAACAACCACAGCCAGCATTAATTTATCTATTTTTTTAAAGCAAGAATGACTAGTTATTTAAAAATGTCAAGTAAATGAATCGAACGTGACTTCCGCAGGTTGATGACCATTGGAAGAAAGGTTTTTTTACTCTTTCAGTGTCGGCCGCTTTGAACGTCAATAGTTTATTGAATTTTTGAGTTGTTTCATCGCTTAAGGGATTTGATATTTCTTATGTCCACTACACGCTACAACCAGCTAAAATCGTGTAAATGGCAAAATTCTAACCCGAAACTGCTTTCATCGATCGGATCTGCTTTTATTCAGAATAAAGCTTAGTATGACAAAATAAGTAATACCTTCTGGCTGCGCTGTGGTATGAAAAAGGCATGCATGGAGTACGGACACTCTGATCTTTTTCTCTTTTATGTAGTATTTTCATATTTTCTTTTTCTATCTTTTTCCTTTTTCTCTCTCGCTTTTTCTTTTCAACCACCATTTGCAGAAAACAACAATAATTTCAGTTTCTCTAAGCTAACACCTGGTCTGGCTTCCTTAATTTGCACATCCGCTGTCAATTGTTAAATACTGTACTACCAAGATAGGGCTCACTCTAAAACCCGACATTATACACTGTATTTTTGAATATCCGCTTTATAAAAATAAAGAAGCAAAAAAGAATAGTATACTTTAAATCTGCAGTTGGAACCAATATTACAATTTTTGCGAGTTTACAGGCAAATCATGGAAAGGAATTAGAAGTCCTGAGGGAGTGCGCATGAAAAAAATTCTCATGATTGACTGTCATCATATCCGAACTGCAGAATTTTAAATCATACGATTTAAAATCAGTTGATTAAGTTTAATACCCGTTAAAAGTTTCCATTGACAAAAGGAAACAGCTCGACAACTGAGAAGGCGTATTTGCTAAATGGTTATTTTTAATTCTTAGGGAATGAGGAATCATAAGCTAGAGATCAGTATTACACAATCACCATATTAAAATAGAGTAAATAAAGTACTGTTTGCTCTTAACAAGCAACACGAAGTTGTGAGAGAACAGACAGAGTTATTAAAAGTCTGCAACCATGAACAAGACGATCAACGAATCAAACTGCTCCAGCCCACTGAATTCTACAGCAGCCAAAACTGGACAAAGCTTTGCTTACTGCCTGATCTTTGTTTTTTCCCTGCTCGGGAATTCCCTTATAGGAATAGTTGTTTATAAGACGCAAACATTAAGAAAACCGATAAATTATTTTATTGTCAACATGGCCATGTCCGACCTGCTATATCCGCTATTTTGGATTCCAAAGGAGATAACTGAGTCGTTCGTGGACTCCTGGCCTGTTGGTGGTTCTCTTGGCCAGGCCTTGTGTAAACTCGTTCCCTTCTTAGGAGGTATCTCCGCTTTTGTGTCCTTTCAGAGCCTGGTTTTGATTGCAGTGGACCGATTTGGAGCAGTGGTATTTCCTCTTCATTCCCCGCTCGTCAGTTCAAAGATGTGCCCCTTCTTCATTCTCGCCACGTGGATCGTTGCTATGGCTGCCCTCTCTCCGTATTCATTCGCCTTGAAACTTGTTGAATACTCAGGGAAACTGGCCTGTGAGATTCGATGGAATGAAGCCTTTGGAGAGTCCTCATCCTTTGCTAATTATGTTCTAGCCTTATATCTTGTATTTTGTTATCTCCCCATCGTCTTGTTGGTCATACTATACTCCATCATCGTTGTCAAGCTCAAGACACAGAAGGTTCCTGGTCAGCAATTGGTCAACGCTGAGCGGCAACGCGCGAAAAGAAACAGAAACGTGCTAAAGATGGCCATTGCTATCGTGGCAGGGTTTGTTCTTTGCAGGGTACCCTGGACTGTTATCACCTTACTATTACTCTCTGCATTGGAATCGGACAGGACATTACCTTGTGGTTTCTATCTCTACAAGGTTATTGGTTTCTTTATTTCTCTCTTAAGTTGTACCATCAACCCTTTCATCTGTTTCACATTCAGTGGAAATTATCGCCAGGGACTTAAGAGACTCCTGAAGTGTTCTAACCCGATGCAGGAGTAAATTGAGACTCGCATCATAACGACACAGCGAAAAGTCCAAAAAACTCCCATCCACAAAAATCATCATCATTAAAATTTAAGAATGTTGCGAATCATTCCTCTTACATGACTAAATAAATTTCTTAAAACACTGCAGCTAAACTTCAGATTCCGAATAAAAAAGATTAGGAAACTAAAATGGTTGATTTTCAAGGAATAATACTTCCGTACAAAACAGACATTTGTAGATAAATGAATAGTATAATCTCAAAAAATGTAAATTTGTTTGTACATGATGCCGTGTAATAACATTGAGAAAGTTGGCTGAGCGGGTCTGAACCGTTCTTTCTTCGTAATTCTGCTTATACATGATGTTAAACGGATTTTACTGCCGTTCTTTGAAATTTGGCTGTGCAGTGGTTTTCTTGTTATTTTGAAAATTCTACCTGTTATTGTCTTTAGTTGTATATAGAAGTTTAACTTAGATTCGTCGTGGAATGAGATCAATAAAGTATAATAAATTAACCCTTTTGCGACTGATAAGTTTGAATTTTTTTTGCTATACCCTTGCGCCTCTCGTGAGAGTTTTACGAAAGATAAAAAACTTAATGCTTAATGTGTGGTCTGCTGTTTCATTGCCGTGCTTCCCTCCCTGTTCGAATCGTCGCTATTTATAGTTAGAGGTAACAGGTGAAGCGTAATTTCAAAACAAATCTCGCTGTTTAACGAGTCATGTGCCGTGTGTTAATTACCATTTTTCTTCTTCTTTGATCGTTCGAACACTCACCGAATAGCTCTGGGATTTTACTTCATCCCACAAACATTTCTGTTTCTCAGTCTTACCCTTATGAACTGAAAGAACATAAATTCTTTGAGTTACTCTCAGCGGTATTGCAGAAGAAAATCTATGAAAAAAAAATTGGGATAATCAATGTCCACGTTTTTGTTTCCCCATTCGGTTTTGCAAGCTAACACAATCCGATCTGTTTGTTTTCTTGAGCTGTTTTGTGAAACTGATGATAAGAAGCGATGCGCTCTTCTCATCGCTTACGAAACCCTTGACGAAAGTTCGAGGTAACATTTCACTTTAGAAATAGCCGCTACTTTTTCAATTAATATATCGAAATATTTGAGGAAATCTCTTAATAACTGATGTTCCACCTGATCTGGCGGTTTTAAGCAAAACGTTGTGTGCCGACGTTTATTAATAAAGTTCTCCTTAATTAGGACTCATCTGACCAAATATTGCATGACAGAGTAGACAATTATGTCGCCCTCGTTTTCTTGTGTAAATTGAAGAAAAATATTTACAATTGATCTTTTTGACAGCACGTTTAGCTTATTCTACAACTTCAGAAAAATTTAGAAGGAGAACGTGTGAACAGGTGCATTCATTATTTCGAAACAAACTGTGGTGTTTTCCGGCAAAACGAGAAACTACTCCCTCAGAAATGTGGCTGTCACGTGGTATGCTTTCGTTTCCAGCTGAAACTCCTTTGAAAGCCTGTACTAATTTTTTTCTTTCGAATGAGCTCATTATGCATTTACGTGGCATTCGATTATTAGGATCTACTTCAACTCACGGGCATCGTTGCAGTATTTCTGTTTTCCTGTCTGTGAATTAAAAGAAAAGAAACCTTTTTTTCATCTCAATTTTTCTTAGTTTCAATTTTTATTGCTCTTTGTTCTTCGTTTTATTTCTTTCTCATATATATATAAAAATTCATTTCCTGCCTTCCAGTTCACTTGTTCCAACTTAACACATCCACTTTAACTCCTTTTAAGGTTTTCAAAAAGCAATAAATTCTTCATCATTGGTACAATAAAAAAGACGACAAGAAATAAGCGCAAAAATACAATATATAAGTGAACTACACAAGTTAACGCCGTCGCCTTTTACAAGAACATGTAACAGGTGAATACTTTCTTGGAAACCAACCGCATTGTTTTTCTTCCCACTCCACAGAATGTCTGAATGGGCTGAAATTATGCATTTGTGTTGCCTTCTTTAATTGCTTTCATCGGATCTCTTTTTATTTACCGAGGACAGAGTAATGAATACTTATGAATACCTGCTGGCTGTGGTATAAAAAAGGCACGCATGGGGGGATGGCTCTCTTAACGTAATTCTGTTGTGTCTATAGTCTTTTCTTAATTCTCTTTTTCCATCTTGTTTTGTCTTTTTAATCACTCTTTAAAGAAAAAAAAAACATTTTAGCTTCTCACAGCTAGCACTTGGTCTTGCTTCAATTAATTTCCACTTCTTCTGTCATTCGTTCAAGACATATTCTTTAATAACATGACCTATTTTTTAATACCCTCATTCCGAAAATAAAGAAGAAAAAAGAAATAACCCCTCTTTTAATTTACGGTTGCAATCTACAACTGTCGCCTAGTTTGGTCGACACATGGCGCTTCTGTTTAATTAGTTCCCAAGGATTTTCTAATACCCAAAAAATTGCTCTAAAACGATTCGGTAATATAGAGAATATAGAATAGACAGCGCATCTTCCACGGACAGTTATCGGCTTGAGCACAGCTTAAATAGCAGGTGTAGAATTTTTTGAAGCGGTGAACGTGCCGGCGTTCCACCCAACTGGGAACCTAATTTAAGAAAGTCGGGCTTTTTTCACGTTTTTTTATTCGTTGATCCACTGACTTGGATGCTGAAGAAATCGATGATTCTCCCCAATAACTTGACTTGAATTTTGTTTGTTTAGCTCACATCTCTGTCAGTATACCGTCCATGAAGTAAAAGAAAATTAATAAGCTTAGTTTCTTCTTCCCAAATTTCCCACTTTCGTTTACCATGCAATACTTAATATCTTTATCGATAAAGACAACTTTTTTTCACTCTTTTCTTTAACACCTTTTTTTAGTTGATATTGAGCTCGTATTTTCAAAATCATCATCATCATCATCATCATCATCGTCATCATCATCATCATCATCATCATCATCATCATCAAATACCAATAACATAGTGCGCGTAACGTTGTCTGTTAGCGAAAAGACTACAGAGACAACAAATTCGGGCGCGCACAACTTACCAATCTCCCGCGCAGCCGATTTTTGGTGCAACGGGATGGAGACTGAACATACCACGGTGAACGTCTACTGAAGTGGTTTTCGCGGTAGTAGATGTGTCATGTACACAAATAAGAATATTTTAACGCTAACAGCTCAGAAGAGTTTGATTTTCAACAAGCAGTTCGTAACAATAACGGAAAGTGATGCAGTGTGTATTATCACCGTATATTTGTGTATGGAAGCAAGTATATGCGAATCTTTTGACTATGCGCGGTTTAAAATAAAAATTGCGCAAAAAAATATAAGGCTTGGAGTATACCAGTTGATTTGCAGAACTATTGTCAGAGTGCTCAATAGAAAAACTAGAGCGTAAATAGAGCTACATGCCACCATTGTAAAATCGGAAATGAGCCCGATGGTACGCCAGTGGTCTAGTAGCCTGATTCTCAGACGGTCCGCGGCTGCTCGCCCAAACTCCGTCCTCTTCCCTAGCGACCTCGGACCGTCTGAGAATTAGGCTAGTGGTCTAGCGGCTTTAAACAGGAACCGCATTTGCTCAATTCATTAGTAAGAAGAACTGCTAAACATAATATGACAAAGGTGAAAAATAATGCGCCCTTGTTTTCGCAGTTCAGTGGATAGAGGGTCCACAATAGGGTTCTCAGATGCTGCCATCCCGCATATTTTTTCCTGTTAATCCCGCCATCCCGCCCTTCTTTACGTCGAAATCCCAACCCCCCCTTAATTTTTTCAATAGTTTTCTACTAACTTTCATGTTGAAAACCTCACATACCTTGTTCAATGGAGAGAAGACAAGTAAACACGTTTTTATGGACGATGGTCTCGATATCATATAAAAATATCTCTACTAATGACCGTAACCAGTGTTTCGTTTGTGTTATTCTGTTTTAGACCTGTTTTGCCTTTTCTTGTTCAGGTACAAATGCAAGGTGAAAATTGACAAAGATCGTTTGCTTTGATATTCTGCCTATTCTCAGTCCTGCTTTTTTTGGAAGACAACCTACTAAGTATGTAAATGAGAGGGTGGTTGTTCAAGTTGTGGGTTCTGTATATAAATGGGTTGTGTCCTTAGACAATTTGCAAGACTGAGACACAAAAGTCATACAAGATCGATCCAGTTATGAGGTCTGCAAAAATGAAATGTAACAAAAAAATTATAAAAGTGGACTCACTTAACTTAAAGTTTATTTTAAAGCTCTCGGCGCCTTTATATTACTTGCTTTCACTAAATTTCTGCCAGGAAATGTTTTTTTTTTCGAAGGAAGGCATTCCTGCTCGCACTCTTCATAATGTATAGCAATAAAATTTATGAAGGCGAATACCTCGTTTCCTGCGACCGCCGTAAGGTTACATTACCGTCCGCCGGTGATACCATACTGGCTAGACTATCCAAAGCTGATCATACCTGCTCCAACAAATGCTCAATGGAAAGGGTCGGAAAAGTTAAGAACGAAGACAAGGCCAAGAAATGAAACACGACATGTGACTTGATAGCTCTTTCCGAAATCAACACAAAACATCACAAAAGGACTCATAATAGCTTGATATGCAGGCTACTCTTCCTTGATTAATGCATTACTTGAAAGTCGCCACACTTCATTTAGAAACGATCCATTTCTATCAGCCTGCGCTGGTCAAATCCGCTCCTGTTTTCAGCTCCCATCCCGAATATCGACACAAAAATTAGCTAAATCCCGCATCCCGCCAAACCTATTGTGGACCTTCTGGATAGATATTGTAAAAAGTTGTATAAAATGAAAGAAAAAAGAATAAAATGCATTGGTTGAGAAGAGTACGTTTAGCCTATTCTGTAGCGTGAGAGTAATTTAGGACGTCTTTTAACAGGTGCCTACATTAGTTGATTCTTCGTTTTATTTCATTCCACATTTTTAGGAATTATTTTCTTTCTTTCCAGCTCACCCGTTCCAGCCTTACTGCATCCGTCGCTAACGCCTTTTAACAATTTTAAAGAGCAACTCTTATTTGACCGTACCACGTAGTGGCTAATTCTTATGCCATCGTCTTTTACAAGATGTCACAAGTAATTATTTTCTTCGAACCAAACCGCGTTGTGTTTCTTTCCAGTACAGAACATGATCTTCAGAATATTCGGCTTAATTGTTTGTTTATCAGCTGCTGCCTATGGTTGATCGCAGAGTAAAGTCATGCATGGCGGATGGACTCTGCCATCTTTATTCTTTCTTGTCTTGAGTCTTTTCATAATTTTCTATTTCTCGCGGGTTTTTTTTTCTTTTCAGCCACTTCCTACAGAAAAAAATCCATTTCAGTTTCCCTCAGATAACTCCTGGTCTAGTTTCAATTAATTTCCACATCCGCTATCAATCATAAAACTCTGCTTCGGAAACTAATAGGGATCATTCTAGAGATAAGCTTTTTTCAGCAATTCCTGCTTTTTATGAAAACTTAGGTGCAAAAAGGAAAAAGTAAACTTTCAGTTTATAGTTGTAACCTGTAATTGTCGCTGTTTAGTTAAGGATTGGCGCCTTCGTTTAATTAGTTCCCAAGGATCAACTGAAGAGGTTATTGTGCAAGAAATTGTCTAAAACATTTTGGTGATATAGACAGCGCATCTTCCACAGACAGTTATTTGTTTGAAGGACAGCCGGTTAAAACAGGGGATGTAGAATTTTTTTTTTATACCGTTGTAAGTGACAAGCGTTCCAGACGAAGTCAGAACCTAATCTTAAGAAAGGCGGGCTTTTTGTAACTTTTATGTGCTGTTTTCTTTTTTTTTATCATTTCATTAGAGACCGACTTCAATTCTAAACGAATCGATCTTAAATGAATGATTCCCCCGTAAAACTCGTTTTGAACTAGCGTCAGGTTCATTTTGGGAGGTTTAACCGTTCCTCACAGCATTAATTGGTTCATTATCTCCGCTAGTTTACTGTCTGTGAATTAATTTTGAAATGGCATAAAATTGCAAGCTTTTAACCTGTATACAGCCGCCTGCGAGCTTCAAGAAAATCGTCAGGAGGTAGCCGTACACTGGTTTTAGTTTCACTTCATAGACAACTTAACTCAGCTCCAATTTAACTCAACTTAAACACACGCACACAACCAACTGTTAGTAGAACATCTTCGACGGTGTTTGATAAACTGTAGAAATATAATAATGGAAGGTACATTTTTTCTTGGGAGGGGGGGGGGGGGGGAGGGCTGGGGAATTTTGGTATTTTTTCCCCAAAAAAGTGTTGGCCCTCCCTTGCGTTTTAACGAAAAAACTCCTGACCCCCCACCTTTAGGTGACTGACAAAAGTGCGACCCTCTCCTCACTACTACATGGTATGTTCCATGCTGTAGAAACCTCGGAACGTTTCGCTTGTGAAGGCAAAGTGTTTGAATATGAATATATCTCGATATTGAATGTGTACGCGCTGAAACAAGGAAAATGCGAACAATCAGTGTAGGATATTTACGTTTTATAGCTGAAGTTTGTATATGGAAGTATAAACTTTGAGTATTATAAAAGTTTTGAACATAAAATATCTTAAAAGGGAAAATACACGCGCTTCTTTCTCTGACTAGCCGGCATTGCTGTTGGTTATTTTAACAGAAAGGTTTATTTGTTTAGCATGCGAAATCTGCCTCTCAAAAACAAATATTTCCTACATTTCCCAATTCTGTTAAAGGCACATATTGGCAGTAAGATTTTGACTTCTATTGTGCAGGATAGTCAGAACAATATTCAGCCAGCCTCTGACTCAAATATCAGAGACTGACAGTTACAGTGACAGGGTAGAGCGCATTGTTGGATCTACCAGTAACTCTTCAGAACTAAGCGACTCAGGAGATCAGGCAACGGATAGCCAACAGCAAGAAGCTGAGGAAACGATACCTGAGTCAAGTACTTCTCGACACGGACGGAAAAGGACACGAGTCCTCCGAGAAAACTATGTGCCATGGCATAATAATAATAATAATAATAATAATAATAATAATAATAATAATAATAATAATAATAATAATAATAATAATAATATGCATTTATAGCGCGCAAATCAATACAGGTTTTCAAATGCGCGTTAACAGTATAAATTAAAAAATTAGATAAAAAATAGATTAAATAATAAAATAAAATATAGATTAAAAATTAAAATTTAAAAATATATATATCTGTACACTAATAAAAAGCTTGTTTAAAAAGATATGTCTTCAGAGCTCGCTTAAAATGATCGATGAAAGTGATTCTCCTTAGTTCTGACGGTAGCTGGTTCCATAGTTTAGGCGCAGCCGCCGCAAAAGCCCTGTCACCGAGGGTAGATAGAGTCTTTACAACAGGTGGTGACAAAAGCAGTTCATCGTTTGATCTCAGGCTATAGTTCGATTTTGACTTGATAGATATAAGATCAGAATATACATGTAGAAATGTGACCTAGTACCTATAATAGAACACCAAATTAAATCAAAGTAGGTGAAAAGAAAAACTTAATCTGTAAGAAAAATGGAAAGCAACATCACAAAAATTCTCACTAAAAAATTCTAGAAAAGATGTGTGACCCTCCCTTGAATAGCTCACATGAGGTATGGCCCTCCCCTTTTGGTGCTCACTTTCACTGATGACCCTCCCCTCTGAGGCCCCAGCCCTCCCCCCACCCCCAAGAAAAAACGTACCTTCCCTAAAGAAATACCGCTTGACAGTCAGGAGGAGGCGTATTGGTTAATTGATTATTTTGAATGACGAATCGCCTTGTTCCAGATTCAAACAATGCCCACCGGACTCTCTCATCTTTGTTTTCTTGTCTCTAGTCTTATCATAATTTTCTTCTCAACCACCCTTTGCAGAAAACAAAAGTCGTCCCAGTTTCTCTGAGCTACCTGCTCTGGCTTTAATTGTTTTCCACATCCGCTGTCAATCGTTAAATACTGTTGTGCCAAGATAGGGCTGACTCCAGTAAGCACGACATTATATTTTTTTAATACCTCCTTTACGGAAATAAAGGAGCAAAAAGGAAAACTACGCTTCTTAGTTTACAGTTCCAACCGACAAGTTTTGCGAGTTTCCAGGGAATTCATGGGAAAAATTAAACGTCCTGAGAGAGCGCACATTAAAGAAATTCTCATGACTGACTGTAAACATATGCAAACTGCAAAATTTTAAATCATATCATAACAGTTGTTGAAGTTTGATACCCGTCAAAAGTTTTAATTAACAAAAGAAAACAGCTTGACAACTGAGAAGGCGGGCTAAAAGGTTATTTTAATTCCTAGGGAATGACGAGGCATAAGCCGGACGTATTACACGTACACCATAAATAGAGTAAACAGAGTACCGTTTGCTTTTAACAAGCAACACGAAGTTGTGGGAGAAGCGAAAGAGCTATTAGAAGTCTCCCAAGATGAACACAACGATGAACGGATCAAGCTGCCCCAGCCCATTGAATCCAACAGCAGCAAAAATTGGAAAAACTGTGGCTTACTGCCTGATCTTTGTAGCTTCGCTGGTCGGCAATTCGTTTATAGGAATAGTTGTTTATAAGACGCAAACATTAAGAAAACCGATAAATTATTTCATCGTCAACATGGCCATGTCCAACCTGCTATATCCAATATTTCTGATTCCGTTGGATCTAACTGAGATGTTCGTGGAATCCTGGCTCATCGGTGGTTTTTTTGGCCTAGCCTTGTGTAAACTGCTCCGATTCTTAGCAGATATCTCCATAATTGTGTCTATTCAGAGCCTGGTTCTGATAGCAGTGGACAGATTTGAAGCAGTTGTATTTCCTCTCCGTTCTCCTCTCGTTAGTTCAAAGATGTTCCCCTTATTCATTCTCGCCACGTGGATCGTAGCAATCGCAGCCTTGCCTCCGTATTTATCCACCTTCAAACTTGTTGAAGACCAAGGGAATCTGGAGTGCCTGGCTTGTTGGAATGAGGCATTTGGAGAGTCCTCGTCTCTTTCTAATTACTTTTTAGCCTTATAATTATGTTGTATTTCTTTATGCCTCCATCGCCTTGTTAGTCGTACTATACTTCATCATCGTTGTGAAGCTCAAGTCACAGATCTTTCCAGGTGATCGGCAATCTTTCAACGTTGAACAACAACGCGCGAAAAGAAACAGAAACGTGCTAAAGATGGCCATTGCTATCGTGGTAGGGCTTGTTCTTTGCTGGGTACCCTGGAGTATTAGCAACTTACTAACTCTCTTTGCGTGGAAATGGAATAGAACATGGCCCTGTGGACTCTATCTCTACCACGATATTGCTTTTTTCATTTCTCTCTTAAGTTTTGCCATCAACCCTTGCATTTGTTTCACGTTCAGTGGAAATTATCGTCAGGGACTTAAGAGACTCCTGAAGTGTTTTAACGCAGTGTATCCAGGAGTAAATTGAGACTTACATCATAAAAAAGACACAGCAAAGAGTCGGAGAAACAGTCTCATCTGACAAAAACGATCATTCCGTTTTTAACGTATTGTCACTGAAAAGCCCCACCAGGGGAATGTCAGTGACTTATTGTATTGTATTGTATTGTATTGTATTGTATTGTATTGTATTGTATTGTATTGTATTGTACTGTATTGTATTATAATGAAAATCCAACGATGTTTGCGATCCTTTTGCTATCTTTTCTTTTGAACAAATAAACAAATTCTGTTGAACACTGCAGCTAAACTTCACATTCAGAATACAAAGATTAATAAACTTAGAATGATGATTTTCAAGGAATAATACTTCTGTAAAAAACAAACACTGGTAGTTCAATGAAAAATATCGCCTAAAACAGTGGTACATATGCCTGTACATAATGCCGTGTAATAACATTGAGAAACTTAATTGGCTGAGCGGTTTTTAACGCTCTTTATTTAGAACCATGCTTATTGTTAAACATATAAGAGAGTCGAATTTTTAAACTGCGGATAAAGAAGATGATTATATGAAGATCATCGCAGTGAAGCTGTTTCAACTTAAGAGCCGATGTCTGCAATTATCTAGAATCGGGCGTCAGTCGTGAAATTTCGAATTCCTTTTTATTTTGTCCAAGTAACCTCTATAGTAAAGTATTTTCAAAAATAACATTAAAAGTTTCAACAGCTTTTTATTTTTTCCGAAATCGGGCAAAGTTTGAAAATACGGCATATTGGCCTCCTTCGAATAGTGAAATTGGCTGAAAATTACATATTTTTATCTCGCTCGTACGTTAAAACGCGGTGTCGTCTGTTGATGAAACACAAACACAATATAAACACACTTAAGCTCTTTATAACACAGTAGTTTTCTTTGGATAAGCTGTTGAAGTACGAATGTTTCGGCTGTAAGAAGAAAACCAGTTTCAGGTATTTAAAAAAATAGCAAATTGCACCCAACTTCCACACTACAGAAGCCCAATTGGTACGTGGATTTTGGACATGGAATAACAACAGGTTTGAATAAAACCTTTGTAAATTACTGTGTTAAAATATTTCTGGCGGCACTGAAAAATTACCCTGTCGAGGGACGAAAATGTGAAGGGTAGTTTGACACGAATCCCTGACTGAATTTATGACACAAACCGCCGACTGCCTACGCACCCAGGGGGGGTACTCGAAGTATACATGACGGTGGGGTCCGACGTATTTTTTTGGGTTGAAAATTTACACGCTCGGTATTTTTTTTGGGTCAAGAGATCTGTCACGTACTTTTTTAGGTCTTAAAAAGATACGCGTATTTTTTTGGGTCTTATCCGAGCGAACTTTTCGTTTCGGGTTTTCATTGCGATCACAAAGTATTGAGGTATTTAAGTCTTGTATGTTTTTGGGTTGGAAATTTTGATGCCAGGTATTTTTTGGGTCTAAAATTTCAGGCTTGTGTATTTTTTTGGGTTTGCAATATGAAGCTCCGTCGGACCCCCCCCCCCCCCCCCCCGTCATGTGTACTTCGAGTACCCCCCTGGGCCTACGCAAAGCAAACGAAAGCCGTTTTCACTGAGAGAAATACCGGAGAAAATCTTCGCAAAATTACTTAAGGGGCTTGCAGAATAATTTTACATAGTGTTTGCTGAGGTTAAGTGTTGTTTTTGAACTACGATCAACACACGGACCGCTTGTTTTAGTACACGGTTCGGTCGATCAAAACTGCAACATATACATAACATTAATCTTACCGTTTTTTTAAAATTCGCCATTATCTGTCTGATTAAAATAATCCTCTACTCCATCGTTGCGATTGGTACCATAATGGCTGTAGCTTGCTGGACATGTGATAGCGTTGTTTTCCCGAAATTTGTCATCACTTAGCCGCAAACAAACTGACAAAAGTAACATTCCGGAACAGTACCATAATATGTTACAAGAACAAGATTACGTGACGCATGACCTCTGTTACATGGGCAATATAGATATTTCTTTTTTGAAGTGTAAGCATAAAGTTCTACAGAAATACTTTTTAAAATCACATTTTGATGGAAAAAAGCTTTCATGCACTGATATCGCGTCGCTAAAAATATCTAAAAATGTCTACAGTCGCCTCGTGTATTGTAAAACAGAGACGACATTGCAGTGGACAGTGAATCCCAGCTATGTGGCTGCCCACAAGGGAAAATCCTCAGCCCCAGAGGCTCAATATGGATTAAAAAGGGCGTATTCAGCCCATGTTATGAGCACCACGAATATGCTTGTACAAGAATGCTCGCGTATTTGTTTAAATGGTTTTTTGGAAAAAAGATTCTTTATCTGCGTAATTAATGTCCGTCAAATTTCAACACCATAGGCTGCGAGCACTCTTTTTCCGCTCAGGGATAGTCGAGGAAAACGAACAAGGGAGCCGGCGAGCGCGAAACTGCCTCTGGCCTTGAAGCGTGACGCCAACCTCGTTCCCGGGGCTTTTTCCCGTTTTTTTTTAAATTTGGTTAAAAAAAGGAAAAAGTCTTGGGAACGAAGTTGACGTGACGCCCATGTGGAGCCCGTGCGAAAATCGCCGACCGCTGCAAGCGATTTTTACGTACACTCGCGTGTTGTTTTGGCTGGACTAGTCCTTAGGGGAAAGAGTAGACCGAGCAGTCTCTCCTTATGCTCAGGGATAGTCAAGAGAAGCAAACAAGGGAGAGAGCGAGCACGAAAATCACCTACACAAACATGGCGTTGAAACGTAACGCGCGTGTCAAGCCGCCTAGTATTGAGCCGGCTCTAGTACACTAGCGCATAGAATATATAGATTTATAGGACGACTCTAAATTTTGGCGTGCTGTCATTGGTCGAAATCGATCACGTGACGTGATAGAGTCTCTCCTCAGCGGGCGCCTATCAGCGCATAGTGCCCGTTTTTGACAATTTTTGCTCAAAATTTAGCGTACAATAAAAACAACATAGTCCTTCTGTTTCAGGCCCTATGTGTGATAAGGTCCCTCGGAAATTTGATGTTCAAACTTCATATAAGCCCTCGAACTGCGTTCTCAGGCTAATATTTGTTGTGAACATCAAATTTCCTCGGGCAACCTATCACACGGTAGTGCCTTCGACACAAGAACTCTATTTTAAAAGCGGCTCCACATGCGAGTCACATTTGAACGCCAGAGGCGATTTTGCGCTCGTCAGCTCGCTCGTTCTTTTCTCTCGACTGACTAGACTATCCCTGAGCGAAAAGACAGACCGCTCGTAGTCTAAGGTGTTGAAATTTAACGGATACTGATCACGGCAAATAGAGAATCTTTTTTTTCCAAAATGGTTTAATTCATGGGAATAATTCATGGAAATGGGAATAATTCATGGAAATGAGAAAATCGCAAGAACATAATAACTGACCCTATTCACAATGTCTACGGAGGGGTAGCTAGTGGAATTTCACAAGGCCAAAACTATTTTAACGAAACCCCCAGCACCCTACTTTAATTAACTTTTTTTTTTCTCAAAAAGACTTCTTCAACGCGTAAGACGGGGTTTTCACGAGAGCACACAAGGAGCGAAAGGTTGGCTGGGGGGAGCAAGAACATTTTATTGCGGTTCGTGCTCGTGCACTCAGGTATCTAAAACACTAAATAAATATACAGTTGTGAACTGACCGCAAAAAAAACATGTTTTACTTACGTATATTAAAAGCGGCTTGAGTTTTTTGGGCAGTAGCTAGTAAACCACTTAAGATTTGGGAACGGTGGGACACGGTTTTTCTGTTTTTGTTTCTGCTTTTTTCAGATAACGGCAGTAACGGTTTTCTATTAGTAAAGTATGTTTGAGCAGCGGTTTTCTGTTTCAACTTTGTCGAAAATACAACAAACCCACATAAGTATGCCTTTGATTAGCCTCTCCCTCACCCTCTCCCCCATGAACATGAAAGAGCCCTAGAGTAACCGCGTAAACAAATTGCGGATAATTTGTTATCAACGAAAATCATTTGTACAAATACGTACGCGAGCCTACTTGTGAAAGAATATTTGTGGCGCTCATAACATGGGTTGAATCCGCCTTTTCCAATCCACACTGAGCCTTTGTTGCTGAGGATGTTCCGTTACGGGCAGTCACCATGGCCATAACCAGCGATCAGGTTCTAGTTTAGAGCGATGCTAAATTTCGGCCTCATCGCAGGTTACCATGGCCACTTCTGCGGGGATCGAACACCTCGAGTTACTGCACCGCCACCTAGTCCCAAACAAATACCGATGTCGTGGGCACACTGTTATTTTTAAGCGAGTCCCCTTCTGTCTCAAAAAATACCTGAAATAAAAATGTTCATTTATTATTATAGTTTTTTAAAATGTCCAAATCGCTCTCTTGGATTTGCAATGTCTAAAAGGAAACCCCCTACCTGCTCGAGTAAGTAATAGCTTAGATTCACTGTCCAGTGCAATGTCGACTCGTTGCCGATTTTACAATATACGAGGTGATTGTGGACATTTTTGCTACACTCACCGATTGTCACACATTCAACATTCGCCAGGTTAAATGAACTGGGGCGGAGGGTCCACCAACGAGGACGTTCTGACGAGGACTATCATCGTGATGCTTGTATAGCCACAAGATGCCGTGCAATAAAATGTCAAAAAAAAAAAAACTGACGACACGATATCAATTTATGAAAACTTTTTTTGTTTCAAAAAGTGGATTGAAAAAGTAGTATTTCTAGAACTTTAATATACGCTTACAGTATGTTGCCCAGTTTTCGTACGGGCCCAGTTTTCGTACAAAAAGAACTTTATTTGATTATTTTCGTCGGTCATTTAAATCTTCGTCAACCGAAGAATTACAAAAGTAAAAGGAACATTTCAGCTATAAATTGCCGGTTTTGCCGAGCTTTTTGACGAAAAAGCAGGTCAATGCGGACAATTTCTTTCGAGGTGAGTAAAAGTTTAGAAGCTAATATTTGCACTTTTCACTGCACAGTAAAGGTATTGTAGATGAGCATATAGCCCGTTTTGTTGGTAATTTTGCAAGGAACTTCATGATTTATGGACAGATGATAGATAAAAGATGAAAGTGAATGGAAAAACTTTCAACGCCAGCTTAAATTTAACTGCTCCTGAATTTTAGCGGTGAGAATCTTCGCATACATTTCGACCCACTGTGCCAGTTTTCGTACACTTAGCTGCGCCTTTCTCAAAACCTATTTTTAAATAAGTTAAAGAACTGAATTTTAAACTTTACTGTTCGAAAACTAATAAGTCGCAAGTGCAGCAAAGATTATACAACAATCCTTGCAAAGTACGATACACTACATGTATTTGTTGTGGTATAACAGCGACGCTTTACATCCAGGTCACGCAAAGTTCACGAATATTTAATAAACTTAATCCCACGCAAACAATCTAAATCGTCAAATAATTAACTAAGGTAGATGTCTATGCATAGAATGTTGACATACACCTTGAAATATCGTTAGTTTACCGGTTTTACCGATTTTTTTCACTCCGTTGCGATTCTAATAAACATTTACAAAAGTAGGTAAGAAAAGCAAGCGTAAGCGGAAACGGAAGTAAAGCGTTTGCTATTCTGAAGGCGTAAGCGGAAACGGAAGGAAAACGTCGAATCTTATACAGGCCCTTTCTTAACAGTTGTAATACGCAGAATAGTAACCTGTCAAATACCTTTACCAAGGCAGTAAATGACGTACGAGACAGTGGATTGAGCATAAGAAAAGCCGCCCAAAAGTGAGGGACAAAGAAATCAACACTGCAGGATCAATTAAACATCCACCCCCGAATAACCATTTGCTTTGTACAGCAAACATTGGCCGCTAAGCCGATATTTATTCACAAATCGAAGAGAAAACACGATAAGCACTCAGCAGGGTGGCTGACACATCAGTTTGCGTCGAGCGTTTTCTTGGGGAAATGTTGTTTTGTCGATGTACGAAAACTGGGCCAGGTGTACGAAGACTGGGCAACTTAGGAGTTTTGGGAAAAATGGCATAATTTTGAACATACGTCGATCAAGCGGCCAATCGTTTTATATATTGAAGGTAAGTAAATGGGCTATCTTTAAAAGAAATTTCAGAAATTTTCGTCTCACAGACGAGACGATATAGCGATTACAAACTAAAGTGTACGAAAACTGGGCAACACACTGTATACCTCAAAACGCTAACACCTAAAAATGCGATTACATCGATTGACCTTTGCCCATGTCATGCGTCACGCAATCTTGGTCTTGCAACATATATTCTGGAGCTGTTCCGGAATGTTACTTTTGTCAGTTTGTTTGCGGCTAAGTGATGACAAATTTCGGGAAAACAACGTTCTCACATGTCCAGCAGGCTACAGCTATTACAGTACCAATCACAACGATGGAGTAGAGGATTATTTTAATAAGACGGATATGGATAATTTTAAAAACACGGTAAGATTAATGTTATGTATATGTTGCGGTTTCGATCGACCGAACCATGTACTAAAACAAGCGGTGCGTGTGTTGATCGTAGTTCAAAAACAACACTTAACTTTAGCAAACGCTACGTAAAATCTTTCTGCAAGCCCCTTAAGTAATTTTGTGAAGGTTTTCTCCGGCATTTCTCTCAGTGAAAACGGCTTTCGTTTGCTTTGCGTAACCAGTCGGCGGTTTGTGTCATAAATTCAGTCAGCGATTCGTGTTAAACTACCCTTCACAGTTTGGTCTCTCGACAGGGTAATATTTTAATACAGTAATTTACAAAGGTTTTTTTCAAACCTGTTGTTATTCCATGTCCAAAATCCACGTACCAATTGGGTTTCTGTAGTGTGGAAGTTGGGTGAAATTTGCTACTTTTTTTAAATACCTGAAACTGGTTTTCTTCTAACAGCCGAAACATTCTCATTTCAACAGCTTATCCAACGAAAATTACAGTGTTATAAAGGGCTTAAGTGTGTTTATATCGTGTTTCTGTTTCGTTAGCAGACGACCCCGCGTTTTAACGTACGAGCGAGATAAAAATGTGTAATTTTCCGCCAATTTCACTATTCGAAGGAGGCCGATATGCCGTATTTTCAAACTTTGCCCGATTTCGAAAAAAATAAAAAGCTGTTGAAACTTTTAATGTTATTTTTGACAATACTTCACTTGATAGAGCTTACTTGGGCAAAATATAAAGAAATTCGAAATTTCACGACTGACGTCCGATTCTCGATAATTGCAGACATCGGCTCTTAATTAACAAAAGAGAACAGAGTACCGTTTGCTCTTAACAAGCCAAACGAATTTGTGACAGAAGCGACAGAGGTGTTAGAAGTCCGCAAACATGAACACAACGATGAACGAATCAAGCTGCCCCAGCTCACTGAATCCAACAGCAGCCAAAATTGGAAAAACCTTGGCTTATTGTCTGATCTTTGTTGCTTCGCTGGTCGGAAATTCCTTTATAGGAATAGTTGTTTGTAAGACGTGAACATTAAGAAAACCAATAAATTATTTCATCGTCAACATGGTCATGTCCGACCTGCTGTATCCAATATTTTGGTTTCCGAAGGAAATAACTGAGTCGTTCTTGGATTCCTGGCTTGTTGGTGGCTCTCTTGGCGAGGTCTTGTGTGAACTGCTACCCTTCTTGGGACATATCTCCGTTATTGTGTCTGTTCAGAGCCTGGTTCTGATTTCCGTGGATCGATTTGGAGCAGTGGTATTTCCTCTTCGTTCCCCACTCATTTATTCAAAGATGTGTCCCTTGTTTATTCTCGCCACGTGGATCGTTGCTATGGCTGTCTTCTCTCCGTATTTACTCGTCTTCAAACTTGTTGAATTCTTAGGGAAGCTGGCATGCGAGGGTCAATGGAATGAAGCCTTTGGAGAGACCTCTTCCCTTGCCAATTACTTTCTAGCCTTATATGTTGTGTTTCTTTATGTCCCCATCGCCTTGTTGGTCATACTATACTCCATCATCTTTATGAAGCTCAACACACAGATCTTTCCAGGTGAGCAGTCGGACAACGCTGAGCAGCAACGCGCGAAAAGAAACAGGAAATTGCTGAAGGTGGCAATTGCTATCGTGGTTGGATTTGTTCTTTGCTGGGTTCCATGGAGTATTATTAATTTACTAGTTTACTTTGCAAGGGAATCGGTGAGGTCGTTGCCCTGTGGAATCTTTTTCTACCTTTATATTGCATCCCTTATTTCTTCTTCAAGTTTTGCCATCAACCCTTGCATTTGTTTTACATTCAGTGGAAATTATCGCCAGGGACTGAAGAGATTCTTGCAGTGTTCAAACCCAGAGCAGTAGTAAATTGAGTTTCGCAGCATAAAAAGACACAGCAAAGAGTCCGAGAAACAGTCCCATCTAGAAAAATTATCATTATGAAAATTCAAAATGTTCCTATCTTTTCGCTTACGTTAATATAAACAAATTTTGTAGCTAAAACTTGAGATTCAGAATAAAAAGATTAGGAAAGTAAAACTGTTGATTATATTTCATTGCAATGAACAACTTTGTTAAAGTAATCGTTGACTCTTGTTGATCGTTGATAGGCTTTTAAATATTGCTGTCCAAAGCTAGCAAAGTACCTACCATATGAAATCAGACACAGTGACCCCGTTTTTTATTTTATTGTTAATAATTATAATTAATAACCTTGCAAAGTTTCAGCAAGTTCTCATTTAAACTTCTTTTTCGATGGAATCACCTTGAAGATCTCTCTAGTGACCAAGTCACTCTTCAACGAGTAGTATAGCATGCATGGAATTAGCCCTTTTTTGCGGGGGAGCCTTATTAGTTTGTGGGGGAATATTAACTTTGACTACTTCATAGGTCGTCATTCCTCCCAGTGGAGGAATACATAATCTTCGATAACGTCATAGGTTATTTTTCTTCATATGATATAAAATCAATCCTCTTCGTATCCTCTTCGTAAAAGCAATGATTCAAATATGGAAGAAAAAACTGCAGTGACACAGTCAGAGCTTGGTGATGAAGAAACAAATTAACGAAGCGTTAACTTTCTCAGGAAAGCCGGAAGAGTTTAGCAATAAAATACAAGCTTGTGGCAAGAGAATTGTATTTTTATACTTAAATAATCTCATTCCACAACGAACCTTAGTCAAACTTCTAAGGAAACGACTGTACAACCAAATTCCAACGGCTGGAAACCTGTTCATGCAACATCTTTCTTATAGGTTTATGGACAAGAAGGGACTTAAAAACATCAGTTAAAACCGCTCAGCTAAGTTTCTCAATGTTGTTTTACATTACCACGGGCGTATTTACAATTTTTTTCGAGGTTATGCTGTTCATTTATCTACAAATGTCTGGTTTGTACGGAAGTATTATTCCTTGAAAATCATTATCTTTGTTGTAGCAAAACAATGTTACAGTCAAACGCCTTAAAGTTGCCGTGAAATTGAAGGTAATGAAATAACAAGCAAATCGAGCGTCTGCATGCTTCCAGTGAAACCCCTTAAAGTCTGATTGAAATAGTGAATAGATGGGAATATAAGAAAATTCAATAATGAAAAATTTTTCAAATTTGGATATATGATGTAGAGTCATATTTTCCTTAAATAAATGGCATAAAAATCAGTGAGGTTGGTTTAAGAGAAAACGACCATTTATTTCTCTGAGAAAATATACCGAATTCCGAACGTGCGCGAGTTAGTCGCGCAAAAAATGATGCGCAGAAGAGAATGCGCAATGCAACTGAATGGAAGACAAGGATGAGAGTCGTTTCCATAGACGGGAAATCTGTGTCACTCAAGTTAATTTTTGAACAACCCTGAACAGCCACAGCCAGCATTTATTTACTATAATTTTTTTTTTGGCAAGAATGATTTATTATTTAAAAATGTCAACTAAATGAATCGAACGTGACTTCCGCAGGTTGCTGACCACTGGACGAAAGGTGTATTAGGTTTCAAGCTGTCAGCCGCTTTGAATGTCAAAAGTTTATAGAATTTCTGAGTTGTTTCATCGCTTGAGGGATTTGATAATTGTTATGTCCACTACACACTACAATCAGTTAAAATCGTATCAACGGCAACATTCTAACCGGAAACTGCTTTCATCGATCGGATATGCTTTTATTAATAAAGCTTAGTATGACAAAATAATTAACACCTTCTGGCTGCACTGTGGTATGAAAAAGGCATGCATGGGGTACGGACACTCTTATCTTTTTTTCTTGTATCTAGTCTTTTCATATTTTCTTTTTCTATCTCGCTATTTCTTTTCAACCACCATTTGCAGAAAACAACAATAATTTCAGTTTCTCTAAGCTAACACCTGGTCTGGCTTGCTGACCACTGGACGAAAGGTGTATTAGGTTTCAAGCTATCAGCCGCTTTGAATGTCAATAGTTTATAGAATTTTTGAGTTGTTTCATCGCTTGAGGGCTTTGATATTTCTTATGTCCACTACACACTACAACCAGCTAAAATCGTGTCAATGGCAACATTGTAACCCGAAACTGCTTTCATCGATCGGATCTGCTTTTATTCAGAATAAAGCTTAGTATGACAAAATAAGTAATACCTTCTGGCTGCGCTGTGGTATGAAAAAGGCATGCATGGAGTACGGACACTCTGATCTTTTTTTCTTTTATGTAGTCTTTTCATATTTTCTTTTTCTATCTTTTTCCTTTTTCTATCTCGCTTTTTCTTCTCAACCACCATTTGCAGAAGACAACAATATTTTCAGTTTCTCTCAGCTAACACCTTGTCTGGCTTCCGTTAGTTTGCACATCCGCTGTCAATCGTTAAATACTGTACTGCCATGATAGGGCTCACTCTAAAACACGACATTATACACTGTTTTTCTGAATATCCGCTTTATAAAAATAAAGAAGCAAAAAAGAATAGTATACTTTAAATCTGCAGTTGCAACCAACATTACAATTTTTGCGAGTTTACAGGCAAATCATGGAAAGGAATTAGAGGTCCTGAGGGAGTGCACATGAAAGAAATTCTCATGATTGACCGTCATCATATCCGGACTGCAGAATTTTAAATCATACGATTTAAAATCAGTTGATTAAAGTTTTCATTGACAAAAGGAAACAGCTCGACAACTGAGAAGGCGTATTTGCTAAATGGTTATTTTTAATTCTTAGATCAGTATTACACCTTCCCCATATTAAAATAGAGTAAATAAAGTACTGTTTTCTCTTAAAAGGCAACACGAAGTTGTGAGAGAACAGACAGAGTTATTAAAAGTCTGCAACCATGAACAAGACGATGAACGAATCAAACTGCTCCAACCCACTGAATTCTACAGCAGCCAAAGCTGGACAAAGCTTTGCTTACTGGCTGATCTTTGTTTTTACGCTGCTCGGGAATTCCCTTATAGGAATAGTTGTTTATAAGACACAAACATTAAGAAAACCGATAAATTATTTTATTGTCAACATGGCCATGTCCGACCTGCTATATCCACTATTTTGGATTCCAAAGGAGATAACTGAGTGGTTCGTGGACTCCTGGCCTGTCGGTGGTTCTCTTGAACAGGTCTTGTGTAAACGCGTTCCCTTCTTAGGAAGTATCTCCGTTCTTGTGTCCGTTCAGAGCCTGGTTCTGATTGCAGTGGACCGATTTGGAGCAGTGGTACTTCCTCTTCGTTCCCCGCTTGTCAGTTCAAAGATGTGCCCCTTCTTCATTCTCGCCACATGGATCGTTGCTATGGCTGTCGTCTCTCCGTATGTACTTGCCTTCAAACTTGTTGAATACCCAGGAAAGCTGGTCTGTGAGATTCGATGGAATGAAGCCTTTGGAGAGTCTTCATCCTTTGCTAATTACGTTCTAGCCTTATATCTAGTATTTTGTTATTTCCCTGTCGTCTTGTTGGTCATACTATACTCCAGCATTGTTTTTACGCTTAAGGCACAGAAGATTCCAGGAGAGCAATCGGTCAACGCTGAGCAGCAACGCGCGAAAAGAAACAGGAACGTGCTAAAGATGGCCATTGCTATCGTGGTAGGGTTTTTTCTTTGCTGGGTACCCTGGAGTATTATCAACTTACTATTACTCTCTGCATTGGAATCGGACAGGACATTACCTTGTGATTTCTATCTCTACAATGGTATTGGTTACTTTATTTCTCTCTTAAGTTGCATCATCAACCCCCTCATCTGTTTCACATTCAGCGGAAATTATCGCCAGGGACTTAAGAGACTTCTGAAGTGTTCTAACCCAGTGCAGGAGTAAATTGAGACTCGCATCATAAAGACACAGCGAAGAGTCCAAAAAACTCCCATCCACAAAAATCATCATTAAAATTTAAGAATGTTGCGAATCTTTCCTCTTACATGACTAAATAAATTTCTTAAAGCACTGCAGCTAAACTTCAGATTCCGAATAAAAAAGATTAGGAAATTAAAATGGTTGATTTTCAAGGAATAATACTTCCGTAGAAAACAGACATTTGTAGACAAATGAATAGTATAACCTCAAAAAATGTAAATTTGTTTGTACATGATGCCGTGTAATAACATTGAGAAAGTTGGCTGAGCGGGTCTGAACCGCTCTTTCTTCGTAATTCTGCTTATACATGATGTTAAACGGATTTTACTGCCGTTCTTTGAAATTTGGCTGTGCAGTGGTTTTCTTGTTATTTTGAAAATTCTACCTGTTATTGTCTTTAGTTGTATATAGAAGTTTAACTTAGACTCGTCATGGAATGAGATCAATAAAGTATAATAAATTAACCCTTTTGCGACTGATAAGTTTGAATTTTATTGCTAAACCCTTGCGCCTCTCGTGAGAGTTTTACGAAAGATAAAAAACTTAATGCTTAATGTGTGGTCTGCTGTTTCATTGCCGTGCTTCCTTCCATGTTTGAATCGTCGCTTTTAATAGTTAGAGGTAACAGGTAAAGCGTAATTTCAAAACAAATCCCGCTGTTTAACGAGTCATGTGCCGTGTGTTGATTACCATTTTTCTTCTTCTTTGATCGTTCGAACACTCACCGAATAGTTCTGGGATTTTACTTCATCCCACAAACATTTCTGTTTCTCAGTTTACCCTTATGAACTGAAAGAACATAAATTGTTTGAGTTGCTCTCAGGGGTATTGAAGAAGAAAATCTATGGGAAAAAAATTGGGATAATCAATGTCCACGTTTTTATTTCCCCATTCGGTTTTGCAAGCTAACACAATCCGATCTGTTTGTTTTCTTGAGCTGTTTTATGAAACAGATGATAAGAAGCGATGCGCTCTTCTCGTCGCTTACGAAACCCTTCGCGAAAGTTCGAGGTAACATTTCACTTTAGAAAAAGTCGCTAGTTTTTCAATTAATATATCGAAATATTTGAGGAAATAACTGATGTTCCACCTGATCTGGCGGTTTTAAGCAAAACGTTGTGTGCCGACGTTTATTAATAAAGTTCTCCTTAATTAGGACTCATCTGACCAAATATTGCATGACAGAGTAGACAATTATGTGGCCCTCGTTTTCTTGTGTAAATTGAAGAAAAATATTTGCAATTGATCTTTTTGACAGCACGTTTAGCTTATTCTACAACTTCAGAAAAATTTAGAAGGAGAACGTGTGAACAGGTGCATTCATTATTTCGAAACAAACTGTGGTGTTTTCCGGCAAAACGAGAAACTACTCCCTCAGAAATGTGGCTGCCACGTGGTATGCTTTGTTTTCCGGCTGAAACTCCTTTCAAAGCCTGTACTAATTTTTTGCTTTCGAATGAGCTCACTATGCATTCACGTGGCATTCGATTATTAGGATCTATTTCAACTCACGGGCATCGTTGCATTATTTCTGTTTTCCTGTCTGTGAATTAAAAGAAAAGAAACCTTTTTTTCATCTCAATTTTTCTTAGTTTCAATTTTTATTGCTCTTTGTTCTTCGTTTTATTTCTTTCTCGTATATATCGATAAAAATTCATTTCCTGCCTTCCGGTTCACCTGTTCCAACTTAACACATCCACTTTAACTCCTTTTAAGGTTTTCAAAAAGCAATAAATTCTTCATCATTGGTACAATAAAAAAGACGACGAGAAATAAGCGCAAAAATACAATATATAAGTGAACTACACAAGTTAAGGCCGCCGCCTTTTACAAGAACATGTAACAGGTGAATACTTTCTTGGAAACCAACCGCGTTGTTTTTCTTCCCACTCCACAGAATGTCTGAATGGGCTGAAATTATGCATTTGTGTTGCCGTCTTTAATTGCTTTCATCGGATCTCTTTTTATTTACCGAGGACAGAGTAATGAATACTTATGAATACCTGCTGGCTGTGGTATGAAAAAGGCACGTATGGGGGATGGCTCTCTTAACGTAATTCTGTTGTCTCTATAGTCTTTTCTGAATTCTCTTTTTCCATCTTGTTTTGTCTTTTTAATCAGTCTTTAAAGAAAAAAAAAACATTTCAGCTTCTCACAGCTAGCACTTGGTCTTGCTTCAATTAATTTCCACTTCTGCTGTCATTCGTTCAAGACATATTTTTTAATAACATGACGTATTGTTTAATACCCTCATTCCGAAAATAAAGAAGAAAAAAGAAATAACTCATCTTTTAATTTACGGTTGCAACCTACGACTGTCGCCCAGTTTGGTCAACACATGGCGCTTCTGTTTAATTAGTTCCCAAGGATTTTCTAATACCCAAAAAATTGCTCTAAAACGATTCGGTAATATAGAGAATATAGAATAGACTGCGCATCTTCCACGGACAGTTATCGGCTTGAGCACAGCTTAAATAGCAGGTGTAGAATTTTTTGAAGCGGTGAACGTGCCGGCGTTCCACCCAACTGGGAACCTAATTTAAGAAAGTCGGGCTTTTGTCACGTTTTTTTATTCGTTAATCCACTGACTTGGATGCTGAAGAAATCGATGATTCTCCCCAATAAGTTGACGTGAATTTTGTTTGTTTAGCTCACATCTCTGTCAGTATACCGTCCATGAAGTAAAAGAAAATTAATAAGCTTAGTTTCTTCTTCCCAAATTTCCCACTTTCGTTTACCATGCAATACTTAATATCTTTATGGATAAAGACAACTTTTTTTCACTCTTTTCTTTAACACCTTTTTTTAAGTTGATATTGAGCTCGTATTTTCAAAATCATCATCATCATCACCATCATCATCATCATCATCATCGTCGTCATCATCATCATCATCATCATCAAATGCCAATAACATAGTGCGCGTAACGTTGTCTGTTAGCGAAAAGACTACAGAGACAACAAATTCGGGCACGCACAACTTACCAATCTCCCGCGCAGCCGATTTTTGGTGCAACGGGATGGAGACTGAACATACCACGGTGAACGTCTACTGAAGCGTTTTTCGCGGTAGTAGATGTGTCATGTACACAAATAAGAATATTTTAACGCTAACAGCTCAGAAGAGTTTGATTTTCAACAAGCAGTTCGTAACAATAAAGGAAAGTGATGCAGTGTGTATTATCACCGTATATTTGTGTATGGAAGCAAGTATATGCGAATCTTTTGACTATGCGCGATTTGAAATAAAAATTGCGCAAAAAAATATAAGGCTTGGAGTATACCAGTTGATTTGCAGAACTATTGTCAGAGTGCTCAATAGAAAAACTAGAGCGTAAATAGAGCTACATGCCACCATTGTAAAATCGGAGATGAGCCCGATGGTACGCCAGTGGTCTAGTAGCCTGATTCTCAGACGGTCCGCGGCTGCTCGCCCAAACTCCGTCCTCTTCCCTAGTGACCTCGGACCGTCTGAGAATCAGGCTAGTGGTCTAGCGGCTTTAAACAGGAACCGCATTTGCTCAATTCATTAGTAAGAAGAACTGCTAAACATAATATGACAAAGGTGAAAAATAATGCGCCCTTGTTTTCGCAGTTCAGTGGTTAGAGGGTCCACAATTGGGTTCTCAGATGCCGCCATCCCGCATATTTTTTCCTGTTAATCCCGCCATCCCGCCCTTCTTTACGTCGAAATCCCAACCCCCCCTTAATTTTTTCAATAGTTTTCTACTAACTTTCATGTTGAAAACCTCACACACCTTTATACAATGGATAGAAGACAAGTAAACACGTTTTTATGGACGATGGTCTCGATATCATATAAAAATATCTCTACTAATGACCGTAACCAGTGTTTCGTTTGTGTTATTCTGTTTTAGACCTGTTTTGCCTTTTCTTGTTCAGGTACAAATGCAAGGTGAAAACTGACAAAGATCGTTTGCTTTGATATTCTGCCTATTCTCAGTCCTGCTTTTTTTGGAAGACAACCTACTAAGTATGTAAATGAGAGGGTGGTTGTTCAAGTTGTGGGTTCTGTTTATAAATGGGTTGTGTCCTTAGACAATTTGGAAGACTGAGAGACAAAAGTCATACAAGATCGATCCAGTTATGAGGTCTGCAAAAATGAAATATAACAAAAAAATTATAAAAGTGGACTCACTTAACTTAAAGTTTATTTTAAAGCTTTCGGCGCCTTTATATTACTTGCTTTCACTAAATTTCTGCCAGGAAATGTTTTTTTTTTCGAAGAAAGGCATTCCTGCTCGCACTCTTCACAATATATAGCAATAAAATTTATGACGCCGAATACCTCGTATCCTGCGACCGCCGTAAGGATACATTACCGTCCGCCGGTGATGCCATACTGGCTAGACTATCCATAGCTGATCATACCTGCTCCAACAAATGCTCAATGGAAAGGGTCGGAAAAGTTGAGAACGAAGACAAGGCCAAGAAATGAAACACGACATGTGACTTGATAGCTCTTTCCGAAATCAACACAAAACATCACAAAAGGACACATAATAGCTTTATATGCAGGCTACTCTTCCTTGATTAATGCATTACTTGACAGTCGCCACACTTCATTTAGAAACGATCCATTTCTATCAGCCTGCACTGGTCAAATCATGCATTCTCGCAAAAATTAAAATACCGTATCCCGCTTCTTTCCCCTTGCGTTTCTCGCATCCCGCTCCCACTCATAATTGAAATTCCCGCTTCCCGCTCCGGTTTTCAGCTCCCATCCCGAATATCGACACAAAAATTAGCTAAATCCCGCATCCCGCCAAACCTATTGTGGACCCTCTGGATAGATATTGTAAAAAGTTGTATAAAATGAAAGAAAATAAAATAAAATGCATTGGTTGAGAAGAGTACGTTTAGACTGTTCTGTAGCGTGAGAGTAATTTAGGACATCTTTTAACAGGTGCGTACATTAGTTAATTATTCGTTTTATTTCATTCCACATTTTTAGGAATTATTTTCTTTCCTTCCAGCTCACCCGTTCCAGCCTTACTACATCCGTGGCTAACGCCTTTTAACGATTTTAAGACGATTTCCGCTCTACGTTCGAGCAGTAAGTGCAAAAGTTAAGTTCCAAAAAAATACTTGCAGCACTGTCACATTTTGAGAACAGATAAGAAGAACTTATCGTTAAATTACTTTTGCTCCCAAGCTGACCCCGCGAGAGAAAATTGGATTTGAAGTTATCCATATTTCAATTAAAAAGACGCTTCATGTCAGTTCAAAACAAAATGGCGCCCGTTTTTAGCATACTTTGACGAGATTTGAAATTAATTTTCTTGAGAATGCTTGAGAATTTCATCGCGGGGTCACTTGGGCAAGTGAACTAGAGTGAGATGTTTCAAATAGCATTTAAAATGTTACCGTGCTATGAGTAGTTTTTTGGTACAGTAAATATTTTGTGCACTTATTGCTCGAACGTTGAGCGGAATCCGTCTTAAAGAGCAACTCTTATTTGACCGTACCACGTAGTGGCTAATTCTTATGCCATCGTCTTTTACAAGATGTCACAAGTGATTATTTTCTTCGAACCAAACCGCGTTGTGTTTCTTTCCATTATAGAACATGATCTTCAGAATATTCGGCTTAATTGTTTGTTTATCAGCTGCTGGCTGTGGTTGATCGCAGAGTAAAGTCATGGATGGCGGATGGACTCTGTCGTCTTTATTCTTTCTTGTCTTGAGTCTTTTCATAATTTTCTATTTCTCTCGGTTTTTTTTTCTTTTCAGCAACTTCCTACAGAAAAAATCCATTTCAGTTTCCCTCAGATAACTTCTGGTCTAGTTTCAATTAATTTCCACATCCGCTATCAATCATAAAACTCTGCTTCGGAAACTAATAGGGCTCATTCTAGAGATAAGCTTTTTTCAGCAATTCCTGCTTTTTATGAAAACTTAGGTGCAAAAAGGAAAAAGTAAACTTTCAGTTTATAGTTGTAACCTGTAATTGTCGCTGTTTAGTTAACAATTGGCGCCTTCGTTTAATTAGCTCCCAAGGATCAACTGAAGAGGTTATTGATGCAAGAAATTGTCTAAAACGTTTTGGTGATATAGATAGCGCATCTTCCACAGACAGTTATTTGTTTGAAGGACAGCCGGTTAAAACAGGGGATGTAGAATTTTTTAATACCGTTGTAAGTGACAAGCGTTCCACCCGAAGTCAGAACCTAATCTTAAGAAAGGCGGGCTTTTTGTAACTTTAATGTGCTGTTTTCTTTTTTTTTTTATCATTTCATTAGAGACCGACTTCAATTCTAAACGAATCGATCTTAAATGAATGATTCCCCCGTAAAACTTGTTTTGAATTCGAGTCACGTTCATTTTGGGAGGTTTTAACCGTTCCTCACAGGATTAATTGGTTCATTATCTCCGCTAATTTACTGTCTGTGAATTAATTTTGAAATGGCATAAAATTGCAAGCTTTTAACCTGTATACAGCCGCCCGCGAGCTTCGAGAAAAATCGACAGGAGGTAGCCGTACACTGGTTTTAGTTTCACTTCATAGCTTAACTCGGCTCCAACTTAACTCAACTTCAACACACGCACACAACCAACTGTTAGTAGAACATCTTTGACGGTGTTTGATAAACTGTAGAAATATAATATAAAAGAAATACCGCTTGACAGTCAAAAGGAGGCGTATTGGTTAATTGGTTATTTTGAATGACGAAACGCCTTGTTCCAGATTCAAACATTGCCACCGGACTCTCTCATCTTTGTTAACTTGTCTCTAGTCTTATCATAATTTTCTACTCAACCACCCTTTGCAGAAAACAAGAGTCGTCCCAGTTTCTCTGAGCTACCTGCTTTGGCTTTAATTGTTTTCCACATCCGATGTCAATCGTTAAATACTGTTGTGCCAAGATAGAGCTGACTCCAGTAAGCACGGCATTATATTTTGTTTAATACCTCCTTTACGGAAATAAAGGAGCAAAAAGGAAAACTACGCTTCTTAGTTTACAGTTCCAACCAACAAGTTTTGCGAGTTTGCAGGGAATTCATGGGAAAAATTAAACGTCCTGAGGGAGTGCACATTAAAGAAATTCTCATGACTGACTGTCAACATATGCAAACTGGAAAATTTTAAATCAAATCAAAAAAGTTGTTGAAGTTTGATACCCGTCAAAAGTTTTAATTAACAAAAGAAAACAGCTTGACAACTGAGAAGGCGTATTGGCTAAAAGGTTATTTCATTTCCTAGGGAATGACGAGGCATAAGCCAGAAGTATTACACGTACACCATAAATAGAGTAAACAGAGTACCGTTTGCTTTTAACAAGCAACACGAAGTTGTGGGAGAAGCGAAAGAGCTATTAGAAGTCTGCAAAGATGAACACAACGATGAACGGATCAAGCTGTCCCAGCCCATTGAATCCAACAGCAGCAAAAATTGGAAAAACTGTGGCTTACTGCCTGATCTTTGTAGCTTCGCTGGTCGGCAATTCGTTTATAGGAATAGTTGTTTATAAGACGCAAACATTAAGAAAACCGATAAATTATTTCATCGTCAACATGGCCATGTCCGACCTGCTATATCCAATATTTCTGATTCCGTTGGATCTAACTGAGATGTACGTGGAATCCTGGCTCATCTGTGGTTTTTTTGGCCTAGCCTTGTGTAAACTGCTCCGATTCTTAGCAGATATCTCCATAATTGTGTCTATTCAGAGCCTGGTTCTGCTAGCAGTGGACAGATTTGAAGCAGTTGTATTTCCTCTCCGTTCTCCTCTCGTTAGTTCAAAGATGTGCCCCTTCTTCATTCTCGCCACGTGGATCGTAGCAATCGCAGCCTTGTCTCCGTATTTATCCACCTTCAAACTTGTTGAAAACCAAGGGAATCTGGAGTGCCTGTCTTATTGGAATGAAGCCTTTGGAGAGTCCTCGTCTGTTGCTAATTACTTTTTAGCCTTATATGTTGTATTTCTTTATGCCTCCATCGCCTTGTTAGTCGTACTATACTCCATCATTGTTTTTACGCTTAAGTCACAGAAGATTCCAGGTGAACAATCGGTCAACGCTGAGCAACAACGCGCGGAAAGAAACAGAAACGTGCTGAAGATGGCCATTGCTATCGTGGTAGGGTTTGTTCTTTGCTGGGTACCCTGGAGTATTAGCAACTTACTAACTCTCTTTGCGTGGGAATGGAATAGAACATTGCCCTGTGGACTCTATCTCTACCACGATATTGCTTTCTTTATTTCTCTCTTAAGTTGTGCCATCAACCCTTGCATTTGTTTCACATTCTGTGGAAATTATCGTCAGGGACTTAAGAGACTCCTGAAGTGTTCATATTCATTTCTCCATCTAGGGGATAAATCCGAACTCAAAATTGACCAGCTCCCAGTTGGCTTGATAGCTCAGTTGGTTAGAGCGCTGCACCGGTATCGCAGAGGTCATGGGTTCGATTCCCGTTCAAGCCTGAATTTTTTCAGGTTTCTCCTTTTCAACTGCTTAAGTTGAAACAGCTTCACTGCGATAATCTTCATATAATTCTTTATAAGAGAGTTGTTGAACGCGTTTTCAGCCGTTCTTTGAAATTTCTCTGTGAAGCCGTTTTTTTTTTTGTTATTGTGAAACCTCTACCTGTGATTCCCTTTATTTAGAAGTTTCACTAAGATTCGCCGTCGAAGAAGATCAATAAAGTAAGATAAGGTAATTCGTTTGCGACGAGGTTGTATTTTATTGCGAAACCCTTCTGCATTTCCCGAGAGTGTCAAGTAAAATAAAAAAAGCTTATGCTTCCCGGCTTAATATTTTTCCGTCTTCAACGCCGTGTTCTGACTGTATCGATGCCGTTTTATCTTCCATGTTAGAATCATCAGTTTTTATATTAAGAGGTAATATACACAAAAGCATAGTTTCAAAATAAATTGCTTTGTTTTTTCCAGCAGGCTGACCCTGTGCCATATTTTGTTTGTTATGCATTTATCATTTTGTTTGATCCTAGTGAGCACTCATCGAATCACGTTCTCGGGTTTATTCCCCCAACAAGCTTTCAGTACAGTTTTGTTTGAATTCTGTTTTCCTCGATCTTGTGAATTGAAACTGAACACAAGTTATTCTTTTCTCTCATTGGTACCCAAAGGGAAAGTTTATCTTTACAAACTTAGAACACAGTCTGATGTGTTTGTTTTCTTTTGCTAAATATTTAATAACACTGCTTAAAAGTTTTGGCAAACACAGGACGAAATGACAGATTTAATGTCACTTAAAGGTTTCTTAAAGATAGAGTAAAGAACGGTTTTCTGTTTCTTTAAGTGTATCTTAAACACATTAAATGTTTATTTCCTTCATCTTTAAGACATTCACTTAAAACACTTAATGAACCATTTACATGCCATTTAAGCAGTGTTCTTAAAGGGACAGTATAGAGTTTTTTAAGATCCTTTAAGTGACAACTTAAAGGACAGGATATAATCCTTTAAGAGGAACTGTGTCCTTAAATGTTAAGTAAATGGTAAGGAAAGTATCCTTTTCGCATCTTAAATTGAAATTATAAAGGACCAGTAAAGAGTGTTTTAAGACCCTTTAAGTGACAACTTTAAGGACAGGATTGAATTCTTTAAGAGGCCATGTCACCTTAAATGTTAACTAAATGTTAAGGAAAGTATTCTTTAAGTATCTTTAATTTCAAATTAAAGACAGGAAATGAAATCATATGAACAGGAAATTCCGTTTAATCGCCTTTAAGTGACAAATTAAAGGGACAGAATACATATTCTAGCATCATTTTCTTGTTCTTGTTTTGCAATTACTGCCAATTTGTATATTAACTACACATTCGATGTAAATGAATTATCACCCCACATATGAGAGAAAAACAAATACATGAACAACTTTTCACTTACAAACATAAACTTTTTTATTGTTTCCTTTCAAGCTACTTAATGTTCTACAAAGGAACGTAACACACTGTAAAGTGGTATAAATTCTCTACAAGTAACATTAAAATCAGAGTTCTGTAAAATATATATCATTTTAACAATCAACAGTAGCTTTTTCTCTATAAGATAAAAATTGTAATTTAAAATGGACTTTAACAAAATATTCAAGATTCAAATTTCCTTAGATAAAAATTGAAATTCAAAATGGAGTTACATGTATATCACTTAATATTCTTAATATTCACATTTCTACCGTGGCTGACGAAGTTTGGTTGGTCCGGACGAAATATTCCACTTCAACAGTTTTTAATTTTTATTACGCTCTGAGTCAGGAAATATTTTATTATTTTAAAACTCATGTTTCCAGAGCAGGAAAACAATATTTTTGATTGAATCATCAAAAAGTTACTTCACACAGGCACATAAATGCCCCAGTGCATCTGCTGTGTACAGGTAAACAGGTCACCCAAGTACACAACAGATAGATTAGAAACAAAACAATACTGACACCTTTTAAAGCAGCTCGCTTACACTCAAAACAAACAATCATTAAAAAGTTAATTACTTCACACAGGCACATAAATGCCCCAGTGCATCTGCTGTGTACAGGTAAACAGGTCACCCAAGTACACAACAGATAGATTAGAAACAAAACAATACGCACAACCTTCGAAGCTGCTCGCTTCCACTGAAAACAAACAATCATTAAAAATTAAATGTAAAGAAGATCCTCGCAGTTATTAACGCAACTTATGCAGTTGCGAAAAGAAAGCCTGAAAAAAAAATCAGGCTTGCCGGGATTCGAACCCTGACCTCTGCGATACCGGTGCAGCGCTCTAACCAATTGAGCTAACAAGCCAACTGGGAGCTGGTCATTAAATTGGTTCGTAATATACCCGGGAAAGATGAAGATGAAGTTATGAATATATGAAATTCATATATTTGAACTGCGGAATGACTGCGAGGATCTTCTTTACATTTAATTCTTCATTCCGCAGTTCAAATATATGAATTTCATATATTCATAACTTCATAACTTCATAATCATTAAAAAGTTACTTCACACAGGCACATAAATGCCCCAGTGCATCTGCTGTGGACAGGTAAACAGGTCACCCAAGTACACAACAGATAGATTAGAAACAAAACAATACACACAACTTTCGAAGCTGCTCGCTTACACTCAAAACAAACAATCATTAAAAAGTTACTTCACACAGGCACATAAATGCCCCAGTGCATCTGCTGTGTAAAGATAAACAGGTCACCCAAGTACACAACAGATAGATTAGAAACAAAAAAATACTCACAACTTTCGAAGCTGCTCGCTTACACTCAAAACAAACAATCTTTAAAAAGTTAGTTCACACAGGCAGATAAATGCCCCAGTGCATCTGCTGTGTACAGGTAAACAGGTCACCCAAGTACACAACACATAGATTAGAAACAAAACAATACTTACAACTATCGAAGCTCCTCGCTTACACTCAAAACAAACAATCATTAAAAAGTTACTTCACACAGGCACATAAAAGCCCCAGTGCATCTGCTGTGTACAGGTAAACAGGTCACCCAAGTACACAACAGATAGATTAGAAACAAAACAATATTCACAACTTTCAAAGCAGCTCGCTTACACTCAAAACAAACAAGCATTAAAAAGTTACTTCACACAGGCACATAAATGCCCCAGTGCATCTGCTGTGTACAGGTAAACAGGTCACCCAAGTACACAACATATAGATTAGAAACAAAACAATATTCACAACTTTCGAAGCTGCTTGCTTACACTCAAAACAAACAATCATTAAAAAGTTTGTTCACACAGGCACATAAATGCCCCAGTGCATCTGCTGTGTACAGGTAAACAGGTCACCCAAGTACACAACAGATAGATTAGAAACAAAACAATACACACAACTTTCGAAGCTGCTCGCTTACACTCAAAACAAACAATCATTAAAAAGTTACTTCACGCAGGCACATAAATGCCCCAGTGCATCTGCTGTGTACAGGTAAACAGGTAACCCAAGTACACAACAGATAGATTAGAAACAAAACAATACACACAACTTTCGAACCTGCTCGCTTACACTCAAAACAAACAATCATTAAAAAGTTACTTCACACAGGCACATAAATGCCCCAGTGCATCTGCTGTGTACAGGTAAACAGGTCACCCAAGTACACAACAGATAGATTAGAAACAAAACAATACTCACAACTTTCGAAGCTGCTTACTTACACTCAAAACAAACAATCATTAAAAAGTTACTTCACACAGGCACATAAATGCCCCAGTGCATCTGCTGTGTACAGGTAAACAGGTCACCCAAGTACACAACAGATAGATTAGAAACAAAACAATACTCACAACTTTCGAAGCTGCTTACTTACACTCAAAACAAACAATCATTAAAAAGTTACTTCACACAGGCACATAAATGCCCAAGTGCATCTGCTGTGTACAGGTAAACAGGTAACCCAAGTACACAACAGATAGATTAGAAACAAAACAATACACACAACTTTCGAAGCTGCTCGCTTACACTCAAAACAAACAATCATTAAAAAGTTACTTCACACAGGCACATAAATGCCCCAGTGCATCTGCTGTGTACAGGTAAACAGGTCACCCACGTACACAACAGATAGATTAGAAACAAAACAATACTTACAACTATCGAAGCTCCTCGCTTACACTCAAAACAAACAATCATTAAAAAGTTACTTCACACAGGCACATAAATGCCCCAGTGCATCTGCTGTGCACAGGTAAACAGGTCACCCAAGTACACAACAGATAGATTAGAAACAAAACAATATTCACAACTTTCAAAGCAGCTCGCTTACACTCAAAACAAACAAGCATTAAAAAGTTACTTCACACAGGCACATAAATGCCCCAGTGCATCTGCTGTGTACAGGTAAACAGGTCACCCAAGTACACAACATATAGATTAGAAACAAAACAATATTCACAACCTTCGAAGCTGCTTGCTTACACTCAAAACAAACAATCATTAAAAAGTTTGTTCACACAGGCACATAAATGCTTCAGTGCATCTGCTGTGTACAGGTAAACAGGTCACCCAAGTACACAACAGATAGATTAGAAACAAAACAATACACACAACTTTCGAAGCTGCTCGCTTACACTCAAAACAAACAATCATTAAAAAGTTAGTTCACACAGGCAGATAAATGCCCCAGTGCATCTGCTGTGTACAGGTAAACAGGTCACCCAAGTACACAACACATAGATTAGAAACAAAACAATACACACAACTTTCGAAGCTGCTCGCTTACACAAAAAACAAAAAATCATTAAAAGGTTAGTTCACACAGGCACATAAATGCCCCAGTGCATCTGCTGTGTACAGGTAAACAGGTCACCCAAGTACACAACAGATAGATTAGAAACAAAACAATAGTCACAACTTTTAAAGCAGCTCGCTTACACACAAAACAAACAATCATTAAAAAGTTACTTCACACAGGCACATAAATGCCCCAGTGCATCTGCTGTGTACAGGTAAACAGGTCACCCAAGTACACAAAAGATAGATTAGAAACAAAACAATACACACAACTTTCGAAAGCTGCTCGCTTACACTCAAAACAAACAATCATTAAAAAGTTACTTCACACAGGCACATAAATGCCCCAGTGCATCTGCTGTGTACAGGTAAACAGGTCACCCAAGTACACAACAGATAGATTAGAAACAAAACAATACTCACAACTTTCGAAGCTTCTCACTTACACTCAAAACAAACAATCATTAAAAAGTTACTTCACACAGGCACATAAATGCCCCAGTGCATCTGCTGTGTACAGGTAAACAGGTCACCCAAGTACACAACAGATAGATTAGAAACAAAACAATACTCACAACTTTCGAAGCTTCTCACTTACACTCAAAACAAACAATCATTAAAAAGTTACTTCACACAGGCACATAAATGCCCCAGTGCATCTGCTGTGTACAGGTAAACAGGTCACCCAAGTACACAACAGATAGATTAGAAACAAAACAATACTCACAACTTTCGAAGCTGCTCACTTACACTCAAAACAATCAATCATTAAAAAGTTACTTCATGCAGGCACATAAATGCCCCAGTGCATCTGCTGTGTACAGGTAAACAGGTAACCCAAGTACACAACAGATAGATTAGAAACAAAACAATACACACAACTTTCGAAGCTCCTCGCTTACACTCAAAACAAACAATCATTAAAAAGTTACTTCACACAGGCACATAAATGCCCCAGTGCATCTGCTGTGTACAGGTAAACAGGTCACCCAAGTACACAACAGATAGATTAGAAACAAAACAATACACACAACTTTCGAAGCTGCTCGCTTACACTCAAAACAAACAATCATTAAAAAGTTACTTCACACAGGCACATAAATGCCCCAGTGCATCTGCTGTGTACAGGTAAACAGGTCACCCAAGTACACAACAGATAGATTAGAAACAAAACAATACTCACAACTTTCGAAGCTGCTCGCTTACACTCAAAACAAACAATCATTAAAAAGTTACTTCACACAGGCACATAAATGCCCCAGTGCATCTGCTGTGTACAGGTAAACAGGTCACCCACGTACACAACAGATAGATTAGAAACAAAACAATACTTACAACTATCGAAGCTCCTCGCTTACACTCAAAACAAACAATCATTAAAAAGTTACTTCACACAGGCACATAAATGCCCCAGTGCATCTGCTGTGCACAGGTAAACAGGTCACCCAAGTACACAACAGATAGATTAGAAACAAAACAATATTCACAACTTTCAAAGCAGCTCGCTTACACTCAAAACAAACAAGCATTAAAAAGTTACTTCACACAGGCACATAAATGCCCCAGTGCATCTGCTGTGTACAGGTAAACAGGTCACCCAAGTACACAACATATAGATTAGAAACAAAACAATATTCACAACTTTCAAAGCAGCTCGCTTACACTCAAAACAAACAATCATTAAAAAGTTTGTTCACACAGGCACATAAATGCTTCAGTGCATCTGCTGTGTACAGGTAAACAGGTCACCCAAGTACACAACAGATAGATTAGAAACAAAACAATACACACAACTTTCGAAGCTGCTCGCTTACACTCAAAACAAACAATCATTAAAAAGTTACTTCACACAGGCACATAAATGCCCAAGTGCATCTGCTGTGTACAGGTAAACAGGTCACCCAAGTACACAACAGATAGATTAGAAACAAAACAATACTCACAACTTTCGAAGCTGCTCGCTTACACTCAAAACAAACAATCATTAAAAAGTTAGTTCACACAGGCAGATAAATGCCCCAGTGCATCTGCTGTGTACAGGTAAACAGGTCACCCAAGTACACAACACATAGATTAGAAACAAAACAATACACACAACTTTCGAAGCTGCTCGCTTACACAAAAAACAAAAAATCATTAAAAGGTTAGTTCACACAGGCACATAAATGCCCCAGTGCATCTGCTGTGTACAGGTAAACAGGTCACCCAAGTACACAACAGATAGATTAGAAACAAAACAATAGTCACAACTTTTAAAGCAGCTCGCTTACACACAAAACAAACAATCATTAAAAAGTTACTTCACACAGGCACATAAATGCCCCAGTGCATCTGCTGTGTACAGGTAAACAGGTCACCCAAGTACACGAAAGATAGATTAGAAACAAAACAATACACACAACTTTCGAAAGCTGCTCGCTTACACTCAAAACAAACAATCATTAAAAAGTTACTTCACACAGGCACATAAATGCCCCAGTGCATCTGCTGTGTACAGGTAAACAGGTCACCCAAGTACACAACAGATAGATTAGAAACAAAACAATACTCACAACTTTCGAAGCTTCTCACTTACACTCAAAACAAACAATCATTAAAAAGTTACTTCACACAGGCACATAAATGCCCCAGTGCATCTGCTGTGTACAGGTAAACAGGTCACCCAAGTACACAACAGATAGATTAGAAACAAAACAATACTCACAACTTTCGAAGCTTCTCACTTACACTCAAAACAAACAATCATTAAAAAGTTACTTCACACAGGCACATAAATGCCCCAGTGCATCTGCTGTGTACAGGTAAACAGGTCACCCAAGTACACAACAGATAGATTAGAAACAAAACAATACACACAACTTTCGAAGCTGCTCGCTTACACTCAAAACAAACAATCATTAAAAAGTTACTTCACACAGGCACATAAATGCCCCAGTGCATCTGCTGTGTACAGGTAAACAGGTCACCCAAGTACACAACAGATAGATTAGAAACAAAACAATACTCACAACTTTCGAAGCTTCTCACTTACACTCAAAACAAACAATCATTAAAAAGTTACTTCACACAGGCACATAAATGCCCCAGTGCATCTGCTGTGTACAGGTAAACAGGTCACCCAAGTACACAACAGATAGATTAGAAACAAAACAATACTCACAACTTTCGAAGCTTCTCACTTACACTCAAAACAAACAATCATTAAAAAGTTACTTCACACAGGCACATAAATGCCCCAGTGCATCTGCTGTGTACAGGTAAACAGGTCACCCAAGTACACAACAGATAGATTAGAAACAAAACAATACTCACAACTTTCGAAGCTGCTCACTTACACTCAAAACAATCAATCATTAAAAAGTTACTTCACGCAGGCACATAAATGCCCCAGTGCATCTGCTGTGTACAGGTAAACAGGTAACCCAAGTACACAACAGATAGATTAGAAACAAAACAATACACACAACTTTCGAAGCAGCTCGCTTAGACTGAAAACAAACAATCATTAAAAAGTTACTTGACACAGGCACATAAATGCCCCAGTGCATCTGCTGTGTACAGGTAAACAGGTCACCCAAGTACACAACAGATAGATTAGAAACAAAACAATACTCACAACTTTCGAAGCTTCTCACTTACACTCAAAACAAACAATCATTAAAAAGTTACTTCACACAGGCACATAAATGCCCCAGTGCATCTGCTGTGTACAGGTAAACAGGTCACCCAAGTACACAACAGATAGATTTGAAACAAAACAATACTCACAACTTTCGAAGCTGCTCACTTACACTCAAAACAAACAATCATTAAAAAGTTACTTCACACAGGCACATAAATGCCCCAGTGCATCTGCTGTGTACAGGTAAACAGGTCACCCAAGTACACAACAGATAGATTTGAAACAAAACAATACTCACAACTTTCGAAGCTGCTTGCTTACACTCAAAACAAACAATCATTAAAAAGTTTGTTCACACAGGCACATAAATGCCCCAGTGCATCTGCTGTGTACAGGTAAACAGGTCACCCAAGTACACAACAGATAGATTAGAAACAAAACAATACTCACAACTTTCGAAGCTTCTCACTTACACTCAAAACAAACAATCATTAAAAAGTTACTTCACACAGGCACATAAATGCCCCAGTGCATCTGCTGTGTACAGGTAAACAGGTCACCCAAGTACACAACAGATAGATTAGAAACAAAACAATACTCACAACTTTCGAAGCTGCTCACTTACACTCAAAACAATCAATCATTAAAAAGTTACTTCACGCAGGCACATAAATGCCCCAGTGCATCTGCTGTGTACAGGTAAACAGGTAACCCAAGTACACAACAGATAGATTAGAAACAAAACAATACACACAACTTTCGAAGCTGCTCGCTTACACTCAAAACAAACAATCATTAAAAAGTTACTTCACACAGGCACATAAATGCCCCAGTGCATCTGCTGTGTACAGGTAAACAGGTCACCCAAGTACACAACAGATAGATTTGAAACAAAACAATACTCACAACTTTCGAACCTGCTCACTTACACTCAAAACAAACAATCATTAAGTTACTTCACGCAGGCACATAAATGCCCCAGTGCATCTGCTGTGTACAGGTAAACAGGTAACCCAAGTACACAACAGATAGATTAGAAACAAAACAATACACACAACTTTCGAAGCTGCTCGCTTACACTCAAAACAAACAATCATTAAAAAGTTACTTCACACAGGCACATAAATGCCCCAGTGCATCTGCTGTGTACAGGTAAACAGGTCACCCAAGTACACAACAGATAGATTAGAAACAAAACAATATTTACAACTTTCGAAGCAGCTCGCTTAGACTGAAAACAAACAATCATTAAAAAGTTACTTGACACAGGCACATAAATGCCCCAGTGCATCTGCTGTGTACAGGTAAACAGGTCACCCAAGTACACAACAGATAGATTAGAAACAAAACAATACTCACAACTTTCGAAGCTTCTCACTTACACTCAAAACAAACAATCATTAAAAAGTTACTTCACACAGGCACATAAATGCCCCAGTGCATCTGCTGTGTACAGGTAAACAGGTCACCCAAGTACACAACAGATAGATTTGAAACAAAACAATACTCACAACTTTCGAAGCTGCTCACTTACACTCAAAACAAACAATCATTAAAAAGTTACTTCACACAGGCACATAAATGCCCCAGTGCATCTGCTGTGTACAGGTAAACAGGTCACCCAAGTACACAACAGATAGATTTGAAACAAAACAATACTCACAACTTTCGAAGCTGCTTGCTTACACTCAAAACAAACAATCATTAAAAAGTTTGTTCACACAGGCACATAAATGCCCCAGTGCATCTGCTGTGTACAGGTAAACAGGTCACCCAAGTACACAACAGATAGATTAGAAACAAAACAATACTCACAACTTTCGAAGCTTCTCACTTACACTCAAAACAAACAATCATTAAAAAGTTACTTCACACAGGCACATAAATGCCCCAGTGCATCTGCTGTGTACAGGTAAACAGGTCACCCAAGTACACAACAGATAGATTAGAAACAAAACAATACTCACAACTTTCGAAGCTTCTCACTTACACTCAAAACAAACAATCATTAAAAAGTTAATTCACACAGGCACATAAATGCCCCAGTGCATCTGCTGTGTACAGGTAAACAGGTCACCCAAGTACACAACAGATAGATTAGAAACAAAACAATACTCACAACTTTCGAAGCTGCTTACTTACACTCAAAACAAACAATCATTAAAAAGTTACTTCACACAGGCACATAAATGCCCCAGTGCATCTGCTGTGTACAGGTAAACAGGTAACCCAAGTACACAACAGATAGATTAGAAACAAAACAATACACACAACTTTCGAAGCTGCTCGCTTACACTCAAAACAAACAATCATTAAAAAGTTACTTCACACAGGCACATAAATGCCCCAGTGCATCTGCTGTGTACAGGTAAACAGGTCACCCAAGTACACAACAGATAGATTAGAAACAAAACAATATTCACAACTTTCGAAGCAGCTCGCTTACACTGAAAACAAACAATCATTAAAAAGTTACTTCACACAGGCACATAAATGCCCCAGTGCATCTGCTGTGTACAGGTAAACAGGTCACCCAAGTACACAACAGATAGATTAGAAACAAAACAATACTCACAACTTTCGAAGCTGCTCGCTTACACTCAAAAGAAACAATCATTAAAAAGTTACTTCACACAGGCACATAAATACCCCAGTGCATCTGCTGTGTATGGGTAAACAGGTCACCCAAGTATACAACTTTTATACTACTGGTAGCTTTCAAAGACATGAAAAAGGCCCCTCCCTCATTACTTTCTTCACTCTCCTTTTTTGGTAGTGTCTTGACTGCATAGTTTTTAAATTTTGTTAAATTTATATTTCCTTAAGCTCCTGGCTCTCCGAAGGAATTTCTTTGATGACAAAGACCAACTTGTCATCTTCTTCTTCTGTCTCGTCTGAGGACATGTAAAGCTGCCATCTTTCCTTTTAAATTTGTGCTCCACTTCTTTGCTTTATCCAAGGCAATAATCCTCCTGGCATTTTCTGCAGCACAAAAGTAAGAAAGGTTTTAAAAGCTGTAAAAAATCAACACTTACAATTCTGGAGGGTAAGGCTAGTGTTTCTTTGAAGTTCTTACATGGCTGTGTGTTGGGACAATGTAACAATGAAGCCCAATCCTGGAGACACAGAGTGGCTCAGTCACCGGTACACCTGTAAATAAGGAAACCTTGTCATTATGGAAGGATTACAGTCAAGTTTTTGCCTTTGTCTGCAAACAATAAGCACTAAGATCTTATATTATAAACTGAGCCTTTGTAATAAGCTGAAGTGCATCTTCAATCAAAACTAATAATTTCAAAGCTGAATCCAATAATTATTTAATTAGTATAAATGTTCTCACAACATGCACACTTGTACTATTCCTGGTGAAAATCGTATACAGGACTGGACTGTTTTAGCTCTTTCCCTGGTTCTTAAATGACAATACACCTTATGAACACCTGCTATGGACACTAATTACACACATTGTATCTTTTAATTACAGTAGCTCATGACACATATGTCACCATGCTCTATGGACACCTGCTGGCGAGGAAAACAGACACTTTTCTCTGACCAACGTGAAAATTTAAGTTTTCTCTTATATCAACCATCCATAGCAGTAGACCACAATTAAAATGAATTATTTTCATATTTAAAATAAGAAAAAAAAAGACTGTTGCTTTTGACTGACATTTTCTCTTGAGGTTCAGACAAACAGACTGAATATTGTTCAATCCCATCAAGTGACATTAAAATTTTTATGGCAACATTGTCACTTTGGCCAGTCTGTTGTACATACTAACAGAACATGCTGATATCTATGCATGAGCTACTGTTTTAGTGGGGACAGAAGAATTGCAATTACTGTCTGTTATGAGTGTCCGTATAAAGCAAGTGTCTGTAAAGTGAGATTCCACAGTTTCTTTAGTAGCAGATGGTAATTGCCGGCTCATCAGTTTTCAATGCAAGGGATAACAATGATCTTTACCTCTCTCCAAAGGAATCACCAGTAGCATCTTGTTTTCTCTGCAAAGTGAGAAACATATTTTTACCAAATATGGGGTAACACTAAATGTCTACTGAATTTAAAAACTTAAAGTAGTCCAGAGGTCACTGAGTGTGTCAGCTGATTTTCATCAATTAAGCCCAGCCTTGATTTCTACCACTCACTCGGGTAAGGCTTTCCTCCCCGAGAAAAAGGATGGTATCTCTTGATAACATAACATTAATTACATGCACAGAACACGAAAATCATTTCACACATTATGATACATTTGTAATTCTGCTCTTCAGTAATCACTGAATTTCTAACTCTCTGATTGGCAATTGTACACTGGTTAACTGTATCTGCAAATAACTCTGCATCCCCGGGATCGGTAAATGAATTGACCAATGAAGCTGTTATCACATACAAGTCATGTAACTATATGTACATGTATTTATCAACAGCTACCAAACAATCAATTTTAAAACTGCAGTCAAAGGGTTCTGACTGATTATTTGATGGCTGTCAATATGCCTTCTGTAAAATAATTAATAGCTAGTACACATGAATGATTGTTTACAAGAAGTTCAGTCAGGCTATTTTAATATAAGCCAGTGACCTTGTACAAATTCATTGGCTGAATCTCTTGCAAACAGCTACCACTCATACTTGTTGTCATTCAGAGGAAAGAGAGCAGCTTTGTACTCATCGCCAGGTAAAATTCCCGGATGGAGCTATTAGACGGGTTACATAAACTTTCATTTTCTGACTAAAGCACCACATCGCACTCTCTGTGTTTATGGAAACAGTTGAATATAATTATAACTGATGTATGGGGCTGTGTGGATTTTACCCATAAATGGCGGTAGTCTGCTTAAATGCACATTAAACAGGCCAAAGGTCAGTCAAAATAACGAATCTTATACTCACCGATCGCGACATGTTGGAGGGACGTGACATTGCGATGCAGAAGGTACGGAAGATAGTCAAGATGTGTGTTTTCTTCCTCGTATCTCTCATTGAATTTTAGCTCCACTCGAAGTTTCCGATCCTCAGTGAACAGAACGTCTCCATTCTCCACCGTAAGCTCCCAAAGAAACGTTGGCGAACTTTTAAAACACTTCGCTGTTTGAAAATCGATTTAATGCGCGCGCGTATTAAATCTATGCAACGTATTTTGGCGCTCAAAATACTAACTGCACCGGGAGTGGGAGGGGAAAATTGTTCATCCCATCACCGTACTATTATCAGGACTCACCTTGCAAAAATGTTTATTGTTACAGCTTTTTCAAATAAGAAATTATCAGGATATGTTTTTACTATGAAAGAGTGTGCAAATTAAGTCATTAAATAGCCATAACTGACTTAACCGGTCGACTAATGTCCCACCCCCAGACAGTCGATTCGCATGTCGACAGTACAACCAGTCAGCGGATGCAATTTAGCGCGCCAAATGCGCCAAAGCGGGCAAAGAAATCGCCAGGGAATCTTCAAAGAATGGATGAGTGGACGATTTTCACGAGAAAAACAAAACAAATTGACGTTGTTAAGCATGGCGAGAATAAACACAGGAAATACGATGAACGGGATGAAGCGGAGGCGTCGAGAACAAAACAAGACAAACCGAAAGCACTGCACTGCAATTGTTTATCATTATTAGTTTTGAAAGTCGGGTTGTTGTTGAGATTTTATTATTCTATCTGTCTTGTCTTTGGGTGACATTCAGTTGACTCTTTTAGTGATATTGCATGCGGCTTGTAATGTTGACAGCCTTGCCCTAGGACACCTTCTTAAATCATTTTGTTGCCACACAAACAAAGTACACTACGCGACTAAAACTGAGTGAATTGAAAAGGAAAAGATGTGTTTCCTTTAAATGGGATTTAAGTGATGTCACTTAAATATTGTCTTTTATTTCCTTGCCTTTAAGTGGAAACTTAAAGGATTATTAAATGGATTTACAAGGGAAAATAATAACATGTTTCTTTAAGGAATTTAAGTGCCGGCTCTTAATTCTGGTAAGACATTTACCTAGCTTTAATATCCAAAGTAAAGCTTATTAATGGTTTTGATCGATTTAAAATAACTTTACTGGAAGACTTAAACACACAGTTTTTCAAGTAAGGTTGTGAACTAAATTTAAGTTATCTTAAATGCTCTTAAAGACATATTAAAGCATGATACTAACTTTAAGTCATGTAAGAGTCTTTAATTGTAAAATTAAAGATTTTTTGACTCTTTAAATGATCTTTATTTTTTTCGTAAAGACAAGTAAATCTATCATTTCGTCCTGTGAAAGGAACCATATTTTAAGAATTTATCGGGGCTGCTCTGGCCTTTACGAAAATCTAAGATTACTCTTTATTATAAACTCTTTTTTTAACTTTGGTATCGGTTCTCCATGCTGATGAAACTTCATATATTTTTCGTAGGTATGCCCCTTCTAGTGGCTTTTAACAAAAACCTTATCCTCCCAAATTCATTGATATTAATCGCTCCAAAATTAGAATTTTTCTAACTAAACATATGTTGTATTTCTTTGCTCCCACATCGCCACCGGCACACTCTACTCCATCATCATATCGTTATCAAGTTCAAGTCATGATTATTCCAGGCGAGAAATCGGTCAACGCTGAGCACTGAAAACGCTCGAAAAGAAACAGAAACGTGCTAAAGATGGCCATTGCTGTCGTGGTAGGTTTTGTTCTTTGCTGGGTACCCTGGAGTACCCTGGAGGCTATCTGTTCTCTTACATAAATTAACGCATTTTGTAGAACACTCCAGCCAAAACTTCAGATTTCGAATAAAAAGGTTAGAAAACTAAAGTAGCCGGATGATTTCCAAGGAACAACATTTTGTACAAACCAGACATTTATAGTTAAATGAATAGTATAACCTCCAAAAAATTGTAAATATGCCGTAATAATGTGTATTAATGTTGAAAAACTTAGCTGAGCGGTTTTGAACTGATCAAACCTGACTCACCTGAAATCTATCGGGGGGGAAGGGGGGGGGGAGGAACGACTTCAATAGCTGCAAAATGTTTATGTGCAAAATCTGCATGTATTTGTTGAGTGTTAAAAGCTGATTTAACGCAACCCATTTGTCCCTCAGCAGATATGTCTATTTTAGGAAAATGCCAATTTTGCATAGCTATATTAAAGCTTAAAAGTGAATTGCCCGTAAAGATTTTTCGATAACGTTTAAGTACAATCCTTTGGATCTTTTGGGCAATGCAGATCAACCGGTTCTGATAGCAGTAGGCAGATTTGGAGCCGTGGTATTTCCTCTTCACCTATCATCAGTTTAAAGCTGTGCCCCTTCTTCATTCCCACAACGTGGATCGTCGCAATGGCTGTCTACTCTCCGTATTTGTTCGCCCTCAAAGTTGTTAAATACTCAGGAAAACGGAAGTGCCAGGTTAGGTAGAATGATGTCTTTCGAGAGTTCTCGTCCCTTGCTAGTTACTTCGTATCCTCATATGTTGTGTTTGCGGGAACAATGGGAGCTTGCGTAATCACGTCACGTTTTATTTTGAATCAGATGAATAAGAACAGCCTATGAAGTCATCGAAAATAATGTGTTCCTTCGCTGGGTATACGCTAATAGTGAGATTCCACAGCATTTTGTTCATGAGATCTAGACAATAGCCTATGACGTCCTCGACATTAATATTTCCCCACAAATTGATGAGGTTCCCCTGCAAAAAAAAAAAAGGTCCAATTTCAAGAATCGTATACTACTCGGTTAAGACTGACAGGGATGCTGAAGAAATCGATCGTGCTAGAGAAGATGAGGATAAGAGTCCATCCAATATACAGGAAGTCTGTCACAAGTTATTTCTGGAGCAACTGCACCCAGCATTTATTGTTTTTAAAACATGAATGGTTAAGTCGTCAACTAAACGAATCAAACGCGACTCTTGCGGGTTGCTTACCACTAAAATCCGCCAAAGTCGTGTCAACGGCCAACATTATCACCCGAAACTACTCTTATCGGATCTGTTTTTAATTTAAAAACAAAGCTCAGGATGAGAAAGTAAACGCCTGCTGGCGGTGGTACGGGAAAGGCAGGCATAGCGTGCGGACTCTCCAATCTTTATTTTCTCGTCTCTAGTCTTTAGATAATTTTCTTTTTCTATCACGGTTTTTTTTTTCAAATACCCTTTGTAGAAAAAAAAAACATTTCAGTTTCTTTCAGCGAACAGGTGGTCTGGCTTCAATTGTTTTCTACATTCACTGACAATCGTTAAAGTGTATATGACACGAAATTTTTTCCTTCGGTTTTCGAGAGTCTGATGTGTATAAAAAACGATTCTAAACTTAAAACCTGTCTAAAATTTTTAAAAACCTCTTTTTTCGCGGGCAAAAGACGCTATTCAGTTTCACTTAAAAACTGTCCCGGGGACTGGGACCGAAATTACCGTATTGTGACGTCAATTGACTTGATTGCGTTCCCGCGAACGCAGTGTTTTTGTTACAAATCGCCTCAAAATGTTGACATTGTTCAGCAGTATCGGGGATCTTTTCGAAACTTCCAAGACCTACAGTGAGAAAGAACAAGTAGGAGAAAAAATAGAGCTGTTTTAGGTCTTATTAAACCAGACGACGACGAACATTTGGGATGTCTTCTCTTCTTTCGTACTGTGGTGAGGATGCTGATCTCAAAGTCGATGATTTATCCTGACTGTACATCAGTGGAAGCACCTCAGTTGTGAAATTTCTTTGTTGAGTTCTTTTAGGGTTTATTAAGAACATCAAAGCCCTTGTGTTCACATAATCAGCTTACTGTTTCCATCAACCTAAGAAGAACCGAAAGTGCCGATTGTTTTGATGTTTTAATACCGCGAGAATGTCGTCGTTCTTATAGAGAGTGCGCTGGATTTTCGATTCATTTCAATTTAAGAACGAGTTCCCAGAGTTTATTCCTAGCCGGGCATTAGTTTCAGTGGTTTCTGCAGCAACCAAAGTGTTTTTACAGAGTGTAGAGAAAAGCCAATGACGAAATCGTTTTGTTGATAATATGGCCATACGCGAGGGTTGTCCAATACTCCGACAAATTTATGCATGGCATTGTATTGTATTCACTTCACATAACAATACTGTACAAAAGAATAACAATAAAGAATGAAGCAAAACAATAAGAAATTTAACAATGCTGTGCATAAATTTGTCGGAGTATTGGACAAGTATGCCATACGCAATGTACTTCCAGGCCAGAAAAGACATTTATTTCCACTGTCGTGTTATCCTGCAATTAGAATCTATATACGCTTTACTTTAAAAACGGCACTGAAACTGACTTCAGCTCGCATGCTACTTGCCATATCACTGGCTGATTCAGATAATATAGCAGCTTAAGACTGTTGCTATCTAGAGTATCAATATTAGGGTATTAACACTAATATTAATCTTGGCTCAGTAATTTTTCAAACAACTCAGTACCACGAAGCTAAGGCAATGTCACATTTCGCATTAAAATACAGTTAATTTTGTTTTGTTTTGCAGTGGGTATGGGGAAACTGTTCTAAATTGCAAAAATTGCAGAATCGCGCCGCTCCCGTTCTGACTTTCTCTAATTATGACTGCATTACCAGTGAATTATTTCAAAATTTAAAGTGGTCGAAACTTGTCCATCAGCGCGCAGTTAGTAAAGCAATAATGATGCAAAGCATTGTAAATAACACTGCTCCAGAATATCTGACTTCCCGTTTTGTTCGTCGCTGTGATTTAACTAGTTATAACCTTAGAGAGAATGAATACAAGCTTGCTGTTCCGCAACCCCGTACTGAATTTTACAAAAGAAGTCTTTCTTACAGCGGTAGTGTGTTAACAACAACAACAACAAGCTTTATTACCAAATAGAAAAAGGAAATGGAACGGCTTGCCTCTGGAGGTGCGGCAATTGACATCCCCAAGTATATTTAAGGGAAAATTAAGAGACGTAAATTTCGATTGACAAATAATTTAATTAGCGATATTCTGTTTTTACACACGGCCTCCTTGAAAAGCAGGTGTTTTCTTTTCATCTTTATTATTTTAGTTTCTTTTATCTTAGTTTTCAGATTAGTTAGGAAGTTAGTTTTTTTTGTTCTATACTTCAATGTAAATGTATACCTGAAGGAAATACCTTGTTTAAATAAAGTTACCTTACCTTACCTAGAACTGTTATTGAATCACAACCATGTTCATTAGCTTTTAAAATAACTGGTGTCCTTGAGCTTCTTAAATAGCTTTTGGTGTTTCTAATACCACAGAAGGGGAGCGCAGCACATCAAACTCTTCTAAAACTAACAGTTAACTATGAATAAACCAACAAGAATTGACAATTGACGAGTAAATTTGCAAATCAACAGTGGGTCTCCATATTGACTCCTTCTCGAACAATTTTCCTATGAACAATGGGAATCAACCTCAATCTTCATCAATAATAATCATTATTAAGTGGTCAATTACCACAGCATATGTATCGTGATGAGGATCCATACATCCCTTGTAGATAACTGTAGATATTATTTACAGCAGCTCACCCTCCTCCTCCCCCCCCCCTCACACACACACACACACACAAACACACAAACACACACACACACACACACACACACACACATACATACACACACACACACACACACACACACACACACACATACATACACACACACACACAATACAGGTTCCTGACACAGGGCTGGCCCCACAAGCTTAATTTGCTTTATAAGCCTGATTCTGATGGAGAGAGGTGGAAGCCCTGTATGGAGCACCTAAATTAATACCATAGTTAGTAATAAGTGGAGACGGAGTTAAAGCTTGGGGCATTTGTGGCATCCTTAACAACATTGTAAATCACCAGTCAATTTTTATTTACGAATACTGAATTATTGTGTTTGTAACATCATGTCATAGTGTACCTGTTTCATCACAGCCAACAAAGAGTGGCAGCACAACAACAACAACAATTTATCTAAGTATTCCTATACCGGAAGTTTCTAAAATAGTAAATTAAATACAATGTAATGTTTCATTCTTGTTGGCAATAGGTCACAATCATTGCAACAGAAGGAATGTCCTTCTGTCATCTTCAATTTTGATAGTTGATATTTATTGATCTATCAGAACCACCACCAAACATAAAGCAGAAATAATGATTCCATGTTTACTTCATCTGACCAAAAAGCAAGGAGGGGGGGGGGGGGGGTCTGACTGCCCTATGTCAGTATCAACAACCACCCAATCTAGATCACTCGAGGCCTGGATGAGTCTAGCTTAGTTACAGCTGTTGGTATAAACAGGGATTTTTGTTGTTGGCAAGCTGAGGTAAATCAGGTCAGGTCAGGTCGTGGTCATCAGTGAAAAGGGAGGGAATTTTTTTCAGCCTGATTGGTAAAAACCTTGATATGTGCACATAGGATTAAACAAACTCCTAGAAAATGTTTGTCTTCATAAACAAATATAACTGAGTGAGACATTTTCCTGGAATTCTTTAAACAACCTCTTGATTTTCTTTCTATTTTCACTCTAACAACGAGGCATTTACAGCCTCCTCACAGGAAGAGTAAAATAAAATCCTGAACTCTTGTCTTGCTAAAAAGGTGATTTATTTATATAATTAAGTTAAAATCCTTCATCCAGTGCAGTAAGGTTAAGACATTGTATACACAGTCCAGTGTAAAAATGTTATGAGTAGGCGATCGTCGTTGAAATTATACTGATATCATAATGTCTTACTGAAGTCCAGAGAAGAATAAAAACAAATTTCATTTAAGACCGTACTGGTAGCTCTGTTCGCCTGTACAATCGAAAGTCAGACCACGCTATCGTACCTGTCCTGCTTTGCGAATGAAAAGCATTTCTGGGCTTTGCAGTAAAACTTCTTTGCTTACCGAGACAGATGCTTATAAAACAATGCTCGTTCGTAACCATATCTTCAAGTTAAAAACATAGCAAACATCAAAATCTCAAGTAGCCTGAGTGCTTCGAACTTGCATCTCCTTCAACACAATTATTTCGATTCCCTTGTCCCAAAATACTGGATCCAAGGAATGCTGAGTATTTCCCCTCCATTTCGTCAAAAGGAATACGCAAACCATCGCTTATTAGGCGCTTCAGCTACGAGAAACCTTTGCCAACTCTCCCAAGTTCCTTCCACTTTGACGCTATGTTGGTTTTGTTGTCAAGTCGATTGACGTCACATTAGCTAATCACGTGATATTTTGGCCGTGCGAGACGGCGACACTTTTGAAGTCAAATTTGCGCTGTTTTCACCGCGAAAAAAGTACGTTTGAAAAGTTTGATGCCGGTTTAAAGCTTAGAATCGTTTTTTATACACATAAAACAATCAAAACCCGAAGAAAAAATTTTCGTGTCATATACACTTTAAGTACTGCTCTGCCAAGATAGGGCTCACTCAAAGCACATTACAATTTTTTAAAACCTCCTTTATGGAAATAAAGAAGCAAAAAGAACAAACTATACTTTTAATTTCCAGTTCCAACAACAATTGTTGTGAGTTTGCAGGCAAATCATGGAAAGGAATAAGAAGTCCTGAGGGAGAACGCATTAAAGGTATACTCATATTTGACTGTCATCATATCCAGTGTGCAGAATGTCAAACTATACGATAACAGCTATTGTTACCCGTTTGATACCCGTCAACCGATTTTATTAGCAAAACAAAACGGCTTGACTACTGAGGAGGCGTATTGGCTAAATGGTTATTTTAATTCCAAGGGAATGACAAGCCACAAGCCAGAGATGTCATACGTCCACCATAAATAGAGGACAGTTTGCTCTTAAGAAGATAGGCGAAGTTGTTAGTAACGAGAAAGCTAAGGGCTGTCGGCAAACATGAACACAACGACGAACGGATCAAGCTGCTCCAGCCCACTGGATTCTACAGCAGGCATAATTGGACAAAGCTTTGTTTACTGCCTGATCTTTGTTGTTTCACTGGTGGGCAATTCCTTTATAGGAATAGTTGTTTATAAGACGCAAACATTGAGAAAACCTATAAATTATTTCATCGTCAACATGGCCATTTCCGACCTGCTATATCCAATATTTTTTATTCCGTGGAATCTAACCTACATGTTGTTGGATATGGCCTGGCTCATTGGTGGTCCTCTTGGCCAGGCCTAGTGTAAAGTGGTCCCCTTCGCAGGAAATCTCTCCGTTCCTGTGTCCGTTCAGAGCCTGATAGCAGTGGACCGACTTGGAGCTGTGGTATTTCCTCTTCGTTCCCCAATCATCAGTTCAAAGATGTGCCCCTTCTTCATTCTCGCCACGTGGATCGTCGCGATTGCTGTCTACTCCCCGTATTTGTTCGCCTTCAAACTCGTTGAATACTCAGGGGAGATGACGTGCGAGGGTTCGTGGGATGATGTCTTTCGAGAGTTCTCGTCCTTTGCTAATTACTTCACAGCCTCATATGCTGTATTTCTTTATGTCCCCACCGTCTTGTTGGTCATACTATACTCTGTCATCGTTATTAAGCTCAGGACACAGAAGCTTCCAGGTGAGCAATTAGACAACGCTGAGCGGCAACGCGCGAAAAGAAACAGAAACGTGCTGAAGATGGCCATTGCTATCGTGGTAGGGTTTGTTTTTTGCTGGCTACCCTCGAGTGTTATCAATTTAGTAATTCTCTTTGCATGGGAATCGGACAGGACATTGCCTTGTGGCTTCTATCTGTACAAAGACATTGCTTTCTTTGTTTCGCCAGGGACTTAAGAGACTCCTGAAGTGTTTTAATAGAGTAGATTAAAGAGTAGATTGAGACTCGCATCATAAAAAAAAAAACAGCGAAGAGTTTGAGAAACAGTCCCATCCACCAAAATCATCATGAAAATTTAACAATGTTTCCCATCTTTTCTCTTACACGAATAAATGATTTTTGTAGAACACTGCAGCTAAAATTTCAGATGCAGAATAAAAAGATTGCGAAACTAAAACAGATGATGAACGAAAAATGCACCCGCATATTTGTAGATAAATGAATAGTATAACCTCAAAAAAAATGTAAATTTGTTTGTACATAATGCCGCGGTATACGTAGAAAGTTGGCTGAGCTGTTTTTAAGCACTCTTTGTTTACAATCCTGTTTCCACATGATGCGTTGAACGAGTTTTGCAGCGGTTCTTTGAAATTTGGCTGAACAGTGGTTTTCTTGTTATTTCAGTTGAAAACTTGACCGTTTACCATGTTAACCGGCTTAGGAGTTTAACGTAGATTAACTGTGGAATAATATCAATAAAAGTTAATAACCTAATTCTTTTGCGTCAAGCCTTTATTTATTATTTTGCTAAATCCTTCAGTGCCGTTCCTGAGAGTTTCAAAAATACTTAATGCTTCCTTGCTATTTTCTTCAACTCCGTGCTTTGCTGTTTCATTGCCGTTTTCCCTTCTATGTTTTAATCGTCGCTTTTAAAGTGCACCTAACCCCAAAAATTTTTCCCCGTCAAATAAATCCTGTTATCATTTGGAGCATTTCGTCACAAAAAGTTTTTGATTTGGATTAATCCCAGATTTTCTGCGCGCGGTTGAAGTACGGAAAATCGGGCGAAAATAGACACCATTTTGGTTCAGGGTCGAGCAGTGAGGGCATGGGACTACTCACCTTGTGACGTCAAATCAAGAACCCGCAGTCTCGCGCTATCTCTCTCGGAGTTATATTTCTCTTGAGCTCTCGAAGAAAAAAAAACTGTAGACCGTTCGTATTGCTCCGAGACATAGTAACCAAAGAAACGAATCACAAGACGTATCACTACAAAAATACAGTATTTTTTGACGAGGAGCGACCAGAGGCGAAGAGACGAAATGAGTGGATTTTATAAAGCAATAGCGAGCAAAGCGGCAGCCTTCCAAGCACTCAATACTATTTTCGATGCATCTTAAGCAAAGATTTGTTGTCGTAGAAGAAGGTATGAATGAATGAAAAACTTTAGTATCCGATCAAACGATAGCTTTTTGTGTATTTTCAATGATTCAACGGCCGATTAACCACGGAATACCCGCGATACGCGGTACGCAGAAAATTATTACCTTTGCGAATTATTCAAGTTGGCTACATGGCAAGTGCTAGCGATAATTACATGTGAGCGGTGCCCAAAACAGCGAAGGGTTGAAAATTGAAGACTGTATTTATAGAAAGTCCTCCTTCATCGGAACCGAACGCGCTTTCTCCACAATAACAAACCATTGCCATTATTCCTTATTCTAGTCTATGAACGTGCGTCGCTATGAGAATTTTGTCTTCAGTCATTAAATCACTCGAGCATAACAAAACATCACTGTGCAGAGATCCCTTGTTCATATCCTCCGTTGAAGTAGACGGCAAGCAGTCTCTTTCTTAATTCTTTATTACCATTTTTTGTGCGAAAAAAGGCCGCAAGAAGATCGAAGTGTGAGCAATGAGTGGCGAAGCTTCGAGTCGCGAGTTAAGCGAGGGCTGGTTGATTTACATAATTTGTACATTCCGCTCGCGCGTGGGATCAGAGGAAACTGCTCGCACGTTGAAGCGAGAAAAATGATCGGTAAGATAATCTCAATTGAACCGATACTAACAAACTCTCGTGCTTATAATTCTCGTCAATGCCCTTTAGAAAATAATTGCCTTCCTGATTCACTAGTGTTATAAGTTGTTGTCATTGTTAATGCTGGTTACAGAAATGGACAAGACGTAAGTAATATCGTAGTTTCCACATTTACTTCTATGTAAAATAAATAAAAGAAGAAAGGAATGCTTTGTTAAAATCTTCATTTCTATAAGAGATTTCCTCAGCTTGAATATAAATCTCAAATGCGAGAAGCAGAGAGAAGGAAAACCAAGTCCAAACGTGAAGACCGAACACGCGAAATAAAATGTAAACACTCACGGGCGAAGCTCAGCATTCCGACTTCTTCGCGGCCCTCCAAGGCCTAAGTTGCTTTATTTGCTGTTCCAGTTCTTAGTTTACCTTTATTTCCTTTTTGCATTGGGCAAATCATTCTTCGTTGGTTAGCGGCTTTTTAGCAGATATGGGCAGGACGGCACTTTCTTCATCCTTTGTCGGTGTACTGTCGACTTCGTATTCCGCATCTATCTCGTATTCAGAGCTAAAATTCATCTACAAATCAGCAGAATCCGCGTAACTCGTCTCAGTATCTGCTTTTCATTACAACATTGGAATTTTAGTCATACTTTGACTTTGTTCGAATTAGCTAGAAGGTCAGAAGGCTTCGATCAACAAATAAAGTCAGAGAAACACAGCTAAAAACTAAGCGGCGTGGAATTCTTGGTTCTTGATCTGACGTCACAACTACGGCTCGCCCCAGGTTCCTCTTACTCGGACTTGAACCAAATTTTTCTTGAATTTAACAGGGCACAGAAAATCGAGAATTTAACCAAATCAAAAAATTTTTGCGAAGAAATGTTCCAGTTGATAACAGAATTTATTTAGCCGAAAAAAATTTTAGGGGTTAGGTGCACTTTAACTGGGAAGAGGTAATAGGTAAAAACGTAATTTCAAAACAAATCGCGTCGTTTTTCCAGTTGACTTTGCCAGTCAAATGTCATGTGTTGATTACTGTTTGTCTTTTTTTTTAATCTCAGTTGAGATTATACTTCATCCTACAATCTTTCAGCCAGTTTTGTTTTACTCTTGTGAATTTAAAGAACACAAATTCTCGTTTTCTTTCAGGGATATCCGAGGAGAAATCCACGTTTTTGTTTCTCCATACGGTTTTGCAAACTAACATATTCCGTTGAGTTTGTTTTCTTGAGTTGAGGCATTTGCCAAAATCCTATATGACCTTTATTATACACATTTGTATTTTCTCAAATTAGAAGGGTTGCTTTTTCCCACTGCTATTAATTGAAACTTTTTCGAAAGATCAAGATGTCATTTCACTTTAGAAAAATTCGGGACTTTTATGTGACTGATATTCCACCTAAATCACGCAGTTTGGTGCGCTTGTTTTCTTCTGCATTTTAATATCTTTGTCTTATTAAATATTCTTGTTCTTCGATGGTCTCGATGCAGATAAAACTCTACTCTTTTTTTCTTCAGGTACGCCTGGTCTAGCGGCTTTAAACGAAACCTTGTCCGCCAACATTCATTGATACACTGCTCCTTAATTAGGACTCATCTGACTAAACATAACGTGACAAAGTAATGACGCCCTCCTTTTTTTAATTCAGTGGATTGTCATTGTATGTTTCTATAAATTGAAGAAAAATAAATGAAATTCGTCGGTTCCACAGCGGATAAATTTAGGAGGACTGAGCTTGTGAAAAGGTACAAACATTATTTCGAAACAAGCTGAGTTGGTTTTCCACCAAAATGAGATACTAATCCTTTAAAAATGTGGCTGTAATATGGTATGCTTTGTTTTTCAGGTGAAGCTTCCTTGAAAAGCCTGTATTTAATAATTTTTTCTTTCGAGTAAATTCATTATGCATTTTCGTGGCATTCGTTTATTAGGTTCTACTTCAACTCACTGGCGTCAAAGAAAAAAAATGATTTTCAAGCTTAATTTTTCTAAGTTTCAATTTTTATTGCTTTTTGTTCTTCGTTTTGTTTTTTTCACACATACAAAAATTTATTTTCTACCTCTGGTTCATCTGTTCCAACTTTAAATTTTAAAGCAATTCACTCTTATTTGTCTGTACTCATTTAGTGGCCAATGTTTACTTCATCTTTTTTTACAAAAACATGTAACAGGTGAACATTTTCTTGGAAACAAACCTCGTTGTTCTTTTTCCCATTTCAGATTATGATCCTCAAAATATTCGGCTATGTTAGTTTATGTGCTATTGTCTGTTTATTAGTTGTCGTTTTCATAGAATGCTGTCTTGGTTACCGAGAACAAATTGTTTTACTTGATGACTCCACAGAATCCCTGAATGGCCTTATATTATGCATTTGCGTTTTCCTCATTAATTAGTTATCTTAAAATGTCAGCTAAGTAAATCGAAGGCGACTCCCATGATAAAAGATGTGTTCGAGTTTCAACGTCAGCCGCTTTGAACGTCAGTGCTTTTAAACTGAACGGTGTATAGAATTTTTGAGGTGTTTCTCCGCTTTTGTGTTCTGTTATTTCTAATGACCACTAAAATGGTGTGCACGGCCATTATTTAACCCAAAACGGCTTTCATAGGATCTGTTTTTATTTACAAAGCTTACTGATAACAAAATACTTAATTCCTGCTCTATCTAGACTGCTCATAGTTTTCTTTCTCTATCTCTTTTCAATAAACTTTTGCAGGAAAAGCGAACACCTGGTTCATCTTCAATTAATTTTCACAGCTGCTGTCAATCTTTAAATCCCGCTCCAGAAAGATGAGGTTCATTCTAAATATGACATTACATAAATTTGTCAATACCTGCTGAAGAAAAAAAAGGAAAACTCTACTTTTTTAGTTTACATTTGCAGTTAACATATAACTGCTGTCATATAGTTGACACATGGCGCCTTCGTTTAATTAGTTCCTAAGGATGTTTAATATTGATGCAAAAAAGTTGATCTAAAATATTGCGGTAATATAGACACCGCATCTCCCATGGACAGTTATTTGTATGAAACATAATGATAATAATAATAACAATAATGATAATAATAATAATAATAATTATAGTAATAATAATAATAATAATAATAATAATAATATCAATAATACTATTTAATACATAGCTAAGACCCAGGAAGTGTTCCTCTCACAGGCTCACCATTTTCTGTTTGTGTGGTGTGTTGTGTATTTATAAGGGCTATATCCAAGGAATTAACAAAATTCATACAGTTGCTGCCATCTTGTTTTGCTTTGTTTTGCTGTGTTTACATTGGCGATTTAAGGTTCGTGGAAAACAATGCTTCCGTGAAACCAAAAAGAACTTAAGTGTCGAGATCTACTGCCATCACGGTCTGGGGTAGTAAGAGAGTGAGTCATAATCTGTGTATCAAATAAAGTCACTAGTCATTACTGGACCATTTGTTATTCGCATTGGCAACACTGACGTCACAGATTGATTGATTTATTGATTTATTGATTGACTGGTTGATTGATTGATTGATTGATTGATTGATTGATTGATTGATTGATTGATTGATTGATTGATTGAATGATTTATTTTTTAATTGGCTGATTGACTGATTTATCAGCCAGTTGGTTGAGTGGTTGATTGATTGGTGAATGACTGATTGGCACTTAAAATAGATGAATGAATTGATTCACCTGAACTACATGTAAGTAATTACATGCATAATGCTGCACTTCTTCGCATCTTCCTCTGGCAGTAAAATAATACCCGGCATCAGTCGAAACATAAAATAATTTTCAAGCCCCAATGTCATGACATAATTGTAAGCAAATAATTTATTTGTAATTAGCAAGTAGTAGGTAAGAAGGCGTATTAGAGAGCAGGACTATTAGAGCTTTTACAGTAATTTAAATTATATTTCATTTTAACTCCAGTAAGGTACTCCTTCTGAGTAACTACCACTATTGGACAGTCAAGAAAGAAAGCAATGCCCTGGGATGTTTTGGGGTTCACTACTTCCTACTATTAATTAAACATCCCGGGGAATTAATACAAGTAAATAAGGTACATCATCATCATCATCATCATCATCATCATTCAACTATAGCGTCATTTTACCATATAAGGAGAAAAATATGAGTATAAGAGCGTCTTACAGCGTAGAAAACGTATTGCACTATAGTATCCCGGTTTCAAATCACTTATTGAATAAAGCATTTAAATTGCTTAGATATTTAAGTTTATATTACCTACAACAGAGGCTTATTTAAAATTTATGAAACACTGGTTCTAATTTGATGAGAGGTGTATTACTAATGATTAACTAATAATTATAATATTGTTTTCCGGTCTCACTTGTAATAATAATAATAATAATAATAATAATAATAATAATAATCCAGGGTGCCCACATCACCAACGTGTTTTTCAGTGGGGTCCTGGCCCTGCATCGCGCGAAAAGAAACAGAAACGTTTTAAAGATGGCCATTGCTGCCGTGGTAGGGTTTGTTCTTTGCTGGGCACTAAGGAGTGTTATCAAATTATTTATTCTCTTTGCATGGGAATGGGACAGAACATCGCCTTGTGGAATCTATCTCTACCATGATATTGCTTTCTTTATTTCTCTCTTAAGTTGCGTCATCAACCCTTTTATCTGTTTCATATTCAGTGAAAATTATCGCCAGGGTCTTAAGACACTCTTGGAGTGTTCTAACGTAGGAGTAAATTGAGACTCGCATCATAAAAAGACACAGCGAAGAGTCCGAGAAACAGTCCCATTGGCAAAAATCATCATCATGAAAATTTAACAGTGTTTCCTATCTTTTCTTTTACATGAATAAACAAGTTGTGTAGAACACTGCAGCTAAAACTTCAAATTCAGAATGAAAAGATTAGGAAACGAATGATCTTCAAAGAATTACACTTTTGTACAGACCAGAAATTTGAAGATAAATGAAGAGTATAACCTCGATCCAAAAATGTAAATTTGTTTGTACATAACGCCTTTTAATAACATTGAGAATTTTAACCGCTCTTTCTTTATACCTCTGCTTATACATGATGTCGAACGGCTTTTACAGCCGTTCTTAGAAATTTGGCTGTACAGTGGTTTTCTTGTTATTTTGAAAACTCTACCTGATATTGGCTTCACTTAGAAGTTTAACTAAGATTCGTCGTGAAATGAGATCAATACAATATAACAACGCAAGTCTTTTGCGATAAGTTTGTATTTTATTTTATTGCTAAACTCTTTTGCCTCTCCTGAGAGCTTCACGAAAGGTAGTTGAAGCTTCCTTAATTATTTTTCAACTCTGTGGTCTGCTGTTTCATTGCCGTTTTTCCTTCCATGTTTGAATCGTCGCTTTTTATAGGAAGAGGTGACAGGTAAAGCGTTATTTCAATGTATTCCTCCACTGGGTATACGCTAGTGCAGGTTCGACAGCATTTTGTTCGTGAGATAGAGACAATAGCCTGTGACGTTCTCAAACCCCACAAATTAATAAGGGTCCCCCACAAAAAGGGGCTAATTCCATGCATGCTATACTGCTCGATAAAGAGAGACTTGGTCTCTACAGGAATCTTTAAGGTAATTCCATGGATAAAGACGTTCTAATGAGAACTTGCTGAAACTCTACAAAAATGGGGGTCACTGTGTCTGATCTCACACTTCAGGGCTGTAGTTTATAAGTACTTCGCTAGCTTAGGACAGCAATATTTAAAAACCTATGCTTATACCAGAGACGCCGATTACTTTCACAAAGTTATTACTAGCAGTAAAATATAACCATTATTTTTGTTATAGCAAAACAGTGTTACAGTAAAACGCCTTAAAGTTGCCGTGAAAATAAAAGTAATAAAATAACAACCAAATCGAGCGTCTGCATGCTTTCAGTGAAACGCCTAAAATCTGATTGAAATGTCAATCGATTTAAAAATTTGAAAATTCAATAATGAAAAATTTTGCAAATTTGGATATATCATGTAGAGTCATATTTTCCTTAAATAAATGGGATAAAAATGTGAGGTTCGTTTAGGAGAAAGCGACCATTTATTTCTCTGAGAAAACATACCGAGTTCCGAACGTGCGCACGATAATCACGCAAAAAATGATGCGCAGAAACGATGCACAATGCAACTGAATGGAAGATAAGGATAAGATAAGAGTCCTTTCTAAAGACGGGAAATCTGTGTCACTCAAGTTATTTTTTGAACAACCCTGAACAACCACAGCCAGCATTAATTTATCTATTTTTTTAAAGCAAGAATGACTAGTTATTTAAAAATGTCAACTAAATGAATCGAACGTGACTTCCGCAGGTTGATGACCATTGGAAGAAAGGTTCTTTTACTCTTTCAGAGTCAGCTGCTTTGAACGTCAATAGTTTATTGAATTTTTGAGTTGTTTCATCGCTTGAGGGATTTGATATTTCTTATCTCCACTACACACTACAACCAGCTAAAATCGTGTCAATGGCAACATTCTAACCCGAAACTGCTTTCATCGATCGGATCTGCTTTTATTCAGAATAAAGCTTAGTATGACAAAATAAGTAATACCTTCTGGCTGCGCTGTGGTATGAAAAAGGCATGCATGGAGTACGGACACTCTGATCTTTTTATCTTTTATGTAGTATTTTCATATTTTCTTTTTCTATCTTTTTCCTTTTTCTATCTCGCTTTTTCTTTTCAACCACCATTTGCAGAAAACAACAATAATTTCAGTTTCTCTCAGCTAACACCTGGTCTGGCTTCCGTTAGTTTGCACATCCGCTGTCAATTGTTAAATACTGTACTGCCAAGATAGGGCTCACTCTAAAACACGACATTATACACTGTATTTTTGAATATCCGCTTTATAAGAATAAAGAAGCAAAAAAGAATGGTATACTTTAAATCTGCAGTTGCAACCGACATTACAATTTTTCTCGAGTTTGCAGGCAAATCATGGAAAGGAATTAGAAGTCCTGAGGGAGTGCGCATGAAAGAAATTCTCATGATTGACTGTCATCATATCCGAACTGCAGAATTTTAAATCACACGATTTAAAATCAGTTGATTAAGTTTAATACCCGTTAAAAGTTTTCATTGACAAAAGGAAACAGCTCGACAACTGAGAAGGCGTATTTGCTAAATGGTTATTTTTAATTCTTAGGGAATGACGAATCAAAAGCTAGAGATCAGTATTACACAATCACCGTATTAAAATATAGTAAATAAAGTACTGTTTGCTCTTAACAAGTAACACGAAGTTGTGAGAGAACAGACAGAGTTATTAAAAGTCTGCAACTATGAACAAGACGATCAACGAATCAAACTGCTCCAGCCCACTGAATTCTACAGCAGCCAAAACTGGACAAAGCTTTGCTTGCTGCCTGATCTTTGTTTTTTCGCTGGTCGGGAATTCCCTTATAGGAATAGTTGTTTATAAGACGCAAACATTAAGAAAACCGATAAATTATTTTATTGTCAACATGGCCATGTCCGACCTGGTATATCCACTATTTTGGATTCCAAAGGAGATAACTGAGTCGTTCGTGGACTCCTGGCCTGTTGGTGGTTCTCTTGGCCAGGCCTTGTGTAAACTCGTTCCCTTCTTAGGAGGTATCTCCGTTTTTGTGTCCTTTCAGAGCCTGGTTTTGATTGCAGTGGACCGATTTGGAGCAGTGGTATTTCCTCTTCATTCCCCGCTCGTCAGTTCAAAGATGTGCCTCTTCTTCATTCTCGCCACGTGGATCGTTGCTATGACTGTCCTCTCTCCGTATACATTCGCCTTGAAACTTGAATACCCAGGGAAACTGGCCTGTGAGATTCGATGGAATGAAGTCTTTGGAGAGTCCTCATCCTTTGCTAATTATGCTCTAGCCTTATATCTTGTATTTTGTTATCTCCCCATCGTCTTGTTGGTCATACTATACTCCATCATCGTTGTCAAGCTCAAGACACAGAAGGTTCCTGGTCAGCAATCGGTCAACGCTGAGCGGCAACGCGCGAAAAGAAACAGAAACGTGCTAAAGATGGCCATTGCTATCGTGGCAGGGTTTGTTCTTTGCTGGGTACCCTGGACTGTTATCACCTTACTATTACTCTCTGCATTGGAATCGGACAGGACATTACCTTGTGATTTCTATCTCTACAATGGTATTGGTTTCTTTATTTCTCTCTTAAGTTGCGCCATCAACCCTTTCATCTGTTTCACATTCAGTGGAAATTATCGCCAGGGACTTAAGAGACTCCTGAAGTGTTCTAACCCGATGCAGGAGTAAATTGAGACTCGCATCATAAAGACACAACGAAGAGTCCAAAAAACTCCCATCCACAAAAATCATCATCATTAAAATTTAAGAATGTTGCGAATCTTTCCTCTTACATGACTAAATAAATTTCTTAAAACACTGCAGCTAAACTTCAGATTCCGAATAAAAAAGATTAGGAAACTAAAATGGTTCATTTTCAAGGAATAATACTTCCGTACAAAACAGACATTTGTAGATAAATGAATAGTATAATCTCAAAAAATGTAAATTTGTTTGTACATGATGCCGTGTAATAACATTGAGAAAGTTGGCTGAGCGGATCTGAACCGTTCTTTCTTCGTAATTCTGCTTATACATGATGTTAAACGGATTTTACTGCCGTTCTTTGAAATTTGGCTGTGCAGTGGTTTTCTTGTTATTTTGAAAATTCTACCTGTTATTGTCTTTATTTAGTTGTATATAGAAGGTTAACTTAGATTCGTCGTGGAATGAGATCAATAAAGTATAATAAATTAACCCTTTTGCGACTGCTAAGTTTGAATTTTACTGCTATACCCTTGCGCCTCTCGTGAGAGTTTTACGAAAGATAAAAAACTTAATGCTTAATGTGTGGTCTGCTGTTTCATTGTCGTGCTTCCCTCCCTGTTCGAATCGTCGCTTTTTATAGTTAGAGGTAACAGGTGAAGCGTAATTTCAAAACAAATCTCGCTGTTTAACGAGTCATGTGCCGTGTGTTGATTACCATTTTTCTTCTTCTTTGATCGTTCGAACACTCACCAAATAGTTCTGGGATTTTACTTCATCCCACAAACATTTCTGTTTCTCAGTTTTACCCTTATGAACTGAAAGAACATAAATTGTTTGAGTTGCTCTCAGGGGTATTGAAGAAGAAAATCTATGAAAACAAAATTGGGATAATCAATGTCCACGTTTTTGTTTCCCCATTCGGTTTTGCAAGCTAACACAATCCGATCTGATTGTTTTCTTGAGCTGTTTTATGAAACTGATGATAAGAAGCGATGCGCTCTTCTCATCGCTTACGAAACCCTTCGCGAAAGTTCGAGGTAACCAGTTTCACTTTAGAAAAAGTCGCTACTCTTTCAATTAATATATCGAAATATTTGAGGAAATCTCTTAATAACTGATGTTCCACCTGATCTGGCGGTTTTCAGCAAAACGTTGTGCGCCGAGGTTTATTAATAAAGTTCTCCTTAATTAGGACTCATCTGACCAAATATTGCATGACAGAGTAGACAATTATGTCGCCCTCGTTTTCTTGTGTAAATTGAACAAAAATATTTACAATTGATCTTTTTGACAGCACGTTTAGCTTATTCTACAACTTCAGAAAAATTTAGAAGGAGAACGTGTGAACAGGTGCATTCATTATTTCGAAACAAACTGTGGTGTTTTCCGGCAAAACGAGAAACTACTCCCTCAGAAATGTGGCTGTCACGTGGTATGCTTTGTTTTCCAGCTGAAACTCCTTTCAAAGCCTGTACTAATTTTTTTCTTTCGAATGAGCTCATTATGCATTCACGTGGCATTCGATTATTAGGATCTATTCCAACTCACGGGCATCGTTGCATTACTTCTGTTTTCCTGTCTGTGAATTAAAAGAAAAGAAACCTTTTTTTTATCTCAATTTTTCTTCGTTTCAATTTTTATTGCTCTTGTTCTTCGTTTTATTTCTTTCGCATAGATATATAAAAATTCATTTCCTGCCTTCCGGGTCACCTGTTCCAACTTAACACATCCACTTTAACTCCTTTTAAGGTTTTTAAAAAGCAATAAATTCTTCATCATTGGTACAATAAAAAAACGACAAGAAATAAGCGCAAAAATACAATATATAAGTGAACTACACAAGTTAACGCCGTCGACTTTTACCAGGTGAATGCTTTCTTGGAAACCAACCGCGTTGTTTTTCTTCCCACTCCACAGAATGTCTGAATGGGCTTAAATTATGCATTTGTGTTGCCTTCTTTAATTGCTTTCATCGGATCTCTTTTTATTTACCGAGGACAGAGTTATGAATACTTATGAATACCTGCTAGCTGTGGTATGAAAAAGGCACGCATAGGGGATGGCTCTCTTAACTTAATTCTTTTGTCTCTATAGTCTTTTCTTGATTCTCTTTTTCTATCTTGTTTTGTCTTTTTAATCACTCTTTAAAGAAAAAAAAAAACCTTTCAGCTTCTCACAGCTAGCACTTGGTCTTGCCTCAATCAATTTCCACATCCGCTGTCATTCGTTCAAGACATATTTTTTAATAACATGACGTATTTTTTAATACCCTCATTCCGAAAATAAAGAAGAAAAGAGGAATAACTCATCTTTTAATTTACGGTTGCAACCTACAACTGTCGCCCAGTTTGGTCGACACATGGCGCTTCTGTTTAATTAGTTCCCAAGGATGTTTCTAATACCCAAAAAATTGCTCTAAAACGATTCGGTAATATAGAGAATATAGAATAGACAGCGCATGCTTCCACGGACAGTTATTGGTTTGAGCACAGCTTAAATAGCAGGTGTAGAATTTTTTAAAGTGGTGAACGTGCCGGCGTTCCACCCAACTGGGAACCTTATGTAAGAAAGTCGGGCTTTTGTCACGTTTTTTTATTCGTTGATCCACTGACTTGGATGCTGAAGAAATCGATGATTCTCCCCAATAAGTTGACGTGAATTTTGTTTGATTAGCTCACATCTCTGTTAGTATACCGTCCATGAAGTAAAAGAAAATTAATAAGCTTAGTTTCTTCTTCCCAAATTTCCCACTTTCGTTTACCATGCAATACTTAATATCTTTATCGATAAAGACAACCTTTTTTCACTCTTTTCTTTAACACCTTTTTTTAGTTGATATTGAGCTCGTTTTTCCAAAATCATGATCATCATCATGATCATCATGATCATCATCATCATCATCATCATCAAACACCAATAACATAGTGCGCGTAACGTTGTCTGCTAGCGAAAAGACTACAGAGACAACAAATTCGGGCGCGCACAACTTACCAATCTGCCGCGCAGGCGATTTTTGGTGCAACGGGATGGAGACTAAACATACCACGGTGAACGTCTACTGAAGCGTTTTTCGCGGTAGTAGATGTGTCATGTACACAAATAAGAATATTTAACGCTGGCAGCTCAGAAGAGTTTGATTTTCAACAAGCAGTTCGTAACAATAAAGGAAAGTAATGCAGTGTGTATTATCACCGTACATTTGTGTATGGAAGCAAGTATATGCGAATCTTTTGACTATGCGCGATTTGAAATAAAAATTGCGCAAAAAAATATAAGGCTTGGAGTATACCAGTTGATTTGCAGAACTATTGTCAGAGTGCTCAATAGAAAAACTAGAACGTAAATAGAGCTACATGCCACCATTGTAAAATCGGAGATGAGCCCGATGGTACGCCAGTGGTCTAGTAGCCTGATTCTCAGATGGTCCGAGGTTGCTCGCCCAAACTCCCTCCTCTTCCCTAGCGACCTCGGACCGTCTGAGAATCAGGCTAGTGGTCTAGTGGCTTTAAACAGGAACCGCATTTGCTCAATTCATTAATAAGAACTGCTAAATATAATATGACAAAGGTGAAAAATAATGCGCCCTTGTTTTCGCAGTTCAGTGGATAGAGGGTCCACAATAGGGTTCTCAGATGCTGCCATCCCGCATATTTTTTCCTGTTAATCCCGCCATCCCGCCCTTCTTTACGTCGAAATCCCAACCCCCCTTAATTTTTTCAATAGTTTTCTACTAACTTTCATGTTGAAAACCTCACATACCTTTATACAATGGATAGAAGACAAGTAAACACGTTTTTATGGTCGATGGTCTCGATATCAAAATTCGGTAAATTGTGATCGTCCGGGTGAGTGTAGTCCTGAGAAGGACTGTTTGAGGTGACATTGACTGACGTTTCGACAACCTCAGCGGAAGTCATCATCAGAGTCGAGTGATAGCAATAGCTGCAATAGCTGGCAATAGCTGGTTTACTAACTTAGAACAAACACCACTGCACAGCTACCTGCACCTTACAAACGACTGATTGCCGACAATAACAAGACAGACAAACAGTAGACAAACCGACTTATTTGACTAACAATAGACCAACGGACATTTGACTAACAAAAGACGGATCGAAACGCACCAATCACGTTTAATAGTCTTCACAGCCAATAACATCACGGCTTAACTGACAGACGACCAATAACATCACGAGATCGTCGACCAATCAGGACAACGACCAGAGACTTATAACATCTACTGACAATTCACAGTTCACTTGACTCTGATGATAACTTCCGCTCAGGTTGTCGAAACGTCAGTCAATGTCACCTCAAACAGTCCTTCTCAGGACTACACTCACCCGGACGATCACAGTTTACCGAATTATGATATGACTCCTGGGTTCAAACCAATTACGGTCTCGATATCATATAAAAATATCTCTACTAATGATCGTAACCAGTGTTTCGTTTGTGTTATTCTGTTTTAGACCTGTTTTGCCTTTTCTTGTTCAGGTACAAATGCAAGGTGAAAATTAACAAAGATCTTTTGCTTTGATATTCTGCCTATTCTCAGTCCTGCTTTTTTTGGAAGACAACCTACTAAGTATGTAAATGAGAGGGTGGTTGTTCAAGTTGTGGGTTCTGTATATAAATGGGTTGTGTCCTTAGACAATTTGCAAGACTGAGACACAAAAGTCACACAAGATCGATCCAGTTATGAGGTCTGCAAAAATGAAATGTAACAAAAAAATTATAAAAGTGGACTCACTTAACTTAAAGTTAATTTTAAAGCTTTCGGCGCCTTTATATTACTTGCTTTCACTAAATTTCTGCCAGGAAATGTTTTTTTTTCGAAGGAAGGCATTCCTGCTCGCACTCTTCATAATATATAGCAACAAAATTTATGACGCCGAATACCTCGTTTTCTGCGACCGCCGTAAGGTTACATTACCGTCCGCCGGTGATACCATACTGGCTAGACTATCCATAGCTGATCATACCTGCTCCAACAAATGCTCAATGGAAAGGGTCGGAAAAGTTAAGAACGAAGACAAGGCCAAGAAATGAAACACGACGTGTGAGTTGATAGCTCTTTCCGAAATCAACACAAAACATCACAAAAGGACACATAATAGCTTGATATGCAGGTTACTCTTCCTTGATTAATGCATTACTTGAAAGTCGCCACACTTCATTTAGAAACGATCCATTTCTATCAGCCTGCCCTGGTCAAATCATGCATTCTCGTAAAAATTAAAATACCGTATCCCGCTTCTTTCCCCTTGCGTTTCTCGCATCCCGACCCCTTAAAAACACAAAATCCCGCTCCCACTCATAATTGAAATTCCCGCTTCCCGCTCCTGTTTTCAGCTCCCATCCCGAATATCGACACAAAAATTAGCTAAACCCCGCATCCCGCCAAACCTATTGTGGACCCTCCTGGATAGATATTGTAAAAAGTTGTATAAAATGAAAGAAAATAAAATAAAATACATTGGTTGAGAAGAGTACGTTTAGCCTATTCTGTAGCGTGAGAGTAATTTAGGACATCTTTTAACAGGTTCGTACATTAGTCAATTCTTCGTTTTATTTCATTCCACCTTTTTAGGAATTATTTTCTTTCCTTCCAGCTCACCCGTTCCAGCCTTACTACATCCGTCGCTAACGCCTTTTAACGATTTCAAAGAGCAACTCTTATTTGACCGTACCATGTAGTGGCTAATTCTTATGCCATCGTCTTTTACAAGATGTAACAAGTGATTATTTTCTTCGAACCAAACCGCGTTGTGTTTCTTTCCATTATAGAACATGATCTTCAGAATATTCGGCTTAATTGTTTGTTTATCAGCTGCTGGCTATGGTTGATCGCAGAGTAAAGTCATGCATGGCGGATGGACTCCGTCATCTTTATTCTTTCTTGTCTTGAGTCTTTTCGTAATTTTCTATTTCTCTCGATTTTTTTTTTCTTTTCAGCCACTTCCTACAGAAAAAAATCCATTTCAGTTTCCCTCAGATAACTCCTGGTCTAGTTTCAATTAATTTCCACATCCGCTATCAATCATAAAACTCTGCTTCGGAAACTAATAGGGCTCATTCTAGAGATCAGCTTTTTTCAGCAATTCCTGCTTTTTATGAAAACTTAGATGCAAAAAGGAAAAAGTAAACTTTCAGTTTATAGTTGTAACCTGTAATTGTCGCTGTTTAGTTAACAATTGGCGCCTTCGTTTAATTAGTTCCCAAGGATCAACTGAAGAGGTTATTGATGCAAGAAATTGTCTACAACATTTTGGTGATATAGATAGCACATCTTCCACAGACAGTTATTTGTTTGAAGGACAGTTAAAACAGGGGATGTAGAATTTTTTTATACCGTTGTAAGGGACAAGCGTTCCACCCGAAGTCAGAACCTAATCTTAAGAAAGGCGGGCTTTTTTTTTCATTAGAGACCGACTTCAATTCTAAACGAATCGATCTTAAATGAATGATTCCACCGTTAAAGTTGTTTTGAATTCGCGTCACGTTCATTTTGGGAGGTTTAACCGTTCCTCACAGCATTAATTGGTTCATTATCTCCGCTAGTTTACTGTCTGTGAATTAATTTTGAAATGGCATAAAATTGCAAGCTTTTAACCTGTATACAGCCGCCCGCGAGCTTCAAAAAAAATCGACAAGAGGTAGCCGTACACTGGTTTTAGTTTCACACTTCATAGACAACTTAACTCAGCTCCAATTTAACTCAACTTCAACACACGCACACAACCAACTGTTAGTAGAACATCTTCGACGGTGTTTGATAAACTGTAGAAATATAATAAGGGAAGGTACGTTTTTTCTTGGGGGGGGGGGGGAGGGCTGGGGAATTTTGGTATTTTTTCCCCAAAAAAGTGTTGGCCCTCCCTTGCGTTTTAATGAAAAAACTCCTGACCCCCCACCTTTAGGTGACTGACAAAAGTGCGACCCTCCCCTCACTACTACATGGTATGTTCCATGCTGTAGAAACCTCGGAACGTTTCGCTTGTGAATGCGAAGTGTTTGAATATGAATATATCTCGATATTGAATGTGTACGCGCTGAAACAAGGAAAATGCGAACAATCAGTGTAGGATATTTACGTTTTATAGCTGAAGTTTGTATATGGAAGTATAAACTTTGAGTATTATAAAAGTTTTGAACATAAAATATCTTAAAAGGGAAACTACACGCCCTTCTTTCTCTGACTAGCCGGCATTGCTGTTGGTTATTTTAACAGAAAGGTTTATTTGTTTAGCATGCGAAATCTGCCTCTCAAAAACAAATTATTATATTTCCTACATTTCCGAATTCTGTTAAAGGCACATATTGGCAGTAAGATTTTGACTTCTATTGTGCAGGATAGTCAGAACAATATTCAGCCGGCCTCTGACTCAAATTCAGAGACTGACAGTTACAGTGACAGGGTAGAGCGCATTGTTGGATCTACCAGTAACTCTTCAGAACTAAGCGACTCAGGAGATCAGGCAACGGATAGCCAACAGCAAGAAGCTGAGGAAACGATACCTGAGTCAAGTACTTCTCGACACGGACGGAAAAGGACACGAGTCCTCCGAGAAAACTATGTGCCATGGCATAATAATAATAATAATAATATGCATTTATAGCGCGCAGATTCAATATAGGTTTTCAAATGCGCGTTAAAAGTATAAATTTAAAAATTTGATAAAAAATAGATTAAATAATAAAATAAAATATAGATTAAAAATTAAAATTTAAAAATATATATATCTGTACACTAATAAAAAGCTTGTTTAAAAAGATATGTCTTCAGAGCTCGCTTAAAATGATCGATGAAAGTGATTCTCCTTAGTTCTGACGGTAGCTGGTTCCATAGTTTAGGCGCAGCCGCCGCAAAAGCCCTGTCACCGAGGGTAGATAGAGTCTTTACAACAGGTGGTGACAAAAGCAGTTCATCGTTTGAACTCAGGCTATAGTTCGATTTTGACTTGATAGATATAAGATCAGAATATACATGTAGAAATGTGACCTAGTACCTATAATAGAACACCAAATTAAATCAAAGTAGGTGAAAAGAAAAACTTAATCTGTAAGAAAAATGGAAAGCAACATCACAAAAATTCTCACTAAAAAATTCTAGAAAAGATGTGTGACCCTCCCTTGAATAGCTCACATGAGGTATGGCCCTCCCCTTTTGGTGCTCACTTTCACTGATGACCCTCCCCTCTGAGGCCCCAGCCCTCCACCCACCCCCAAGAAAAAACGTACCTTCCCTAAAGAAATACCGCTTGACAGTCAGGAGGAGGCGTATTGGTTAATTGATTATTTTGAATGACGAATCGCCTTGTTCCAGATTCAAACAATGCCCACCGGGCTCTCTCATCTTTGTTTTCTTGTCTCTAGTCTTATCATAATTTTCTTCTCAACCACCCTTTGCAGAAAACAAAAGTCGTCCCAGTTTCTCTGAGCTACCTGCTCTGGCTTTAATTGTTTTCCACATCCGCTGTCAATCGTTAAATACTGTTGTGCCAAGATAGGGCTGACTCCAGTAAGCACGACATTATATTTTTTTAATACCTCCTTTACGGAAATAAAGGAGCAAAAGGAAAACTACGCTTCTTAGTTTACATTTCCAACCGACAAGTTTTGCGAGTTTCCAGGGAATTCATGGGAAAAATTAAATGTCCTGAGAGTGCACATTAAAGAAATTCTCATGACTGACTGTCAACATATGCAAACTGCAAAATTTTAAATCATATCATAGCAGTTGTTGAAGTTTGATACCCGTCAAAAGTTTTAATTAACAAAAGAAAACAGCTTGACAACTGAGAAGGCGTATTGGCAAAAAGGTTATTTCATTTCCTAGGAATGACGATGCATAAGCCAGAAGTATTACACGTACACCATAAATAGAGTAAACAGAATACCGTTTGCTTTTAACAAGCAACACGAAGTTGTGGGAGAAGCGAAAGAGCTATTAGAAGTCTGCAAAGATGAACACAACGATGAACGGATCAAGCTGTCCCAGCCCATTGAATCCAACAGCAGCAAAAATTGGAAAAACTGTGGCTTACTGCCTGATCTTTGTAGCTTCGCTGGTCGGCAATTCGTTTATAGGAATAGTTGTTTATAAGACGCAAACATTAAGAAAACCGATAAATTATTTCATCGTCAACATGGCCATGTCCAACCTGCTATATCCAATATTTCTGATTCCGTTGGATCTAACTGAGATGTTCGTGGAATCCTGGCTCATCGGTGGTTTTTTTGGCCTAGCCTTGTGTAAACTGCTCCGATTCTTAGCAGATATCTCCATAATTGTGTCTGTTCAGAGCCTGGTTCTGATAGCAGTGGACAGATTTGAAGCAGTTGTATTTCCTCTCCGTTCCCCTCTCGTTAGTTCAAAGATGTGCCCCTTATTCATTCTCGCCACGTGGATCGTAGCAATCGCAGCCTTGTCTCCGTATTTATCCACCTTCAAACTTGTTGAAAACCAAGGGAATCTGGAGTGCCTGGCTTGTTGGAATGAGGCCTTTGGAGAGTCCTCGTCTCTTTCTAATTACTTTTTAGCCTTATATGTTGTATTTCTTTATGCCCACATCGCCTTGTTAGTCGTACTATACTCCATCATCGTTGTGAAGCTCAAGTTACAGATCTTTCTAGGTGATCGGCAATCTTTCAACGTTGAACAACAACGCGCGAAAAGAAACAGAAACGTGCTAAAGATGGCCATTGCTATCGTGGTAGGGCTTGTTCTTTGCTGGGCACCCTGGAGTATTAGCAACTTACTAACTCTCTTTGCGTGGGAATGGAATAGAACATTGCCCTGTGGACTCTATCTCTACCACGATATTCCCTTTTTCATTTCTCTCTTAAGTTTCGCCATCAACCCTTGCATTTGTTTCATATTCAGTGGAAATTATCGTCAGGGACTTAAGAGCTTCCTGACGTGTTTTAACGCAGTGTATCCAGGAGTAAATTGAGACTTACATCATAAAAAAGACACAGCAAAGAGTCCGAGAAACAGTCTCATCTGACAAAAACGATCGTTCCGTCGACTCTTTGTAACTTTTATAACACATAATTATTATAATTTTTTCTTTCCCCTTTCCCAACTACGCGTTTTCGGATTTTATCTGTCTGGCGGTTTGGGCGAGCCGCATCAGGGGGTAGGCCTTCGGTTTCGTCCCTCCCCCCCCCTTGCTGCGGCTTGGCTTTTTCCGGCAAACAATAAAGTCATTTATCTGCTTATAGTTCCCGTTGTCCTTTGTATTAGTGTAGATCAATCACGAAGGATTATGTTAAGTATTGGACTCTGACCAATGGTTGTATAATACGTAGTAGTGAGTGTCAATCATTGTCAGTGCGTGACACGGGCTTGCCTTTATAGCCCACGATATGTTATCATAGTAATCAGTCATTCTTAGCTAGCAGAGCCGTGTTGAATACCAAGCCGGGAACCTGCATTGCGTGAGTACATGATGGAAAGCAGCCTTTGGAGAGTCCTCGTCCTTTGCTAATTACTTTCTGGCCTTGTATGTTGTATTTCTTTATGTCCCCATCGTCTTGTTGGCCATAGTATACTCCATCATCGTTATTAAGCTCAAGACACAGATCTTTCCAGGTGAGCAATTCGACAACGCTGAGCAGCAACGCACGAAAAGAAACAGGAACGTGGTAAAGATGGCCATTGCTATCGTGGTAGGGTTTGGTCTTTGCTTGGCACCATGGAGTATTATTACAGTAATAAACCTCTTTGCAAGGACATTGCCCTGTGGAATCTATCTCTACAGTTATATTGCGTTGTTTATGTCTCTCTCAAGTTGCACCATTAACCCTTTCATCTGTTTCACATTCCGTGGAAATTATCGCCAGGGACTTAAGAGACTCCTGAAGTGTTCTAACTCAGTGTAGGATGTACTGTAAATTGAGAAACAGTCCCATCTGCAAAAATCATCATTATGAAAATTCATCGATTTTTTTCTATCTTTTCTCTAACATGAATAAATGAAATTTGCTAGAATTTCAGATTCAGAATAAAAAGACTAGGAAACTCAGTAAGACGGATGATTTTCAAAGATAGTACTGCCGTACAAACCAGTCATTGGTATATTTAACAATTAGATTATGAGCTCGAGATTTCTATCGCATGATAGTTGATGAGGCCGAAGGCCGAATCAACTATCACGCATAGAAATCGAGAGCGAATAATCTAATTGTTTTAGTATAAACCTACTAGACGTTCAAAACTTAACAGCAGACACTACATGTTTTTACTGAAAAATGATATAAATAGGTCACACCGCGCGTGGAAAACACTCTACTCACTATCTACAACAGACTAGATAGTGAGTAGCGTAGCCAATCAGAGAACAGCATTAGTGATAGAACGCTAGTAGATTTATACTAAAAATGAATAGTAGAACCTCAAAAAATGTAAATTTGTTTGTACATAATGCCGTGTAATAACATTGAGAAAGGTGGCTGAACGGGTCTTAAATCGCTCTTTCTTTACAACCCTGCTTAGACATGACGTTAAACGGCTTTTACAGCCGTTCTTTGAAATTTGGCTGTACAGTGCTTTTCTTGTTATTTTGAAAACTCTGTTTGTTATTGTCTTTAGTTAGAAGCTTAACTTAGATTCGTCGTGGAATGAGATCAATTAGGTATAATAAGTGAAGTCTCTTGCGATAAGTTTGTATTTATTGCTAAACCCTTCTGCCTCTCCTGAGAGTTTTACGAAAGATAAAAAACTTAATGCTTAATGCGTGGTCTGCCGTTTCATTGCCGTGCTTCCTTCCATTTTTGAATCGTCGCTTTTTATAGGAAGAGGTGACAGGTAACGCGTAATTTCAAACAAATCCCGCTGTTTAACGAGTCGTGTGTGGTGTGTTGATTACCATTTTTCTTCTTCTTTGATCGTTCGAACACTCACCGAATAGTTCTGCGATTTTACTTCATCCCACCACCTTAAAACATTTCTGTTTCTCTGCTTTACCCTTATGAAATGAAAGAACATAAATTGTTTAAATTGCTTTCAGGGATATCCAAGAAGAAAATCTATGAAAACAAAAATTAGGAGAATTGATATCCACGTTTTTGTTTACTCATACGGTTTTGCAAGCTAACACAATCCGATCTGTTTGTTTTCTTGAGCTGGTTTCTGAAATAAGAAGCGATGCGCTCTTCTCATCGCTTACGAAACCCTTCGCGAAAGTTCGAGATAACATTTCACTTTAGAAAAAGTCGCTAGTTTTTCAATTAATACATCGAAATATTTGAGGAAATCTCAATAACTGATGTTTCACCTGATCTGGCGGTTCTAAACAAAACTTTGTGCACCGACGTTTATTAATAAAACTTCTCCTTCATTGGGACTCATCTGACCAAATATTGCATGACAAAGTAGACAATTATGTCGCGCTCGTTTTCTTGTGGAAATTGAAGAAAAATATTTGAAATTGATCTTTTTGACAGCACGTTTAGCTTATTCTACAACTTCAGAAAAATTTACAAGGAGAACTTGTAAACAGGTACATTCATTATTTCGAAACGAACTGTGGTGTTTTCCGGCAAAACGAGAAACTAATCCCTCAGCAATGTGGCTGTCACGTGGTATGCTTTGTTTTCCAGCTGAAACTCCTTTGAAAGCCTGTATTAATTTTTTTCTTTCGAATGAGCTCTTGATGCATTTACGTGGCATTCGATTATTAGGATCTTCTTCAACTCACGGACATCGCTGCATCGTTTTTCGCTTTTTGGCGGCGCAAAAATTGGGGCAAGCGCAACACTGATGCAGAAAACAAAAATAATTTCAGTTTCTCTCAGCTAACACCTGGTCTGGCTTCCGTTAGTTTGCACGTCCGCTGTCGGTCGTAAAATACTGTTCTGCCAAGATAGGGCTTACTCTAAACACGACATTATACACTGTATTTTTTAATATCCGCTTTGTAAAAATAAAGAAGCAAAAAAGAAAAGTATACTTTTAATTTGCAGTTGCAACCAACATTACAATTTTTGCGAGTTTGCAGGCAAATTATGGAAAGGAATAAGAAGTCCTGAGGGAGTGCGCATTAAGAAATTCTCATGATTGACTGTCATCTTATCCAAACTGCAGAATTTTAAATCATACAATAAAATTTGTTTAAGTTTAATGCCCGTTAAAAGTTTTAATTAACAAAAGAAAACAGCTTGACCGCAGAGGAGGCGTATTGGCTAAATGGTTATTTTTAAATCCTAGAGAATGACGAATCATAAGCCAGAGATATTACACCTTCGCCATAAATAGAGTACACAGAGTACCGTTTGCCAGACGAAGTTGTGAGAGAATAGACAGAGCTATTAAAAGTCTGCAACCATGAACACAACGATGAACGGATCAAGCTGCCCCAACCCACTGAATTCTACAGCAGCCAAAATTGGACAAAGCTTTGTTTACTGCCTGATCTTTGTTGTTTCACTGGTCGGGAATTCCTTTATAGGAATAGTTGTTTATAAGACACAAACATTAAGAAAACCTATAAATTATTTCATCGTCAACATGGCCATGTCCGACCTGCTATATCCAATATTTCTGTTTCCGTTGGATCTAACTGAGATGTTCGTGGAATCCTGGCTCATCGGCGGTTCTCTTGGCCAGGCCTTGTGTAAACTGCTCCCCTTCTTAGCAGATATCTCCATAATTGTGTCTATTCAGAGCCTGGTTCTGATTGCAGTTGATCGATTTAGAGCCGTGGTATTTCCCCTTCGTTCCCCACTCGTCAGTTCAAAGATGTGCCCCTTCTTCATTCTCACCACGTGGATCGTCGCTATGGCTGTCATCTCGCCGTATATATTCGTCTTCAAACTTGTTGAATATCAGGAGAAACTGGATTGTCAGGATTGGTGGAATGAAACCTTTGGGGAGTTCTCGTCCCTCGCTAAGTACTCCCTAGCGTTATATGTTGTATTTCTTTATGTTCCCACCGCCTTCTTGGTCATACTATACTCCATCATTGTCATAAAGCTAAAGTCACAGAACTTTCCAGGTGAGCAATCAGTCAACGCTGAGGAACGACGAACGAAAAGAAACAGAAACGTTTTAAAGATGGCCATTGCTATCGTGGTAGGGTTTGTTTTTTGCTGGACACCGAGGAGTGTTATCAAATTACTAGTTCTCTTTGCATGGGAATCGGACAGAGCATTTCCTTGTGGAATCCATCTTTACCACGATATTACTTTCTTTATTTCTCTCTTAAGTTGCTCCATCAACCCTTTCATCTGTTTCACATTCAGTGAAAATTATCGGCAGGGACTTACGAGATTCCTGAAGTGTTCTAACCCATTGCAGGAGTAAATTCAGACTCGCATCATAAGAAAATGACAGCGAAGAGTCCGAGAAAAAGTCCCATCCGCAAAAATCGTCATTATGAAAATTTCCCAATGATTGCTATCTGTTCTCTTACATGAATAAATGAATTTTGTAGAACACCGCAGCTGAAGTTCAGATTCAAAATAAAATGATAAGCAAACTAAGGAACAATACCTCATTAAAAACCAGACTTTTGTAGATAAGTGAATACTATAAACTCAAAAAAAGTTGTAAATATGCCCGAGGTGATGTGTAATAATATTGAGAAACTTAGCTGAGGGCTTTTGAACTGATCTTTCTTTAAGTTTAAGTTTAATGATACTTGTTACCAACTGTACGATAACATAACACATAAGAAAAATAAATAAAGAAAGAAAGAAAGAAAGAAAGAAAGAGAGGAAGGAAGAAGGAAAGAAGGAAAGAAAGAAAGAAAGAAAGAAAGAAAAGTACAGTAGGTAAAGGAAAGCAATAAGGGAAAACTGAATTCCCATATAGAAACTGCTCTCCTAACTAAAAGATAACTACAAACATTTACAAGATTTTGAGAACTGAAAAGTAATATTATAATAACGTATAATAAAAGAAGAAAAAATCTGTACATAAACCTATAAACCGGAGATGTTGAACGGGTTTCCAGCCGTTGGAATTTGGTTGTACAGTCGTTTCCTTGTTATCAGTTTAAAAACTCTACCTGTTATTGCCTTTACTTAGAAGATTAAGTAAGGTTCGTTGTGGAATGAGATCAATAAAGTATAAAAATGCAATTCTTTTGCCAAAAGCTTGTAATTTATTTCTAAACCCTTCTGGCATTCCTCAGAATTTCAGGAAAGATACTCAAGTTAAAGCTTCTTTTATTCTTTCTGCCATGTTTGAATCGTCGTTTTTATCAGTACAAAGTGGTAATTAAAAAAAATTGAGAACATGGTTGCGGAAATTCGAGATGACATTTAATTAAGAAGAAGTCGAGTTTTTTCATCTCAGTTTATTAATACATCGAAATATTTCAGGAATTATCTCACCAAATGATATCCCACCCAAATGATCGAGTTCGGTCTGAGTGTTTTTTTCTTCATATTTGCAACTTTCCTTCAATATATGTTCTTGTTCTTCTTTATCGGTTCCGAATGTAGATAAAACTTTAATTTCTTCCTCAGGTTCGGCTGGTGTAGCGGCTTTAAACAGAAGCCTCATTCGCTCATTTCATTAATAAGCAGAATTACTAAACATAACATGACAAAGTTGTAAAATAATTACGCCCTTGTTTCCTCAGTTCAGTGGATTGATATCGAAAAAAATTGTATAAAATGAAAGAAAATTGGAGAAAAAAAATAAAATTCGTCGGTTGATGAGAGCACGTTTAGGCTGTTCTGTAGTGTGAGAGGAATTTAGGAGATCTTCTGACAGGTGCAGACATTTGTTAATTCTTCGTTTTATTTCATTCCACAGTTAAAAGAAATTGTTTTCTTCCCTTCCGGTTCACCCTTTCTAGTTGCTTTACTACATCCATCGTTAAAACCTTTTAACAATTTTAAAGAGCAAATCTTATTTGACCGTACTCTCGTAGTGGCTAATTTTTATGCCATCGTCTTTTACAAGATGTGACAAGCGAATATTTTTTTCGAACCAAACCGCGTTGTGTTTCTTCCCATTATAGAACACGATCTTCAGAATATTCGGCTTTATTGTTTGTTTATCAGCTGCTGGCTATGGTTGATCGCAGAGTAAAGTCATACATGGCAGATGGACTCGGTCATCTTTATACTTTCTTGTCTTGAGTCTTTTCATAATTTTCTATTTCTATCTCGTTTGTTTTCTTTTCAGTCACTTCCCACAGAAAAAAATCCATTTCCGTTCGGTTTCAGCTCCTTCAGCACACCCGCTGTCCATCATAAGACTCTGCTTCGGAAACTGATAGGGCTCATTCCAGAGGTAAGCTTTTTCCAGCAATTCCTGGTTTTTAGTTATGAAAACTAGGATGCAAAAAGGAAAAAGTAATCTTTCAGTTTATAGTTGTAACCTGTCATTGTCGCTGTTTAGTTTAGACATGGCAGCTTCGTTTAATTAGTTCCCAAGGATGTTATTGATGCCAAAAAATTGCTCTAAAACGTTTTGGTGATACAGACAGCGCATCTTCCACGGACAGTCATTGGTTGGAAGGACAGTTAAAACAGGGGATGTAGAATTTTTTTACAATGTTATTAGCTGCAAGCGTTGCACCAGTCAGAACCTAATCTTAAGGCGGGCTTTTTGTAACCTTTTTTTTTTCCGGTCCGTTCATTAGAGACCGATTTGAATTCTAAAAGAATCGATCTTACATCAATGATTCTCCCGTAAAACTAATTTTGAATTCGTGTCACTTTCATTTGGAAGGTTTTACTGTTCCTCACGGGATTCATTGGCTCATTTTCCCCGCTAGTTTACTGTCTGTGAATTAATTTTGAAATGCTGTTAGCCTGTGTACACCCGCCCGAGCTCTTCAGGGAAAATCGGTAAGGGGCAGCTGTACACAGATTTTAGTTTCAGTTCGTAGACAACTTAACTGAGCTCCAATTTAACTCAACTTTAACACACGCACACACGTAGCTGTTAGTAGAACACGTTCGACGGTGTTTGGTAAACCGTGGAAGTATAATAAAGAAATACCGCTTGACAGTTGAGGAGGCGTACTGGTTAACTGGTTATTTTGAATGGCGAATCGTCTTTTTCTAGGTTCAAACATTGCCCCCTGGACTCTCTTGTCTTATTTTCTTGTCTCTAGTCTTATCATAATTTTCTTTCTTTTCAACCACCCTTTGCAGAAATCAACAATAATTTCAGTTTTTCTCAGCTAACACCTGGTCTGGCTTCCGTTAGTTTGCACATCCGCTGTCAATCGTTAAATAATGTTCTGCCAAGATAGGGCTCACTCTAAACACGACATTATACACTGTATTCTTGAATATCCGCTTTATAAAAATAAAGAAGCAGAAAGAAAAGTATACTTTTAATTTGCAGGTGCAACCAACATTACAATTTTTGCGAGTTTGCAGGCAAATCATGGAAAGGAATATTAGGAACCCTGAGGGAGTACGTATGAAAGAAAATCTCATGACTGACTGTCATCATATCCAAACTGCAGAATTTTAAATCATGCAATAACATTTGTTTAAATTTAATACCCGTTAAAAGTTTTAATTAAGAAAGGAAAATAGCTTGACAACTGAGGAGGCGTATTGGCTAAATGGTTATTTTTAAATCCTAGGGAACGTCGAATAAGCGAGAGGTGTTACACGTTGACTTCACCATAAATAGAGTACCGTTTGCTCTTAAGAAGCCAGACGAAGTTGTGAGAGAAGCGAAAGAGTTGTTAGAAGTCTGCAAACACGAACACAACGATAAACGGATCAAGCTGCTCGGCCTCTAACCCACTGAATCCTTTAGTAACAATAATTGGAGAAACCTTTGCTTAATGCCTGATCTTTGTTGTTTCGCTGGTCGGGAATTCTTTCATAGGAATAGTTGTGTATAAGGCGCGAACATTAAGAAAACCGATAAATCATTTCATAGTCAACATGGCCATGTCCGACCTGCTATATCCAATATTTATGATTCCACTGGATCTAACAGCCTTGTTCGTGGACCCCTGGCTTATCAGTGGTCCTCTTGGCCAGGCCTTGTGTAAGCTACTCCCCTTCTTAATGACAGTCTCCATGATTGTGTCCATGCAGAGCCTGTTTCTCATAGCAGTGAATTGGCTTGGAGCAGTGGTATTTCTCCTTCGTTCCCTGCTCATCAGTACAAAGATGTGTTCCTTCTTCATTCTCGCCACGTGGATCGTCGGGATGGCTGTCATCTCACCGTATTTATTCGCCTGGAAACTTGTTGAATACTCGGGGAAACTGGCGTGCGAGTCCGCTATGGAATGAAACCTTTGGAGAGTCTTCGTCCCGGGCTAATTAGTCTCTAGTCTTGACTGTTGTGTCTATTTATGTGCCCATCGTCTTCTTGGTCATACTATACTCTATCATCGTTATTAAGCTCAAGACAGATATCTTTCCAGGTGAGTAATCGGTCAATGCTGAGCAGCAACGTGCAAAAAGAAACAGAAACGTGCTTAAGATGGCCATTGCTATCGTGGTAGGGTTTGTTCTTTGCTGGACACCGAAGAGTGTTGTCAACTTGCTATTTCTCTTTGCAAGGGAATCAGACAGGACATTACCTTGCGGCTTTTATCTCTACTATGATATTGCTTACTTTATGTCTTTCTCAAGTTGCGCCATCAACCATTGCATCTTTTTCACATTCAGTGGAAATTATCGTCAGGGACTTAAGAAACTCCTGAAGTGTTCTAACCCAGTGCAGGAGTAAATTCAGACTTGCATCATAAAGAAAAAAAACACAGATGGCAAAGAGTCCGAGAAAGACTCTCATCCCAAAAAAATATTATTAGAACACTGCAGCTAAACTTCACATTCAGAATAAAAAGATTAGGAATCTAAAATAGTTTATTTTCAAGGAAGAATACTTTTGTAAAATTCAGATATGTGTAGATAAATGAATAGTATAACCTCAAAAAAATTGTACATATGCCTGCAAATTGTGTAGTAACATTGAGAAACTTAGCTGAGCGGCTTTGAACTGATCAAGGACAGGTGCAGACATTTGTTAATTTTTTGTTTTGTTTCTTTCACATAGATATAAATTCATTTCCTTTCCTTCCGGTTCATCTGTTCTGGCTTTACTACATCCGGCGTTAATTCCTTTTTAAGTTTTTAGAAAGCAACTCCTATTTGACCGTACGCATTTAGTGGCCAAATTTCATGTCATCGCCTTTTAGGAAAAGATGTAACAAGTGAACATTTTGTTCGAACCAAATCGCGTTTTTTTCCTTTCCATTTCGGAACATGATCTTCAGAATATTCGGCTTTGTTGTTTGCTTATCAGCTGCTGGCTATGGCTGATCGCAGAGTAAAGTCATGCATGGCGGATGGACTCTGCTATCTTTATTCTTTCTTGTCTTGAGTCTATCTGGTTTTTTCTTTTTAATCACTTAACACAGAGAAAAAATATTTCAGTTTTCCTCAGCTAACAACTGGTCTAGCTTTAATTAAATTCGGCTTCAGCGGTCAATCGTAAAACAACGCTTTGCAAACAGTAGGGCCAATTTTAGAGAAAAAATTTTTAAATTCCTTCTTTATGAAAATTAAGCGAAGAGGAAAAAGGAAACTTTCAATACCGTTTAGTTGACACATGGCACCTCCATTTAATTAGTTCCCAAGGATCTTTTTGATGCCAAAAAATTGCTCTAAAACCTTTCGGTAATATAGAATAGACAGCGCATGTTCCACAGACAGATATAAGCTTGATGCATAGATAAAATAGCAGGTGTAGACTGTTTTTTTAAGCGTTGTACCCGGCTGGCGTCCTACCCAAGAGAGAACCTAATCTTAAGAAAGGCAGGCTTTTTTTTAAATTCGTTAGTCCTTTCGTTTAAGACTGACTTGCTGATCCTAAAGGAATCGATCTTGAGCTGATGATTCTCCCCAATAACTTGATGTGAATTCACATCTTGTTAGTTTTTTTAGGTTTTACTTCACCTCACGGCTTGATTAGCTTATATCTCTGCTTGTTTACCATCCGTGAATTAAAAGAAAATTAATAAGTTTAGTTTCGTCTTCCCAAATTTTCTCACTTACGTTTACTATTCAATACTTGATCACAGGTGAGAATAAAATTTTTCGCTTTTTTTGTCAATACCTCTTTTAGTTAAATGATATTTAGATCTTATTTTTAAAACAAATCAAAACAAAGCAAGCAAACAAAAATACCAATAACGTAGCTAGTGCGCGCAACGTTAGTTGTCAGGGAAAAGACTACTCAGAGAGTCCACATCATTTCGGGCGCGCATAACTTTAATACCACAGTCTCCCACGCAGCCGTTTTTTTTTTTTTTGGCGCAACGGGCTGCGTAGGAGACTAAATATACTACGGCGGACGTCCACTGAAGAGTTTTTCGCGATAGTAGATGTATCAGGTACAAAGATAAGAATAGAGCCAGTGTCACCCAAAGTCCATAACGATGACTGTTAGTGAGGAAGTGTACATATCGCCGTACATTTGTGTATGGCAAACAAGTATATGCGAATCTTTGATTATGGGCGATTTCAAATAAAAATTGTGCAAAACTTAAAGGTAATGAGGTATCTAGCTACCTGCTGCCTTTACGAAATCGGAGATGGCCCCGATGGAGAAGCTAAAAGCGATAAGTGCAACGTTCAAGATTTTCTCTCAGCGTATTGAAATCCTACTGTGGTCTTGCTAATCAGAGCTTGTGCATTGCTGTCGGGAAATTTTAGTTCTCTTTGGTGAACGTCTCCTGTCCGAAACTAAGTAGTAATTGCGTTACGCAATGCAATACACTCGATCTGGTCAGGCTTTACACGTTTACGAAACGGAAAGTGTACAGCAATTGCTACGGACTTAATCGTGACAAAAAGAGACTTTTGTAATGGAGTTTGTACGACTTGGTCTCTACAAATGGTTTGGAGCCTAACAGTGTTGGAAGGGTCCTTAAGAAAGTGCTGAATAACCCGCAAGCCCCAAACTAAAAGCACTAGTGACACTTCCCTTTTGATTTATTAATTTCATTATACTGTAAATGGTTTGAACAAAGGAGTCATATCATAAGACGGTAGAACGAGCGACTAGAAATGGTGATATCAACAATGACATTGCTGAACACCATTTACAAACATACCACAGAATCGACTGGGACACTGCTATATGCGTTACCTACAGTAGGGGTGTACTATCAACGAATTACTTTGGAAAGCTGGTTTACTAACTTAGAACAAACACCACTTAAACCGTTGCTAACAACTACCCGTGCATCTTACAAACCACGTATTGTCGACAATAACTAAACAGATGAACAATAGACAGAACGACTAATTTTACTATCAATAGGCCAACGGACATTTGACTATCAAAAGACGGATCGAAACTCACCAATCACGTTGTTTTACACTCTTCGCAGCCAATAACATCACAGCATAACTGACAGACTATCAATCGGGACAACGACCAGCGACTTGTAACGTCTACTGACGATTCACAATTCACTTGACTCTGAGGATGACTTCCGCTCAGGTTGTTGAACAGAAGTTTGATATCCGTTTAAAGCTTTAATTACAAAGAGAGAACGGCTTGACAACTGAGGAGGCGAATTGGCTAAACGATTATTTTAATTTCTAGGAAACGACGAATCACAATCCAGAGGTATTACACCTTGACCATAAATAGAGCACTGTTTGCCACACGACGTTGTGAGAGATTGAAGTGACAGAGGTTTTAGAAGTCTGCAAACATGAAGATAACGATGAACGGATCAAGCTGCCCCAGCCCACTGAATTCTACAGCAGCAAAAACTGGAGTAACCTTTGCTTACTGCCTGATCTTTGTTGTTTCGCTGGTCGGGAATTCCTTGATAGGAATAGCTGTTTATAAGACGCAAACATTAAGAAAACCGATAAATTATTTCATCGTCAATATGGCCATGTCCGACCTGCCATATCCATTATTTTGGATTCCGATACGTCTGACAGGGTTGTTCATGGAATCCTGGCTCGTTGGTGGTTCTCTTGGCCAGGTCTTGTGTAAACTGGCCTCCTTGTTAGGACGTATCTCCGTTATTGTGTCTGCTCAGAGCCTGGTTCTGATTGCAGTGGATCGATTTGGAGCAGTGGTATTTCCTCTTCGTACCCACCTCATCAGTTCAAATATGTGTCGCTTCTTCATTCTTGCCACGTGGATCGTCGCGGTGGCTGTCTTCTCTCCGTATTTATTCGTCTTCAAACTTGTTGAGTACCAAGCCGGGAACCTGCATTGCGTGAGTACAGGATGGAGAGCAGCCTTTGGAGAGTCCTCATCCCTTGCTAATTACTTTCTAGCCATATGTGTTGTGTTTATTTATGTCCCCACCGTCTTGTTGGTCATACTATACTCTATCATCGTTGTCAAGCTGAAGACACAGAAGATTCCAGGTGAGCAATCGGTCAACGCTGAACAGCAACGCGCTAAAAGAAACAGGAACGTGCTAAAGATGGCCATTGCCATCGTGGTTGGATTTGTTCTTTGCTGGGTACCCTGGAGTATTACCAACTTCCTTTCACTCTTTGCATGGGAATCGGACAGGACATTGCGTTGTGGCTTTTATCTCTACCACCACATTGCTTTCTTAATTTCTCTCTTAAGTTTCGCCATCAACCCTTGCATCTGTTTCACATTCAGTGGAAATTATCGCCAGGGACTTAAGAGCCTGCTAAAGTGTTCTGACCGAGTGCAGGAGTAAATTGAGATTGGCATCATAAAAAAGTAGGCGGCGAAGAGTGCGAGAAACAGTCAAATCTGCAAAAATTATTACGAGAACACTGCAGCTTAACTTTCACATTCAGAATAAAAAGATTAGGAATCTAAAATAGTTTATTTTCAAGAAACGACACTTCACTACAAACCAGACATTTGTAGAAAACTTAACAGTATAAGCTAAAAAAAAAGAAAAGAAAATGTAAATATGCTCGCAATAATGTGTAGTAACATTGAGAAACTTAGCTGAACGGCTTTGAACTGATCAAGAACAACTTGTGAACAGGTGGGGACATTTGTTTATTTTCTTTCCTTCCGGTCCATGTGTTCTAGCTTTACTGCATTCGTCGTTAATTCCTTTTGAAGTTTTGAAAAAGGAACTCTTATATGACCGTACCCATTTAGTGGCCAATTTTTATGCCATTGCCTTTTACCAGAATATGTAACAAGTAAATATTTTCTTCGAACCAAACTGCGTTGTTTTTGCTCCCATTTCAGAATTACTGACCTTCAAGAAACGACACTTCTCTACAAACCAGACATTTGTAGAAAACTTAACAGTATAATGCGCCGATCAATTCGAAAGTTCAACATCCCCCCCCCCCGGGCAACCCCCCGCGCGTTTGAACTTTTGAAGATTGGCTTGTTCAAATTCCCTCCCCTCGGGGCAAAAAAGCCGTTCAAATGCCCCACCAACTAGCACTGGAATAACTCTCCTCAAAGACAAATTTCGTCTTCAATCAAATACTGTTCACGCTTTTCAGAGTGAGATATGCCGTAATGACACCTTCAAACTTCTTTTGAAAGAGTTATTAACTAACAACGGCGAAATTCTATCTTGGAAATCCGTCATACCCTGCAAAAACCGAAAAAACTCTCTGGCGTATTACGTCAGAACAAAAGATAAATCCGGTTCAAATTCCCCACCCTTTCAACGCAACGTTGAAATTCCCCCCTCCCTGGGCACGATGCACAGTCAAATGCCCGGGGTATGCCCGGGGTGGGGATGTTGAAGTTTCGAATTGATCGGCGCATAAGCTAAGAAAAAAAAAGAAAATGTAAATATGCTCGTAATAATGTGTAGTAACATTGAGAAACTTAGCTGAACGGCTTTGAACTGATCAAGGACAACTTGTAAACAGGTGAAGACATTTGTTAATTGGTTGTTTTATTTCTTTCGCATCCTCATGATTCATTTTCTATCCTTCCGGCTCATCTGTTCTAGCTTTACTGCATCCGTCGTTAATTCCTTTTGAAGTTTTGAAAAAGCAACTCTTATTTGACCGGACTCATGCAGTTGCCAATTTTTATGCCATCGCCTTTTACCAGAACATTTAACAAGGGAACATTTTTTTCGAACCAAACCGCGTTGTTTTTCTTCCCATTTCAGAACATGACCCATCTTCAAAATATTCGGCTTTATTGTTTGTTCATCAGCTTCTGGCCATGGTTGCCCGCAGAGTAAAGGCATTGATGGCGGAAGGACTCTGTTATCTTTATTCTTTCTTGTCTTAAGTCTATCTGTTTTTTTTTTCTTTTTTGTCACTTTATACAGAAAAAAATTAATTCAGTTTTCCCCGGCTAACACCTGGTCTAGCTTCAATTGAATTCGAAATCCGCGGTCAATCGTAAAACAACGCTTTGCAAACAGTAGGGCTCATTCTAGAGATAACATTATTATTTTTTTATTATTCCTGCTTTATGCATGAAAATAATTGTAACTGCGACTGTAATTGTCGCTGTTTAGTTGACTCATGGCACCTCTATTTAATTCATTGCCAAGGATCTTTTGGATGCCAAAACATTTCTCTAAAACGTTTCGGTAATTGACAATTATTCTACGACGACGCGCTGGATATCAAATGATAGATAACCAACGAGGCGCGTAGCGCCGAGTTGGTTATAATCATTTGATATCCAGCAAGCCCGAGTAGAATAATTGTTTTATTAAAAAATTAACCACTATTTAAAAAAAAATCAAGAAAGAACGGGAAAAATGAGAAAAGAGATAAAAAGGGAACAAGAATCGATCACATGACTGAACAAAAAAGGCGCCAAAACCTTGCGTTGCAGCTTTGCAAAGTTGCAGCGTTTCCTTCCAAAGCTGAATGAATCAATGAAAACTGCTTGAAAGTGAACAGGTAGCACAAGTTTGGAAAAAAAATCTTGTAACTATTGGCTCTGAAATATGGTACATATTTGATTTTTCCTGAAACATTGTAATCATCGTTGAAAGCGGATTGAAGCTGTACAAGTTTGTAATCTGTTCGCACAACGAAGCCATCATTTGCGTGTTTGATCGAACTGAAGGCAGAACTATAAGTTTGAACTTGAAGAGGTAATTTCTATGCAGCTCAGAAGCAAGATTACTGTATCGAGGAAAATTAGAATTCACCATCATTAAGTTTGTTAAACGCAAAGCAGAAAATGTAGTTGTTCTCGGTTTAGAGGTTGCGGACGGAATGGTGAAAGCAACATTCAAACAAACAAATGGTGAAAACAACATGCAAACATTTTCTTTTTTTTTTTACCCTGAAGATGACTTAATTAGTCGAAAACGTTTGGTTTTCCTTTCTTTAAACGTTTTTTAGCCTTGTAAATAGGGTTTTTTTAAAACATTCAAACAACTGGAAAAGCGATTCAATTCCGTTTACATGGCATCCGATTTGTATCTGAGCATTACAACAACAAACAACAACAACAAGCTTTATTACCAAATAGAAAAAAAAAGAAAAAAAAAGTTAAACTTTACAATATAATATATTAATACAAAAAAAAGGTAATGCTTACTCAGGATAACTATAAAGCTAATCGAGCTGAGTAAAACTAAGTAATGTTTAAGTACAGGAGGTAGGTTGGCACTAAAGCTTGGTGAAAGCAATTAATTAGTCAACTGATAAAAAAGAGAAGAAAAGAAGAAATAAATAAATAAATAAATAAAATAAATGAACAAATACCAGTTGAATACTCAAGAACAGTAAGACTGTAAGATGTTTAGCTTGACTTTGTTTTTAAACGTTTTAAGGGGGCATTTGGACCTGTTGGAACACAGAGCTACAATGAGTGCGGGTAAACCAATGTCAACTGATTTTGCGTTTAAAGCCGAAGAAAAATCTCGCCCTTCCCTCTTTCTTGGTAGTTTGCAGCTGTAGTTTGTTTAGTACTTGTTTAGACTCTGTTTAGACTGCTTCATGATTTTCGCACCTTCTCGCCATGAATGTGTTTTATTTTATGTCTTGTCTTGATATTTTGAAGTGGAAAGCCTTCCTTATAAAACCTACCGTTCGTTCAATTTTGCTGATCGACGTGACAATCGATGAAAGAAATTTATTGTAAACACAAAGCTTAATTCTTAAATTTCCAGTTTCTAGACAATTACTTCAAACGATTTTGACTTGTGTTAGACGACGCTGTTGGTGATGCATGTTGATGACGCTGTTGGAATTTCTGCTTAATTTAAATTCCCTGCCAAGTGATTTTTCTCGTCCATTTTTCTCGTCGGGTTGCTCGCGAGGAAAAAAAATTCAGCTCAGTTTGTTGTTGAGTGTTCATTGACCATATTTGGTCGCAGCAGGTATATGAGCTGATAGCCTAGCTCCGTTCAGCCAATCAAAATGCTAGAAATCCAATATACCTAGTCCAGTTTTTAATAATATAGAATAGACAGCACATGTTCCACAAACAGTTATAAGCTTGATGCAGTACTGAAACAGCAGGTGTAGATTTTTTTAAGCGGTGTACCCGGCTGGCGTCCTACCCGAGAGAGAACCTAATCATAAGAGAGGCGGGCTTTTTGACACCTGTTTTTTGATTTGTTGATCCTTTCGTTAAATCTTGTTGATTTTTTAGGTTTTAATTCACCTCACGGCTTGATTTGCATATGTCTCTGCCAGTTTACCAACGGTGAATTAAAAGAAAATTAACATGTTTAGTTTTGTCTTACGTTTACTATTCAATACTTGATCGATGAAAATGAATTTTTTTCACTTTTTTCGTCACCAACTCTTTTACTTGAAATTTAGGTCTTATTTTTAAAATAAATCAAAACAAAACAAATGATCAAAAATACCAGTAACATTGGCTGTCAGCGAAAAGACTACTCAGGGAGTCAACATCATTTGGGGCCCGCACAACTAATACTACAGTCTCCCAGGTAGCCTTTTGATTTTTGGCGCAACGGGCTGCGTAGGAGACTAAATATACCACTGCGAACGTCCACTGAAGAGTTTTTCGTGATAGTAGATGTATCACATACAAAAATAAGAATGTTTTAACGCTTTCAGCCCAGAAACGTTCTATCAACAAACAATCCATAACGATGACTGAAAGTAAGGAAGTGTACATATCGCCGTACATTTGTGTATGCCAAGCGAGTATATGCGAATCTTTGATTATGCACGATTTCAAATAAAAATTGTGCAAAAATTACAGGCAACGAGGTATCTAGCTACCTGCTGCCTTTGTAAAATCGGAGATGAACCCGGTGGAGAAGTCAAGGATTGTCGATTCTAGTCAACCAGTTTGATTTGAAGCGATAAGTGCAACGTTCAAGATTTTCTCTCGGCGCATTGAAATCCTACTGTGGTCTTGCTAATCAGAGCTAGTGCATTGCTGTCGTGAAATTTTACTTCTCTTTCGTGAACGTCTCCTGTCCGAAACCAAGTAGTAATTGCTTTACCCAATGCAATGCACTTGATCTGGTAAGGCTTTACACGTTTACGAAACGGAAAGTGTACAGTAATTGCTACAGACTTAAAAGAGAGTGTTGTAATGGAGTTTGTACGACTTGGTCTCTACAAATGGTCTGGAGCCTGGCAGATGTGGAAGGGTCCTCAAGAAAGTCCTGGATAACCTGCAAGCGCCAAACGAGAAGCACTAGTGATACTTTCCTTTTGGTTTATTTCATTAAACTTTAATGTTTTCAACCCAGGAGTCATATCATAAGTCGGTAAAACGAGCGACTAAAAATGGTGATATCAACAATCACATTGCTGAACACCATTTACAAACAAACCACAAAATCGAATGGGACTCTACTATATGCGTTACCTACAGTAGGTCAATACTATCAACGAATCACTTTGAAAAGCTGGTTTTACTAACTTAGAACAAACACCACTGGAACTGTTGCCAACAACTACCTGCACCTTACAAACGACTTACTGACGACAATAACTAAACAGACGAACAATAGACGGAACGACTAATTCCACTATCAATAGACCAACGAACATTTGACTAACAAACGGACGGATCGAAATGCACCAATCACGTTGTTTTACACTCATCGCAGCCAATAACATCACAACTTAACTGACAGACGACCAATAACATCGCGAGTTCGTCGACCAATCAGGACAACGACCAGCGATTTGAAACATCTACTGACGATTCACAATTCACTTGACTCTGAGAATGACTTCCGCTCAGGTTGTTGAACAAAAGTTTGATATCCGTTTAAAGCTTCCTTAATTATAAAAAGAGAACGGCTTGACAACTGAGGAGGCAAATTGGCTAAACGATTATTTTAATTGCTAGGAAACGACGAATCAGAAGCCAGAGTTGTTACACCTTTAACATAAATAGAGTACCCTTTTCTCTTAAGAAGACAGACGAAGTTGTGAGAGAAGCGACAGAGCTGTTAGAGACCTGCAAACATGAACACAACGATGAACGGATCAAGCTGCTTCAGCCCACTGAATTCTACAGCAGCAAAACTTGGAAAAACCGTGGCTTACTGCCTGATCTTTGTTGTTTCGCTGGTCGGCAATTCCCTCACAGCAATAGTTGTTTATAAGACGCAAACATTAAGAAAACCGATAAATTATTTCATTGTCAACATGGCCATGTCTGATCTGCTATATCCAATATTTTGGATGCTGATGAGTGTAACAGTCTTGTTCTTGGACTCCTGGCCCATCGGTGGTTCTCTTGGCCAGGCCTTGTGTAAACTGGGTCCCTTCTTAGGAAATACGTCCGTTGTTGTGTCCATTCAGAGCCTGGTTCTGATAGCAGTGGACCGATTTGGAGCTGTGGTATTTCCTCTTCGTTCCCCGCTCATCAGTTCAAAGATGTGTCCCTTCTTTATTCTCGCCACATGGATCGTTGCGATCGCTGTCATCTCTCCAAATTTATTCGCCTTCAAACTTGTTGAATACCCAGGAAAGCTGGCCTGTGAGAGTCGATGGAATGAAGCCTTTGGAGAGTCCTCGTCCTTTGCTAATTACCTTCTAGCCTCACATGTCATATTTCTTTTTGTCGCCATCGTCTTATTGGTCATACTATACTCCACCATCGTTATTAAGCTTAAGTCACAGAAGATTCCAGGTGAGCAATCGGTCAACGCCGAGCAGCAACGCGCGAAAAGAAACAGAAACGTGCTAAAGATGGCCATTGCTATCGTGGCTGGATTTGTCCTATTTTGGGTGCCGTTGAGTATTACCAGCTTACTTTTACTCTTTGCATGGGAATCGGACAGGACATTACCTTGTGGTTTATATCTCTACTATGATACTGCTATCTTTATTTCTCGCTTAAGTTTCGCCATCAACCCTTGCATTTGTTTCACATTCAGTGGAAATTATCGCCAGGGAATTAAGAGACTCCTGAAGTGTTTTAATAGAGTGCAAGGGTAGATTGAGACTCGCATAATAATAATAATAATAAAAAAACAGCGAAGAGTTTGAGAAACAGTCCCATTCACCAAAATCATCATCATGAAAATTTAACAATGTTTCCCATCTTTTCTCTTACACGAATAAACGATTTTCGTAGAAAACTGCAGCTAAAATTTCAGATCCAGAATAAAAAGATTGGAAAACTAAAACTGATGATTTTCAACGAAAAATGCTCCCATATAAAGCAGACATTTGTAGATAAATGGATAGTATAACCTCAAAAAATGTAAATTTGTTTGTACATGATGCCGCGGTATACGTAGAAAGTTGGCTAAGCTGTTTCTAAGCATTCTTTGTTTACAATCCTGCTTCCACATGATGCGTTGAACGAGTTTTGCAGCGGTTCTTTGAAATTTGGCTGAACAGTGGTCTTCTTGTTATTTTGAATACTTGACCGTTCACCATGTTAACCGGCTTAGAAGTTTTACGTAGATTAACTGTGAAATAATATCAATAAAAGTTAATAACGTAATTCTTTTGCGTCAAGCCTTTATTTATTGCTAAATCCTTCAGTGCCGTTCCTGAGAGTTTCAAAAATACTAAATGCTTCCTAGTTTTTTTCTTCAACTCCGTGCTTTGCTGTTTCATTGCCGTTTTCCCTCCTATGTTTTAATCGTCGCTTTTAACTGGGAAGAGGTAATAAGTAAAAACGTAATTTCAAAACAAATCGCGCTGTTTTTCCAGTTGACTTTGCGAGTCAAATGTCACCGTTTGTCTTTTTCCTTTTTTATCTCAGTTCAAACAGTCACCGAATCGTTGTCGGATTATACTTCATCCCACAATCTTTCAGCACATTTTTGTTTTACTCTTGTGAATTTAAAGAACACAAATTCTCCTTTTCTCTGCCGGGTATCCGAGGAGAAAATCACGTTTTTGTTTCCCCATACGGTTTTGCAAACTAACATATTCCGATGAGTTTGTTTTCTTGAGTTGAGGCATTTGCCAACATCCTATATAAGTTCTAAGTTATTATTAATTATTACTATATGACCTTTATTATACGTATTTTTATTTTCTCAAATTAGAAGGGTTGCTCTTTCCCATTGCTTTTAATTGAAACTTTTTCGAAAGATCAAATTAAGATTTCATTTCACTTTAGAAAAATTCGGGACTTTTATGTGACTGATATTCCACCTAAACCACGCAGTTTGGTGCGCTTGTTTTGTGCTACATTTCAATATCTTTGTCTTATTAAATATTCTTGTTCTTCGATGGTCTCGATGCAGATAAAACTTTACTCTTTTTTTCTTCAGGTACACCTGGTCTAGCGGCTTTCAACGAAACCTTGTCCGCCAACATTCATTAATACACTGCTCCTCATCTGATACAACGTGACAAAGAAGTCAACAATGTCGGCCTCGTTTTCTTAATTCAGTGAATTTTTATTCTATGTTTGTATAAATTGAAGAAAAATGAATGAAATTGATCGGTTTCACAGCACGTTTAGCTTCACTTTTATTCTACAGCTTCTGTGGATAAATTTAGGAGTACTGAGCTTGTGAACAGGTACAAACATTATTTCGAGTGAGATATTTTTTTCTTTCGAGTGAGATCATTATGCATTAGTTTAGCATTCGTTTATTAGGGTCTACGGGCGTTATTTCTGCTTTCCGGTCGGTGAATTAAAAGAAAAGTTTCAATTTTTCCTGCTTTTTTTTGTTCTTCGCTTTATTTCTTTCACATATATAAAAATTTATTTTATGCCTTCCGTTTCACCTGTTCTAACTTTATACATCCCCCGTGAACCCCTTTTAAGCATTTTAAAGCAATTAACTCTCATTTGTCTGTACTCATTTAGTGGCCAATGTTTACTCTATCCCCTTGACAAGAACCGTAACAGGTGAATATTTTCTTGGAAACAAACCTCGTTGTTCTTCTTCCCATTTCAGACTATGATCCTCACAATATTCGGTTTTGTTAGTTTATGTGCTATTGTCTGTTTATCAGTTGTCATTTTGGTAGAATGCTGGCTTGGTTACCGAGAACAATTTTTTCTACTTGACGACTCTACAGAATCCCTAAATGGCCTTATATTATGAATTTGGCGTTTCCCTCATTAATTAGTTATCTTAAAATGTCAGCTAGGTGAATCGAACGTGACTCCCATGATAACAGATGTATTCGAGTTTCAAGGTCAGCTACTTTGAATGTCAGTGCTCTTAAACTGAATGGTGTATAGAATGTTTCAGCTGTTTCTCCACTTGTGTGTTCTGTTATTTCTAATGACCACTAAATTGGTGTCAACGGCAAACATTCAACTTAAAACGGCTTTCATTGGGTCTTTTTTGTTAACAAACCGTACCGATGACAAAATACTTAATCCCTGCTCTATCTAGTCTTTTCATAGTTTTTCTTTTTTCTATCTCGCTTTTTTTTCAATCACTCTTTACAGAAAATTTCATTCATTTTGTCTCAGCTAACACATGGTTTATCTTCAATTAATTTTCACATCCGCTGTCGGTCGTTAAATACTGCTCCGCAAAGATAAGGTTCATTCTAAACATGACATAATACTTTTTCATATAATTGCTGTATGAAAAGAAAAAAGAAGAACAAAAAAGGAAAACTATACTTTATAATTTACATTTGCAATTAACTTATAGCCTTGTTCGTGGAATCCTGGCTAACAGGTTGTGTCTCTTGGCCAGGCCTTGTGTAAACTGCTCCCCCTAGCAGCTGATATCTCTATTATTGTTTCCGTTCAGAGCCTGGTTCTGATAGCAGTGGATCGATTTGGAGCCGTAATGCTTCCCCTCCGTTCCCCACTCAGCAGTTCAAAGCTGTGCTCCTTCTTCATTCTCACATGGTGGATCGTCGCTATGACTGTCATCTCGCCATATTTAATCGTCTTAAAAATTGTTGAATATCTGGAGAAACTGAAGTGTCAGGATTGGTGGAATGAAGCCTTTGGAGAGTCCTCGTCCCTCGCTAAGTACTGCCTAGCCTTATATGTTGTATTTCTTTATGTTCCCATCGCCTTGTTGGTTATACTATACTCCATCATTGCCATAAAGCTTAAGACACAGATCTCTCCAGGTGAGCAATCGGTCAATGCTGAGGAACAACGCGCTAAAAGAAACAGAAACGTTTTAAAGATGGCCATTGCTATCGTGGTAGGGTTTGTTCATTGCTGGGCACCGAGGAGTGTTTATCAAATTACTAATTCTCTTTGCATGGAAATCGGACAGAACATTACCATAATATTGCTTTCTTTATTTCTCTCTTAAGTTGCGCCATCAACCCTTTCATCTGTCTCACATTCAGTGAAAATTATCGCCAGGGTCTTACAGTGCAACGAATTCAACTGGAGCCACCCAACGTTTTTCTGCCAATCACAAGGCGCGTTCAGAACAAAAGAATCGGGGTTGCGGTTGCTTTCGGACCAATCACAATAGGGGTAAAATTTTACTTCTGGTTTGAGCGGAAATCGATGCGAAGGGCTACGCGAATGTGCACTTCAACGCTTATTTTTATGGCGAAATGACATTTATTTTGGTCAACGGCGAGACAAGCAAACGAGAAGAGAATCAATTATTTGCCGACTGGCGGCCGGTCATTTTGAAGACGAAACGGGTTCAGTGCAAAATATATTTACTGCATGACGGCCGAGAAGTTTGAATACGAAACAAACTCGACACAAATGCGTTTTGTTGAATGAAAGCCGAGAATGTTGACGACCAAAGAGACTCAACAGGAAAATATTTCTGAATGACGGGGACAAGAAGAAGGACAAAATAAAATAAATATCACGAAGACCAAGCTTCCGTGACTCGCTAATTGGAAATCACTGGACTGTAACAACATGTTGACAGTCGACGAAACGCAGGTTCTTGATCAGCAAAAATATTTCGAGGCTAATAAGTTTTCAACCTGTGACATAAATTCGAACAGAATTATTCTCAGCCTTACGGTTTAATTATATATAGCTTTTCCCAACTCTCTTGTGTTACCACGGAAGTCAGAATACTTTGTTGTGGACGCGGCTGTCATTCGGTAAACATGTACGTGCATTTGTCAGTCCGTTTCGTCTTCCCCGCCGTCATCCGGAGGAATTACACGTTCACTATAAATAGAGTAAACAGAGTACCGTTTGCTCTCAAGAAGCCAGACGAAGTTGTGAGAGAGGCGAAGTCTGCAAACATGAACACAACAATTGGAAAAAGCTTGGCTTACTGCCTGATCTTTGTTGTTTCGCTGGTCGGAAATTCCTTTATAGGAATAGTTGTTTATAAGCCGCAAACATTAAGAAAACCGATGAATTATTTCATCGTCACCATGGCCATGTCCGACCTGCTATACACACTATTTTTGATTCTGTTGGATCTAACTGAGTTTTTCGTGGAATCCTGGCAAATTGGCGGTTCTCTTGGCCAGGCATTGTGTAAACTGCTCCCCTTCTTACCAGATATCTCCATTATTGTGTCTACTCAGAGGCTGGTTCTGATAGCAGTGGATCGATTTGAAGTAGTTGTATTTCCCCTCCTTTCCCCACTTATCAGTTCAAATGTGCCCCTTATTCATTCTCGCCACGTGGATCGTAGCAATCGCTGTCTTGTCTCCGTATTTATTCACCGTCAAACTTGTTGAAAACGTAGGGAATCTGGAGTGCCTGGCTTGTTGGAATGATGCCTTTGGAGAGCCTTCATCCTTTGCTCATCACTTGTTAGCCTTACATGTTGTATTTCTTTATGTCCCCATCGCCTTGTTGGTCATACCGTACTCCATCATCGTTGTCAATCTAAAGTCACAGTTCTTTACTTCTATCTTTTCTTTTACACGAATGAACAATTCTTTTTAACACTGCAGCTAAAACTTCACATTTAGAATACAAAGATTAGTAAACTTAGAATGATGATTTTCGAGGAATAATACTTCTGTACAAACCGGTCACTTGTAGTTCAATGAAAAGCATCGTCTAAAAAAAGTGCTACATATGCCCGTACATAATGCTGTGTAATAACATTGAGAAACTTGATTGGCTGAGCGGTTTTTAACCATACTTAATGAGATGCAATTTACCAATGGACAACTTGATTCAACTCTTTCTCAGCCATTTTTTAGAAGCAATTTGCCAATGGTTGAAGGATCAGCTACTCGTTTTGCCAGTTGTACCAATGGTACGGACAGTGATGCACCTTTTACAAATAGTATCCGTTTGTGAGTATTGGACATGAGCGCCCTGCAAAAATTATTATTCGGGGCCGAAGTCTCCCCCAGGCTTCGCTCTCCCTGGTTCGACATACAAGAGCAAGTTTAGTGACCGTCTGCGTATGCATCATTTTCCTAGGGTACGGGATACGAATATAGTTGGAAGGTTTTTGTAACTGATAAAAGTCATCAAGAATTCAAACTTTCTCTATTAAAATCAAGATATACTGCCACAGGTCTTAACTACGTCGAAGGCGAGTTTGGGGGCATATCAAAGAAAGGAAGTCCTAAAAGAGGACGCATTAAAGAAATTCTAATGATTGACTGTCATATTATCCACATTGCCGAATTTCAAACCATACAATAACAGCTGTTGGAGTTTAACATCCGTTAAAAGCTTTAATGAAAGAAAACGGCTTGACAACTGAGGAGGCGTATTGGCTAAATGATTATTTTAATTGCTAGGGAATGACGAATTACAATCCAGAGGTATTACACCTTCACCATAGATAGAGTACTCTTTGCTGTTAAAAGCCAGACGAAGTTGTGAGAGAAGCGACGGAGGTGTTAGAGGTCTGCAAACATGAACGCAACGGTGAACGGATCAAGCTGCTTCAGCCCATTGAATTCTATACCAGGCAAAATTGGAATAACCTTTGCTTTTTGCCCGATCGTTGTTGTTTCGCTGGTCGGGAATTCCTTCATAGGAATAGTTGTTTATAAGACGCAAACATTACGAAAACCGATTAATTACTTTATCGTCAACATGGCCATGTCCGACCTGCTGTATCCAATGCTTTGGATTCCGCTGCGTCAAACTGAGTTGTTCGTGGAATCCTGGCTTGTCGGTGGTTCTCTTGGCCAGTCCTTGTGTAAACTGGTCCCCTTCTTACGAAATACCTCTCTTATGGTGTCCATGCAGAGCCTGGTTCTGATTGCAGTGGATCGATTTGGAGCAGTGGTATTTCCCCTCCGCTCCCCACTCATCAGTTCAAAGATGTGCCCCTTCTTCATTCTTGCCACATGGATCGTTGCTATGGCTGTCTTCTCTCCGTTTTTATTCGCCTTCAAACTTGTTGAATACCAAGGGAAACTGGCGTGTGAGAGGCGATGGAATGAAGCCTTTGGAGAGTCCTCGTCCTTTGCTAATTACTCTCTGGCCTTAGGTGTATTTCTTTATGTCCTCACCGCCTTGTTGGTCATACTATACTCCATCATTGTTCTTAAGCTTAAGTCACAGAAGATTCCAGGTGAGCAATCGAACAATGCTGAGCAGCAACGTGCGAAAAGAAACAGAAAGGTGCTAAAGATGGCCATCGCTATCGTGGTAGGGTTTGTTCTTTGCTGGGTACCCTGGAGTATTATCAGATTACGATTAATCTTTGCAAGGGAATCAGACAGGACATTACCTTGTGGTATCTATCTCTACTATAATATTGCTTACTTTATGCTTGTCTCAAGTTGCGCCATCAACCCTTGCATTTGTTTCACATTCAGTGGAAATTATCGCCAGGGACTTAAGAGACTCCTGAAGTGTTCTAACCCAGTGGAGGAGTAAATTGAGACTCGCATCATAAAGACACAGTGAAGAGTCCAAAAAACTCCCACCCAAAAAAAAAATCATCATCATTAAAATTTAAGAACGTTTCGAATCTTTCCTCTTACATGACTGAATAAATTTTGTAGAACACTGCAGCTAAACTTCAGATTCCGAATAAAAAGATTAGAAAACTAAAATGGTTGATTTTCAAGGAATAATACTTCCGTACAAAACAGACATTTGTAGATAAATGAATAGTATAACCTCAAAAAATGTAAATTTGTTTGTACAGAATGCCGCGTAATAACATTGAGAAAGTTGGCTGAGTGGGTCTGAACCGCTCTTTCTTCGTAATCCTGCTTATACATGATGTTAAACGGATTTTACTGCCGTTCTTTGAAATTTGGCTGTACAGTGGTTTTCTTGTTATTTTGAAAATTCTACCTGTTCTTGTCTTTAGTTATACATAGAAGTTTAACTTAGATTCGTAGTGGAATGAAATCAGTAAAGTATAATAAATTAACCCTGCTGTAATAAGCTTGAATTTTATTGCTAAACCCTTCTGCCTCTCCTGAGAGTTTTACGAAAGATAAAAAACTTATTAATGCTTAATGCGTGGTCTGCTGTTTCATTGCCGTGCTTCCTTCCATGTTTGAATCGTCGCTTTTTATAGGAAGATGTAGTGGGTAAACTTAGTCTAAAAGCGTAATTTCAAAATAAGTTCGGCTGTTTAACGAGTCATGTGCCGTGTGTTGATTACCATTTTTCTTCTTCTTTGATCGTTCGAACACTCACCGAATAGTTCTGGGATTTTACTTCATCCCACAAGCTTTAAAACATTTCTGTTTTTCAGTTTTACTCTTTTGAACTGAAAGAACGTAAATTGTTTAAATTGCTCTCAGAGGTATCCAAGAAGAAAATCGTATATGAAAACCTTTTTTTTTATACGCATTTTTTTGTTTTCTCACGGAAATAAGAAGCGATGCGCTCCTCTCAGTCGCTTACGAAACCTTCGCGAAAGTTGGAGATGACATCTCACTTTAGAAAAAGTCGCTAGTTTTTCAATTAATGCATCGAAATATTTGAGGAAATCTCTTAGTAACTGACGTTTCACCTGATCTGGCGGTTTTAAACAAAACGTTGTCCGCCGACATTCATCTAAAACTTCTCTTTAATTGGGACTCATCGGACCAAATATTGTATGACAAAGTAGACAATTATGTCGCCCTCGTTTTCTTGTGTAAATTGAAGAAAAATATTTGGAATTTATCTTTTTAACAGGCCGTTAAGCTTATTCTACAGCTTCAGAAAAATTTAGAAGGAGAACGTGTGAACAGGTCCCTTCAATATTTCGAAACAAACTGTGGTGTTTTCCGGCAAAACGAGAAACTAATCCCGCAGCAATGTGGCTGTCACGTGGCAGCTGAAACTCCTTTGAAAGCCTGTATTAATTTTTTCTTTCGAATGAGCTCTTTATGTATTTACGTGGCATTCGATTATTAGGATCTACTTCAACTCACTGGCATCGTTGCATTATTTCTGTTTTCCTGTCTGTGAATTAAAAGAGAAGAAATCTTTCTTTAATCTAAGGTTCAGTTTTTCAGTATTACTTTTTGTTCTCGTTTTCAGATTTCTTTCACATATACAAACATTCATTTCCTACCTTCCGGTTCACCTGTTCTAACTTTACACATCCCCTTTAACTCCTTTTAAGGATTTCAAAAAGCAATAAATTCTTCATTATTTGTCCGTACCCATTTAATAATAATAATAATTAAAAACAATATTATAATTATAATAAGAACCTTCCCAGAATGCTTTGCACCAGAAAAATTTTAATGCAAAATAGCTTAGTTAATTTGTGGTCGAAGAGAATGCTGTACCATGTGTTATTTACAACTTCGTGAAAGTTATCCCTCATATTAACGTTAGGGCGATGACGTCATTATTCATGTGACTATGGCAAAAAAAATGTTTTAGCTCACTGCAAGAACAGGCCACCATCAATTCAAAAGCAAATAACGTGCCCTGATAGTCATTTGAATGGGCAATATGGAAATTGCCAGTTGACATCTGACGGAGCGAGCCTATATAAGGAGGCTGAACTGTTCAGCCTGCCAATCACAAATCCCAAAGGACGACCAATGCTCCCATTTGATTGGTTAATACTGTCAGATCTAATTTTAGCGCGTATTGATTTTCTCGCTCTCCCGCAAAAATTCTGGCGATCGAAGATCGAGTGTGTTCGCTTGGAAGAAATATCGGCTTTAAAACAACAGGAGCGATGGCTTCAGGCGAAGAATTAAGAAAGGTATATTCTTGTCGATTTTGACTTTATATTTTTGTTCTTTCTTTTACTCGTGGGCGTTTGTTGTTGAACAAATGTTTACTCAAACTGAAATTATTTGTCGTGTCTAGGTAGTACTGTTGCTGCCTGAACAAGAAATTGAGTCTCTTCGCTCCTTTGTGGATTACAGCGGTGGGGAGATACTCACCATTGGAAAAACTCGAAAGAGACCGAAACTTATTGCCGAAGGCGAAGATAATAATGTACAACACGACGATGAAGCTGGTAAATAATTTATAAACATAGCTCAACTTGTATTAATAGTCGCGGTCGACATTCGCACAGTCATTACAGAGGTTGAATGTAATTGAAGCCGGTACCAAAACAAAATATGCCTATGGTAATAATTTGTATTAGAATAAGTAGAAAGTACAACGACTTTGCAATTTATCATGGAAGTATTTAGGTATTGAAAGAAATATTTTATTTAGTTTCGAAGTTCAGTTGCTTCAATTACATTCAGCACAACTTGAATGCGAGATAAATTTATATTTGTAATTTGAAGCTCGTTGTTCGTTTGAAAAGATGTAAATAATGAAGTAAAGCATATTTTTAAAGTGGAATCGTAAAAAAGTAGTCTTAGGTCCAATAAATAAGGTCAAGTTTATTTTACGAATGTTTTATATTTTCAACATGCATTGGATTATGTAAGCTTATATAATTCTGTGATGTGTTTGATGAGTTTTATACGATAAGGATAGGTATAAAAATAGCCTGCGCATATAGGAATTACTCCTGTCAGACCTATTACAAAATTTAATGCGTTATATCAAAGGCACATATTTCTGTTGTTGTAGTTTATGGGCTTACTGTTTCTGCCCACAAATATGTTAATTAATTATTATCAAAATAATTTAGTTCAAATTTTATTCAGATATTTACAAAAGTCATATTCAGATAAGCTTATAATTTTTTGAGGAGCTCAATAAATCATATTCTACTTGAAGTCCTCCTTTTCTCGTTTGGTTTGTGAGAAAAACAACTAATAGTACTGGGTCTCCCTCAGCAAGGGAGAGTTCACATTACACTTACAGCTTGGGAACACTAAGAGGACCGGAAGGAGTCTGTTGTAGTTTTTGTCTGCAGCTGCCCTGCATAACAAGTCAAGACAAGGCTGCTTTTCTTTCTGCCCATGGACTTCCTCGTCCTCAGAATATTTCAAAAAGGTACAAGGATTATAAAGAGTTCTATCGAATGCTTAAAAGGGCTGGGTTGTGGGAAAATCCCCTCTATCTGAATAAAAAGCATGAACTGGGAATTTTCATTGAAGATGTACGGGAGGTTCTTCCCAACTGTGTTGTGTCCGATGTCCGAAAGAGGTGGCCCAATCCACCACATATTCCGTATAAAGGACATGTGCCATCATCATAAATAAATTGCTTATCAGCCTGATTGAGAACCCTCTTAATCACAAAGCTTGACATTAAAAAGTAATATACCACTAGTTAAACATCTAACTAGGTGTGATCAGCTTTTAGTCAGTCATATTATGCTATGGTAGCTAATAAGTTAGGCAAGAGGACTTCTACAGTAAAATTACTCAAAGGATTTTGGAAATTATCATTGGCCCTTTGTCATTTGAATTTGAACTAAAATGAAGTCTCATAGAGGAATATTTATAATTTGTTTGAAAAAAAAAATTACCGGAATTTTATCTTAAAGTGGAGCTTATGGGAATAAAAACTTGTTTAGGGAGGGTGCTCAGATTATGGCTGATAGTGCAATTATCTTATTTCAAATGTAAAAAAGGAACACTTGTCTTTGCCATCACATTCCTATGCAATACATAACATCTTGAAAATTTGAAAGTAATGGCTCTGAAGGGAACTGTAACCCCAAAGACTTCACCAGTTAAAAGTAAAAAATGTTGCCCAGATGTTGTCCTTAAAAAAATACGTTTTGGGCTTCAGTACTCTGAAGGGTGCCACCCTGTCTGGTCTCTTGATGCTTTGGTACTGTTTTGTTGTGTAGACATCTCTGTCAACATTCTCATTCTGTAAATTAAAGAAAAATACAAAGTGCCAGTATTTCATGTACCATTTAGACCAGACCACATGATTGTCTCCTGGAAATAACATTGGTACAGTTTATAGCTTTGCAAACATTTGTTTCACCTTTCAGCCCAGTCAAAATGTCTTTGAGCAGAGGCAGGATGGCAGGAGTAGTAGGAAGTAGATAGATATAGAGGCCAGGAGCTTGTTTTAGAGTACAATGTGTTCAAGGTGTTCCTAGGTCCATTAACCCTGCCACTCATCATGCAAGAGTCTTCATATTTGTTCTAATTAGTTCTGTGTAAAGTGGGTGGCAGACACTTTGTTGCAGGTAGCAAATTCACAGGCTGCTGGCACATTTTGACTGGGCTGCACTTTATAGATAATGGTTCTTTCACTCCTTAGCATAAGATTCAGTAAGTGGTATTGCATGTAGCTAACTAAACAGGGTTGTGTATGTTAGGGTAAGAGAAATTGTACAAGTAGAATGTGACTTACCCAGTCAAGACATGCTAAGTACACTCGCATGTTATACACTTTGTCACCAAAGTGTATCCTTTTGGGGACATAAATTAGTAGGCAGTTATGGAAACTCTCGATGTAGTATGTGTCCCTGCACTGAAACAAGATTAAAGACAGTCAGTACTTACAAAAAAAGGCTTGGAAGGGTACACTGTGTTCCTTTATTAAACTCTAGATATTAGTACAAACCCATCACTACAATAAATACTCTTTCTTATTTTTGTATAGGCATGCAATTACCTATCCCCTTTGTGACAGGTGTCACATAACGCCTTCATTTCTTTTGAATCATCATCATCGGCCATTTTTTTGCGCCATTGCACGCATAAATGCCTCAGACATTACTGACTATTAAATACCTTAGCAAAATCCTCTGCATATTTGTACACTGAGGTACCCTTTATGGCCTTCAACAGTGCCTCTGCGGCTTCTGGGTTCTTGATAATTCTCTTTGTGGGCACATAGTCTCCCTGTGTCTTGCAGCGTGACTCTTGGTGGCAGTGTCTGTGATTTCCCTTGGGGGAGTTATGTGTGTGTTTTTTTAAGTGCATTTTCAGCTAATGTTTTGTTATGGCTATATACAAAGCTAGCCATATGGTTATGTAGGCTGATTAAATTGTACAAATTTAGAAATAGTCAACCTCAGAAAGGGTGTTTTTGCTTAATTCAGTTTAATACCTACAATTAATGAGAAAGCAGGGTCTTTTTTTCAAAACAGCACAACTTTTTCTGTGTGATATATTAGGGATTATTTTATGGTGCAATTTGGTTGTTGTCTGAATACTTAATACATTCTCATTATCACCAGTAGTATAAAAATCAGGCTTTTTACTTATGAATATGCAAAATAATGAATACAGAGTCAGTTATACCTTATAATGTTCCACAATGTTTGTCAGACTCGTCCTGAGTTTGTTTGGATCCCCTTCGCAGTTTTTCATGGAGTAGTAGAAGTGGGTTTTAATACTTTTCACTGAAATGTGATAGTTGAATGTTAGAAGTCTTTGGTTTCAAACTATGCTCTTTCTAACTACGTTAACAGTTTTTTTAAAAAAATTCGTTTTCATAGAGCTTAGGGATGTGAATTTGCAGGCACGCGGAGAACTGGGCACCAATGTCACAGATTGCTCAGGAAGACTGGTGCACTTTTTAGGCGCGGTGGCATAGCTAGCGACAAAAATGGGGTGAAAAGGTGTTTTGCTAGCTTTCTGTCGGTCCATTTCTGCTAAAGAATTGTTAATGGTTTCTCCGAAAGAAGACAGCACTTCATTTCTCGCTGCATTGCTCATGTCAGGTACGTGTAAATAGCTATTTATTGTCTTCGGTAAACAGCTTAATATATTAGCAGGGCTTTACCGATCGATCATTATAGTTTAATGTCGCTTACCTGCAGAATACCCCGCCACTTATTTCCATCTCATTGAATAACAAAAGTGCCTATTGTGTTATGCCTCGTTCTTCAAAGCGTTCCGACACATGTAAATGAAGTGGCGGGGTATTCTGCAATTGCTCCATCGTCCTGGGGTAAACACCATTTCAGCTCCAAACCATGTAAAATCTTACAGGTAAATGACCAGACACCGATATGAAAGTCATCTCGGGATGAAATCACTCGTGTAAACACAGCCTAAGATGATAATTATTTTATACTAGTTTCATGTTTCGTACGTTTGGTGTAAACAGAGGTAAGCATTTGGAGTCGATCTGAAGTCGTACCGGCCCAAGTTGGTACCATTCTCATAGACTACGAGCAGTCTCTCATTTTTCTCTCATTTTTCACACTGACTGTTCTACTATTGGTAATTGCAATAATTAAATCTGTATTTGTTTTTCTTACAGGTTTTTATTCCATCACCCTGATGTCAGGAAAATATGGCAGTTTATTATAAGGGTTTGGTTAAGAAATTTGCACTTTTAGCTATATTCCCAGACACACTTTATCAATTCAAATAAAAAATTTGAAGAGCAGTTTTGAAATAAGGTTATATATTTTTTTGTCTTTTTCTGCGTAACATTTTGATTTCATTGATTAGTTTGACTGACCCCTCAGTACTACTAAGTGGATGATGTATGAAAATGGAATGAATCCTGGAGTACCTTTTAGGGCTCTACTTCAAAATATCTGATGAGCACACCCTGCCCCATATCTTTTTGGGGGGGAGTATCCCCCCAACTACTATCCCAGGAATGAAGAGTCAGACCTATTTGATTGAATTCTCTTTATGGGGAAAACTATATCGATTGACTGATTCACCACAGTCTGATCCCTTTTTGTCAGTTCATTGCCTGTTAGGTTTCAGACTATTCTGAAATGATTTAGGAAGAAGCTATTCCTTTTGTTTTTCTTTGGTACCAGATTATGGCAATCAGTAACAATGCTTATTGGTGACAAATTATCAAACCAAAAAGAACTCAAGTCTCGAGATCTACTGCCATCACGGTCTGGGGTAGTAAGAGAGTGAGTCATAATCTGTGCATCAAATAAAGTCACTAGTCATTACTGGACCATTTGTTATTCGCATTGGCAACACTGAAGTCACAGATTGATTGATTTATTGATTTATTGATTGACTGATTAACTGATTGATTGATTGATTGATTGATTGATTGATTGATTGATTGAATGATTTATTTTTTAATTGGCTGATTGACTGATTTATCAGCCAGTTGGTTGAGTGGTTGATTGATTGACTGATTGGTACTTAAAATGGATGAATGAATTGATTCACCTGAATTACATGTAAGTAATTACATGCATAATGCTGCACTTCTTCGCATCTTCCTCTGGCAGTAAAATAATACCCGGCATCAGTCGAAACATAAAATAATTTTCAAGCCCCAATGTCATGACATAATTGTAAGCAAATAATTTATTTGTAATTAGCAAGTAGTAGGTAAGAAGGCATATTAGAGAGCAGGACTATTAGAGCTTTTACAGTAATTTAAATTATATTTCATATTAACTCCAGTAAGCTACTCCTTCTGAGTAACTACCACTATTGGACAGTCAAGAAAGAAAGCAATGCCTGGGATGTTTTAGGGTTCACTACTTCCTACTATTAATTACACGTCCCGGGGAATTAATACAAGTAAATAAGGTACATCATCATCATCATCATCATCATCATCATCATCATCATCATCATCATCATCATCATCATCATCATCATCATCATCATCATCATCATCATCATCATCATCATCATCATCATCATCATCATCATCATCATCATCATCATCATCATCATCATCATCATCATCATCATCATCATCATCATCATCATCATCATCATCATCATCATCATCATCATCATCATCATCATCATCATCATCATCATCATCATCATCATCATCATCATCATCATCATCATCATCATCATCATCATCATCATCATCATCATCATCATCATCATCATCATCATCATCATCATCATCATCATCATCATCATCATCATCATCATCATCATCATCATCATCATCATCATCATCATCATCATCATCATCATCATCATCATCATCATCATCATCATCATCATCATCATCATCATCATCATCATCATCATCATCATCATCATCATCATCATCATCATCATCATCATCATCATCATCATCATCATCATCATCATCATCATCATTCAACTACAGCGTCATTTTACCATATAAGGAGACAAATATGAGTATGAGAGCGTCTTACACTGTAGAAAACGTATTGCACTATAGTATCCCGGTTTCAAATCACTTATTGAATAAAGCATTTAAATTGCTTAGATATTTAAGTTTATATTACCTACAACAGAGGCTTATTTAAAATTTATGAAACACTGGTTCTAATTTGATGAGAGGTGTATTACTAATGATTAACTAATAATTATAATATTGTTTTCCGGTCTCACTTGTAATAATAATAATAATAATAATAATGATAATAATAACAACAATAAGTCTTTATTCATCAGATAAAAATCCATATTAGATGGTGCAATAAAAAACGACAAGAAATAAGGGCAAAAATACAATATATTAGTGAACTACACAAGTTAACGCCGTCGTCTTTTACAAGAACACGTAACAGGTGAATATTTTCTTGAAAACAAACCGCGTTGTTTTTCTTCCCATTTTACTCGATGGCTCCACAGAATGTCTGAGCGGGCTTCTATTATGCACTTGTATTGCCTTCTTTAATTGGTTATTTTAAAAACTGCACAGTTCATCGGATCTCTTTTGATAAACAAAGTTTACCGATGACAGAGTAATGAATACCTGCTGGCTGTGGTATGAAAAAGGCACGCATTGGGATGGCTCTCTTATCTTTATGCTGTTGTCTCTAAAGTCTTCTCGTTTTAATCACTCTTTGCGGAAAAAAAAATCTTTTCAAATTCTCACAGCTAGCACCTGGTCTTGCTTCAATTAATTTCCACATCCGCCGTCATTCGTTCAAGATATGGCTCATTCTAAACATGACATTATATTTTTTATTACCCTCATACCTAGTTTTTATATTGTAGCGAATTTTTAACTAAATTTTGTAATTTTAGATTCTTGGATTTTTACCTTTATTTTTGTTCTTAATTGTATTATATATTAGAGGGCCACTGGTTTTTCAGTTTTTTTACTGTTACGTGTTTACCCTCTTTAAATAAAGTTGATTATTATTATTATTATTATTATTATGAAAATAAAGAAGAAAAAAGGAATAACTCATCTTTTAATTTACGGTTGCAACCTACAACTGTCGCCGTTTGGTCGACACATGGGGCCTCTGTTTAAATTAGTTCCCAAGGATGTTTTTAATACCCAAAAAACTGCTCTAAAACGATTCGGTAATATAGAGAATATAGAAAAGACAACGCATCTTCCACGGACAGTTATTGGTTTGATGCACAGCTTAAATAGCAGGTGTAGATTTTTTTAAAGCGGTGAACGTGTCGGCGTTCCACTCAACTGGGAACCTAATTTAAGAAAGTCGGGCTTTTGTCACGTTTTTTAATTCGTTGATCCACTGACTTAGATGCTAAAGGAATCGATGATTCTTCCCAATAACTTGACGTGAATTTTGTTTGATTAGCTCACATCTCTGTTAGTATACCGTCCATAAAGTAAAAGAAACTTAGTAAGCTTAGTTTCTTCTTCCCAAATTTCCCACTTTCGTTTACCATGCAATACTTAATATCTTTATCGATAAAGACAACTTTTTTTCACTCTTTTCTTTAACACCTTTTTTTTAGTTGATATTGAGCTCGTTTTTCCAAAATCATCATCATCATCATCGTCGTCATCATCGTCATCATCATCATCATCAAATACCAATAGCATAGTGCGAAAAGACTACAGAGACAACAAATTCGGGCGCGTACAACTTACCGTAGTCTCCCACAAAGCCGATTTTTGGTGCAACGGGATGGAGACTAAACATACCACGGTGAACGTCTACTGAAGCGTTTTTCGCGGTAGTAGATGTGTCATGTACACAAATAAGAATATTTAACGCTAACAGCTCAGAAGAGTTTGATTTTCAACAAGCAGTTCGTAACAATAAAGGAAAGTAATGCAGTGTGTATTATCACCGTACATTTGTGTATGGAAGCAAGTATATGCGAATCTTTTGACTATGCGCGATTTGAAATAAAAATTGCGCAAAAAAATATAAGGCTTGGAGTATACCAGTTGATTTGCAGAACTATTGTCAGAGTGCTCAATAGAAAAACTAGAGCGTAAATAGAGCTACATGCCACCATTGTAAAATCGGAGATGAGCCCGATGGTACGCCAGTGGTCTAGTAGCCTGATTCTCAGATGGTCCGAGGTTGCTCGCCCAAACTCCCTCCTCTTGCCTAGCGACCTCGGACCGTCTGAGAATCAGGCTAGTGGTCTAGTGGCTTTAAACAGGAACCGCATTTGCTCAATTCATTAATAAGAACTGCTAAATATAATATGACAAAGGTGAAAAATAATGCACCCTTGTTTTCGCAGTTCAGTGGATAGAGGGTCCACAATAGGGTTCTCAGATGCTGCCATCCCGCATATTTTTTCCTGTTAATCCCGCCATCCCGCCCTTCTTTACGTCGAAATCCCAATCCCCCTTAATTTTTTCAATAGTTTTCTACTAACTTTCATGTTGAAAACCTCACATACCTTTATACAATGGATAGAAGACAAGTAAACACGTTTTTATGGTCGATGGTCTCGAAATCATAATTCGGTAAATTGTGATCGTCCGGGTGAGTGTAGTCCTGAGAAGGACTGTTTGAGGTGACATTGACTGACGTTTCGACAACCTCAGCGGAAGTCATCATCAGAGTCGAGTGATAGCAATAGCTGCAATAGCTGGCAATAGCTGGTTTACTAACTTAGAACAAACACCACTGAACCGTTGCCAACAGCTACCTGCACCTTACAAACGACTGATTGCCGACAATAACAAGACGGACAAACAGTAGACAAACCGACTTATTTGACTAACAATAGACCAACGGACATTTGACTAACAAAAGACGGATCGAAACGCACCAATCACGTTTAATAGTCTTCACAGCCAATAACATCACGGCTTAACTGACAGACGACCAATAACATCACGAGATCGTCGACCAATCAGGACAACGACCAGATACTTATAACATCTACTGACAATTCACAGTTCACTTGACTCTGATGATGACTTCCGCTCAGGTTGTCGAAACGTCAGTCAATGTCACCTCAAACAGTCCTTCTCAGGACTACACTCACCCGGACGATCACAGTTTACCGAGTTATGATATGACTCCTGGGTTCAAACCAATTACGGTCTCGATATCATATAAAAATATCTCTACTAATGACCGTAACCAGTGTTTCGTTTGTGTTATTCTGTTTTAGACCTGTTTTGCCTTTTCTTGTTCAGGTACAAATGCAAGGTGAAAATTGACAAAGATCTTTTGCTTTGATATTCTGCCTATTCTCAGTCCTGCTTTTTTTGGAAGACAACCTACTAAGTATGTAAATGAGAGGGTGGTTGTTCAAGTTGTGGGTTCTGTATATAAATGGGTTGTGTCCTTAGACAATTTGCAAGACTGAGACACAAAAGTCACACAAGATCGATCCAGTTATGAGGTCTGCAAAAATGAAATGTAACAAAAAAATTATAAAAGTGGACTCACTTAACTTAAAGTTAATTTTAAAGCTTTCGGCGCCTTTATATTACTTGCTTTCACTAAATTTCTGCCAGGAAATGTTTTTTTTTCGAAGGAAGGCATTCCTGCTCGCACTCTTCATAATATATAGCAACAAAATTTATGACGCCGAATACCTCGTTTTCTGCGACCGCCGTAAGGTTACATTACCGTCCGCCGGTGATGCCATACTGGCTAGACTATCCATAGCTGATCATACCTGCTCCAACAAATGCTCAATGGAAAGGGTCGGAAAAGTTAAGAACGAAGACAAGGCCAAGAAATGAAACACGACATGTGACTTGATAGCTCTTTCCGAAATCAACACAAAACATCACAAAAGGACTCATAATAGCTTGATATGTAGGCTACTCTTCCTTGATTAATGCATTACTTGAAAGTCGCCACACTTCATTTAGAAACGATCCATTTCTATCAGCCTGCGCTGGTCAAATCATGCATTCTCGCAAAAATTAAAATACCGTATCCCGCTTCTTTCCCCTTGCATGCGTTTCTCGCATCCCGCTCCCACTCATAATTGAAATTCCCGCTTCCCGCTCCTGTTTTCAGCTCCCATCCCGAATATCGACACAAAAATTAGCTAAATCCCGCATCCCGCCAAACCTATTGTGGACCCTCTGGATAGATATTGTAAAAAGTTGTATAAAATGAAAGAAAATAAAATAAAATACATTGGTTGAGAAGAGTACGTTTAGCCTATTCTGTAGCGTGAGAGTAATTTAGGACATCTTTTAACAGGTGCGTACATTAGTTAATTATTCGTTTTATTTCATTCCACATTTTTAGGAATTATTTTCTTTCCTTCCAGCTCACCCGTTCCAGCCTTACTACATCCGTGGCTAACGCCTTTTAACGATTTTAAAACGATTTCCGCTCAACGTTCGAGCAGTAAGTGCAAAAGTTAAGTTCCAAAAAAATACTTGCAGCACTGTCACATTTTGAGAACAGATAAGAAGAACTTATCGTTAAATTACTTTTGCTCCCAAGCTGACCCCGCGAGAGAAAATTGGATTTGAAGTTATCCATATTTCAATTAAAAAGACGCTTCATGTCAGTTCAAAACAAAATGGCGCCCGTTTTTAGCATACTTTTACGAGATTTGAAATTAATTTTCTTGAGAATGCTTGAGAATTTCATCGCGGGGTCACTTGGGCAAGTGAACTAGAGTGAGATGTTTCAAATAGCATTTAAAATGTTACCGTGCTATGAGTAGTTTTTTGGTACAGTAAATATTTTTTGCACTTATTGCTCGAACGTTGAGCGGAATCCGTCTTAAAGAGCAACTCTTATTTGACCGTACCACGTAGTGGCTAATTCTTATGCCATCGTCTTTTACAAGATGTCACAAGTGATTATTTTCTTCGAACCAAACCGCGTTGTGTTTCTTTCCATTATAGAACATGATCTTCAGAATATTCGGCTTAATTGTTTGTTTATCAGCTGCTGGCTGTGGTTGATCGCAGAGTAAAGTCATGGATGGCGGATGGACTCTGTCGTCTTTATTCTTTCTTGTCTTGAGTCTTTTCATAATTTTCTATTTCTCTCGGTTTTTTTTTCTTTTCAGCCACTTCCTACAGAAAAAAATCCATTTCAGTTTCCCTCAGATAACTTCTGGTCTAGTTTCAATTAATTTCCACATCCGCTATCAATCATAAAACTCTGCTTCGGAAACTAATAGGGCTCGTTCTAGAGATAAGCTTTTTTCAGCAATTCCTGCTTTTTATGAAAACTTAGGTGCAAAAAGGAAAAAGTAAACTTTCAGTTTATAGTTGTAACCTGTAATTGTCGCTGTTTAGTTAACAATTGGCGCCTTCGTTTAATTAGCTCCCAAGGATCAACTGAAGAGGTTATTGATGCAAGAAATTGTCTAAAACGTTTTGGTGATATAGATAGCGCATCTTCCACAGACAGTTATTTGTTTGAAGGACAGCCGGTTAAAACAGGGGATGTAGAATTTTTTAATACCGTTGTAAGTGACAAGCGTTCCACCCGAAGTCAGAACCTAATCTTAAGAAAGGCGGGCTTTTTGTAACTTTAATGTGCTGTTTTCTTTTTTTTTTTTTATCATTTCATTAGAGACCGACTTCAATTCTAAACGAATCGATCTTAAATGAATGATTCCCCCGTAAAACTTGTTTTGAATTCGAGTCACGTTCATTTTGGGAGGTTTTAACCGTTCCTCACAGGATTAATTGGTTCATTATCTCCGCTAATTTACTGTCTGTGAATTAATTTTGAAATGGCATAAAATTGCAAGCTTTTAACCTGTATACAGCCGCCCGCGAGCTTCGAGAAAAATCGACAAGAGGTAGCCGTACACTGGTTTTAGTTTCACTTCATAGCTTAACTCGGCTCCAACTTAACTCAACTTCAACACACGCACACAACCAACTGTTAGTAGAACATCTTTGACGGTGTTTGATAAACTGTAGAAATATAATATAAAAGAAATACCGCTTGACAGTCAAAAGGAGGCGTATTGGTTAATTGGTTATTTTGAATGACGAAACGCCTTGTTCCAGATTCAAACATTGCCACCGGACTCTCTCATCTTTGTTAACTTGTCTCTAGTCTTATCATAATTTTCTACTCAACCACCCTTTGCAGAAAACAAGAGTCGTCCCAGTTTCTCTGAGCTACCTGCTTTGGCTTTAATTGTTTTCCACATCCGATGTCAATCGTTAAATACTGTTGTGCCAAGATAGAGCTGACTCCAGTAAGCACGGCATTATATTTTGTTTAATACCTCCTTTACGGAAATAAAGGAGCAAAAAGGAAAACTACGCTTCTTAGTTTACAGTTCCAACCAACAAGTTTTGCGAGTTTGCAGGCAATTCATGGGAAAAATTAAACGTCCTGAGGGAGTGCACATTAAAGAAATTCTCATGACTGACTGTCAACATATGCAAACTGCAAAATTTTAAATCAAATCAAAAAAGTTGTTGAAGTTTGATACCCGTCAAAAGTTTTAATTAACAAAAGAAAACAGCTTGACAACTGAGAAGGCGTATTGGCTAAAAGGTTATTTCATTTCCTAGGGAATGACGAGGCATAAGCCAGAAGTATTACACGTACACCATAAATAGAGTAAACAGAGTACCGTTTGCTTTTAACAAGCAACACGAAGTTGTGGGAGAAGCGAAAGAGCTATTAGAAGTCTGCAAAGATGAACACAACGATGAACGGATCAAGCTGCCCCAGCCCATTGAATCCAACAGCAGCAAAAATTGGAATAACTGTGGCTTACTGCCTGATCTTTGTAGCTTCGCTGGTCGGCAATTCGTTTATAGGAATAGTTGTTTATAAGACGCAAACATTAAGAAAACCGATAAATTATTTCATCGTCAACATGGCCATGTCCAACCTGCTATATCCAATATTTCTGATTCCGTTGGATCTAACTGAGATGTTCGTGGAATCCTGGCTCATCGGTGGTTTTTTTGGCCTAGCCTTGTGTAAACTGCTCCGATTCTTAGCAGATATCTCCATAATTGTGTCTATTCAGAGCCTGGTTCTGATAGCAGTGGACAGATTTGAAGCAGTTGTATTTCCTCTCCGTTCTCCTCTCGTTAGTTCAAAGATGTGCCCCTTATTCATTCTCGCCACGTGGATCGTAGCAATCGCAGCCTTGTCTCCGTATTTATCCACCTTCAAACTTGTTGAAAACCAAGGGAATCTGGAGTGCCTGTCTTATTGGAATGAAGCCTTTGGAGAGTCCTCGTCTGTTGCTAATTACTTTTTAGCCTTGTATGTTGTATTTCTTTATGCCCCCATTGCGTTGTTAGTCGTACTATACTCCATCATTGTTTTTACGCTTAAGGCACAGAAGATTCCAGGTGAACAATCGGTCAACGCTGAGCAACAACGCGCGAAAAGAAACAGAAACGTGCTGAAGATGGCCATTGCTATCGTGGTAGGGTTTGTTCTTTGCTGGGTACCCTGGAGTATTAGCAACTTACTAACTCTCTTTGCGTGGGAATGGAATAGAACATTGCCCTGTGGACTCTATCTCTACCACGATATTGCTTTCTTTATTTCTCTCTTAAGTTGTGCCATCAACCCTTGCATTTGTTTCACATTCAGTGGAAATTATCGCCAGGGACTTAAGAGACTCCTGAAGTGTTTTAACGCAGTGTATCCAGGAGTAAATTGAGACTTACATCATAAAAAGACACAGCAAAGAGTCCAAGAAACAGTGTCATCTGACAAAAACGATCATTACGTTTTTAACGTATTGTCACTGAAAAGCCCCATCAGGGGAATGTCAGTGATTGTATTGTATTGTATTGTATTGTATTGTATTATAATGAAAATCCAACGATGTTTGCGATCCTTTTGCTATCTTTTCTTTTGAACAAATAAACAAATTTTGTTGAACACTGCAGCTAAACTTCACATTCAGAATACAAAGATTAATAAACTTAGAATGATGATTTTCAAGGAATAATACTTCTGTACAAAACAGACACTGGTAGTTCAATGAAAAATATCGTCTAAAACAGTGGTACATATGCCTGTACATAATGCCGTGTAATAACATTGAGAAACTTAATTGGATGAGCGGTTTTTAACGCTCTTTATTTAGAACCATGCTTATTGTTAAACATATAAGAGAGTTGAATATGAATATATGAAATAATCATATATTTGAACTGCGGATAAAGATAGAATTATATGAAGATCATCACAGTGAAGCTGTTTCAACTTAAGCAGTTGAAAAGAAGAAACCTGAAAAAATTCAGGCTTGAACGGGAATCGAACCCATGACCTCTGCGATACCGGTGCAGCGCTCTAACCAACTGAGCTATCAAGCCAACTGGGAGCTGGTCAATTTTGAGTTCAGATTGATCCCCTAGATGGAGAAATGAATATGAATATATGAAATAATCATACATTTGAACTGCGGATAAATATAGAATTATATGATTATTTCATATGTTCATATTCATTTCTCCATCTACGGGATAAATGCGAACTCACAATTGACCAGCTCCCAGTTGGCTTGATAGCTCAGTTGGTTAGAGCGCTGCACCGGTATCGCAGAGGTCATGCGTTCGATTCCCGTTCAAGCCTGAATTTTTTCAGGTTTCTTTTTTTCAACTGCTTAAGTTGAAACAGCTTCACTGCGATGATCTTCATATAATTCTATATGAGAGAGTTGTTGAACGGGTTTTCAGCCGTTCTTTGAAATTTCTCTGTGCAGCCGTTTTTTTTTTTTGTTATTGTGAAACCTCTACCTGTGATTGCCTTTACTTAGAAGTTTCACTAAGATTCGCCGTCGAAGAAGATCAATAAAGTAAGATAAGGTAATTCGTTTGCGACGAGGTTGTATTTTATTGCTAAACCCTTCTGCATTTCCCGAGAGTGTCAGGTAAAATAAAAAAATGCTTATGCTTCCCGGCTTAATATTTTTCCGTCCTCAACGCCGTGTTCTGGCTGTATCATTGCCGTTTTATCTTCCATGTTAGAATCATCAGTTTTTATATTAAGAGGTAATACGCAAAAGCATAGTTTCAAAATAAATTGCTTTGTTTTTTCCAGTCGGCTGACCCTGTGCCATATTTTGTTTGCCATTTATCATTTTGCTTGATCCTACTGAGCACTCATCGAATCACATTCTCGGGTTTATTCCTCCAACAAGCTTTCAGTACAGTTTTGTTTCAATTCTGTTTTCCTCGATCTTGCGAATTGAAACTGAACACAAGTTATTCTTTTCTCTCATTGGTACCCAAAGGGAAAGTTTATCTTTACAAACTTAGAACACAGTCTGATGTGTTTGTTTTCTTTAGCTAAATATTTAATAACACTGCTTAAAATTTTTGGCAACGGAACCATATTTTAAGAATTTATCGGGGCTGCTCTGGCCTTTACGAAAATCTAAGATGACTCTTTATTATAAACTCTTTTTTTAACTTTGTTATCGGTTCTCCATGCCGATGAAACTTCATATATTTTTTTTAGGTATGCCTCTTCTAGTGGCTTTAAACAAAAACCTTTTAATCCCAAATTCTCTGATATTAATCGCTCCAACATTAGAATTTTTCTAACTAAACATATGTTGTATTTCTTTACTTCCACATCGCCATCGGCCCACTCTACTCCATCATCGTTATCAAGCTCAAGTCACGATTATTTCAGGTGAGAAATCGGTCAACACTGAGCACTGAAAACGCTCGAAAAGAAACAGAAACGTGCTAAAGATGGCCATTGCTGTCGTGGTAGGTTTTGTTCTTTGCTGGGTACCCTGGAGTACCCTGGAGGCTATCTGTTCTCTTACATGAATTAACGCATTTTGTAGAACACTCCAGCCAAAACTTCAGATTTCGAATAAAAAGATTAGAAATAACTAAAGTAGCCGGATGATTTCCAAGGAACAACATTTTGTACAAACCAGACATTTATAGTTAAATGAATAGTATAACCCCCCAAAAATTGTAAATATGCCGTAATAATGTGTATTAATGTTGAAAAACTTAGCTGAGCGGTTTTGAACTGATCAAACCTGACTCACCTGAAATCTATTGGGGGGGAAGGGGGGTGGGGGGAGGAACGACTTCAATAGCTGCAAAATGTTTATGTGCAAAATCTGCATGTATTTGTTGAGTGTTAAAAGCAGATTTAATGCAACCCATTTGTCCCTCAGCAGATATGTCTATTTTAGGAAAATGCCAATTTTGCATAAGCTATATTAAAGCTTAAAAGTGAATTGCCCGTAAAGATTTTTCGATAACGTTTAAGTACAATCCTTTGGCTCTTTTGGGCAATGCAGATCAACCATAGATCTTGTCTACTACATACAAAAATATTCCTTTGAAATTTGGTAAAATTGGCACTTTTTCAAATCTGCCAAACCACACTCCTGTTGGAAATTATTGTTCAGCTGATAAGGAGAGTCTGAAAGAAATATTAGTATTTTTGTGAAGAAGAAGGTCAGTTTAGTACAGAAACATCGTTTGATTTCTCATTGGCTGACATTTGTTTTGACAAGAGACATGCAAAGTTGGTAAAGTTTGGAAATTTTTTTGAGCCAAAATTGTTCCCAGGGGGGTCAAACTTAAATTGCCTGTCACGTGATCACATTAGTATTAGAAGACAAAATAATGCCGATTTGATTACTTGCTCATGACTAGCTTTCAGCAGGCGTAGTTTCAGATAGGGTTGTTTGTGACCATTTCCAAAGATCTTTGAACCTCTCGTGGACTGGTTCTTAAACCTCCCCACCTACCTATCCACCCACCCATGCAAAAGTCATTATTGGAGGCTGAAACCTTCACGAAGGCTTTCCACTCCCTGGTTTGACACAAACGAGCAAGCTTAGTGACCGTCTGCGCATGCATCATTTTCCTAGAGTACGGTATACGAATATAGTTGGAAGGTTGTCGTAAATAAAGATCATCAAGGCTTAACTGAGATATATTGCTACAGGTCACAGGCTTCAGGAGTAAAAATGACCGAACGACTTCAGTTAACTACGTCAAAGGCGCATTTAGGCACAAATCGTAGAGAGGAAGTCCTGAGACAGTACGCATTAAAGTACCTCTAATGATTGACTGTTATCGTATCCACATTGCAGAATTTCAAACCATACGATAACAGCTGTTGAAGTTTGATATCCCGGTTAAAAGCTTTAATTATAAAAAGAGAACGGCTTGTCAACTGAGGAGGCGTATTGGCTGAATGATTATTGTAATTGCTAGGGAATGACGAATCATAGGGGTTAGCAAGCCAGACGAAGTTGTGAGAGAAGCGACAGAGCTATTAAAAGTCTGCAACCATGAACACAACGATGAACGAATCAAGCTGCTTCAGCCCACTGAATTCTACAGCAGCCAAATTGGACAAAGCTTTGTTTACTGCCTGATCTTTGTTGTTTCGCTGGTCCGGAATTCCTTCACTGATAGGAATAGTCGTTTATAAGACGCAAACATTAAGAATACCTATAAACTATTTCATCGTCACCATGGCCACGTCCGACCTGTTATATCCAATACTTTTTGTTCCGTTGAAACTAGCCGAGTTTTTGGTGGATTCATGGCTCATCGGTGGTCCTCTTGGCCAGGCCTTGTGTAAACTGGTCCCCTTTCCTAGGAAATCTTCTTTCCGTTCAGAGCCTGGTTCTGATAGCAGTGGACAGATTTGGAGCCGTGGTATTTCCTCTTCACCTCTCATCAGTTTAAAGCTATGCCCCTTCTTCATTCTCACAACGTGGATCGTCGCAATGGCTGTCTACTCTCCGTATTTGTTCGCCCTCAAAGTTGTTAAATACTCAGGAAAACTGAAGTGCCAGGTTAGGTGGAATGATGTCTTTCGAGAGTTCTCGTCCCTTGCTAGTTACTTCGTATCCTCATGTGTTCTATTTGCGGGAACAATGGGAGCTTGCATAATCACGTCACTTTTTATTTTGAATCAGATGAATAAGAACAGCCCATGAAGTCATCGAAAATAATGTGTTCCTTCGCTGGGTATACGCTAATAGTGAGATTCCACAGCATTTTGTTCATGAGATCTAGACAATAGCCTATGACGTCCTCGATATTAATATTTCCCCACAAATTGATGAGGTTCCCCTGCAAAAAAAATGGTCCAATTTCAAGAATCGTATACTACTCGGTTAAGACTGTCAGGGATGCTGAAGAAATCGATCGTGCAAGAGAAGATGAGGATAAGAGTCCATCCAATATACAGGAAGGCTGTTACAGGAAGTCTGTCTCAAGTTATTTCTGGAGCAACCGCACCCAGCATTTATTGTTTTTAAAACATGAATGGTTCAGTCGTCAACTAAACGAATCAAACGTGACTCTTGCGGGTTGCTTACCACTAAAATCCGCCAAAGTCGTGTCAACGGCCAACATTATAACCCGAAACTACTCTTATCGGATCTGTTTTTAATTTAAAAACAAAGCTCAGGATGAGAAAGTAAACACCTGCTGGCGGTGGTACGGGAAAGGCAGGCATGGCGTGCGGACTCTCCAATCTTTATTTTCTTGTCTCTAGTCTTTAGATAATTTTCTTTTTCTATCTCGGTTTTTTTTTCAAACACCCTTTGTAGAAAAAAAAAACATTTTAGTTTCTTTCAGCGAACAGGTGGTCTGGCTTCAATTGTTTTCTACATTCACTGTCAATCGTTAAATACTGCTCTGCCAAGATAGGGCTCACTCAAAGCACATTACATTTTTTTAAAACCTCCTTTATGGAAATAAAGAAGCAAAAAGAACAAACTATACTTTTAATTTCAAGTTCCAACAGCAATTGTTGTGAGTTTGCAGGCAAATCATGGAAAGGAATAAGAAGTCCTGAGGGAGAACGCATTAAAGGTATACTCATAATTGACTGTCATCATATCCAGTGTGCAGAATGTCAAACTATACGGATAACAGCTATTGTTACCCGTTTGATACCCGTCAAACGATTTTATTAACAAAACAAAACGGCTTGACTACTGAGGAGGCGTATTGGCTAAATGGTTATTTTAATTCCAAGGGAATGACATGCCACAAGCCAGAGATGTCACACGTTCACCATAAATAGAGGACAGTTTGCTCTTAAGAAGAGAGGCGAAGTTGTTTTCGAAGAGAAAGCTAAGGGCTGTCGGCAAACATGAACACAACGACGAACGGATCAAGCTGCTCCAGCCCACTGGATTCTACAGCAGGCATAATTGGACAAAGCTTTGTTTACTGCCTGATCTTTGTTGTTTCACTGGTGGGCAATTCCTTTATAGGAATAGTTGTTTATAAGACGCAAACATTGAGAAAACCTATAATTTATTTCATTGTCAACATGGCCATTTCCGACCTGCTATATCCAATAATTTTTCTTCCGTGGAATCTAACCTACTTGTTGTTGGATATGGCCTGGCTCATCGGTGGTCCTCTTGGCCAGGCCTTGTGTGAAGTGGTCCCCTTCGCAGGAAATCTCTCCGTTCCTGTGTCCGTTCAGAGCCTGATTCTGATAGCAGTGGACCGACTTGGAGTCGTGGTATTTCCTCTTCGTTCCCCACTCATCAGTTCAAAGATGTGCCTCTTCTTCATTCTCGCCACGTGGATCGTCGCGATTGCTGTCTACTCTCCGTATTTGTTCGCCTTCAAACTTGTTGAATACTCAGGGGAGATGGCGTGCGAGGGTTCTTAGGATGATGTCTTTCGAGAGTTCTCGTCCTTTCCTAATTACTTCACAGCCTCATATGCTGTATTTCTTTATGTCCCCACCGTCTTGTTGGTCATACTATACTCTATCATCGTTATTAAGCTCAAGACACAGAAGCTTCCAGGTGAGCAATGGGACAACGCTGAGCGGTAACGCGCGAAAAGAAACAGACTGAAACGTGCTGAAGATGGCCATTGCTATCGTGGTAGGGTTTGTTTTTTGCTGGCTACCCTCGAGTGTTATCAATTTAGTAATTCACTTTGCATGGGAATCGGACAGGACATTGCCTTGTGGCTTCTATCTGTACAAAGACATTGCTTTCTTTGTTTCTCTATTAAGTTGCGCCATCAACCCTTGCATTTGTTTCACATTCAGTGGAAATTATCGCCAGGGACTTAAGAGACTCCTGAAGTGTTTTAATAGAGTGCAAGAGTAGATTGAGACTCGCATCATTAAAAAAAAAAAAACAGCGAAGAGTTTGAGAAAAAGTCCCATCCACCAAAATCATCATCATGAAAATTTAACAATGTTTCCCATCTTTTCCCTTACACGAATAAACGATTTTTGTAGAACATTGCAGCTAAATTTTCAGATGCAGAATAAAAAGATTGGGAAACTAAAACAGATGATGAACGAAAAATGCACCCGTATATTTGTAGATAAATGAATAGTATAACCTCAAAAAAATGTAAATTTGTTTGTTCATAATGCCGCGGTATACGTAGAAAGTTGGCTAAGCGGTTTTTAGGCACTCTTTGTTTACAATCCTGCTTCCACATGATGCGTTGAACGAGTTTGGCAGCGGTTCTTTGAAATTTGGCTGAACAGTGGTTTTCTTGTTATTTCAGTTGAAAACTTGACCGTTCACCATGTTAACCGGCTTAGGAGTTTAACGTAGATTAACTGTGGAATAATATCAATAAAAGTTAATAACGTAATTCTTTTGCGTCAAGCCTTTATTTATTATTTTGCTAAATTCTTCAGTGCCGTTCCTGAGAGTTTCAAAAATACTTAATGCTACCTTGCTATTTTCTTCAACTCCGTGCTTTGCTGTTTCATTGCCGTTTTCCCTTCTATGTTTTAATCGTCGCTTTTAACTGGGAAGAGGTAATAGGTAAAAACGTAATTTCAAAACAAATCGCGTTGTTTTTCCAGTTGACTTTGCCCGTCAAATGTCATGTGTTGATTACCGTTTGTCTTTTTTTTTATCTCAGTTGAGATTATACTTCATCCCACAATCTTTCAGCCAGTTTTGTTTTACTCTTGTGAATTAAAAGAACACAAATTCTCCTTTTCTTTCAGGGATATCCGAGGAGAAATCCACGTTTTTGTTTCTCCATACGGTTTTGCAAACTAACATATTCCGTTGAGTTCGTTTTCTTGAGTGGAGGTATTTGCCAAAATCCTATATGACCTTTATCATACGCATTTGTATTTTCTCAAATTAGAAGGATTGCTCTTTCCCACTGCTATTAATTGAAACGTTTTCGAAAGATCAAGATGTCATTTCACTTTAGAAAAATTCGGGACTTTTATGTGACTGATATTCCACCTAAATCACGCAGTTTGGTGCGCTTGTTTTCTTCTGCATTTTAATATCTTTGTCTTATTAAATATTCTTGTTCTTCGATGGTCTCGATGCAGATAAAACTTTACTCTTTTTTTCTTCAGGTACGCCTGATCTAGCGGCTTTAAACGAAACCTTGTCCGCCAACATTTATTGATACACTGCTCCTTAATTAGGACTCATCTGACTAAACATAACGTGACAAAGTAATGACGCCCTCCTTTTTTTAATTCAGTGGATTGTCATTGTATGTTTCTATAAATTGAAGAAAAATCAATGAAATTCGTCGGTTCCACAGCGGATAAATTTAGGAGGACTGAGCTTGTGAAAAGGTACAAACATTATTTCGAAACAAGCTGAGTTGGTTTTCCACCAAAATGAGATACTAATCCTTTAAAAATGTGGCTGTAATATGGTATGCTTTGTTTTTCAGGTGAAGCTTCCTTGAAAAGCCTGTATTTAATAATTTTTCTTTCGAGTAAATTCATTATGCATTTTCGTGGCATTCGTTTATTAGGTTCTAATTCAACTCACTGGCGTCAAAGAAAAGAAATGATTTTCAAGCTTAATTTTTCTAAGTTTCAATTTTTATTGCTTTTTGTTCTTCGTTTAGTTTTTTTCACACATACCCAAATTTTTTTTCTGCCTCTGCTTCACCTGTTCCAACTTTAAACATCCCCCGTGAACTCCTTTTAAGGATTTTAAAGCAATTCACTCTTATTTGTCTGTACTCATTTAGTGGCCAATGTTTACTTCATCTTTTTTTACAAAAACATGTAACAGGTGAACATTTTCTTGGAAACAAACCCCATTGTTCTTTTTCCCATTTCAGATTATGATCCTCAAAATATTCGGCTTTGTTAGTTTATGTGCTATTGTCTGTTTATTAGTTGTCGTTTTCATAGAATGCTGTCTTGGTTACCGAGAACAAATTGTTTTACTTGATGACTCCACAGAATCCCTGAATGGCCTTATATTATGCATTTGCGTTTTCCTCATTAATTAGTTATCTTAAAATGTCAGCTAAGTGAATCGAAGGCGACTCCCATGATAAAAGATGTGTTCGAGTTTCAAGGTCAGCCGCTTTGAATGTCAGTGCTTTTAAACTGAACGGTGTATAGAATTTTTGAGGTGTTTCTCCGCTTGTGTGTTCTGGTATTTCTAATGAGCACTAAAATGGTGTGAACGGCCATTATTTAACCCAAAACGGCTTTCATAGGATCTGTTTTTATTTACAAAGCTTACTGATAACAAAATACTTGATTCCTGCTCTATCTATACTGCTCATAGTTTTCTTTCTCTATCTCTTTTCAATCAACTTTTGCAGGAAAAGCTAACACCTGGTTCATCTTCAATTAACTTTCACAGCTGCTGTCAATCTTTAAATCCCGCTCCAGAAAGATGAGGTTCATTCTAAATATGACATTACATAAATTTGTCAATACCTGCTGAAGAAAAAAAAGGAAAACTCTACTTTTTTAGTTTACATTTGCAGTTAACATATAACTGCTGTCATATAGTTGACACATGGCGCCTTCGTTTAATTAGTTCCTAAGGATGTTTAATATTGATGCAAAAAAGTTGATCTAAAATATTGCGGTAATATAGACACCGCATCTCCCATGGACATTTATTTGTATGAAACATAATGATAATAATAATAACAATAATAATAATAATAATAATAATAATAGTAATAATAATAATTATAGTAATAATAATAATAATAATAATAATAATAATATCAATAATAATATTTGATACATAGCTAAGACCCAGGAAGTGTTCCTCTCACAGGCTCACCATTTTCTGTTTGTGTGGTGTGTTGTGTATTTATAACGGCTATATCCAAGGAATTAACAAAATTCATACAGTTGCTGCCATCTTGTTTTGCTTTGTTTTGCTGTGTTTTCATTGGCGATTTAAGGTTGGTGGAAAACAATGCTTCCGTGAAACCAAAAAGAACTTAAGTGTCGAGATCTACTGCCATCACGGTCTGGGGTAGTAAGAGAGTGAGTCATAATCTGTGTATCAAATAAAGTCACTAGTCATTACTGGACCATTTGTTATTCGCATTGGCAACACTGAAGTCACAGATTGATTGATTTATTGATTGATTGATTGACTGATTGATTGATTGATTGAATGATTTATTTTTTAATTGGCTGATTGACTGATTTATCAGCCAGTTGGTTGAGTGGTTGATTGATTGACTGATTGGTACTTAAAATAGATGAATGAATTGATTCACCTGAATTACATGTAAGTAATTACATGCATAATGCTGCACTTCTTCGCATCTTCCTCTGGCAGTAAAATAATACCCGGCATCAGTCGAAACATAAAATAATTTTCAAGCCCCAATGCCATGACATAATTGTAAGCAAATAATTTATTTGTATTTAGCCAGTAGTAGGTAAGAAGGCGTATTAGAGAGCAGGACTATTAGAGCTTTTACAGTAATTTAAATTATATTTCATATTAACTCCAGTAAGGTACTCCTTCTGAGTAACTACCACTATTGGACAGTCAAGAAAGAAGGCAATGCCCTGGGATGTTTTAGGGTTCACTACTTTTTACTATTAATTAAACATCCCGGGGAATTAATACAAGTAAATAAGGTACATCATCATCATCATCATCATCATCATCATCATCATCATCATCATCATCATCATCATCATCATTCAACTATAGCGTCATTTTATATATGAGTATAAGAGCGTCTTACAGTGTAGAAAACGTATTGCACTATAGTATCCCGGTTTCAAATCACTTATTGAATAAAGCATTTAAATTGCTTAGATATTTAAGTTTATATTACCTACAACAGAGGCTTATTTAAAATTTATGAAACACTGGTTCTAATTTGATGAGAGGTGTATTACTAATGATTAACTAATAATTATAATATTGTTTTCCGGTCTCACTTGTAATAATAATAATAATAATAATAATAATAATAATAATAATAATAATAATAATAATCCAGGGTGCCCACATCACCAACGTGTTTTTCAGTGGGGTCCTGGCCCTGCATCGCGGGAAAAGAAACAGAAACGTTTTAAAGATGGCCATTGCTGCCGTGGTAGGGTTTGTTCTTTGCTGGGCTCTAAGGAGTGTTATCAAATTATTTATTCTCTTTGCATGGGAATGGAACAGAACATTGCCTTGTGGAATCTATCTCTACCATGATATTGCTTTCTTTATTTCTCTCTTAAGTTGCGTCATCAACCCGTTTATCTGTTTCATATTCAGTGAAAATTATCGCCAGGGTCTTAAGACACTCTTGGAGTGTTCTAACGTAGGAGTAAATTGAGACTCGCATCATAAAAAGACACAGCGAAGAGTCCGAGAAACAGTCCCATTGGCAAAAATCATCATCATGAAAATTTAACAGTGTTTCCTATCTTTTCTTTTACATGAATAAACAAGTTGTGTAGAACACTGCAGCTAAAACTTCAAATTCAGAATGAAAAGATTAGGAAACGGATGATCTTCAAAGAATTACACTTTTGTACAAACCAGAAATTTGAAGATAAATGAAGAGTATAACCTCGATCCAAAAATGTAAATTTGTTTGTACATAACGCCTTTTAATAACATTGAGAATTTTAACCGCTCTTTCTTTATACCTCTGCTTATACATGATGTCGAACGGCTTTTACAGCCGTTCTTAGAAATCTGGCTGTACAGTGGTTTTCTTGTTATTTTGAAAACTCTACCTGATATTGGCTTCACTTAGAAGTTTAACTAATATTCGTCGTGAAATGAGATCAATACAATATAACAACGCAACTCTTTTGCGATAAGTTTGTATTTTATTTGATTGCTAAACTCTTTTGCCTCTCCTGAGAGCTTCACGAAAGGTAGTTGAAGCTTCCTTAATTATTTTTCAACGCCGTGGTCTGCTGTTTCATTGCCGTTTTTCCTTCCATGTTTGAATCGTCGCTTTTTATAGGAAGAGGTGACAGGTAAAGCGTTATTTCAATGTATTCCTCCACTGGGTATACGCTAGTGCAGGTTCAACAGCATTTTGTTCGTGAGATAGAGACAATAGCCTGTGACGTCCTCAAGCCCCACAAACGGCTAATTCCATGCATGCTATACTGCTCGATAAAGAGAAACTTGGTCTCTACGATAATCACGCAAAAAATGATGCGCAGAAAGGATGCGCAATGCAACTGAATGGAAGATAAGGATAAGATAAGAGTCCTTTCCAAAGACGGGAAATCTGTGTCACTCAAGTTATTTTTTGAACAACCCTGAACAACCAAAGCCAGCATTAATTTATCTATTTTTTTAAAGCAAGAATGACTAGTTATTTAAAAATTTCAACTAAATGAATCGAACGTGACTTCCACAGGTTGATGACCATTGGAAGAAAGGTTTTTTTACTCTTTCAGTGTCAGCCGCTTTGAACGTCAATAGTTTATTGAATTTTTGAGTTGTTTCATCGCTTGAGGGATTTGATATTTCTTATGTCCACTACACACTACAACCAGCTAAAATCGTGTCAATGACAACATTCTAACCCGAAACTGCTTTCATCGATCGGATCTGCTTTTATTCAGAATAAAGCTTAGTATGACAAAATAAGTAATACCTTCTGGCTGCGCTGTGGTATGAAAAAGGCATGAATGGAGTACGGACACTCTGATCTTTTTTTCTTTTATGTAGTCTTTTCATATTTTCTTTTTCTATCTCGCTTTTTCTTTTCAACCACCATTTGCAGAAAACAACAATAATTTCAGTTTCTCTAAGCTAACACCTGGTCTGGCTTCCGTTAGTTTGCATCCGCTGTCAATTGTTAAATACTGTACTGCCAAGATAGGGCTCACTCTAAAACACGACATTATACACTGTATTTTTGAATATCCGCTTTATAAAAATAAGGAAGCAAAAAAGAATAGTATACCAACATTACAATTTTTGCGAGTTTACAGGCAAATCATGGAAAGGAATTAGAGGTCCTGAGGGAGTGCACATGAAAGAAATTCTCATGATTGACCGTCATCAAATCCGGACTGCAGAATTTTAAATCATACGATTTAAAATCAGTTGATTAAAGTTTTCATTGACAAAAGGAAACAGCTCGACAACTGAGAAGGCGTATTTGCTAAATGGTTATTTTTAATTCTTAGATCAGTATTACACCTTCCCCATGCATATTAAAATAGAGTAAATAAAGTACTGTTTTCTCTTAACAAGCAACACGAAGTTGTGAGAGAACAGACAGAGTTATTGAAAGTCTGCAACCATGAACAAGACGATGAACGAATCAAACTGCTCCAGCCCACTGAATTCTACAGCAGCCAAAGCTGGACAAAGCTTTGCTTACTGGCTGATCTTTGTTTTTACGCTGCTCGGGAATTCCCTTATAGGAATAGTTGTTTATAAGACACAAACATTAAGAAAACCGATAAATTATTTTATTGTCAACATGGCCATGTCCGACCTGCTATATCCACTATTTTGGATTCCAAAGGAGATAACTGAGTGGTTCGTGGACTCCTGGCCTGTCGGTGGTTCTCTTGACCAGGCCTTGTGTAAACGCGTTCCCTTCTTAGGAAGTATCTCCGTTCTTGTGTCCGTTCAGAGCCTGGTTCTGATTGCAGTGGACCGATTTGGAGCAGTGGTATTTCCTCTTCGTTCCCCGCTTGTCAGTTCAAAGATGTGCCCCTTCTTCATTCTCGCCACATGGATCGTTGCTATGGCTGTCGTCTCTCCGTATGTACTTGCCTTCAAACTTGTTGAATACCCAGGAAAGCTGGTCTGTGAGATTCGATGGAATGAAGCCTTTGGAGAGTCTTCATCCTTTGCTAATTACGTTCTAGCCTTATATCTAGTATTTTGTTATCTCCCCATCGTCTTGTTGGTCATACTATACTCCAGCATTGTTTTTACGCTTAAGGCACAGAAGATTCCAGGAGAGCAATCGGTCAACGCTGAGCAGCAACGCGCGAAAAGAAACAGAAACGTGCTAAAGATGGCCATTGCTATCGTGGTAGGGTTTGTTCTTTGCTGGGTACCCTGGAGTATTATCAACTTACTATTACTCTCTGCATTGGAATCGGACAGGACATTACCTTGTGATTTCTATCTCTACAATGGTATTAGTTACATTATTTCTCTCTTAAGTTGCGCCATCAATCCTTTGATCTGTTTCACATTCAGTGGAAATTATCGCCAGGGACTTAAGAGACTTCTGAAGTGTTCTAACCCAGTGCAGGAATAAATTGAGACTCGCATCATAAAGAGACAGCGAAGAGTCCAAAACACTCCCATCCACAAAAATCATCATCATTAAAATTTAAGAATGTTGCGAATCTTTCCTCTTACATGACTAAATAAATTTCTTAAAGCACTGCAGCTAAACTTCAGATTCCGAATAAAAAAGATTAGGAAATTAAAATGGTTGATTTTCAAGGAATAATACTTCCGTACAAAGCAGACATTTGTAGATAAATGAATAGTATAACCTCAAAAAATGTAAATTTGTATGTACATGATGCCGTGTAATAACATTGAGAAAGTTGGCTGAGCGGGTCTGAACCGTTCTTTCTTCGTAATTCTGCTTATACATTATGTTAAACGGATTTTACTGCCGTTCTTTGAAATTTGGCTGTGCAGTGGTTTTCTTGTTATTTTGAAAATTCTACCTGTTATTGTCTTTAGTTGTATATAGAAGTTTAACTTAGACTCGTCGTGGAATGAGATCAATAAAGTATCATAAATTAACCCTTTTGCGACTGATAAGTTTGAATTTTATTGCTAAACCCTTGCGCCTCTCGGGAGAGTTTTACGAAAGATAAAAAACTTAATGCTTAATGTGTGGTCTGCTGTTTCATTGCCGTGCTTCCTTCCATGTTTGAATCGTCGCTTTTTATAGTTAGAGGTAACAGGTAAAGCGTAATTTCAAAACAAACCCCGCTGTTTAACGAGTCATGTGCCGTGTGTTGATTACCATTTTTCTTCCTCTTTGATCGTTCGAACACTCACCGAATAGTTCTGGGATTTTACTTCATCCCACAAACATTTCTGTTTCTCAGTTTACCCTTATGAACTGAAAGAACATAAATTGTTTGAGTTGCTCTCAGGGGTATTGAAGAAGAAAATCTATGAAAAAAAAATTGGGATAATCAATGTCCACGTTTTTATTTCCCCATTCGGTTTTGCAAGCTAACACAATCCGATCTGTTTGTTTTCTTGAGCTGTTTTATGAAACTGATGATAAGAAGCGATGCGCTCTTCTCGTCGCTTACGAAACCCTTCGCGAAAGTTCGAGGTAACATTTCACTTTAGAAAAAGTCGCTAGTTTTTCAATTAAATTTATCGAAATATTTGAGGAAATCTCTTAATAACTGATGTTCCACCTGATCTGGCGGTTTTAAGCAAAACGTTGTGTGCCGACGTTTATTAATAAAGTTCTCCTTAATTAGGACTCATCTGACCAAATATTGCATGACAGAGTAGACAATTATGTCGCCCTCGTTTTCTTGTGTAAATTGAAGAAAAATATTTGCAATTGATCTTTTTGACAGCACGTTTAGCTTATTCTACAACTTCAGAAAAATTTAGAAGGAGAACGTGTGAACAGGTGCATTCATTATTTCGAAACAAACTGTGGTGTTTTCCGGCAAAACGAGAAACTACTCCCTCAGAAATGTGGCTGTCACGTGGTATACTTTGTTTTCCAGCTGAAACTCCTTTCAAAGCCTGTACTAATTTTTTTCTTTCGAATGAGCTCATTATGCATTCACGTGGCATTCGATTATTAGGATCTATTTCAACTCACGGGCATCGTTGCATTATTTCTGTTTTCCTGTCTGTGAATTAAAAGAAAAGGAACCTTTTTTTCATCTCAATTTTTCTTAGTTTCAATTTTTATTGCTCTTTGTTCTTCGTTTTATTTCTTTCTCATATATATAGATAAAAATTCATTTCCTGCCTTCCGGTTCACCTGTTCCAACTTAACACATCCACTTTAACTCCTTTTAAGGTTTTCAAAAAGCAATAAATTCTTCATCATTGGTACAATAAAAAAGACGACAAGAAATAAGCGCAAAAATACAATATATAAGTGAACTACACAAGTTAACGCCGTCGCCTTTTACAAGAACATGTAACAGGTGAATACTTTCTTGGAAACCAACCGCGTTGTTTTTCTTCCCACTCCACAGAATGTCTGAATGGGCTGAAATTATGCATTTGTGTTGCCGTCTTTAATTGCTTTCATCGGATCTCTTTTTATTTGCCGAGGACAGAGTAATGAATACTTATGAATACCTGCTGGCTGTGGTATGAAAAAGGCACGTATGGGGGATGGCTCTCTTAACGTAATTCTGTTGTCTCTATAGTCTTTTCTTAATTCTCTTTTTCCATCTTGTTTTGTCTTTTTAATCACTCTTTAAAGAAAAAAAAACATTTCAGCTTCTCACAGCTAGCAGCCCAGTTTGGTCAGCACATGGCGCTTCTGTTTAATTAGTTCCCAAGGATTTTCTAATACCCAAAAAATTGCTCTAAAACGATTCGGTAATATAGAGAATATAGAATAGACAGCGCATCTTCCACGGACAGTTATCGGCTTGAGCACAGCTTAAATAGCAGGTGTAGAATTTTTTGAAGCGGTGAACGTGCCGGCGTTGCACCCAACTCGGAACCTAATTTAAGAAAGTCGGGCTTTTGTCACGTTTTTTTATTCGTTGATCCACTGACTTGGATGCTGAAGAAATCGATGATTCTCCCCAATAAGTTGACGTGAATTTTGTTTGTTTAGCTCACATCTCTGTCAGTATACCGTCCATGAAGTAAAAGAAAATTAATAAGCTTAGTTTCTTCTTCCCAAATTTCCCACTTTCGTTTACCATGCAATACTTTTAAAATATCTTTATCGATAAAGACAACTTTTTTTCACTCTTTTCTTTAACACCTTTTTTTGAGTTGATATTGAGCTCGTATTTTCAAAATCATCATCATCATCATCATCATCATCATCATCGTCATCATCATCATCATCATCATCATCATCAAATGCCAATAACATAGTGCACGCAACGTTGTCTGTTAGCGAAAAGACTACAGAGACAACAAATTCGGGCACGCACAACTTACCAATCTCCCGCGCAGCCGATTTTTGGTGCAACGGGATGGAGACTGAACATACCACGGTGAACGTCTACTGAAGCGTTTTTCGCGGTAGTAGATGTGTCATGTACACAAATAAGAATATTTTAACGCTAACAGCTCAGAAGAGTTTGATTTTCAACAAGCAGTTCGTAACAATAAAGGAAAGTGATGCAGTGTGTATTATCACCGTATATTTTTGTATGGAAGCAAGTATATGCGAATCTTTTGACTATGCGCGATTTGAAATAAAAATTGCGCAAAAAAATATAAGGCTTGGAGTATACCAGTTGATTTGCAGAACTATTGTCAGAGTGCTCAATAGAAAAACTAGAGCGTAAATAGAGCTACATGCCACCATTGTAAAATCGGAGATGAGCCCGATGGTACGCCAGTGGTCTAGTAGCCTGATTCTCAGACGGTCCGCGGCTGCTCGCCCAAACTCCGTCCTCTTCCCTAGCGACCTCGGACCGTCTGAGAATCAGGCTAGTGGTCTAGCGGCTTTAAACAGGAACCGCATTTGCTCAATTCATTAGTAAGAAGAACTGCTAAACATAATATGACAAAGGTGAAAAATAATGCGCCCTTGTTTTCGCAGTTCAGTGGATAGAGGGTCCACAATAGGGTTCTCAGATGCCGCCATCCCGCATATTTTTTCCTGTTAATCCCGCCATCCCGCCCTTCTTTACGTCGAAATCCCAACCCCCCCCCTTAATTTTTTCAATAGTTTTCTACTAACTTTCATGTTGAAAACCTCACACACCTTTATACAATGGATAGAAGACAAGTAAACACGTTTTTATGGACGATGGTCTCGATGTCATATAAAAATATCTCTACTAATGACCGTAACCAGTGTTTCGTTTGTGTTATTCTGTTTTAGACCTGTTTTGCCTTTTCTTGTTCAGGTACAAATGCAAGGTGAAAATTGACAAAGATCGTTTGCTTTGATATTCTGCCTATTCTCAGTCCTGCCTTTTTTTGGAAGACAACCTACTAAGTATGTAAATGAGAGGGTGGTTGTTCAAGTTGTGGGTTCTGTATATAAATGGGTTGTGTCCTTAGACAATTTGCAAGACTGAGAGACAAAAGTCATACAAGATCGATCCAGTTATGAGGTCTGCAAAAATGAAATGTAACAAAAAAATTATAAAAGTGGACTCACTTAACTTAAAGTTTATTTTAAAGCTTTCGGCGCCTTTATATTACTTGCTTTCACTAAACTTCTGCCAGGAAATGTTTTTGTTTTTCGAAGGAAGGCATTCCTGCTCGCACTCTTCCCAATATATAGCAATAAAATTTATGACGGCGAATACCTCGTTTCCTGCGACCGCCGTAAGCATACATTACCGTCCGCCGGTGATACCATACTGGCTAGACTATCCATAGCTGATCATACCTGCTCCAACAAATGCTCAATGGAAAGGGTCGGAAAAGTTAAGAACGAAGACAAGGCCAAGAAATGAAACACGACATGTGACTTGATAGCTCTTTCCGAAATCAACACAAAACATCACAAAAGGACACATAATAGCTTTATATGCAGGCTACTCTTCCTTGATTAATGCATTACTTGAAAGTCGCCACACTTCATTTAGAAACGATCCATTTCTATCAGCCTGCGCTGGTCAAATCATGCATTCTCGTAAAAATTGAAATACCCTATCCCGCTTCTTTCCCCTTGCGTTTCTCGCATCCCGCTCCCACTCATAATTGAAATTCCAGCTTCCCGCTCCTGTTTTCAGCTCCCATCCCGAATATCGACACAAAAATTAGCTAAATCCCGCATCCTGCCAAACCTATTGTGGACCCTCTGGATAGATATTGTAAAAAGTTGTATAAAATGAAAGAAAATAAAATAAAATGCATTGGTTGAGAAGAGTACGTTTAGCCTATTCTGTAGCGTGAGAGTAATTTAGGACATCTTTTAACAGGTGCGTACATTAGTTAATTATTCGTTTTATTTCATTCCACATTTTTAGGAATTATTTTCTTTCCTTCCAGCTCACCCGTTCCAGCCTTACTACATCCGTGGCTAACGCCTTTTAACGATTTTAAGACGATTTCCGCTCAACGTTCGAGCAGTAAGTGCAAAAGTTAAGTTCCCAAAAAAATACTTGCAGCACTGTCACATTTTGAGAACAGATAAGAAGAACTTATCGTTAAATTACTTTTGCTCCCAAGCTGACCCCGCGAGAGAAAATTGGATTTGAAGTTATCCATATTTCAATTAAAAAGACGCTTCATGTCAGTTCAAAACAAAATGGCGCCCGTTTTTAGCATACTTTTACGAGATTTGAAATTAATTTTCTTGAGAATGCTTGAGAATTTCATCGCGGGGTCACTTGGGTAAGTGAACTAGAGTGAGATGTTTCAAATAGCATTTAAAATGTTACCGTGCTATGAGTAGTTTTTTGGTACAGTAAATATTTTTTGCACTTATTGCTCGAACGTTGAGCGGAATCTGTCTTAAAGAGCAACTCTTATTTGACCGTACCACGTAGTGGCTAATTCTTATGCCATCGTCTTTTACAAGATGTCACAAGTGATTACTGTACAACTGCTTCAAATCTGTCCACTGCTATCAGAACCAGGCTCTGAATAGACACAATTATGGAGATATCTGCTAAGAATCGGAGCAGTTTACACAAGGCTAGGCCAAAAAAACCACCGATGAGCCAGGATTCCACGAACATCTCAGTTAGATCCAACGGAATCAGAAATATTGGATATAGCAGGTCGGACATGGCCATGTTGACGATGAAATAATTTATCGGTTTTCTTAATGTTTGCGTCTTATAAACAACTATTCCTATAAACGAATTGCCGACCAGCGAAGCTACAAAGATCAGGCAGTAAGCCACAGTTTTTCCAATTTTTGCTGCTGTTGGATTCAATGGGCTGGGGCAGCTTGATCCGTTCATCGTTGTGTTCATCTTGGGAGACTTCTAATAGCTCTTTTGCTTCTCCCAACACTTCGTGTTGCTTGTTAAGAGCAAACGGTATTCTGTTTACTCTATTCATGGTGTACGTGTAATACGTCCGGCTTATGCCTCGTCATTCCCTAGGAATTAAAATAACCTTTTAGCCCGCCTTCTCAGTTGTCAAGCTGTTTTCTTTTGTTAATTAAAACTTTTGACGGGTATCAAACTTCAACAACTGTTATGATATGATTTAAAATTTTGCAGTTTGCATATGTTGACAGTCAGTCATGAGAATTTCTTTAATGTGCGCTCTCTCAGGACGTTTAATTTTTCCCATGAATTCCCTGGAAACTCGCAAAACTTGTTGGTTGGAACTGTAAACTAAGAAGCGTAGTTTTCCTTTTTGCTCCTTTATTTCCGTAAAGGAGGTATTAAAAAGATATAATGTCGTGCTTACTGGAGTCAGCCCTATCTTGGCACAACAGTATTTAACGATTGACAGCGGATGTGGAAAACAATTAAAGCCAGAGCAGGTAGCTCAGAGAAACTGGGACGACTTTTGTTTTCTGCAAAGGGTGGTTGAGAAGAAAATTATGATAAGACTAGAGACAAGAAAACAAAGATGAGAGAGTCCGGTGGGCATTGTTTGAATCTGGAACAAGGCGATTCGTCATTCAAAATAATCAATTAACCAATACGCCTCCTCCTGACTGTCAAGCGGTATTTCTTTAGGGAAGGTACGTTTTTTCTTGGGGGTGGGGGGAGGGCTGGGGCCTCAGAGGGGAGGGTCATCAGTGAAAGTGAGCACCAAAAGGGGAGGGCCATACCTCATGTGAGCTATTCAAGGGAGGGTCACACATCTTTTCTAGAATTTTTTAGTGAGAATTTTTGTGATGTTGCTTTCCATTTTTCTTACAGATTAAGTTTTTCTTTTCACCTACTTTGATTTAATTTGGTGTTCTATTATAGGTACTAGGTCACATTTCTACATGTATATTCTGATCTTATATCTATCAAGTCAAAATCGAACTATAGCCTGAGATCAAACGATGAACTGCTTTTGTCACCCCCTGTTGTAAAGACTCTATCTACCCTCGGTGACAGGGCTTTTGCGGCGGCTGCGCCTAAACTATGGAACCAGCTACCGTCAGAACTAAGGAGAATCACTTTCATCGATCATTTTAAGCGAGCTCTGAAGACATATCTTTTTAAACAAGCTTTTTATTAGTGTACAGATATATATATTTTTAAATTTTAATTTTTAATCCATATTTTATTTTATTATTTAATCTATTTTTATCTAATTTTTTAATTTATACTTTTAACGCGCATTTGAAAACCTATATTGAATTTGCGCGCTATAAATGCATATTATTATTATTATTATTATTATTATTATTATTATTATTATTATTATTATTATTATGCCATGGCACATAGTTTTCTCGGAGGACTCGTGTCCTTTTCCGTCCGTGTCGAGTAGTACTTGACTCAGGTATCGTTTCCTCAGCTTCTTGCTGTTGGCTATCCGTTGCCTGATCTCCTGAGTCGCTTAGTTCTGAAGAGTTACTGGTAGATCCAACAATGCGCTCTACCCTGTCACTGTAACTGTCAGACTCTGAATTTGAGTCAGAGGTTGGCTGAATGTTGTTCTGACTATCCTGCACAATGGAAGTCAAAATCTTACTGCCAATATGTGCCTTTAACAGAATTCGGAAATGTAGGAAATATTTGTTTTTGAGAGGCAGATTTCGCATGCTAAACAAATAAACCTTTCTGTTAAAATAACCAACAGCAATGCCGGCTAGTCAGAGAAAGAAGCGCGTGTATTTTCCCTTTTAAGATATTTTACGTTCAAAACTTTTATAATACTCAAAGTTTATACTTCCATATACAAACTTCATCTATAAAACGTAAATATCCTACACTGATTGTTCGCATTTTCCTTGTTTCAGCGCGTACACATTCAATATCGAGATATATTCATATTCAAACACTTTGCATTCACAAGCGAAACGTTCCGAGGTTTCTACAGCATGGAACATACCATGTAGTAGTGAGGGGAGGGTCGCACTTTTGTCAGTCACCTAAAGGTGGGGGGTCAGGAGTTTTTTCATTAAAACGCAAGGGAGGGCCAACACTTTTTTGGGGAAAAAATACCAAAATTCCCCAGCCCTCCCCCCCCAAGAAAAAACGTACCTTCCCTTATTATATTTCTACAGTTTATCAAACACCGTCGAAGATGTTCTACTAACAGTTGGTTGTGTGCGTGTGTTGAAGTTGAGTTAAATTGGAGCTGAGTTAAGTTGTCTATGAAGTGAAACTAAAACCAGTGTGCGGCTACCTCTTGTCGATTTTTCTTGAAGCTCGCGGGCGGCTGTATACAGGTTAAAAGCTTGCAATTTTATGCCGTTTCAAAATTAATTCACAGACAGTAAACTAGCGGAGATAATGAACCAATGAATCCTGTGAGGAACGGTTAAACCTCCCAAAATGAACGTGACGCGAATTCAAAACGAGTTTTACGGGGGAATCATTCATTTAAGATCGATTCGTTTAGAATTGAAGTCGATCTCTAATGAAATGATAAAAAAAAGAAAACAGCACATTAAAGTTACAAAAAGCCCGCCTTTCTTAAGATTAGGTTCTGACTTCGGGTGGAACGCTTGTAACTTACAACGGTATAATAAAATTTTACATCCCCTGTTTTAACTGTCCTTCAAACAAATAACTGTCTGTGGAAGATGCGCTATCTATATCACCAAAATGTTTTAGACAATTTCTTGCATCAATAACCTCTTCAGTTGATCCTTGGGAACTAATTAAACGAAGGCGCCAATTGTTAACTAAACAGCGACAATTACAGGTTACAACTATAAACTGAAAGTTTACTTTTTCCTTTGTGCACCTAAGTTTTCATAAAAAGTAGGAATTGCTGAAAAAAGCTTATCTCTAGAATGAGCCCTATTAGTTTCCGAAGCAGAGTTTTATGATTGATAGCGGATGTGGAAATTAATTGAAACTAGACCAGAAGTTATCTGAGGGAAACAGAAATGGATTTTTTTCTGTAGGAAGTGGCTGAAAAGAAAAAAAAAACCGAGAGAAATAGAAAATTATGAAAAGACTCAAGACAAGAAAGAATAAAGATGACAGAGTCCATCCGCCATCCATGACTTTACTCTGCGATCAACCACAGCCAGCAGCTGATAAACAAACAATTAAGCCGAATATTCTGAAGGTCATGTTCTATAATGGAAAGAAACACAACGCGGTTTGGTTCGAAACCCCGATATAACGATCCTCGATATAACGATATCCCCGGTATAACGATGAATATGCTATGTCCCGGCAAAAGTTACAGTAAAATGAATGGGACAGAACCCCGATATAACGATCTTCGATATAACGATATTCCCGATATAACGATGAGAATTTAGCGTACCGAGCATAAAATCTTCCCCGATATAACGATATTACAGTATCAGTACACAGTTACAATTTAATTAATACAATAACATTCGGGTACAGTAATCTGTAACGTTTCTGTCAACAGCTTTCAGTTTGCGATGCCTCTTTATCCTCCTTGTCATTTACTAGTTCTCCCAATTTTAGTATCTTTGGCTCCTTCTTGTGACCAAACGTATACGTCGCCAGGATTTCAAGGCCGATGCCTTTGTTCCTGCGTTTTCCTGTAACTTTAACGGAAAATCTGCCCTCCATGTTTCAAAAATAAATGAAAGATTCGTGACAGTGTCAGTCGCACGTGGCCGACGATGACTTGCTTGCGCTTTCTTTTGCCCTCCATTCGTTTTATGGATACAGCATGAGTATCGTGGGGATTATTTGGTTCGTGCTGTAGCAAAATAAACAATAAAGTTTTTTTATTGACAAAATACAAGGTAATTTGGCTTGAAAACATGGCCAAACATGATGTTTGCTTTTATCTTTGTCATCTGCTAATCTTGATGTATCGCAAAGTGGATAAACCTACCTCACACTCAAGAACTTCACCAATAGCTGCGTCTCAAATGTCCTTGTATTCGTGGTACCCTCGAATGCAAGACTTGAATGAATATGTATACTTGTCCATGATGTTTTGATTTTTCTCTCGTCGACACTTTGCAGTCAAATAATCCAAAGTTAATGGTGGAGTACAGCAGTATAGCACCGCATCAAGAAATGACATGGGCGATCCTTCATTGAGCCCCAATACTTCCGGTCTTCTGTTAAAAGTTAAATACGTTTTGAGGTATGGCTTTGTTATATAAATTAAATATTAAAGAAAGGTCATATCGCACACCATTCTTTCGATCTCAGATGACACAACAGCAAACACGTGTTACTGTGGTACACTTAGTCGCGGAGAGCTGCACTTAAAGATGTCAAGCGAAGAGGAAGTCGATGAAATTCCTGTTTGGAAACCCGGCGGAAAGAAAGCAACTGCGAAGAAGATCAGTCGAAGAGTTTTGAGTTTGGAAGAGAAGTATAAAGTTGTGAAAGTAATCAACAGTGGAAAGAAACAAGCCGAAGTTGCACAGCCTTTTGACCCCTTTAACTCAATCAACTGCTGCGACTATTGTGCGGAGTAAAAAGAAGATCATAAGCGCCTATGAGGGAGGCCTGTACAAGGACAAGCGCAAGAGGATAAAGCAGCCGTCTTACCCTGATGTGGAAAAAGCACTGGCAGAATGGTTTAAAAAAGTGCGAAGCATTAATCTACCAGTTAATGGACCACTTTTGGCAGAGAAAGATCGGTACTTCGCAGAGCAACTCGGTTACGAAAATTTCAGGGCAACCAATGGATTTTTAGACAGATTTAAAGAAAGGCAAGGTATCACAGGCCAGAATGTTTGCGGTGAAGAAAAAAGCGTCGACTCCAGTGTAGTGGACACATGGGAAGAACGTCTCCCAGATATTTGCCGTAGCTACGAGCGCAGAGATCGATTTAATGCGGACGAGACAGGCCTTCTGTGGAAAGCAACTCCAACACAAACCCTCCATTTTAAAGGACAAAAGTGCAGTGGGGGAAAGAACAGTAAAGAGCGTGTTACTGTTCTTGTAGCGTGCAACCAAGGCGGAACAGACAAGCTACCCCTGTGAGTTATCGGGAAATATGCCAAACCCTGGTGCTTCAGGGGAAGCAATATGGATTTGATTCCAGTGACCTATAAATCACAAAAGAAGGCATGGATAGACAGTGTTTCATTCGAAGAATGAGTTCGAAAAATTGATCGGAAGATGAAAGCGGCAAACCGACATATCCTGCTGTTCGTCGATAATTGCACTGCACACGTGTCAGTCACTGGCCTAACAAACACGCAATTGATATTTTTCCCGCCAAAATGTACAAGTAGACTTCAGCCTGCAGACCAAAGTATTATTTAGAACCTGAAGGTCTACTACCGCCAGGCAATGATTCGAAGAATGCTGCAGTATTTGGATGAGGATCAGCCCATCAAAGCGATATATCTTAAGGATGCTACTTTATGCTAGCCAAAGCGTGGGGCAACGTGAGCCCTGACACTATCCAAAACTGTTGGAGAAAGGCCGGATTTCCAGGAGTGGTGGTAGAGCCAATGCAGGACCCATTTGACTCAGACGAGGAAAGCGTAGAAGAAGGTGGAGAATCTAGTTTATGGAGAAGGGTAGTCCAGCAGTATCCCTCGCTGGCAGATGTGTCATTCAGCCAGTTTGCATCTCTAGACCAAGATGTTACCACAGAGAATCAAATGACGGAAAATGACGCGGAAAGGGAAGCTTTGGAGGCAGTCCAACCAGTCGCGCATGCTAGCTCTCAAGAGGACGAGTCAGACTCTGATGATGATATATCAGTGATTGAACCTACGCCCCTGACTCTTGTGAAAGCTACTGAAGCTGTCAAGGCAATAAGAGATTTTATTATTACGTTGGACGATTCAGGCGAACGAGAGAGAGAATTCCTCTCCTCTCCTTCAGCGATGGAGGATGCGTTTTCAAGATTGCAAGTAAAACAAATGAGGCAAACCAAACTTGAAGAGTACTTTAATTAATGAACAAGTGTCTGTTAAAAAAGAAAAACAATGAACACGCAAAGAGCGATAAGTAAAGACGATTACAGTCGCAACTTCAAATGTTTAAGTTTAGTTTTGTTTCCCTTTTACGATTCATACCACAGACTTTGTCGTGTAACCTTGAAAACGTCTAATGCTTTGCAAATTGTTTAAGGACATTGCTGCGTACTTGAAACGCTACATTTGTGAATCATTTGATACTCGTTACAAGTTTAATTAAATAACATGCAGTAAAAAGTACATTTTAATTTTACCCCGATATAACGATATTTTTGGCTATCTTACGGCCATATCGTTATATCGGGAGTCTGGATATAACGATACCTCGATATAACGGTATAATTTCACTGCTCCCTTGGCATATCGTTATATCGGGGTTCCACTGTATTTCCTCTCCGTTCCCCTCTCGTTAGTTCAAAGATGTGCCCCTTATTCATTCTCGCCACGTGGATCGTAGCAATCGCAGCCTTGTCTCCGTATTTATCCACCTTCAAACTTGTTGAAAACCAAGGGAATCTGGAGTGCCTGGCTTGTTGGAATGAGGCCTTTGGAGAGTCCTCGTCTCTTTCTAATTACTTTTTAACCTTATATGTTGTATTTCTTTATGCCCCCATCGCCTTGTTAGTCGTACTATACTCCATCATCGTTGTGAAGCTCAAGTCACAGATCTTTCCAGGTGATCGGCAATCTTTCAACGTTGAACAACAACGCGCGAAAAGAAACAGAAACGTGCTAAAGATGGCCATTGCTATCGTGGTAGGGCTTGTTGTTTGCTGGGTACCCTGGAGTATTAGCAACTTACTAACTCTCTTTGCGTGGGAATGGAATAGAACATTGCCCTGTGCACTCTATCTCTACCACGATATTGCTTTTTTCATTTCTCTCTTAAGTTTCGCCATCAACCCTTGCATTTGTTTCACATTCAGTGGAAATTATCGTCAGGGACTTAAGAGCTTCCTCAAGTGTTTTAACGCAGTGTATCCAGGAGTAAATTGAGACTTACATCATAAAAAAGACACAGCAAAGAGTCCGAGAAACAGTCTCATCTGACAAAAACGATCATTACGTTTTTAACGTATTGTCACTGAAAAGCCCCACCAGGGGAATGTCAGTAAAGTATGGTATTGTATTGTATTGTTTTGTATTGTATTATTATGAAAATCCAACGATGTTTGCGATCCTTTTGCTATCTTTTCTTTTGCACAAATAAACAAATTTTGTTGAACACTACAGCTAAACTTCACATTCGGAATAAAAATATTAATAAACTTAGAATGATGATTTTCAAGGAATAATACTTCTGTACAAAACAGACACTGGTAGTTTAATGAAAAGTATCGTCTAAAACACTGGTACATATGCCTGTACACAATGCCGTGGAATAACATTGAGAAACTTAATTGGCTGAGCGGTTTAATTTTTAACGCTCTTTATTTAGAACCATGCTTATTGTTAAAAATTCACCATCTTTCTTTATGTAAGAGAGTTGTTGAACGGGTTTTCAGCCGTTCTTTGAAATTTCCCTGTGAAGCCGTTTTTTTTTTTTCGTTATTGTGAAACCTCTACCTGTGATTGCCTTTTCTTAGAAGTTTCACTAAGATTCGCCGTCGAATAAGATCAATAAAGTAAGATACGGTAATTCGTTTGCGACGAGGTTGTATTTTATTGCTAAACCCTTCTGCATTTCCCGAGAGTGTCAAGTAAACTAACAAAAAGCTTATGCTTCCTTAATTTTTTTCCGTCTTCAACGCCGCCGTTCATCGTTGCCGTTTTATCTTCCTTGTTAGAATCATCAGTTTTTATAGGAAGAGGTAATACGCAAAAGCATAGTTTCAAAATAAATTGCTTTGTTTTTTCCAGCCGGCTGACCCTGTGCCATATTTTGTTTGCCATTTATCATTTTGTTTGATCCTACTGAGCACTCATCGAATCACGTTCTCGGTTTTTATTCCTCCAACAAGCATTCAGTACAGTTTTGTTTCAATTCTGTTTTCCTCGATCTCGTGAATTGAAACTGAACACAAATTATTCTTTTCTCTCATTGGTACCCAAAGGGAAAGTTTGTCTTTACAAACTTAGAACACAGTCTGATGTGTTTGTTTTCTTTAGCTAAATATTTAATTACACTGCTTAAAATTTTTGGCAACGGAACCATATTTTAAGAATTTATCGGGGCTGCTCTGACCTTTACGAAAATCTAAGATACCCTTTATTATAAACTCTTTTTTTAACTTTGTTATGGGTTCTCCATGCTGATGAAACTTCATATATTTTTTTTAGGTACGCCTCTTCTAGTGGCTTTAAACAAAAACCTTATCCTCCCAAATTCATTGATATTAATCGCTCCAAAATTAGAATTTTTCTAACTAAACATAATATGACAAAAGTAGACAATAATGACGCCCTTCGTTTCTTAAGTCATGGGTTGTTATTGGATGTATGTATAAGGTGAAGAAAAACAAATTAAAATTCGTCGGTTTGACAGCACGTCGGAAGGTTATTTTTCAGCTTCACATAAATTTAGAAGGAGAATTTGCGAACTGCTGCAGACATTGTTTCGAAACAAACTGCGTTGTTTTTCCATCAAAATGAGAAAATAAATATAATCCCTGAGAAACGTGGCTGTCATGCGCCGTGCTTTGCTTTCCAGCCAAGAGCCATAAAGGGCCAGGGAGACTAGGGGATGGAGCTGGGATCAATTAATTTTTTAGAAACATGAGACCCACTTCCCGTAGACTCACTTCAATGAAAGGGTGCGTCCAGGCGACTGAAATAGCCCTCCCGCGGACGAGATATCGTGGTTTATGCACAGGACGCCCAGGCTTACGAGCAGACCACTTTAGAGGCAAAATATAATGATTTGTACGGAACTTGATCACTAGTTAATCAGCCAATAAAGTTTGCATGCCAGATCAAATATTGTCCTTGTGTTGTTTCTTGTCCGTTTAAAAACCTTTCAACCACATTTAAAAAATTCTTATAATTGAGTGTCATCACTGATCCAAATTACAGGATCTCAAACCACACGATAACAGCTGTTGAAGTTGATATCCGTTAAAAGCTTTAATAAATTAAAGAAAACGGATTGACAACTGAGGAGGCGTATTGGTTAAACGATTGTTTTAATTGTTGGAAAATGACGAATAACAATCCAGAGGCATTACACCTTCACCATAAATAGAGTACCGTTTGCTCTTAAGAAGCCAAAAGAAGTTGCGAGAGAAGAAGCTTAAGGCAGAGCTGATAGAAGTCTGCAAATATGAACACAACGATGAATGGATCAAGCTGCCCCAGCCCACTGAGGTCTACACCAGAAAAAATCGGAAAAATGTCTGGTTACTGCCTGATCTTTGTTGTTTCGCTGGTCGGGAATTCCTTAATAGGAATAGTTGTATATAAGACGTAGACATTAAGTAAACCGATCAATTAGTTTATCGTCCAAAAGAGAGTAATACTACTCTACTAATAGAGCAGCTTGCAGACTCCTGGCTTATCGGTGGTTCTCTTGGCCAGTCCTTGTGTAAGCTGCTCGCCTGCTTAGCAGATATCTTCATTGTTGTGTCTGTTCAGAGCATGGTTCTGATAGCAGTGGATTGATTTGGAGCAGAGGTAACTCCCCTGCATTTTTCCCACTCATCAGTTCAAAGCTGTGCCCCTTCTTCGTTCTCGCCACGTGGATCGTTGCGATGGTTGTCATCACGCCGTATTTCGTCATTTACATACTTGTTGAATACCCAATGAAAGTGGCGTGAGATAGAAGATGGAATGAAGCCTTTGGAGAGTCCTCGTCCCGTGCTAATTACCCACTGGCCTTGTATGTTGTATTTCTTTACTTCCACATCGCCACCGGTCACACTCTACTCCATCATCGTTATCAAGCTCAAGTCACGATTATTCCAGGTGAGAAATCGGTCAACGCTGAGCACTGAAAACGCTCGAAAAGAAACAGAAACGTGCTAAAGCTGGCCATTGCTGTCGTGGTAGGTTTTGTTCTTTGCTGGGTACCCTGGAGCACCCTGGAGGCTATCTGTTCTCTTACATGAATTAACGCATTTTGTAGAACACTATAGCCAAAACTTCAGACTGATTTCGAATAAAAAGATTAGAAAACTAAAGTAGATGATTTCCAGGGAACAACATTTTGCACAAAGCAGTCATTTATAGTTAAATGAATAGTATAACCTCCAAAAAATTGTAAATATGACGTAATAATGTGTATTAATGTCGAAAAACTTAGCTGAGCGGTTTTGAACTGATCAAACCTGACTCACCTGAAATCCATCGGGGGGGGGGGGGAGGGGGGGAAGGAACTACTTCAATAGCTGCAAAATGTTTATGTGCAAAATCTGATCTTGTCTACTACATAGAAAAATATTCCTTTGAAATTTGGTAAAATTGGCACTTTTTCAAATCTGCTAAATCACACTCTCTGTTGAAAATTATTGTTCAGCTGATAAAAAGAGTCTGAAAGAAATATTAGTATTTTTATGAAGAAGAAGATCAGTTTAGTAAAGAAACATCATTTGATTTATGATTGGCTGACATTTGTTTTGACAAGAGACATGCAAAGTTGGTAAAGTTTGGAAATTTTTTTGAGCCAAAATTGCTCCCAGGGGGGTCAAACTTAAATTGCCTGTCACGTGACCACATTAGTATTAGAGGACAAAATAATGCCGATTTGATTACTTGCTCATGACTAGCTTTCAGCAGGCATAGTTTGAGATAGGGTTGTTTGTGACCATTTCCAAAAATCTTTGAACCTCTGGTGGACTGGTTCTTAAACCTCCCCACCTACCTATCCACCCACCTATGCAAAAGTCATTATTGGAGGCTGAACCTTCACGAAGGCTTTCCACTCCCTGGTTTAACACAAACTAGCAAGCTTACTGACCGTCTGCGCATGCATCATTTTCCTAGAGTACGGTATACGAATATAGTTGGAAGGTTGTCGTAAATGAAGATCATCAAGGCTTTTTTAAAAACTGTTTAAACGTTATCTACTAAAATCGAGATATATTGCTACAGGTCACAAGCTTCAGGAGTAAAAATGACCGAACGACTTCAGTTAACTACGTCAAAGGCGCATTTAGGCACAAATCGTAGAGAGGAAGTCCTGCATGAGACAGTACGCATTAAAGTTCTTCTAATGATTGACTGTTATCGTATCCACATTGCAGAATTTCAAACCATACGATGACAGCTGTTGAAGTTTGATATCCCGGTTAAAAGCTTTAATTATAAAAAGAGAACGGCTTGTCAACTGAGGAGGCGTATTGGCTAAATGATTATTGTAATTGCTAGGGAATGACAAATCATAGGGCGGGGTTAACAAGCCAGACGAAGTTGTGAGAGAAGCGACAGAGCTATTAATAGTCTGCAACCATGAACACAACGATGAACGAATTAAGCTCCTTCAGCCCACTGAATTCTACAGCAGCCAAATTGGACAAAGCTTTGTTTGGACAAATTGGACAAAGCTTTACCATCTCAAATAAGAGCGATCAGAAGCTACCACCATTTTAAACGAGCAATTAAGACGTACTTGTTTAAGAAAGCATTTGCTTGTTACAGCTAGAGCCTCTTTTAGCATGACTCCTTACGAATTTTAGTTTTAGATTTAGTTTTAATTTTAATCTTAAGTTTTTGATTTTTAATTCTAGGAAGTTTTTAACTGTATTTTTTATATATTTCTATTGTAAATTTTTAGGTTTTTAATTAATTTGATGTAAGGCGCATTTGATCATATCCATACGTTAATTTGCGCCGAATAAGCATTAAATTTTTATTATTATTATTAATTATTACTTACTGCCTGATCTTTGTTGTTTCGCTGGTCCGGAATTCCTTCATGGGAACAGTCGTTTATAAGACGCAAACATTAAGAATACCTATAAACTATTTCATCGTCACCATGGCCACGTCCGACCTGTTATATCCAATACTTTTTACTCCGTTGAATCTAGTCGAGTTTTTGGTAGATTCATGGCTCATCGGTGGTCCTCTTGGCCAGGCCTTGTGTAAACTGGTCCCCTTTCGTAGGAAATCTTCTTTCCGTTCAGAGCCCGGTTCTGATAGCAGTGGACAGATTTGGAGCCGTGGTATTTCCTCTTCGCCTATCATCAGTTTAAAGCTGTGCCCCTCGCAATGGCTGCCTACTCTCCTTATTTGTTCGCCCTCAAAGTTATTAAATACTCAGGAAAACTGAAGTGCCAGGTTAGGTGGAATGATGTCTTTCGAGAGTTCTCGTCCCTTTCTAGTTACTTCGTATCCTCATATGTTGTATTTGCGGGAACAGTGGGAGCTTGCGTAATCACGTCACTTTTTATTTTGAATCAGATGAATAAGAACAGCCTATGAAGTCATCGAAAATAATGTGTTCCTCCGCTGGGTATACGCTAATAGTGAGATTCCACAGCATTTTGTTCATGAGATCTAGACAATAGCCTATGACGTCCTCGACATTAATATTTCCCCACAAATTGATGAGGTTCCCCAATTTCAAGAATCGTGTACTACTCGGTTAAGACTGACAGGGATGCTGAAGAAATCGATCGTGCAAGAGAAGATGAGGATAAGAGTCCATCAAATATACAGGAAGGCTGTTACAGGAAGTTTGTCTCAAGTTATTTCTGGAGCAACCGCACCCAGCATTTATTGTTTTTAAAACATGAATGGTTAAGTCGTCAACTAAACGAATCAAACGCGACTCTTGCGGGTTGTTTACCACTAAAATCCGCCAAAGTCGTGTCGACGGCCAACACTATAACCCGAAACTACTCTTATCGGATCTGTTTTTAATTTAAAAACAAAGCTCAGGATGAGAAAGTAAACACCTGCTGGCGGTGGTACGGGAAAGGCAGGCATGGCGTGCGGACTCTCCAATCTTTATTTTCTTGTCTCTAGTCTTTAGATAATTTTCTTTTTTCCCTTTGTAGAAAAAAAAAAACATTTCAGTTTCTTTCAGCTAACAGGTGGTCTGGCTTCAACTGTTTTCTACATTCACTGTCAATCGTTAAATACTGCTCTGCCAAGATAGGGCTCACTCAAAGCACATTACATTTTTTTAAAACCTCCTTTATGGAAATAAAGAAGCAAAAAGAACAAACTATACTTTTAATTTCCAGTTCCAACGACAATTGTTGTGAGTTTGCAGGCAAATCATGGAAAGGAATAAGAAGTCCTGAGGGAGAACGCATTAAAGGTATACTCATAATTGACTGTCATCATATCCAGTGTGCAGAATGTCAAACTATACGATAACAGCTATTGTTACCCGTTTGATACCCGTCAAACGATTTTATTAACAAAACAAAACGGCTTGACTACTGAGGAGGCGTATTGGCTAAATGATTATTTTAATTCCAAGGGAATGACAGGCCACAAGCCAGAGATGTCACACGTTCACCATAAATAGAGGACAGTTTGCTCTTAAGAAGAGAGGCGAGGTCGTTAGCGAAGAGAAAGCTAAGGGCTGTTAGAAGTCGGCAAACATGAACACAACGACGAACGGATCAAGCTGCTCCAGCCCACTGGATTCTACAGCAGGCATAATTGGACAAAGCTTTGTTTACTGCCTGATCTTTGTTGTTTCACTGGTGGGCAATTCCTTTATAGGAATAGTTGTTTATAAGACGCAAACATTGAGAAAACCTATAAATTATTTCATCGTCAACATGGCCATTTCCGACCTGCTATATCCAATAATTTTTATTCCGTGGAATCTAACCTACTTGTTGTTGGATATGGCCTGGCTCATCGGTGGTCCTCTTGGCCAGGCCTTGTGTAAAGTGGTCCCCTTCGCAGGAAATCTCTCCGTTCCTGTGTCCGTTCAGAGCCTGATTCTCATAGCAGTGGACCGACTTGGAGCCGTGGTATTTCCTCTTCGTTCCCCACTCATCAGTTCAAAGATGTGCCCCTTCTTCATTCTCGCCACGTGGATCATCGCGATTGCTGTGTACTCTCCGTATTTGTTCGCCTTCAAACTTGTTGAATACTCAGGGGAGATGGCGTGCGAGGGTTCGTGGGATGATGTCTTTCGAGAGTTCTCGTCCTTTGCTAATTACTTCACAGCCTCATATGCTGTATTTCTTTATGTCCCCACCGTCTTGTTGGTCATACTATACTCTATCATCGTTATTAAGCTCAAGACACAGAAGCTTCCAGGTGAGCGATCGGACAACACTGAGCGGCAACGCGCGAACAGAAACAGAAACGTGCTGAAGATGGCCATTGCTATCGTGGTAGGGTTTGTTTTTTGCTGGCTACCCACGAGTGTTATCAATTTAGTAATTCTCTTTGCATGGGAATCGGACAGGACATTGCCTTGTGGTTTCTATCTGTACAAAGACATTGCTTACTTTGTTTCTCTATTAAGTTGCGCCATCAACTCTTGCATTTGTTTCACATTCAGTGGAAATTATCGCCAGGGACTTAAGAGACTCCTGAGGTGTTTTAACGCAGCGCAGAAGTAAATTGAGACTGGCATCATAAAAAAAAAAACAGCGAAGAGTTTGAGAAACAGTCCCATCCACCAAAATCATCATCATGAAAATTTAACAATGTTTCCCGTCTTTTCTTTACACGAACAAACGATTTTTGTAGAACACTGCAGCTAAAATTTCAGATCCAGAATAAAAAGATTGGGAAACTAAAACAGATTGTGAACGAAAAATGCACCCGTATATTCAGCAGACATTTGTAGATAAATGAATAGTATAACCTCAAAAAAATGTAAATTTGTTTGTACATAATGCCGCGGTATACGTAGAAAGTTGGCTAAGCTGTTTTTAAGCACTCTTTGTTTACAATCCTGCTTCCGCATGATGCGTTGAACGAGTTTTGCAGCGGTTCTTTGAAATTTGGCTCAACAGTGGTTTTCTTGTTATTTTGAAAACTTGACCGTTCACCATGTTAACCGGCTTAGAAGTTTAACGTATAGATTAACTGTGGAATGACATCAATAAAAGTTAATAACGTAATTCTTTTGCGTCAAGCCTTTATTTATTATTTTGCTAAATCCTTCAGTGCCGTTTCTGAGAGTGTCAAAAATACTTAATGCTTCCTTGCTATTTTCTTCAACTCCGTGCTTTGCTGTTTCATTGCCGTTTTCCCTTCTATGTTTTTTGATCGTCGCTTTTAACTGGGAAGAGGTAATAGGTAAAAACGTAATTTCAAAACAAATCGCGTTGTTTTTCCAGTTGACTTTGCCAGTCAAATGTCATGTGTTGATTACCGTTTGTCTTTGTTTTATCTTAGTTGAGATTATACTTCATCCCACAATCTTTCAGCCAGTTTTGTGTTACTTTTGTGAATTTATTAGGTTCTACTTCAACTCACGGGCGTCAAAGAAAAGAAATGATTTTCAAGCTTAATTTTTCTAAGTTTCAATTTTTATTGCTTTTTGTTCTTCGTTTTGTTTCTTTCACTCATATAAAAATGTATTTTCTGCCTCTGGTTCACCTGTTCTAAATTTAAACATCCCCCATGAACTCCTTTTAAGGATTTTAAAGCAATTCACTCTTATTTGTCTGTACTCATTTAGTGGCCAATGTTTACTCCATCTCCTTTTACAAAAACATGTAACAGGTGAACATTTTCTTGGAAACAAACCTCGTTGTTCTTTTTCCCATTTCAGATTATGATCCTCAAAATATTCGGCTTTGTTAGTTTATATGCTATTGTCTGTTTATTAGTTGTCGTTTTCATAGAATGCTGTCTTGGTTACCGAGAACAAACTGTTTTACTTGATGACTCCACAGAATCCCTGAATGGCCTTATATTATGCATTTGCGTTTTCCTCATTAATTAGTTATCTTAAAATGTCAGCTAAGTGAATCGAAGGCGACTCCCATGATAAAAGATGTGTTCGAGTTTCAAGGTCAGCCGCTTTGAATGTCAGTGCTTTTAAACTGAAGGCTGTATAGAATTTTAGGGGTGTTTCTCCGCTTGTGTGTTCTGTTATTTCTAATGAGCACTAAAATGGTGTGAACGGCCATTATTTAACCCAAAACGGCTTTCATAGGATCTGTTTTTATTTACAAAGCTTACTGATAACAAAATACTTAATTCCTGCTCTATCTAGACTGCTCATAGTTTCCTTTCTCTATCTCTTTTCAATAAACTTTTGCATGAAAAGTGAACACCTGGTTCATCTTCAATTAACTTTCACAGCTGCTGTCAATCTTTAAATCCCGCTCCAGAAGGATGAGGTTCATTCTAAATATGACATTACATAAATTTGTTAATACCAGCAGTCAACATATAACGGCTGTCATATAGTTGACACATGGCGCCTTCGTTTAATTAGTGCCCAAGGATGTTTAATATTGATGCAAAAAAGTTGATCTAAAATATCGCGGTAATATAGACACCGCATCTTCCATGGACAGTTATTTGTATGAAACATACTGATAACAAGAAAAGCCCCAGGGGCATTAGACCCCGCCGTTGTTCCCCCCTCCCCCCCGGGGGGTGTAAAATATGTTACGGTCATTCAAGATAAAAGCCCTTGGCTGTGTAGCGAAAGACACGACGAGTATTTCTTTGGCCGAGCGAAAACCGGAGGTCTGGGGGCAAGTGACCACCAAAAAAAAACCAAACAAGAAAAGCCCCAGGGGCATTAGACCCCGCCGTTGTTCTCCCCCCCCCGCGGGGGTGTAAAATATGTTACGGTCACTCAAGATAAAAGCCCTTGGCTGTGTAGCGAAAGACACGACGAGTATTTCTTTGGCCAAGCGAAAATCGGAGGTCTGGGGCAAGTGACCACCAAAAAACAAGGAAAGCCCCAGGGGCATTGGACCCCGCCATTCCTCCCCCCTCGGGGTGCAAATACATTACGGTCACTCAAGATATGTGCCCAAGTGGTATAAAGTTTTGAAGTTGGTGATTTTACTAACGTTTGACGTGTGTGCTGCCACCCCCCCCCCCCCCAACGTCTTCTCTGCACCCTTCTCCTTGTGATATCATGGATCCCTTATAGCATGAATACCTTTCCCTTCCCGCATTCCTTGGTCATCCACCTGTTCTAGCACTCGCGAAGAAGAACGTGACGAAATAGTTTTGACCATGGCGTGACTTAGTTACGTCAATTTTTTAACCAAATGACATCTCAGCGTAATTCGAAATATTAAACAAGGGCACGGAAATTTAAATAGATTTATTGATGAAGAAAAATTATCCTTAAATCGAAAGGGAACGGTTATCTACTGAAAAATGAAACGTAAAGGTCTACTTTTAGGCCATGATTCGATAAATGCTTTAGCGAAAGCAAAACAATTCCCCGAATCGGCTTCTGTCTTTACGTGTTACGGTAGGCTTAGGTGAATTCATGCCAGCTTCAAAGCTCGCTAGCACCTTCTTCCTTGCTCTCGTCGAAGAGAAGTCAACTCCATTGAATTTCTTGTACTTTTCTACACAACTTTCCCTAAAGATTTTGGTGAAGCAAAGCAAAACTGCCAAAACAATGCTTGCATTTTACTGTTGAATTATTCAACTTGGCAAAAGCGAGGGACTTCCCCAAATCGCCTTTTGTGTTTCAGTGATGTAATGTTTACGTGCCAGGGCAGGTTTGGCGAATTCATGCCAGCTTCAAAGCTCGCTAGCACCTTCGTTCTTGCTTTCATCGAAGGGGTTTTCATGCCATTAAATCGCCAGTAATTTTCTACACCAACTTTCATGAAAATTCTGGCGAAATAACGCTAAACGAACCAAGATTACCGGCAAGTATTGTTTTGACCGAGCGGAGGTCTGGGGCAAGTGACCACGACGAAAAAAAAACGGGTATTACTAGACTTCGTCCTGTCGGCGGCGTAACAAGAAAAGCCGCAGGGACATTGTACCCCGCCGTTCCCCCCCCCCCCCCCTTCGGGGTGCAAAATACATTACGGTCACTCAAGATGTGAGCCCAAGTGGTGTACATTTTTGAAGTTGGTGATTTATCTTACCATTGACGTGTTTGTTGCCATCTGTCCCCCCCCGACATCCTCTCTGCACCCTTCTCCCTGTGATAACATGAATCCCTAATAGTATGAACACCTTTCCCATCCCTCATTCCTTGGTAATCCACCTGCTCTGGCACTCGCGAAGAAGAACGTGACGAAATAGTTTTGACCATAGCGTGACTCAGTTTACGTCACGTTTCTTTTTTAACCGGCCGTCGCCATGATGGCGACCGCCGGTTTATATAATGGACACGGTTTTTGGTGAAAGCAAGTTGGCTTAACATACGAAGAAAGTGCTGTAAAGCTTGTGGTACGGGTACTCAAGAGCGGTACTGTCTTATACAAGACGCATGCGCATGTTAGTCTTCTGAATGTTACCTTCCTATGTTTTTGTCTTTTAATTTACAGTATTTAAGATATGAACGGCGAAGGGTTTTTTAAGTTTGGGGTTTTTTGTACAGTACAGCCCAAAAATAATGCACGCGCAAGAACTTCTTTTTGCGTCCGCAAGCCGAGAACTTCTTGCGGCTACTTGCAGGATGCCTGCACTTGAATACTGCAAGCCGCGAGAACGTCTTTGCGTTTAGAAGTTAAAACCGCAAGAACTTCTTTGTGGTAAGATATCTGGACCGCAAGTAAGCGCAAGAACGTCTTTGCCCTAACATCTTAAAAACCCGGAACCCGGAGAAGGTAAAAAAGAGACCACTTTATAACGCAAGGCACGTTCGAAATTGGCTGCCTTTGTAACTTGCAATCAGTTGTTTATTTGGTCCCTTGTAAGTTTTTTTCTTCGGTTTTGAATTTTTTATCCGATAAAGAGTTCACTAGGTTCTGAATTTGACACTGGTCGCCCTCTATGTTATTTTTTAACGGCTAGGGAGAAACGAGACTCAAACGAAGCACGCGTGTTATTGTTTATGTGTCCCGGAGTCCCAGACATGCGGTACGCTTAGCGGCGCGAAAGGTTTCGCTCGATTTATTTCACTTAAATGAGGAACAATGGCAAAGCACAGTCCATCAGTCACATTATTAAAGAACCGACATTCACCTGTTCAGTGTTGCTGTACTTCCACCAACATATTAAACTCGGACAAATACTTTTAATTAGTTGCGCTCACACGTGTGAGAAATGAACATGGTCACTCAGATGAGAAGAAATAATACCCGAAGTCTTAATTGGAAAAACACATTATGTTTGTAAAAATAGTTCCACTCATTACGCTGAAGTCGATATCACATTTTAAATCTTCGAAGTAAACCAAAAAAGTCTGAAGGAAACTAAAACTCCGCGATCTGAAAGAAATTCGGCACGTCAATTCTAACCTGAGTAAACACAAATCTGCCGTATGCAAATTTGGTATGATTTGCTTGAACGACATTTTGTAACGCAATGCATGAGCAGTTCTCTAAGTCGTCAAGACAGCAAGCCCCGGGCAGCAAGCTGTGTCGAAAGGCGAATGTGTGGTTGAAATCATATGTCTATGCTATTTCTTCGAGTATCCCTTTTTTGCTGGGAAATTAAACTGGTAAAGATGCAGGGATTCTTGATGACTTCACCCACGCGATGGCATGACCTCCTGCATGTGTAAGTCTGGTCTTGTCTTGCCTGTCAAAGAAGAGTTCGCGCAGTTTGCCGCAATTATAGCTTTTGGACCTTTTTGTTTCTATTTCTTGGATGGAATGAAAAACTGAATTGAGTCAGTTCTGAGTTGAACCCGTATCACTGTATCTGAGACACGCTTAAAAAAATTGTTCATGTTTTGTCATGTGCCGGAGATCATGTTTACCGGGTGTTTATCTTGCAGTCGGAAAGCTGGCGGATATTCCATTTCGTGATGTGAATTTTCTTCGATACTTCGGTTGTTCGAACATTTGCTTCCTTGATTTTTTGATTAGCCTTGTGAACTTTCGCTTGACTTGGCGAATTGTCGCGCCAACACGCCAACACGACGAAAAATCGCTCGAAAGCTCGGTGATATTTCAAAGAGAATAGAGCGCGAGATTCGCTCTCATTACTTTTGCAATACCTCACACTAACACGAGCACTACAAGTTTCTTCGGCTGGACCCTCACTACTTCTTGCGCCTTCTTGCGGCTTGCGGTAACATTAGTAACTTCTTGCGGCTAGATTTTCAACTTCTTGCGTTTCGAATGTTCTTGCGGGTAAACTGCAAAAACCTAGCACTTTCACTTCTTGCGCGGGCTTGCGTGTTCTTGCGCCACTTCTTGCGCGTGCATTATTTTTGATAGGATTGAATGCGAAAATAGGATTGAATGCGAAATTGACTGTGTTGTCTGATCTAGTTAGTGGCTATGGTGAAATTTTTTTTAGCGCAGGAGTTTTTTTTATTGGGATTGACATTTTGAGGGGTGTAAAAATGTGGGAGTCAGAAGGATTTGTGAATGTCAGGACCATATCACGCTTCTGTGAATGTGATTTGCTTTGAAAGTTGCGTTTTGCGTGAGAGGCAGTTTCCCTTGGCGTTTTATGGGGGGGGGGGTGGTTTGCGAAGTGGATTGTAAGGTTTCTGATTGGCTAACTTGTATTTCGCAGCGGACAAAAAGGACAGTTGCGTTTTGCCGGCGTGGGCTAGGAAGAGAAGGAATTGGTACTAGTATGATGATGCAATATTAGTTGATTGCACATCAGTACATGATAGTTCTTGTGAACGGAGAGAAATGAGTGTTTATTTGAGGCGAGAAGTTGATACGAAGGAATCGTCATTAATAAGGAGTTTTTTTATTAATAAGGCAGGTGTTACGAGTCTTTTTGCCTTTAAAGAACGAAAATATCTGAATATTATCGACGGATTTGTGTGGTTTGCGTGTGGTGTTCGCTAAAGGCTACGAGCAGTCTCACTTTCCGTTCAGAGGTAGATAGTGAAGGAAAAGAAAAACAGGCGAGTGAGCGCGAAATCGATTGCGGCTCGACAGGCGCGTTAGCTTTCAAAGACGTGGGTGACTTTCGTCCGCGCTCGCTTGTTTACCTGGTTAGCGGGTTAGCAAACTGGATTTAAACATCACGTCATGAGATATCTTGACGTGCCCCATACTCTGACGATCTGCTCGAGCTCGTGTTTTTTGATTCTACTGCTATGTTCACTGTTTGTATTTAAGGTCTAGGCACAACAGTAAATACTTCGTCGTCCCTGTGTGAGCATTCTCAGTTGTGGACGAATTCATATCGACATTCAACGTTTGAGTGATTTTGCGTTTTTCAGCACAAATAAAGCGATAAGAAAGATAAGCTGAGTCATCAGAGTTTAAACATTACGTCATCCAGTACCGCTATAGTCAAAATATTGTGTCACACAATCACACTTTTCCTCACGCCGGTTCGTAAAAAAAGAGGATCGCGCTAACATTTGTGAAACCTAGGGGTGGGGAGGGTCAGAATGGCCGGTTAAAATGCCCAATGGGCTTTCTTGTTAAACCAACTGACATCTCAGGGTAATTCTAAATGACACGTGCACAGAAATTTAAATAGATCTATTGATAAAGAAAAATTATCCGAAAGTCTAAAGGGAACGGTTATCTCCTGAAAAAGAAAACGTAAAAGTCTACTGTTAGGCCATGATTCGATGAATGCTTTGGCGAAAGCAAGGGACTTCCCCGAATCGGCTTCTGTGTTTCAGTGATGTAATCTTTACGTGCCAGGGCAAGTTAGGCGAATTCATGCAAGCTTCAAAGCTCGCTAGCATTTTCGTCCTTGCTCTCATCGAAAAGAAGTCAGCTCCATTGAATTTCTTGTACTTTTCTACACAACTTTCCCTAAAGATTTTGGCGAAGCAAAGCAAAACTGCCAAAAAATGCTTCCATTTCACTGTTGAATTATTCAACTTGGCGAAAGCAAGGGACTTCCCCGAATCGGCTTCTGTGTTTCAGTGAATTCATGCCAGCTTCAAAGCCCGCTAGCACCTTCGTCTTTGCTTTCATCGAAGGGGCTTTTATGCTATTAAATCGCCAGTAATTTTCTACACCAACTTTCATGAAAATTCTGGCGAATAAACGCTAAATGCACAAAGATTACCGGCAAGTATAGTTTTGACCGAGCGGAGGTCTGGGGCAAGTGACCACCAAAAAAAAAAAAAAAAAGGAAAAGCCCCAGGGGCATTGGACGCCGCCGTTTCCCGCCCCCCTCCGGGTGCAAATACATTACGGTCACTCAAGATATGTGCCCAAGTGGTATAAAGTTTTGAAGTTGGTGATTTTTCTAACGTTTGACGTGTGTGCTGCCATCCCCCCCCCCCCAACGTCTTCTCTGCACCCTTCTCCTTGTGATATCATGAATCCCTTATAGTATGAACACCTTCAGGAGCCTATCACCCCGGAGCCTCTATCTCCCATGTTGACCCTATGTCACAGCGTATTCACACTTTAGGTTATTTTTAGAGTGGCTGTTCCCGCGATAATATTACGTAGCCTCACGCGCCCCCACTTCGCCTCCAACTTTCAACCAATCAAAAATTTGTCTCACTTGTTTTCTTGATAACGCATTCATTGTAAAATGGCGAGCAGTTCTCCAATCTGAATACTCCAACATAAGTGAAGAACTTTCCATTAGAATCACGCTGCACAGAAAGTGAATCCGAAGGAAGTGAAAATGGCGCTATGGATCTCAAGGGAAATCATTGAGTCATAATTCGAAACCGGCAGAAAGGGGAAAAATATTGCCCTGAGTCAGACAAGCACGAGTGGCGGTAGTCGGGGAATGAAACAGCCTAAAAAGTGTACGAAATCTACTAATAAAACTGCAAAGAAGGGACTGAGTCCATATTAAATGGAGGAATTATTGTCATTATAGGTGTTCTCTGCTGAAGAAGCGAAGAAAGTGGAAAGTGAATTACGCGAATGGCTGTTTGAAGTCGCCTAGGTTGATAACCTTCGAAGAGCGCCGGAGATTCGATTGACACGCGAAGAACAGTGGGGTAATTTCGGCCTTTTAGTTTAATTACTGTTTTTCGTCGAAAATTTGCCATATTAGTAAAAGAACAATACAGCGCTAATATCCCAAAGCGAGAGAAGCTAGTGCATGTTTCGCCGGGTCATTCTGATCAGTATAATGTTGCTCTCTCGAGGATATCTGCTCCATGTCTTTGTTTGCCCCTTTTTATTTCAGTCTTTAGGCCAATTTTGTTTCTTGTATATTTGTAACGGGTTAATTTAGTATGGTACGCAAAATTAAATAGTGACTGAACTGTAACGCCAACATCTCTGGTAAAAGGGAAAGGAATCTAATTACGGTCTAAGAAATACGAAGACCAGAGAAATATTCCACTAAACTGAGGAAGGATAGTTTTCCCTTTACCGCATTCTGAAATTCAAATCTCGGGCACTGTTGACGCCAAGAACCATCGCGAACGACTGAAAGTATTACCGGTTGAAAAGGCGGCTGCAATTGTAGCTTAGAATCAAAGATTCGACTCTCTTCTTTGGGAAGAAACGGCATGTATCGATCAATTAGGAAATCACTTTACAAATTAATCATTTTCAACTTAATCTTCAAGATACCTGTGTATTTTCTATGAAGAATCCCCATGCTTCTTTGTTATGCTTTGCTTATGTTGGATTTTCTTCTTTATCAGGATTTTACCAGACCGTTTCTCTGGAGTCGTCGAAGAGGGCGATGAAAACTAAGCACTTCCATCACTTGGCAATCCAGACCTAGAGTCGTCGCTCTTGTCCGCAATCTTTTTTGGTTTCTGGACTTGTAAAGAATCTGTTTCACCAAACCCGTTTCAATTTATCGGCAGAAACACCTCTGATCGGGTAGAAAGGAAATTTGTACACGAGCTTTTTGCAAAATGCGTGGAGCGGCGCCTCTCCGAACTATTGAACTACACTAAACATTTTTGCCAGAATTTGCCGCTTTTTAGTTCTCACGGGCGTGCTAACCATGTACGAGAAATAATAGGAAATGAACGACAAAACTGTGTCTAATCAAAGACTCAGTCGCCTCCAAGAGTCCAAGTTTCAGAAGACACGAACCTCCGATAACTTTCCCACTCGAACGCCGTGAAAGCATACAACGTCCGAACAAGGTATGCAGCAAATACTGCACTGTATCATGGGTAAATAGCCAGAAAAAGGAAGAATGGAGAGTGCAAACAAATAAGGGACTTTAGCACGCTGGATTTGTACTAAAACTCTACCACCTTCTTCTCGACGACGATCCGCCATTTTTTTTTCTTGGCGGACCAATTAAAGTGCGGACGCAAAAGTCAACAAGGTTTCGCGGGAACACTCATTCCAAAAATAGCGGAAGGTGTAAATACGCTGTTGCCCATATGAATGGGAGATCGAGGCTCCTACGTGATATGCTCCTGACACCTTTCCCTTCCCTCATTCCTTGGTCATCCACCTGTTCTAGCACTCGCGAAGAAGAACGTGACGAAATAGTTTTGACCATGGCGTGACTTAGTTACGTCAATTTTTAACGAAATGACATCTCAGCGTAATTCGAAATATTAAACAAGGGAACGGAAATTTAAATGGATTTATTGATGAAGAAAAATTATCCTTAAATTGAAAGGGAACGGTTATCTACTGAAAAATGAAACGTAAAGGTCTACTTTTACGCCATGATTCGATAAATGCTTTAGCGAAAGCAAAACAATTCCCCGAATCGGCTTCTGTCTTTCAATGACGTAATGTTTACGTGTTACGGCAAGTTTAGGTGAATTCATGCCAGCTTCAAAGCTCGCTAGCACCTTCTTCCTTGCTCTCATCGAAGAGAAGTCAACTCCATTGAATTTCTTGTACTTTTCTACGCAACTTTCCCTAAAGATTTTTGTGAAGCAAAGCAAAACTGCCAAAACAATGCTTGCATTTTACTGTTGAATTATTCAACTTGGCGAAAGCAAGGGACTTCCCCGAATCGCCTTTTGTGTTTCAGTGATGTAATGTTTACGTGCCAGGGCAAGTTTGGCGAATTCATGCCAGCTTCAAAGCTCGCTAGCACCTTCGTTCTTGCTTTCATCGAAGGGGTTTTCATGCCATTAAATCGTCAGTAATTTTCTACACCAACTTTCATGAAAATTCTGGCGAAATAACGCTAAACGAACCAAGATTACCGGCAATTATTGTTTTGACCGAGCGGAGGTCTGGGGCAAGTGACCACGACAAAAAAAACAAGAAAAGCCCCGGGGGCATTGGACTGCGCCGTTTTCCCCCTCCCCTCGGGGTGCAAATTTATTACGGTCACTCAAGATATGTGCCCAAGTGGTATAAAGTTTTGAAGTTGGTGATTTTTCTAACGTTTGACGTGTGTGCTGCCCCCCACCTTTCCCACGTCTTTTCTCCATAATAATCTCCTTGTGATAACATGAATCCCTAATAGTGTCAACACTTTTCCCATCCCTCATTTCTTGGTCATTCACCCGTTCCAGCACTCTCGAAAAAAGAACGTGGTGAAATAGCTTGACCAAGCGTGACTCAATTCATTTTTTTTTAACGAACTGACATCTCAGCGTAATTCTAAATTTATTGATAAAGAAAAATAATAAGGGAACGGTTATCTAACGAAAAAAAAAATTTACAAGTCTACTTTTAGGCCACGATTCGATGAATGATTACTTTTCCCATCCCTCATTTCTTGGTCATTCACCTGTTCCAGCACTCTCGAAAAAAGAACGTGATGAAATAGTTTGACCATAGCGTGACTCAATCAATTTTTTTTGTAAGAACTGGCATCTCAGCGTAATTCTAAATTTATTGATAAAGAAAAATAATCCTAAAATCTAAAGGGAACGGTTATCTACCGAAAAAAGAAATGTACAAGTCTACTTTTAGGCCACGATTCCATGAATGATTTGGCGAAAGCAAGGGACTTTCCCGAATCGGCTTCTATGTTTCAGTGATATAATGTTTACGTGCCAGGGCAAGTTAGGCGAATTCATGCCAGCTTCAAAGTTCGCTAGCACCTTCGTTCTTGCTTTCATCGAAGGGGGTTTTTATGCCATTAAATCGCCAGTAATTTTCTACACCACCGTTCCCAAAAGATTTTGGCGAAGCAAAGTAAAACTGCCAAAAAAATGCTTGCATGTCACTGTTGAATTATTCAACTTGGCAAAAGCAAGGGACTTCCCCGAATCGGCTTCTGTGTTTCAGTGATGTAATGTTTACGTGCCAGGGCAAGTTAGGCGAATTCATGCCAGCTTCAAAGCTCGCTAGCACCTTCGTTCTTGCTTTCATCGAAGGGGTTTTCATGCCATTAAATCGCCAGTAATTTCTACACCAACTTTCATGAAAATTCTGGCGAATAAACAATAAACGAACGAAGATTACCCGCAAGTATTGTTTTGACCGAGCGGAGGTCTGGGGCAAGTGACCACGACAAAAAAAAAACGGGTATTACTAGACCCCGTCCTGACGGCGGGGTAACAAGAAAAGCCCCAGGGGCATTGGACCTCGCCGTTTCCCCCCCTCTCGGGGTGCAAATACATTACGGTCACTCAAGATATGTGCCCAAGTGGTATAAAGTTTTGAAGTTGGTAATTTTTCTAACGTTTGACGTGTGTGCTGCCACCTCCCCCCCCCCCCCCAACGTCTTCTCTGCACCCTTCTCCTTGTGATATCATGGGTCCCTTATAGTATGAATACCTTTCCCTTCCCTCATTCCTTGGTCATCCACCTGTTCTAGCACTCGCGGAGAAGAACGTGACGAAATAGTTTTGACCATGGCGTGACTTAGTTACGTCAATTTTTTAAACGAAATGACATCTCAGCGTAATTCGTGACTCAGTTTACGTCACGTTTCTTTTTTAAACCAACTGACATCTCAGGGTAATTCTAAATGACACGGGCACAGAAATTTAAATGGATTTATTGATGAAGAAAACTTATCCTTAAATTGAAAGGGAACGGTTATCTACTGAAAAATGAAACGTAAAGGTCTACTTTTAGGCCATGATTCGATAAATGCTTTAGCGAAAGCAAAACAATTCCCCGAATCGGCTTCTGTCTTTCAATGACGTAATGTTTACGTGTTACGGCAAGTTTAGGCGAATTCATGCCAGCTTCAAAGCTCGCTAGCACCTTCTTCCTTGTTCTCATCGAAGAGAAGTCAACTCCATTGAATTTCTTGTACTTTTCTACACAACTTTCAATAAAGATTTTGGTGAAGCAAAGCAAAACTGCCAAAACAATGCTTGCATTTTACTGTTGAATTATTCAACTTGGCGAAAGCAAGGGACTTCCCCGAATCGCCTTTTGTGTTTCACTGATGTAATGTTTACGTGCCAGGGCAAGTTTGGCGAATTCATGACAGCTTCAAAGCTCGCTAGCACCTTCGTTCTTGCTTTCATCGAAGGGGTTTTCATGCCATTAAATCGCCAGTAATTTTCTGCACCAACTTTCATGAAAATTCTGGCGAAATAACGCTAAACGAACCAAGATTACCGGCAAGTATTGTTTTGACCGAGCGGAGGTCTGGGGCAAGTGACCACTACAAAAAAAAACGAGAAAATCCCCAGGGGCATTAAACCCCGCCATTGCTCTCCTCCCCCCCCCCTCGGGGGGGGGTGTGTAAAATATGTTACGGTCACTCAAGATAACAGCCCTTGGCTGTGTAGCGAAAGACACGACGAGTATTTCTTTGGCCGAGCGAAAACCGGAGGTCTGGGGCAAGTGACCACCAAAAAAAAAACAAGAAAAGCCCCAGGGGCATTAGATGCCGCCGTTGTTCTCCCCCCCCCGGGGCTGTAAAATATGTTACGGTCACTCAAGATAAAGGCCCTTGGCTGTGTAGCGAAAGACACGACGAGTATTTCTTTGGCCGAGCGAAAATCGGAGGTCTGGGGCAAGTGACCACCAAAAAAAAAAAACAAGAAAAGCCCCAGGGGCATTACCCCGCCTTTCCCCCCTCCCCTCGGGGTGTAAAAGATATTATGGTCACTCAAGATACGCGCTCTAGCCTGTGTAGCAAAAGACGCGACGAGTATGTTTGGCTGAGCAAAAACCGGAGGTCTGGGGCAAGTGACCACCAAAAAATGGAAAATAATAAAAAAACGGGTATTACTAGACCCCGTCCTGACGGCGGGGTAAAAACCACGGAAAAAAAATGGGTATTACTAGACCCCGTCCTGACGGCGGGGTAAAAAACACGGAAAAAAGAAGGGTATTACTAGACCCCGTCCTGACGGCGGGGTAATAATAATAACAATAATGATCATAATAATAATAATAATAATAATAATAATAATAATAATAATAATATCAATAATAATATTTAATACATAGCTAAGACCCAGGAAGTGTTCCTCTCACAGGCTCACCATTTTCTGTTTGTGTGGTGTGTTGTGTATTTACAACGGCTATATCCAAGGAATTAACAAAATTTATACGGTTACTGCCATCTGGTTTTGCTGTGTTTACATTGGTGATTTAAAGTTCGCGGAAAACAGTGCTTCCGTGAGCCTTAAATCGCCAAAGTGAAACAGAAAAACAAAGTAAAATAGCATGGCAGTTTTTATTGCATTTTTATCAGTTTTAAAAGCCCTAATTTTCGCCTTAAGGTTTGCTGGTATAAACTACTGTAACCGTTATAAATCAACAGCACTAAGATGGTAGGCCTGTGGTCTTCCCAAGTTTCCCAGTTTCATTTTTGTTCAATACTTAACATCTTGATCGATAAAGATAATTTTTTACTTTTTAAAGTTAACTCTTCTTTCAATTGACATTTAGATCTTATTTCCAAAACAAAAAATACCAATAACATAGTGCACGTAACGTACGGTGAACGTCTACGGAGGAGTTTCTTGGGATAGTAGATGTGTCACGTGCAAAAATAAGAATATTTTAACGCTTTCAACCCAGAAACGTTTTATCAAGAAGAAGTTCATAATAGTGACGGAAAGTAAGGCAGTGTACGTTATGGCCGTACATTGTGTATGGCAAGGGAGTATATGCTAACCCTTAACTATGTGCCATTTCAAATAATAGTTGTGCAAAAATAAAAGGCCTGGAGGTATCTAGGTACCTGCCGCTATTGTAAAATCGGAGATGACTCCGATGGAGAAGTTGACGGTTGTCGATTCTTCTTAAGCAAACCGACGTGACGCAATAAGTGCAACATTCAAGTCTTTCTCTCAGCGTATTGAAATCCTACTGTATCCTCGTTAATCAAGCTAGATCAGGCTTTTCATTACAGACATTTTTCATTTCTTATGTACGTAGTTTTGTAGGTAGTTTATGAATATGCGTCACAGTTAATTTTATTATTTCATTGTTATTTCATAGCTATCTTATAGTAACCTTTCTGTTATTAGTTAGGTGTCACCTATTAGCAGGGGAATTTCCCTCTGCTAGACGCTCACGTCTGTGTCTGCTAGACAAGATCACGTTAATAGAGTTCATTCATTCCGGCATTCATTCATTCATTCATCCATCCATCCATCCATCCATCCATCCATCCATCCTTCCCTTCCTCCCTCCCTCCCTCCCTTCCTTCCTTCCTTCCTTCCTTCCTTCCTTCCTTCCTTCCTTCCTTCCTTCAATTCATTCATTTATTTCAGTTGTTTGATGAACGTCCCTTGTCCGGAACTGAGCAGTAATGTGCGTTATACTATGCAATACACACGATCTGGCAAGGCTTCATTTTTGTACGGGCGCACAGCAGACTGTATCGTGACAAAAAGGGAGTGTTGTAATAAAGGCTTTGTGAGATTGCAAACAAACAAGCAAAACAAAAAATACCAACGTCTGGGGAGGAGTTTCTTGGGATAGTAGATGTGTCACGTACAAAAAGAAGAATATTTTAACGCTTTCAGCCCAGAAACGTTTCATTAAGAAGAAGTCCATAACAATGACGGAAAGTAAGGTAGTGTACGTTATCACCGTACATTGTGTATGGCAAGGGAGTATATGCTAATCCTTAACTTTGCGCCAAACTAAAATCACTAGTGACACTTTCCTTTTGGTTTATTTCATTAAACTTTAATGGTTTGAACCCAGGATGTCATATCATAAATCGGTAAAACGAGCGACTAAAAATGATGATATCAACAATCACATTGCTGAACACCATTTACAAACAAACCACAGAATCGAATGGGACTCTACTACATGCGTTACCTACAGTAGGTCAATACTATCAACGAATTACTTTGAAAAGCTGGTTTACTAACTTAGAACAAACACCACTGGAACTGTTGTCAGCAACTACCTGCACCTTACAAACGACTTACTGACGACAATAACTAAACAGACGAACAATAGACAGAACGACTAATTTCACTATCAATAGACCAACGAACATTTGACTAACAAAAAACGGATCGAAACGCACCAATCACGTCGTTTTACACTCATCGCAGCCAATAACATCACAACTTAACTGACAGACGACCAATAACATCGCGAGTTTGTCGACCAATCAGGACAACGACCAGCGATTTGAAACATCTACTGACGATTCACAATTCACTTGACTCTGAGGATGACTTCCGCTCAGGTTGTTGAACAAAAGTTTGATATCCGTTTAAAGCTTCCTTAATTATAAAAAGAGAACGGCTTGACAACTGAGGAGGCAAATTGGCTAAACGATTATTTTAATTGCTAGGAAACGACGAATCAGAAGCCAGAGTTGTTACACCTTTACCATAAATAGAGTACCCTTTTCTCTTAAGAAGACAGACGAAGTTGTGAGAGAAGCGACAGAGCTGTAAGAGACCTGCAAACATGAACACAACGATGAACGGATCAAGCTGCTTCAGCCCACTGAATTCTACAGCAGCAAAACTTGGAAAAACCGTGGCTTACTGCCTGATCTTTGTTGTTTCGCTGGTCGGCAATTCCCTCACAGCGATAGTTGTTTATAAGACGCAAACATTAAGAAAACCGATAAATTATTTCATTGTCAACATGGCCATGTCTGATCTGCTATATCCAATATTTTGGATGCCGATGAGTGTAACAGTCTTGTTCTTGGACTCCTGGCCCATCGGTGGTTCTCTTGGCCAGGCCTTGTGTAAACTGGGTCCCTTCTTAGGAAATACCTCCGTTGTTGTGTCCATTCAGAGCCTGGTTCTGATAGCAGTGGACCGATTTGGAGCTGTGGTATTTCCTCTTCGTTCCCCGCTCATCAGTTCAAAGATGTGTCCCTTCTTTATTCTCGCCACATGGATCGTTGCGATCGCTGTCATCTCTCCAAATTTATTCGCCTTCAAACTTGTTGAATACCCAGGAAAGCTGGCCTGTGAGAATCGATGGAATGAATCCTTTGGAGAGTCCTCGTCCTTTGCTAGTTACCTTCTAGCCTCACATGTCATATTTCTTTTTGTCCCCACCGTCTTGTTGGTCATACTATACTCCACCAATGATCGTTATTAAGCTTAAGTCACAGAAGATTCCAGGTGAGCAATCGGTCAACGCCGAGCAGCAACGCGCGAAAAGAAACAGAAACGTGCTAAAGATGGCCATTGCTATCGTGGCTGGATTTGTCCTTTTTTGGGTGCCGTTGAGTATTACCAGCTTACTTTTACTCTTTGCATGGGAATCGGACAGGACATTACCTTGTGGTTTATATCTCTACTATGATACTGCTATCTTTATTTCTCGCTTAAGTTTCGCCATCAACCCTTGCATTTGTTTCACATTCAGTGGAAATTATCGCCAGGGACTTAAGAGACTCCTGAAGTGTTTTAATAGAGTGCAAGGGTAGATTGAGACTCGCATAATAATAATAATAATAAAAAACAGCGAAGAGTTTGAGAAACAGTCCCATCCACCAAAATCATCATCGTGAAAATTTAACAATGTTTCCCATCTTTTCTCTTACACGAATAAACGATTTTCGTAGAAAACTGCAGCTAAAATTTCAGATCCAGAATAAAAAGATTGGAAAACTAAAACAGATGATTTTCAACGAAAAATGCTCCCGTATAAAGCAGACATTTGTAGATAAATGAATAGTATAACCTCAAAAAAATGTAAATTTGTTTGTACATAATGCCGCGGTATACGTAGAAAGTTGGTTAAGCTGTTTCTAAGCACTCTTTGTTTACAATCCTGCTTCCACATGATGCGTTGAACGAGTTTTGCAGCGGTTCTTTGAAATTTGGCTGAACAGTGGTCTTCTTGTTATTTTGAAAACTTGACCGTTCACCATGTTAACCGGCTTAGAAGTTTTACGTAGATTAGCTGTGAAATAATATCAATAAAAGTTAATAACGTAATTCTTTTGCGTCAAGCCTTTATTTAAAGCTAAATCCTTCAGTGCCGTTCCTGAGAGTTTCAAAAATACTTAATGCTTCCTAGTTTTTTCTTCAACTCCGTGCTTTGCTGTTTCATTGCCGTTTTCCCTTCTATGTTTTAATCGTCGCTTTTAACTGGGAAGAGGTAATAAGTAAAAACGTAATTTCAAAACAAATCGCGCTGTTTTTCCAGTTGACTTTGCGAGTCAAATGTCACCGTTTGTCTTTTTCCTTTTTTATCTCAGTTCAAACAGTCACCGAATCGTTGTCGGATTATACTTCATCCCACAATCTTTCAGCACATTTTTGTTTTACTCTTGTGAATTTAAAGAACACAAATTCTCCTTTTCTCTGCCGGGTATCCAAGGAGAAAATCACGTTTTTGTTTCCCCATACGGTTTTGTAAACTAACATATTCCGATGAGTTTGTTTCTTGAGTTGAGGCGTTTGCCAACATCCTACAGAAGTTCTAAATTATTATTAATTATTACTATATGACCTTTATTATACGCATTTTTATTTTCTCAAATTAGAAGGGCTGCTCTTTCCCATTGCTATTAATTGGAACTTTTTCGAAAGATCAAGAGGTCATTTCACTTCAGCAAAATTCGGGAGTTTTATGTGACTGATATTCTACCTAAGCCACGCAGTTTGGTGCGCTTGTTTTCTTCTACATTTTAATATCTTTGTCTTATTAAATATTCTTGTTCTTCGATGGTCTCGATGCAGATAAAACTTTACTCTTTTTTTCTTCAGGTACACCTGGTCTAGCGGCCTTAAACGAAACCTTGTCCGCTAACATTCATTACAGTTGATCCACGTCACGCGTGAACGGAAACTCTAAAATCCAAAACAACGTGACGAGTCGCGTTCTCCATATTTGGGTATTCACTTTGTGTTTTCTGAGATTCAGAGAGGGATTTCGAAAATCGAAAGGAGATTCCGGATCTGTCACGGATTTTTTGAAATGTACAGACCTGCTTATGTTAATGCCTTAGGTCGGAAGAACAGGCCAGGTAGGCTTCTCCACAAGAAAACGAGAAGACGAATAACTGATCGTTATTTGAGTGGAGAATGACCGACAGCGATCGCCACAGCAGCTCGTGCAACTCCTGGCGATGTTTATTGTATCATTCGACATGATAAAACGTTCGGTACATGTGAGGCGTTCAGTCACGGGGGACGAAGTTATCCTTCTAAACTTTCAGACGACGTTCTAGAATCTATTGAATTGTTCAAACTAGCGAAACCTAGGATATATGGACGGGAAAATCGCGAAAGATTGTTGAGCGATAGGATTATGCAAATATAGACGAAGCACAGGTCACGTTTGTATGGAGCTGAAATTCGATTGTAAATAATCGGCAGTTTTTCGTGAAAAGTACCTAAAAATCAAAATAGAGTTTGAAAACCCTTACCTGTTGTGTGTTTGCTGTGTCTTCTGGAGGCCGTTTGAGTTTGACCGCGGTCGGCACTGGACACCAGTCAAATGATGCCCTTATGGGGAGGATCACGCTCGTTTTGGTCGTGTTACAATTGCAGTAACTATGACCCGGTACGGACACAAAATTGTGGCTCCGACGCAGTCTGGTTCGCGTGAGAAAATCGCTGCGTGTTACAAGCGGATAGCAGAAATAAATCATTCCCATTTCTGAATTCATATCCATTTTCAGGGTGTATATTTTCTTGTTTTTTTAATAAGTAGGTTACCTGACCGGCTTCATGCAAATATAGAAATAGATATTGTATATACAATTATAACAATTTTAAAATAAAACATTTTCACGCGCGTGAGGATATGAATTTAAATGAATTTGCCGACTTCGGTTCGAAAAAATATACCTGGTATATAAAACCTATCGAGGATTCCAAAAAATTGAACACATTCAATTCACGCAGAGTACGTATTTAAAATTAACGCAGTAGACTGACCTGTATTACAAACTTTTTGTACACCAACGCAAATATGTTCAATTTACCACGCATGAATAGAAACATAGGAGGAAGGAGAAACACGGTTCACTTTCTCTTTTTCTTGACTCGTTTTCAGTTTCTAACGACCAAGACCGTTTTAATTTCTTTCGATAACTTAATTCTCTCCATAAGGTCACGGAGTCCCGCGCAGCGATTCCACCTTTCTCACGCGAACCAGACTACGTTGGAGCGACAATTTTGTGTCCGTACCGGGTCATAGTTACTACAATTGCAACACGACCAAAACGAGCGTGGCCCTCCCCATAAGGGCATAATTTGACTGGTGTCCAGTGCCGACCGCGGTCAAACGGGGCTATCGGGATTCTCACGGATCCATGGCGGCCTATTTTGAGATGCTAGTATGATTTTGTGCAGTGGATAATTCTTTTGGGACACGAGGTATGTGCAATTGGTTTTGAGAAAAACACTTGTATGTCTTCCTTTTGTCAAGTCGCTAAGTCAGAATGGGAACCTGAACTATATTTGTGGGTAAATTCGAGCGAATTCCGAAACGTGTCGAGCGGTGATAGTGGCTAAATTGGGCCAAATGACTCCTTCCTTGTCAATGTATTATACACGTACTAACACAGTTAAGTAAGTGGACCTAAAATTGCTCAAAATGCTTTGTAAGGATAGCAAACAACACCATGTAATGTTTCATGAACTTTATTCAGTTAGTTCGTTGTTATGTATTGCTCGAAATGTTCGCTTCGAAATCCCATACAAAGTCTTATATTTTGAAACGCCATTTTTAATGATATTCAAATATTATGCCTGGGCTTCCTATGATACAACCATGAGCTATAGGAAACATGGAGTTCGACTCGAAAATTGTTTCAAGGAAACAGCGCTGAAAGATGTCGAAACTTCAATAAAATTATCACCTTACCGTTAGTTCTGTTGTTCTGTGTCTTTGATTTCTACATCATCTTCTGCAAATATCCCTGTTTCTCCCCAATTCTCTGCTGAGTTCGATGGTAGATGCTTAAACCGGCCGCCATGTTGAAATTCACTCAGTCCCAGTTCTACCCAGCTAACTGAAATACCCCTAAAGCGACTGGGTAGGCAATCTTTGCCAGGCTATCGTCACGAGCTCGTAAGAACATTGCACGACGGACTTCCATATATGGAAGGTCGTCGTGCAACGGATTAAAATTTGCAATTCAAATTAGGTTCTATCTCGGTCCTATCAGGGGTTTTCTCCGAGATTCAAAAAGTAGAATCAAATTGCTAAATTTAAATTCAATTTTAGTTGAAAACCAGATCGCATCAGTGGCCAGTTCTTTCGTATTTGATTATTAACTTTAGTTTACGCTTACAGTTTGAAGGAGATATTTACTTTCGGGTTTATTTCCCGTTTTCGAAATGAATCAAGCCTGTGTACTCGCTGATCAAAACCTCAACGTCCATTTAGTGCGAGAATTATTTTGCGTTGTCGAGAAGGAAAACTGTTCCGATCAGCCGGCAAATCGTGGAATAAGTGTGGAGGAAGCCTACAAACACTTTATCTTCATGTTAAGGTCGAGGAACATTGCCAGAGACATAAACAAAAACAATTTTGGAAGTCTTTTGAGAGCCGCTTTCCCGGGAACGATTGTAGTGAAGAAAAGACGGGTTAGCTACGAGGGAGGAAAAAAAATTGCCCCAGGTAAGACAATTCACCTACCTAATATCAGCAGTTGCAAGAACAGGTGGTTTCAGTGAAACTGTCTGTTCGGATAGCCTGCATTACAAGCGTTTATTTAGCCAAGCGCGTAGATCAGCGAGACGAAAGAGAAAATTCGCTTCCGGCGCTCGGCTTTAAAATAATGCTTCGAACGGTTCTTAAAAATTCGGATTTAAGAATTAATTCTCATCACAAAGTAGATTTTTCGTCCCTGAAATGTAACCTTCGACTTGTGTTATATGGAAAATTAATGCTTTTTGTTTTCGGCCAAACAAATACATGTATGTTGTACAGTGTATGTTGTTTTTGTGATTGCTACCATCTTTGGCAAATGTAATATAATACTGTTCCCTAAAAGTTTTACGTCTAAAAAAAATTTGAGCTAAAGAAACTGAACAGATCAATCCAGTGACTTAGGTAATCCATAAATATCCATTTAACCCTTTAAGCCCCAGTATCAACATGCATGTTCTCCTCATTGTTCTCCATATACATGTATTTCTTATGATACCAGTTGGGACAATTTGCTTACACATAAAGACGACCTCATCTTTAGTGATCATTTCCTTAATTCTCACTACCTGTACATTTGATCAAGAGTGGATAATGTAAGGAGAAATTAGATGGCTGTCACTACTGGGGCTTAAAGGGTTAAAGGGCCTTGAAGCAATCTGAGAAAACAGGAAAACGAGATTTGAAGAGAGTCGACTTTTTCTTACATATTTTTGCTAGCAGGGGACTGGAAAGTTATTTTTGCTCTTACCAGCTGAAGACGAATTTGAAAAACAATAGCTATTGTCTTTTCGGCCCTACGATTGGCTAACGGCACAAATCTCCTAGCAACGGCCCAAGCGCTTCCTACCCAGTGGCTTCACAGGAGAGGTTTATTTCCAGTTAGCTGGGTAGAACTGGGACTAAGTGAATTTCAAAATGGCGGGCGGTTTAAGCATCTACCATCGAACTCAGCAGAGAATTGGGGAGAAACAGGGATATTTGCAGAAGATGATGTAGAAATCAAAGACACAGAACAACAGAACTAACGGTAAGGTGATAATTTTATTGAAGTTTCGACATCTTTCAGCGCTGTTTCCTTGAAACAACTTTCGAGTCGAACTCCATGTTTCCTATAGCTCATGATACAACTCTCATATTACGCTTTGGTTAAACGAAGCGTCGGCTTTGTCTTCAATCAACCTCGCAACTGGGATAAACTGTCATCAGTAATTGCCTGGCATGGCACATGTGTCTTAGTTTTCGTCCACTTCCTTCGGAGCTACCGTTCCTACATAAGCGCTCAGCTCCAAGGTTTGTTCTCGTTTGATTGAAACAGGAATCCCGCATCGGCAAAATTCATAGTTGACATAATTTCACCTACTTCTTAACGTTTAAAACGTTTTTAAACCACTGACGAGAAGCGAACCGAGAAAATTACGCGGTCTCTCGAAAAACAAAGATTTGTCCCGTCACATCCCCTTGCTTCTACAAATATAGAATCCATTTTCGGAAATTTCAAATTTCAATGAGATCTTCAATATTTCCTTTGTGATCTCCGTTACGTCACGGAAAGTGGCTTGTTCATTTGAAGACTCGGATCACATGTTCAGGTTTCCGTTCACGCGTGACGTGGATCAACTGTAATACACTGCTCCTTATCTGACATAACGTGACAAAGTAGTCAACAATGTCGGCCTCGTTTTCTTAATTCAGTGGATTGTTATTGTATGTTTGTATAAATTGAAGAAAAATGAATTAAATTGATCGGTTTCACAGCACGTTTAGCTTCACTTTTATTCTACAGCTTCTGTGGATAAATTTAGGAGGTCTGAGCTTGTGAACAGGTACAAACATTATTTCGAAACAAGCCGAGTTGTTTTTCCATCAAAATGAGATACTAATCCTTTACAAATGTAGCTGTAATTGTGGTATGCTTTGTTTTTCAGGTATAGCTTCCTTGAAAAGCCTGTATTTAATATTTTTTTTTCTTTCGAGTGAGATCATTATGCATTAGTTTAGCATTCGTTTATTAGGGTCTACGGGCGTTATTTCTGCTTTCCGGTCGGTGAATTAAAAGAAAAGTTTCAATTTTTCCTGCTTTTTTTTGTTCTTCGCTTTATTTCTTTCACATATATAAAAATTTATTTTATGCCTTCCGGTTCACCTGTTCTAACTTTATACATCCTCCGTGAACCCCTTTTAAGCAGTTTATAGCAATTAACTCTCATTTGTCTGTACTCATTTAGTGGCCAATGTTTACTCTATCCCCTTGACAAGAACATGTAACAGGTGAATATTTTCTTGGAAACAAACCTCGTTGTTCTTCTTCCCATTTCAGACTATGATCCTCACAATATTCGGTTTTGTTAGTTTATGTGCTATTGTCTGTTTATCAGTTGTCATTTTGGTAGAATGCTGGCTTGGTTACCGAGAACAATTTTTTCTACTTGACGACTCTACAGAATCCCTAAATGGCCTTATATTATGAATTTGGCGTTTCCCTCATTAATTAGTTGTCTTAAAATGTCAGCTAGGTGAATCGAACGTGACTCCCATGATAACAGATGTATTCGAGTTTCAAGGTCAGCTACTTTGAATGTCAGTGCTCTTAAACTGAATGGTGTATAGAATGTTTCAGCTGTTTCTCCACTTGTGTGTTCTGTTATTTCTAATGACCACTAAATTGGTGTCAACGGCAAACATTCAACTTAAAACGGCTTTCATTGGGTCTCTTTTTGTTAACAAAGCGTACCGATGGCAAAATACTTAATCCCTGCTCTATCTAGTCTTTTCATAGTTTTTCTTTTTTCTATCTCGCTTTTTTTTCAATCACTCTTTACAGAAAATTTCATTCATTTTGTCTCAGCTAACACATGGTTTATCTTCAATTAATTTTCACATCCGCTGTCGGTCGTTAAATACTGCTCCGCAAAGATAAGGTTCATTCTAAACATGACATAATACTTCTTCATATACCTGCTGTATGAAAAGAAAAAAGAAGAACAAAAAAGGAAAACTATCCTCTAGAGTTTACATTTGCAATTAACTTATAGCCTTGTTCGTGGAATCCTGGCTAATAGGTTGTGTCTCTTGGCCAGGCCTTGTGTAAACTGCTCCCCCTAGCAGCTGATATCTCTATTATTGTTTCCGTTCAGAGCCTGGTTCTGATAGCAGTGGATCGATTTGGAGCCGTAATGCTTCCCCTCCGTTCCCCACTCAGCAGTTCAAAGCTGTGCTCCTTCTTCATTCTCACATGGTGGATCGTCGCTATGACTGTCATCTCGCCATATTTAATCGTCTTAAAAATTGTTGAATATCTGGAGAAACTGAAGTGTCAGGATTGGTGGAATGAAGCCTTCGGAGAGTCCTCGTCCCTCGCTAAGTACTGCCTAGCCTTATATGTTGTATTTCTTTATGTTCCCATCGCCTTGTTGGTCATACTATACTCCATCATTGCCATAAAGCTTAAGACACAGATCTCTCCAGGTGAGCAATCGGTCAATGCTGAGGAACAACGCGCTAAAAGAAACAGAACGTTTTAAAGATGGCCATTGCTATCGTGGTAGGGTTTGTTCATTGCTGGGCACGGAGGAGTGTTATCAAATTACTAATTCTCTTTGCATGGAAATCGGACAGAACATTACCATAATATTGCTTTCTTTATTTCTCTCTTAAGTTGCGCCATCAACCCTTTCATCTGTCTCACGTTCAGTGAAAATTATCGCCAGGGTCTTACAGTGCAACGAATTCAACTGGAGCCACCCAACGTTTTTCTGCCAATCACAAGGCGCGTTCAGAACAAAAGAATCGGGGTTGCGGTTGCTTTCGGACCAATCACAATAGGGGTAAAATTTTACTTCTGGTTTGAGCGGAAATCGATGCGAAGGGCTACGCGAATGTGCACTTCAACGCTTATTTTTATGGCGAAATGACATTTATTTTGGTCAACGGCGAGACAAGCAAACGAGAAGAGAACAATTATTTGCCGACTGGCGGCCGGTCATTTTGAAGACGAAACGGGCTCAGTGCAAAATATATTTACCGCATGACGGCCGAGAAGTTTGAATACGAAACAAACTCGACACAAATGCGTTTTGTTGAATGAAAGCCGAGGATGTTGACGACCAAAGAGACTCAACAGGAAAATATTTCTGAATGACGGGGACAAAAAGAAGGACAAAATAAAATAAATATCACGGAGACCAAGATTTCTATGCAAGACTTCCGTGACCCGCTAATTGGAAATCACTGGACTGTAACAACATGTTGTCAGTCGACGAAACGCAGGTTCTTGATCAGCAAAAATATTTCGAGGCTAATAAGGTTTCAACCTGTGACATAAATTCGAACAGAATTATTCTCAGCCTTACGGTTTAATTATATATAGCTTTTCCCAACTCTCTTGTGTTACCACGGAAGTCAGAATACTTTGTTGTGGACGCGGCTGTCATTCGGTAAACATGTACGTGCATTTGTCAGTCCGTTTCGTCTTCCCCGCCGTCATCCGGAGGAATTACACGTTCACTACAAATAGAGTAAACAGAGTACCGTTTGCTCTCAAGAAGCCAGACGAAGTTGTGAGAGAGGCGAAGTCTGCAAACATGAACACAACAACTGGAAAAAGCTTGACTTACTGCCGCTGATCTTTGTTGTTTCGCTGGTCGAAAATTCCTTTATAGGAATAGTTGTCTGTAAGCCGCAAACATTAAGAAAACCGATGAATTATTTCATCGTCACCATGGGCATGTCCGACCTGCTATACACAATATTTTTGATTCTGTTAGATCTAACTGAGTTTTTCGTGGAATCCTGGCAAATTGGCGGTTCTCTTGGCCAGGCATTGTGTAAACTGCTCCCCTTCTTAGCAGATATCTCCATTATTGTGTCTATTCAGAGGCTGGTTCTGATAGCAGTGGATCGATTTGAAGTAGTTGTATTTCCCCTCCTTTCCCCACTTATCAGTTCAAATGTGCCCCTTATTCATTCTCGCCACGTGGATCGTAGCAATCGCTGTCTTGTCTCCGTATTTATTCACCGTCAAACTTGTTGAAAACGTAGGGAATCTGGAGTGCCTGGCTACTTGTTGGAATGATGCCTTTGGAGAGCCTTCATCCTTTTCTCATCACTTGTTAGCCTTACATGTTGTATTTCTTTATGTCCCCATCGCCTTGTTGGTCATACCGTACTCCATCATCGTTGTCAATCTAAAGTCACAGTTCTTAACTTCTATCTTTTCTTTTACACGAATAAACAATTCTTTTTAACACTGCAGCTAAAACTTCACATTTAGAATACAAAGATTAGTAAACTTAGACTGATGATGATTTTCGAGGAATAATACTTCTGTACAAACCGGTCACTTGTAGTTCAATGAAAAGCATCGTCTAAAAAAAGTGCTACATATGCCCGTACATAATGCCGTGTAATAACATTGAGAAACTTGATTGGCTGAGCGGTTTTTAACCATGCTTAATGAGATGCAATTTACCAATGGACAACTTGATTCAACTCTTTCTCAGCCATTTTTTAGATGCAATTTGCCAATGGTTGAAGGATCAGCTACTCGTTTTACCAGTTATACCAATGGTACGGACAGTGATGCACCTTTTACAAATAGTATCCGTTTGTGAGTATTGGACATGAGCGCCCTGCAAAAATTATTATTCGGGGCCGAAGTCTCCCCCAGGCTTCGCGCTCCCTGGTTCGACATACAAGAGCAAGTTTAGTGACCGTCTGCGTATGCATCATTTTCCTAGGGTACGGGATACGAATATAGTTGGAAGGTTTTTGTAACTGATAAAAATCATCAGGAATTCAAACTTTCTCTATTAAAATCAAGATATACTGCCACAGGTCTTAACTACGTCGAAGGCGAGTTTGGGGGCATATCAAAGAAAGGAAGTCCTAAAAGAGGACGCATTAAAGAAATTCTAATGATTGACTGTCATATTATCCACATTGCCGAATTTCAAACCATACAATAACAGCTGTTGGAGTTTAACATCCGTTAAAAGCTTTAATGAAAGAAAACGGCTTGACAACTGAGGAGGCGTATTGGCTAAATGATTATTTTAATTGCTAGGGAATGACGAATTACAATCCAGAGGTATTACACCTTCACCATAAATAGAGTACTCTTTGCTGTTAAAAGCCAGACGAAGTTGTGAGAGAAGCGACGGAGGTGTTAGAGGTCTGCAAACATGAACGCAACGGTGAACGGATCAAGCTGCTTCAGCCCATTGAATTCTATACCAGGCAAAATTGGAATAACCTTTGCTTTTTGCCTGATCGTTGTTGGTTCGCTGGTCGGGAATTCCTTCATAGGAATAGTTGTTTATAAGACGCAAACATTACGAAAACCGATTAATTACTTTATCGTCAACATGGCCATGTCCGACCTGCTGTATCCAATACTTTGGATTCCGCTGCGTCAAACTGAGTTGTTCGTGGAATCCTGGCTTGTCGGTGGTTCTCTTGGCCAGTCCTTGTGTAAACTGGTCCCCTTCTTACGAAATACCTCTCTTATGGTGTCCATGCAGAGCGTGGTTCTGATATCAATGGATCGATTTGGAGCCGTGGTATTTCCCCTCCGCTCCCCGCTCATCAGTTCAAAGATGTGCCCTTTCTTCATTCTCGTCACATGGATCGTTGCTATGGCTGTCTTCTCTCCGTTTTTATTCGCCTTCAAACTTGTTGGATACCAAGGGAAACTGGCGTGTGAGAGGCGATGGAATGAAGCCTTTGGTGAGTCCTCGTCCTTTGCTAATTACTCTCTGGCCTTAGGTGTATTTCTTTATGTCCTCACCGCCTTGTTGGTCATACTATACTCCATCATTGTTCTTAAGCTTAAGTCACAGAAGATTCCAGGTGAGCAATCGAACAATGCTGAGCAGCAACGTGCGAAAAGAAACAGAAAGGTGCTAAAGATGGCCATCGCTATCGTGGTAGGGTTTGTTCTTTGCTGGGTACCCTGGAGTATTATCAGATTACGATTAATCTTTGCAAGGGAATCAGACAGGACATTACCTTGTGGTATCTATCTCTACTATAATATTGCTTACTTTATGCTTGTCTCAAGTTGCGCCATCAACCCTTGCATTTGTTTCACATTCAGTGGAAATTATCGCCAGGGACTTAAGAGACTCCTGAAGTGTTCTAACCCAGTGGAGGAGTAAATTGAGACTCGCATCATAAAGACACAGCGAAGAGTCCAAAAAACTCCCACCCAAAAAAAATCATCATCATTAAAATTTAAGAACGTTTCGAATCTTTCCTCTTACATGACTGAATAAATTTTGTAGAACACTGCAGCTAAACTTCAGACTCCGAATAAAAAGATTAGAAAACTAAAATGGTTGATTTTCAAGGAATAATACTTCCGTACAAAACAGACATTTGTAGATAAATGAATAGTATAACCTCAAAAAATGTAAATTTGTTTGTACATAATGCCCCGTAATAACATTGAGAAAGTTGGCTGAGTGGGTCTGAACCGCTCTTTCTTCGTAATCCTCCTTATACATGATGTTAAACGGATTTTACTGCCGTTCTTTGAAATTTGGCTGTACAGTGTTTTTCTTGTTATTTTGAAAATTCTACCTGTTCTTGTCTTTAGTTATACATAGAAGTTTAACTTAGATTCGTCGTGGAATGAAATCAGTAAAGTATAAGAAATTAACCCTGCTGCGATAAGCTTGAATTTTATTGCTAAACCCTTCTGCCTCTCCTGAGAGTTTTACGAAAGATAAAAAACTTATTAATGCTTAATGCGTGGTCTGCTGTTTCATTGCCGTGCTTCCTTCCATGTTTGAATCGTCGCTTTTTATAGGAAGATGTAGTGGGTAAACTTAGTCTAAAAGCGTAATTTCAAAACAAGTTCGGTTCTTTAACGAGTCATGTGCCGTGTGTTGATTACCATTTTTCTTCTTCTTTGATCGTTCGAACACTCCCCGAATAGTTCTGGGATTTTACTTCATCCCACAAGCTTTAAAACATTTCTGTTTCTCAGTTTTACTCTTTTGAACTGAAAGAACATAAATTGTTTAAATTGCTCTCAGAGGTATCCAAGAAGAAAATCGTATATGAAAACCTTTTTTTGTACGCATTTTTTTTTGTTTTCTCAGGGGAAATAAGAAGCGATGCGCTCTTCTCAGTCGCTTACGAAACCTTCGCGAAAGTTGGAGATGACATCTCACTTTAGAAAAAGTCGCTAGTTTTTCAATTAATGCATCGAAATATTTGAGGAAATCTCTTAGTAACTGACGTTTCACCTGATCTGGCGGTTTTAAACAAAACGTTGTCCGCCGACGTTCATCTAAAACTTCTCTTTAATTAGGATTCATCGGACCAAATATTGTATGACAAAGTAGACAATTATGTCGCCCTCGTTTTCTTGTGTAAATTGAAGAAAAATATTTGAAATTTATCTTTTTAACAGGCCGTTAAGCTTATTCTACAGCTTCGGAAAAATTTAGAAGGAGAACGTGTGAACAGGTGCCTTCAATATTTCGAAACAAACTGTGGTGTTTTCCGGCAAAACGAGAAACTAATCCCGCAGCAATGTGGCGGTCACGTGGCAGCTGAAACTCCTTTGAAAGCCTGTATTCATTTTTTCTTTCGAATGAGCTCTTTATGCATTTACGTGGCATTCGATTATTAGGATCTACTTCAACTCACTGGCATCGTTGCATTATTTCTGTTTTCCTGTCTGTGAATTAAAAGAGAAGAAATCTTTCTTTAATCTAAGGTTCAGTTTTTCAGTATTACTTTTTGTTCTCGTTTTCAGATTTCTTTCACATATACAAACATTCATTTCCTACCTTCCGGTTCACCTGTTCTAACTTTACACATCCCCTTTAACTCCTTTTAAGGATTTCAAAAAGCAATAAATTCTTCATTATTTGTCCGTACCCATTTAATAATAATAATAATAATAATAATAATAAGTCTTTATTCATCAGATAAAAATACATATTAGATGGTACAATAAAAAACGACAAGAAATAAGGGCAAAAATACAATATATAAGTGAACTACACAAGTTAACGCCGTCGTCTTTTACAAGAACACGTAACAGGTGAATATTTTCTTGAAAACAAACCGCGTTGTTTTTCTTCCCATTTTACTCGATGGCTCCACAGAATGTCTGAGCGGACTTCTATTATGCACTTGTATTGCCTTCTTTAATTAGTTATTTTAAAAACTGCACAGTTCATCGGATCTCTTTTGATAAACAAAGTTTACCGATGACAGAGTAATGAATACCTGCTGGCTGTGGTATGAAAAAGGCACGTATGGGGATGGCTCTCTTATCTTTATGCTGTTGTCTCTAAAGTCTTCTCGTTTTAATCACTCTTTGCGGAAAAAAAAATCTTTTCAAATTCTCACAGCTAGCACCTGGTCTTGCTTCAATTAATTTCCACATCCGCCGTCATTCGTTCAAGATATGGCTCATTCTAAACATGACATTATATTTTTTAATACCCTCACACCTAGTTTTTATATTATAGCGAATTTTTAACTAAATTTTGTAATTTTAGATTCTTAGATTTTTACCTTTATTTTTGTTCTTAATTGTATTATATATTAGAGGGCCACTGGTTTTTCAGTTTTTTACTGTTACGTGTTTACCCTCTTTAAATAAAGTTGATTATTATTGTTATTATTATTATTTATTATTATTATTATTATTATTATTATTATTATTATTATTATTATTATTATGAAAATAAAGAAGAAAAAAGGAATAACTCATCTTTTAATTTACGGTTGCAACCTACAACTGTCGCCGTTTGGTCGACACATGGGGCCTCTGTTTAATTAGTTCCCAAGGATGTTTTTAATAACCAAAAAACTGCTCTAAAACGATTCGGTAATATAGAGAATATAGAATAGACAACGCATCTTCCACGGACAGTTATTGGCTTGATGCACAGCTTAAATAGCAGGTGTAGAATTTTTTAAAGCGGTGAACGTGTCGGCGTTCCACTCAACTGGGAACCTAATTTAAGAAAGTCGGGCTTTTGTCACGTTTTTTAATTCGTTGATCCACTGACTTAGATGCTAAAGGAATCGATGATTCTTCCCAATAACTTGACGGGAATTTTGTTCGATTAGCTTACATTTCTGTTAGTATACCGTCCATGAAGTTAGTATATCGTCTTCCCAAATTTCCCACTTTCGTTTACCATGCGATACTTAATATCTTGACTGACAAAGACAATTTTTTCTCTTTTCGTTGACACCTCTTTTAGTTGATATTTCGATCGTATTTCCAAAATCATCATCATCATCATCATCATCATCATCATCATCATGATCATAAAATACCAATAACATAACGCGCAACCTTGTCTGTCAGCAAAAAGACTACAGAGACAACAAATTCGGGCGCGTACAACTTACCATAGTCTCCCGCGCAGCCGATTTTTGGTGCAACGGGATGGAGACTAAACATACCACGGTGAACGTCTACTGAAGCGTTTTTCGTGGTAGTAGATGTGTCGTGTACACAAATGAGAATATTTTAACGCTAACAGCTCAGAAGAGTTTGATTTTCAACAAGCAGTTCGTAACAATAAAGGAAAGTAATTCAGTGTGTATTATCACCGTACATTTGTCTATGGCAAGGGAGTATATGCGAATCTTTGACTATGCGCGATTTCAAATAATAAATGATAAGGCTTGGACTATGCCAGTTGATTTACAGAACTTTTGTCAGAGTGCTCAATAGATAAACTAGAGCGTAAATAGAGCTTAGAGTATGTAGCTTCATGCCACCATTGTAAATTAAAATCGGAGATGAGCTCGATGGAGAAGTTGACGTTTGTCGATTTTACTCAACGAGAGCTACTTGACACGATAACTGCAACATTCAAGATTTTCTCCCAGCGTATTGAAATCCTACTGTGACGTCGCCATCAAGCTAGTTTAGGGGTTGATTACAGACATCAAATTTGTAGTTTAAATGTATGCCATAATTCATTTGTGCTGTGAAATTTTAGTTCTGTTTGGTCGACGTCCCCTTTCCGGAACTGAACAGAAATTTCGTTACCCTATGCAATACACGCGTTCTCGCCAGAGTCGCCAGGCTTGATTTCTATGCGTTAACATAATGAACGGAGCACAGCAGACTGTATCGTGACAAAAAGGGAGTTATGTAATAAAGGGTGTCTGGGCTGTATAGACGGTCTACAGCCTAAGGGTCCTTAAAGAAAGTCCGGGATAAATTGCAAGCGCCAAACTAAAAGCACCAGTGCTATGTTCCTTTTGGTTTATTAATTGCATTATCAATGCCAATGCACAGGGTGATTGCAGCAGACCTTCTGATGGAGACATATCTATTGGGACATACCGGCTGTACCGAAAATGCATTTGTGACATGCAATGAAAACAACCCGCAGAACAAAAGGATTGATTAGCAGATGTATTTGCACCCAATAATGGTCTTCCTTCCTTCTTCCCTCCCTCCCTCCCTCCCTCCCTCCCTCCCTCCCTCCCTCCCTCCCTCCCTTCCTTCCTTCCTTCCTTCCTTCCTTCCTTCCTTCATTTTCTGATTAGTGCAAGCGCTGGGTGTAGGACAAAAGGACGCGAAGACCCCTACGAGGTCCATACACCTTGAACCCACCCACAATAAATGTAACAGGGGGTGGGTAAATTTCTCTTGTTTTACTTCGCAGTTTTGAAGAAGGAGACCTTTCGCGACGGAGAATCTTCGCGAAGATGAAGAATCTGACGATATTTTCCTCCAATAAGAAATAATGAATAATGGGCCTTTCGTTTTTTCCAGTTATCAAATTAAAACAAATCACGCAAATTTGATGTCATAGCAATTTGAATCGATCGGAATAATGAAAAAATTTTCAAATTCGGTTATATCATGTAGAGTTATATTTTCCTTAAATAAATGGGATAAAATGTGAGGTTTGTTTAGGAGAAAACGACCATTTATTTCGCTGAGAAAACATACACCTTATGGCGGAAATACATTACTCTTTTGTCTCATTATTAATTGGCCCTTGTTCCCTCGGTCCCATCTGCAGAATTCAAAGGAATAATTGGCTTCAAACGAGGCAACAAGGGCCAGTTAACATGGAGGCAAATTTTCCGCCATTTTGGAATAAGGTGTACACTGAGTTCCGAACGTGCGCGCGTTAATCACGCAAAAAAAAAAATGATGCACAGAAAGGATGCGCAGTGCAACTGAATGGAAGGTAAGGATAAGAGTCCTTTCAAAGTACGGGAAATCTGTCTCACTCAAGTTATTTTTTGAACAACCCTGAACAACGACAGCCAGCATTTACTTTTTTTTTTTTTAGCAAGAATGACTTATCATTTAAAAGTGTCAACTAAATGAATCGAACGTGACTTCCGCAGGTTGCTGACCACTGGACGAAAGGTGTATTAGGTTTCAATCTGTCAGCCGCTTTGAATGTCAACAGTTTGTAGAATTTCTAAGTTGTTTCATCGCTTGAGGGTCTTGATATTTCTTATGCCCACTAGACACTACAATCAGCTAAAATCGTGTCAACGGCAACATTCTAACCCGAAACTACTTTCATCAATCGGATCTGCTTTTATTCAGAATAAAGCTTAGTATAACAAAATATTTAATACCTTCTGGCTGCGCTGTGGTATGAAAAAGGCATGCATGGGGTACGGACGTGGTAATCTTTTTTTTCTTGTATCTAGTCTTTCATAATTTTCTTTTTCTATCTCGCTTTTTCTTTTCAACCACCATTTGCAGAAAACAACAATAATTTCAGTTTCTCTCAGCCAACAAACACCTGGTTTGGCTTCCGTTAGTTTTCACATCCGCTGTCAATCGTTAAAAACTGTTCTGCCAAGGTAGGGCTCACCCTAAAACACGACATTAAACACTGTATTTTTGAATATTCGCTGTATATAATTAAAGAAGCAAAAAAAGAAAAGTATACTTTTAATTTGCAGTTGCAACCAGCATTACAATTTTTGCGAGTTTGCAGCAGCCAAATCATAGAAAGGAATAAGAAGTCCTGAGGGAGTGCGCTGAAAGAAATTCTCATGATTGACTGTCATCATATCCAAACTGCAGAATTTTAAATCATACGATAACAGTTAAGTTTAATACCCGTTAAACGTTTTAATTGTCAAAAGAAAACAGAAAACTGAGAAGGCGTATTTGCTAAATGGGTAATTTTGATTCTTAGGGAATGACGAATCATGAGCTAGCCGGATCAGTATTACACCTCCGCCATATTAAAATAGAGTAAATAAAGCACCGTTTGCTCTTAACAAGGAACACGAAGTTGTGAGAGAACAGACAGAGTTATTAAAAGTCTGCAACCATGTATACAACGATGAACGAATCAAGCTGCTCCAGCCCACTGAATTCTACAGCAACCAAAATTGGACAAAGCTTTGCTTCATGCTTGATCTTTGTTGTTTCGCTGCTCGGAAATTCCTTTATAGGAATAGTTGTTTATAAGACGCAAACATTAAGAAAACCGATAAATTATTTCATTGTCAACATGGCCATGTCCGACCTGCTATATCCAATATTTTGGGTTCCAAAGGAAATAGCTGAGTCGTTCGTGGAGTCCTGGCCTATCGGTGGTTCTCTTGGCCAGGTCTTGTGCAAACTTGTTTCCTTCGTAGGAAATATCTCCGTTCTTGTATCCGTTCAGAGCCTGGTTCTGATTGCAGTGGACCGATTTGGAGCAGTGGTTTTCCCTCTTGGTTCCGCGCTCATCAGTTCAAAGAGGTGTCCCTTCTTCATTCTCGCCACATGGATCGTTGCGATGGCTGCGTCCTCACCAGGTTTATTGGCCTTCAAACTTGTTGAATACTCAGGGAAACTGGCGTGTGAGATTCGATGGGATGAAGCCTTTGGAGAGTCCTCGTCCTTTGCTAATTACTTTCTGGCCTTATGTATTGTATTTCTTTATGTCCTCACAGCCTTGTTGGTCATACTATACTCCATCATCGTTGTAAAGCTTAAGTCATAGATCTTTCCAGGTGAGCAATCGGTCAACGCTGAGCAGCAACGCGCGAAAAGAAACAGAAGCGTGCTAAAGATGGCCATTACTATCGTGGTAGGGTTTGTTCTAGCTTTAGTGGCTACCCTGGAGTATTATCAGATTTTTAGTTTTCTGTGCAAGTGAATCGGACAGGACATTGCCTTGTGGCTTGTATCTCTACCATGGTATTGCTCATTTTATTTCTCTCTTAAGTTTCGCCGTCAACCCTTGCATCTGTTTCACATTCAGTGGGAATTATCGTCAGGGACTTAAGAGACTCCTGAAGTGTTCTTACCCAGTGCCGGAGTAAATTCAGTCTCGCTTCGCAAAAAAGACACCGCGAGTCCAAGAAACACTGAGTCGTGTCCGCAAAAATCATCATTTTGAAAATTCAACGATGTTTGCTATCTGTTCTCTAACATGAATAAATGAATTTTGTAGAACACCGCAGCTAAACTTCAGATTCAGAATAAAAAGATTAGGAAACCGAAATAGTTGATTTTCAAGGAACAATACTTCTGTACCAATTAGAAATTTGTAGACAAATGAATGTCATAATTTCGAACACTATTGTAAATATGCCCGTAGTAATGTGTAACAACACTGAGAAACTTAGCTGAGCGGTTTATATACATAAAGCTATAAGAAAGACGTTGAACGGGTTTCCAGCCGTGGGAATTTGGTCGTACGGCCGTTTCCTTGTTAGTTTCAAAAACTCTACCTGTTATTGTCTTCACTAAGAAGTTTAACAGGTTCGTTGTGGAATGAGATCATAAAAGTATAAAAATACAATTCTTTTGCGACAAGCTTATATCTTGTTGCTAAAGTCTTCTGGCTTTCCTGAGAATTTCAAGAAAGATAAAAAGGTTTAACGCTTCGTTAATTTTTTCTTCCATATTTGAACCATCGCTTTTTATACGAAGATGTAATTTAAAAAAACTTTTTTTAGAGAACATAGTTTCAAAACAAATTGCGAACCTTTGAGGTGACATTTAGTTAAGAAGAAATCGAGTTTTTTTTATCTCAGTTTATTTGAAAATACATATATATTATTTGCCGGCCGGGAGGTCCGTATTGAGAAAAACTGTGTCAGAGGTCTTGACTACGGCCCGAGGCCGCAGGCCGAGGGCCGTTCTCAAGACCGAGGGCACAGTTTTTCTCAATACGGACCGACCAAGGCCGGCAAGTAATATTTTTATTTTTTTCTTGTTGTTTTTCAAAAGTTAAACGTGTCTTGTTGTTTTCGGAAAGCAACGTTTTGCAAGCGCGCGTAAAATGAACCATGAAACGAAGCCGTTTGTGACACCAGAGCAGCAAAATACGCTTTTTTACTCTGTTAAAACTCAGAAATCACAGGAAGCAATATAACTAAAAGAGACCCCTTTATTTTCCCAAATTTCGATACATGTAGCTAACTCCCAGCGGCCCGTTCCGTTGACCGCGGTCAAGATCGGAAAATTCCGCCCGCTCCCGGAACCAATCAGATTGCAGGATTTGGTTCATCTTGCCCGCTCACGCGCTGAGAAAAAAATAAATATATATTATTTGCCGGCCGGGAGGTCCGTATTGAGAAAAACTGTGTCAGAGGTCTTGAGTACGGCCCGAGGCCGCAGGCCGAGGGCCGTGCTCAAGACCGAGGGCACAGTTTTTCTCAATACGGACCGACCAAGGCCGGCAAATAATATTTTTATTTTTTCTTGTTGTTTTTCAAAAGTTAAACGTGTGATTGTTGTTTTCGGAAAGCAACGTTTTACAAGCGCGCGTAAATTGAACCATGAAACGAAGCCGTTTGTGACACCAGAGCAGCAAAATACGCTTTTTTACTCTGTTAAAACTCAGAAATCACAGGAAGCAATATAACTAAAAGAAACCCCTTTATTTTCCCAAATTTCGATACATGTAGCTAACTCCTGCTCGATTTACTCAAATGTTTGTCGAAAGGGAAGAGGCGATTTACATTGTACAACCTTCGGTATTTTAACAAGAAATTTTGGAAAGAAAGTTTTTAACGACAATGTACAAAAAATTTCAGAATTCTAAGTTTCGGAGAACGTTTTAAAGATTTTAAAGGTTTTAAAAACCCATTACAAATTTTTTGTTATTGCTGTTCCGTTGACCGCGGTCAAGATCGGAAAATTCCGCCCGCTCCCGGAACCAATCAGATTGCAGGATTTGGTTCATCTTGCCCGCTCACGCGCTGAGAAAAAAATAAACATGCTTCTTCTTCTTTATCAATTCCGAATGCAGATACGGATTAGGTACACTTGGTCTAACGGCTTTAAACAGAAACCTCATTCGCTCATCTCGTTAGTAAGCAGAACTGCTAAACATAATGTGACAAAGGTGAAAAATAATAATGCCTTTTTTTCCTCAGTTCAGTGGATTGCTATATATTGTAAAAAACAGTGTGTAAAATGAAGGAGAACAAAATAAAATTCACCGGTCGAGGACAGCACATTTAGCCTATTCTGTAGCGTGAGAGTAATTTAGGACATCTTTTAACAGGTGCATACATTTGTTAATTCTTCTTCTCAGTCTTCTTTTTTTTATTCCACGTTTTTAGGAATTATTTTTTTCCTTCCGGTTCATCCGTTCCACCTTTACTACATCCGTCGTTAACGCCTTTTAATGATTTTAAAAAGCAACTCTTATTTGACCGTACTCATGTAGTAGCTAATTTTTATGCCATCGCCTTTTACAAGAAGATGTAACAAGTGAATACTTTGTTCGAAACAAACCGCGTTGTCTTTCTTCCCATTATAGAACATGATTTTCAAAATAGTCGGCTTTATTTATTCATTTATTTATTTATTTATTTATTTATTTATTGTCAGCTGCTGGCCATGGCCGATGGCAAAGTAAAGTCATGCATGGCGAATGGACTCTTATCCTCATTCTTTCCTGTCTTGAGTTTTTTCAGTCACTCTCTACAGGAGAAATCCGTTCAGTTTCCCTCAGCTAAAACCTGGTCTAGCTTCAATTAATTTCCACATCCGTTCTCAATTATAAACTGTGCTTCGGAAACCGATAGGGGTCATTCTAGAGATAGCCTTTTTTTTAGGAACTCGTGCTTTTTAATTATGAAAACTAAGATGCAAAAAGTTAAAAGTAACCTTTCCGTTTACAGTTGTGTCCTGTAATTGTCGCTGTTTGGATGACAAATGGTGCCTTCGTTTAATTAGTTCGATCCCAAGGATGTTATTGATGAAAAAAATTGTTCTGAAACGTTTTGTTGATCTCGACAGGGGATCTTCAAGGGACAGTTATTCGTTTGAAGGACTTAGATTTTGTTTGGCTACAGCAGTGTACGCGGCAAGCGTTCTACCCGAAGTCAGAACCTAATCTTAACCCTTTAAGCCCTAACAGTGATGAAAATGAAATTTCTCTTTACATTATCACTACTCGTTCAAACATTCAAGTGATGAGAATAAAGAAATTGATCTCCAAGGATAAGACAAATTCTTCTTACCTACCTATTTGTTTTATAAGAGATGTATGGAGAACAGTAAGGAGAATATTCCTGTTTTAATCAGGGCTTAAGAGCGCTTGTCTGTAAAAATCAAACATAACGCGGCAAGGGTGGAAAATTCGATTTCTTTCATATTTTAATTTTAGATAGGTTAGGGTATAACTAAAATCACTGGATACTTTTTTTGGTAAAATATCCTTTTATTTCAAAGAAAAATGCAAATAACGAACTTCCGTTAAAATCGCCATTTAAAGCAGTAAATTATGACAACAATTTGAGGGGTTCGCGTGCAAAAACAATTCCCTCTGTCGTCTTTAAAACACCCAAATCTACTTTTGCAATCTCTCAAGAGCTTCAAAAATGATTTTGGTAGAAACTGCGTTGTTCTTTGTGTTTGAAATAATTTAATTTCGAAAGCATACATTTCTCATCAGGAAAAGTACTTCGTGCATTATTTTAAATTATTTTTCACCATGTGCTAAACCTTCAAATCGATTCAGCTTCTGGCTGTTGAACTAAGAAAAGATGTTCTCAGGATTGCTGCAAAAATTTCTTTGGGCAAATGATTGAGAGCGACGCGAGAGCTTTTCAAAGTTCGTTAAAATGCAGGTTTTTTTTACCCTTCCTGGCAACATTCCATTCGCGAGTCACGCACATATTTTAATGTGTTTTTCGACCCTTATGAGATCGAAAACGTCAAACAGAAAAACACTTCGAAACGCTCTAACCTCATTTTCTGTAGAGGACAGGTCCAGAGGCCATTTTCGTGTGATTCTCTTGCCGTTCGTCGTATTTTGGTCCTGCTGATGACGTCCAATGAACCGAATGAACACCGCCAACTGGATCAACTTAATTGTAAACGGTCGAACAGCTCAACGACACCATCTTTTCTTGTAAAGCGTTCGACGTCTTTCTGCACTACGGCATCTTACTCAACGGTTCAGTTGATTTAATACGAGTGTTGCTCAGTTTTCAGTGCACAAAAGCATTATCAGATTTGACTGCTAAAGTGGGACCAAACGTGGATGGCGCCGCGTGCGTATTTGGTTTGTCACGCAATGCGTATCAAAGGCATTTTAGGGGGTAGGGGAAGGGCAAAGCCTTTGAGGTGAAGTAAAATAACATACAGTGTTAATTCCAACGATTATTCGTTGTTTTAATGGCGTTGTGTGTCTTTCTTACTTATTACCAGTGTTGTTACAACCATTAAAAATTGTATTTGCTACCCTAGCCTAGTAGTCTGAAACGCAATTCCAACCGTTGTACAAGCTTACAGACATGGTTACAGGTGAGTGGTGCAACAGAAGTGGCGCTATTATTAACTAGGCCCAACTTTAATACGGGGAAAACCTATAACTACAAGGGGCTCCCTTTTGTTAATTGACGAGCGGGTATTCTACCTATGATCATTGGTGTCAGACTGCTGGTTCTCAGCTGGCACAGGACCGGTACAAGGCACAGTTATATCAGGAGTGAAAGTCAGCTCGCTGTTAAAGGGTTGGATGGAGTTTTGGACAGGAAGGGTTCTCTTTTCATAACAAATGGGTGCAATCGAAGTTTTTAACTGTGCTCTCTTATCAGCTGTTTGACTTAGTCTACATTAGTGTGTCCTGACTAATGAGTGGGGCTTCTAACAGCACGCCAGTGCTGTTTGAAGACTGTGAAATATGGCACGTAACCATGGTAACAAAAATGAGGTTTTGTTCCTGAATTTCTGTTTACGAATCTTCCTGAGACAGGTTCCCAGTGAGCGAGATCTCTCACAGCAGCCAGCATACTTATCATAATGGATACGAGGATATCATAACAGAAATACGTCAAGCGTCTTGCCCTTAAACGTCTGTTACCTCTTTCACGTTCTACATACACCTTAATGAGGACGAAGAGAAGAGTGAGGCTTCCATCGATAACCTGGCTAATATTCGGATAGACCACAAGCGAATATAAAACTCACCTGATCCAACTTTTACAAGCGAACCAGTCCCGCGTAAGATAATTTCAGATCCCTTTTTCCCCAGTCCTCTTTCACTTTTTGGCCACTCCCCTGTTCCTTACCGTGACCCGGCCCCTTGTGCTGCAGCTTCTGCTAGACACTATTCCAAGTTTTGCACGATGGCTGGGACATATCGTCATTGTATTCAAGCGTTCGTTGTAAAAACTGACTTGTAACTTGTGGTATCAGGCCCGCACCAAGGCTGAAATAAATGCTGCGAGCAATTTGGCCTAGTCAAAGCCTCGCCCCCCCCCCCCCCCCCCCTTCAAAATACACACTCATGCACATAGATACTAACTCTGTTCACAATGCCACAGTTTGTGTCGATTCCGTCAAAAACGACACCTTTTTGGGGACATCTTTCGTTGACAATTTGCCAAAAAGCTGCTTCCTGTTTGCTTTTTCGCCGACAAAGTTGTTGGCAACATCCACCAGATTTATAGCATCAGTTTTAAAAAAGTACCCTTAAAGTTACAAGGTTTGTTAAAATTGAAACATTTCGACAGCCAAGCTACGAATTTCGGACCTGTTTTACCTAACTCTCGTAAACGTTTACGTAACTTTTATCACTCGATTGGTGAGATAAAAATAGTTTTGTTCCTTAGACTTGTTTTAAAACAACACGATGAGCTTAAAGCTTGCAGCAAATACACAGCAGTCGCTTAGCTATTAAAGGCATTAAGGTCCTTCACAGTAAAGCTATACTGCCAGGGTCAAGGTGATATGGGTGAAGAAAGACATTGGAATGGAACCTGGGCGACTGAAATGTGCGGTGGGCTAGTAGATTTTTGAAGCCCACTTGCCCGGTGGCTAGTGACTCAACAGATGTCAAACCCTATTAAAGGTTGTAAAATAATAAAAGGAACTTTTAGCATCAGCACTTAAGACTATTCGTTGCACATTAATTCGTTTAAATTATGTATTTTTTGGCTCATTTATTGTAATGTTTTTTCAACGTCCAAAACTTCTGGGGAGTCGAGCCCCCTCCCCCTTCTACGGGCCTGGGTATTCTTGGTGCATGAAAGTAAGGCCGGGAACAATTGTTTTCAAGCTTTTGATTCGTCTGGTGTTGTAACCACAAACTCCGACAACAAGAAAATGGAACCAACAACAACCGTCTTCTGTGTAACGAAGCAATTCATGTATGTAAATATGTATGATTTGTGAAAAAAAAAGTCCGAGGTCCCCCCTCTAAGCCAAAACAGTAAGCACAAACTAGTTAGTCACATCGCAATTTTCCTGATAAAAACGATTTTAATGTTCTGGACTCGACGTTTTGAAGAGGTTTTTAACTTAAGCTAGTACACGTACCCTTTTTAGCTAATTTTCGTGTTCGAACATTGTTATTTGCATGCCTACAACTCACGCCGAGGGGTGACTACTTTTTCTGCATTCTGGCACGGGAGGTTGAGGTGCCTAAATGTAGCACTAATTTTGTTTTGTATTTTTGTTCCATTACTAGTTCCTCCCATTTCTCGAACCCTGAGCCGTTTAAAAAGAATCAGAGCAGATTTTGCCCTTCCCCTACCCTCTAGTAAAATGTCCATTCCGATGATTTGCATTGCGTGACGCGGCTCTAGATAGAACTCTGGCCACGTTAGCGGCGACATGTGGTCCCTGGGCACTTACTCTTACCGAACGAGTTCCAGAAGCGTTTGAAATCCCGCCCTCTGATTGGCCAGAAAAATATTTTTCTGGCCAATCAGCGAGGAGGAACAGCCGGGCGACTCTCATGTCTTCTTACACGAGGTTGTTTTCCTCATCGAACGCCGTAGTAGCGTGGCCCGTTCAACGGGAACATTTTTGAGGAGAGCTTCAGAAAAAATAAATAAATAATAAATAAACGAAGTCGAGGAAATCGCAAACTATAACGTGGCCGCAAGAAAACAAACACTCACCGCGATTTTTCACGGCGGACTTATCAACGAAGTTCAACGAAGAAGGAGAAATAATTAGTAACATCGTTTACTCGAGTAGCTATTAGCCTCACGCAACACTTGAGAAAGGGGAAGTCGCTAGCTCTAAAAATTTACGATACCTTCGATAAGTCCGCCGTGAAAAATCGCGGTGAGTGTTTGTTTTCTTGCGGCCACGTTATAGTTTGCGATTTCCTCGACTTCGTTTATTTATTATTTATTTATTTTTTCTGAAGCTCTCCTCAAAAATGTTCCCGTTGAACAGGCCACGCTACTAAGGCGTTCGATGAGGAAAACAACCTCGTGTAAGAAGACATGAGAGTCGCCCGGCTGTTCCTCCTCGCTGATTGGCCAGAAAAATATTTTTCTGGCCAATCAGAAGGCGGGATTTCAAACGCTTCTGGAACTCGTTCGGTAAGAGTAAGTGCCCAGGGGCTCTCCCGCTCTTGTTGTAAACTTTCGCCCATGAAAATCCCGTCGTCCCGACTAGCTGCCCCTGGGTCTCCGAGGATGATATGGGTCGAAACACATTAAAATATGTGCGTGACTCGCGAATGGCATGTTGCCAAGAAGGGTCAAACAACCTGCATTTTAACGAACTTTGAAAAGCTCTCGCGTCGCTCTCAATCATTTGCCCAAAGAAATTTTTGCAGCAATCCTGAGAACATCTTTTCTTTAATTCAACAGCCAGAAGCTGAATCGATATGAAGGTTTAGCACATGGTGAAAAATAATTTAATTCACGAAGTAGTTTTCCTGATGAGAAATGTATATTTTCAAAATTAAATTATTTCAAACACAAAGAACAACGCAGTTTCTACCAAAATCAGTTTTGAAGCTCTTGAGAGATTGCAAAAGTAAAATTGAGTGTTTAAAAGACGACAGAGGGATTTGTGTTTGCACGCGAACGCCTCAAATTGATGTCATAATTTACTGCTTCAAATGGCGATTTTAACGGAAGTTCGTTATTTGCATTTTTCTTTGAAATAAAAGGATACTTTGCCAAAAAAAAGTATCCAGTGATTTTAGTTATACCCTAACCTATCTAACATTAGAATATGAAAGAAATCGAATTTTCCACCCTTGCCGCGGAATTGATTTTGACTGATTTTTACAGACAGGCGCTCTTAAAGAGTTAAGAATGGCGGGCTATTCGTAACTTTTTTTCTGTTTTGTTTCTTTAATCCTTTCGTTTAAGACCGAATTGGATGCTAAACGAATCGATCCTAAATTAGTGATCCCCCGGTAAAACTAATATTGAATTCGCGGCGTGTTTATTTGGTAGGTTTTACTTTTTCTCAAGGAATTAATTGGCTCAATATCTCCACTAGTTTTGGCTTTTACTTTGTGTAGAAGACACAGAATTTGTAAAACAATAGACACAAAAACTCAAAACAATGAACAGGGAAAAACAATGCCTTACCGTACAATAAAGAATACAATGCACTAGTTGTTTTGCAAATTCTGTGTCTTCTACGCGAAGTAAGACCCCTAGTTTTTTTGTCCGTGCATGAATTAAGGACGGTGGCCCCTATTGCTAATGCGCACATTTTCTGCGCATCGCGCGTTCGTCCCGCGCGAGCGCGCGATTCCTGTTTGTGCAGTGGTGCGAAAAATTTTAGGTGTACTGTATTGACTTGTTTTTGTATTTCGCTTCCGTTGTGGGATTGTTGACCCGCAAGCGGGGAACGTGAAACCAAAACGAAATGGTAGATTCGTGAAAAAATCCGGGCCGTCGAAGCGCAAGCGCTTGCACGACGAAAAACAAACATCGACACCGGCTCCCGACAACAAGTGAAAGAAGGAAAGTAGCGAGGGAGGGACGAAGTTGACTTGACGAGAGGGTTGACGAATTGTAGAACTCGGCGTGTTAGCTGAACAGATTTGTTTTTCAGAGGATATCTGGAAAGCGACCATCTGAAAATACCACGCGAGCGTCAACCTTTCGGTTAAATTCTCAAGTACTTCGCTACCACTCCCACGGTATTGCAAATTACTTATTTGATAGTGGATTTACATTATAAGAATTGTTTAATTGAGGGAATTCCTACGTTGAAAACAATAGTCTAAAGATGTTGAAGTGAATGATCGAATATAGAATTGCTTTGGAGTAATTTTTTTAAACTTTGGAACAAAATAATACAGCAACTGATTATGAGTTAAAACTCTTTGCCGAATATTAAATACTTCGCAGGCAAAAAACTTGTGCCATTTTTCCTCCATAATTTATATGCGTTTGGAAGCTTCCGAAAACCTTTTTTGGGTAATTTTTGCCAGTAAACTGACAGATGACGAAGCAATGCTATTTATTTTAGCAAAGTTGTTATATAGTCGACAGAAATGGAAAGCCAGCGGGATACATGCGAATCAGTAAGAAATTCGTTTTTACATCTACAAGTCTGTCAAGTCGCTACCGGCAGTTGGCATTAAAATGGCATTATTAGAGCAACTGTAGTTTCACGAGACAGTACTCTCCTTGAACTTAATTAGCTTTCCAAAGAATGCTGCAAGAAGAGGTACCGGTGAAAGTTATGCTGAAGTCTTCTTTATGAAGAAAAATAGGTCAACTTCACTGTTTCCTCAGCGGTCCGCTTTCTGTTTATGCCTTTATGTTTTCCCAATGTTTTTCATCTTTTGGCGAATAACGAGTCAACAACTGCACAACTGAAATGTAATGTATTTTAGGGGCCAATAAGTTGAGAAGAATCTTTACAATCCATAAATGCACTCCAATTTATGAGTGTTTAGCGTGATCAGGATAAAAACGCAGAACAATTCAGAAGTAGAAAAGTACGAAGTTTTATGATGGTACGACCTTCCCTCCTTCTTTTGGAATGCTTTTTAAAGCAGTGTTTTAAAATGAAAGTCACAAAAAGACACTGTATAGAGGACAAAGTTGAAGCAAACTACTTGTTAAAACTGTGTCTCACCTAACGCGAAAACCGACAGATTCAGACACTCACGAGCAGTATTGCATTCTGATCTTTTGCAGTGAAATAAAGTAATCACTCCTATTTTAAGGTATATGTCATTTTCACGTGTGGCATTTTCTTTTAGAGGGAAAGGAAACGTATCTAAGGCTTACACTCTGATGAAAAATCTTTCCATTTGTAATTTGTTCTTAAGAGGCTAGAAAGAGTCAAAAGAGTAAACAAATTGTGAAGGAACTTCTTGAAAGAAAAACAAAAACAGCACCTAACTGACCGGCCTGGCCGATAGTCTATGAAATATTCAAAGAAAACCTACCTCCTCTCGGTCTGGAAAAATGTCCATAGCTGTTATAAACTGCAGCAACCGATGGAATGAAAACTGGGTTGACCTGCTGAAGTAGACAAGTAGCCGATTTTGATAACTCCACTAAGCGAATTTGCCGAATGAGAAACGGAACAAATCGACAACTTGACGAGAAATTTCAGCTTTCGATTTTTGGTCAGTTCGCTTCAGAGCTTCTGATCCCATTTTAGTGGCATTTCGTGTTATTTGTCAAGATCCGAACACGATGAAAACCCAAAACAATAAGCAGTTTAGTTTAGGGTGAGTTATATTTAGCTGCTGTAGATAATCGACGTTTCCAGTTCATTCAAGCGAACAGCCAATACGTCTGAGATGATTTGACAAGCCTTGACAGTCAGTAAATGACAGGATATTGAAACACTGTAAAAACCAAGAAACACGGTGCAAGAAGAAGAAAGTATTTTATTCGGACAGTTTGAAGCTCAATAAAAATAATAATAACAGTAGTGTGACTTTCGAGTTCGGATTATTGTGGGGCAATTCGCGGGAAAAACTTGCCAGAATTTGCGGCGCTGTACAAACACTAGTAGTAAATTACGCCCGTTTGGGGCATATGGAGGCTTCTGATTGGTTGTTGGGTTGCCTAGTAACAGCAGTCGGAAACCGCTGCCCAGTGGAAAAAAGGGATCGTGGGCTCATGGGAACCGGAAGTCACGTGATTTAGAATGGGAAACCGCTGCCCAGTGGGAAAAAGGGATCGCGGGCTCATGGGAACCGGAAGTCACGTGATTTAGAATGGGAAACCGCTGACCAGTGTGAAAAAGGGATCGTGGGCTCAAGGGGAAGTAAAACCGCAGAGAAAACGCGGGCTCAAAGTCCAAAGTCCAATTGTGGGAACGTGGGTGGTCCTTGAAAACAAGACAAAATAAATAAATTACATTTTTATTGATTTGTTTTACAATAACTCCTTTGTGTTCCTATTTGATATGAGGGTTCCTTAATGTTCATGACAATCGACGATCTTGTTGGGGTTTTCACTGGTAGCCATAGGGGTAGGTCTTGAAGGTGCGTCCCAAACCACGCGAAATCCAAGTCATTAAAAGTCAGCACATTGTCCGACGGAGACGACTTTGCTTCCACCGAAGACTATTTGGCAGTTCCTTTTGGAGGAGTTCCTATGTTCCTTTTGATGAGTGTTCCTTTTGATAATACGAGTGTTCCTTTTTGATGAGTTCCTTTTGATAATACGAGTTCCTATTTAATAATATGAGTGTTCCTTTTGATAATATGAGTGTTCCTTTTTGATAATATGAGTTCCTATTTAATAATATGAGTGTTCCTTTTGATAATATGAGTGTTCCTTTTGATAATACGAGTGTTCCTTTTTGATGAGTTCCTATTTAATAATATGAGTGTTCCTTTTGATGAGTATTCCTTTTATAGTCCAGTCACTGACAGTAGAGGTCACATTCGCAACTATGATTGAACCATGTAATATGTGAAGTTGAACATTTATTCACAGATTATTTCTTCTTAATAGCATCTTGCTCAGCCTGCTCCTTGGCTGTCTTCTCTCTGATGCCAACCAGCCTGGCATTACGCATGCTCCTGAATACACTGGTATTCTTTTCTTCATCTGATCTTGCGAGCCTTAATTGGCAGGCGAGTGAGTGAAGGACCACGCAGTTGAATTATAACGTCATTCCGCGGAGAAGGTCATCGTCAGCAAGCAATCTATAAGTTCCTTTTTGATAAGTGTTCCCCGTCGAATTGGAGGAGGAGGAGATCCAAGCAAGCAAGCAAGAATGTCAAGTAAACATCAATGGTGAGGGATTGAGCCAACAAACCAAAGGATCAACCAGATCCATTAGACCAAAGGAATAATCAGATCATCGATGAGTGTGAAAACATGAAATGGGACGGTGGTTTTTATAGAGAAATCAAAGGGTCACGTGGGAGGGAAGGGACCAATGAGAGAAAGGCCCCATCATGCTGTGGGAGGGGAAGAGGTGGGGGTACCCCCCTCCCCCCTCCTTAGATAGACCATAGTGCATTGCGCGAATGGGGGTATATAAGTCAAGGGAGGCCACAGGACGCCATTCCTAGCTTTGAGCCGGTCTATGTTGACTTTTGTCAGTTGGTGCAAAAATGTCCGAAACGAGAAGGCCCTTGGGCTCGCTAGCCGGCGAGGTGAATGTGGGCGGAGGAGACTATTTGCGGAGGAGAGCTGGGGCGGAGAGGACACCTGTGGAACGACACACCTTGCAGATGTACGCCAGGAGAGAGGAAGCGTGGAGGCCCCTTACCAGACACCGCGTGGCTGCGTTTCTTCGTTTGCTGATATTGTGTTTCGTAGAGACGGAAAATGGACTCCCTCTGCAGTCAGTCACGTACAAGATGTTGAAGAAAGCTCTCGTCAAAAAAGTCATCCCGTGGATTCACAATCACTTGGTTTGGACTACGACGATGGAGAGGTACTGGCCCATCACCTTACCACAATTCCGAGAAGTGAACGCCTTCTTGGCCGACCACTTGCCGCACGTGCACAAAGATGACGAATGGTCCGCCATTGCATATTTTTTTCAAGTGGTCACGCAGGAACGGAGAGATGAATACATGCGGTTGGAAGAGATGGAGAGGGAAGCCAAGGAGGCCGTAAGGCGTTGTTTAGAACATTGAACATTGTTATTTTCTGTGGACATTTGTTTTTATTGTGAGTCAAGACGCATGTGAGTCAAGAGCAACTATTTATGATGAACGTGCAAAGTCAGTGTTGTCAGTTTTTTTTTTTTATTTTTTAATTAAAAAGAGTTGATGTTTTTTACAAAGGGTGGTTGGTCTTCTTTTGCCACGCGGGTGGGGTGTTCCTATTTACAATTGGAAAAAGCTATCTACAATTTTGAAAAAATAAAAAGTAAAAGCTATGTACAATGGGAAAAAATAAAAAAGTAAGAAATTGAAAAAGAAAAGCTATGTACAATTCCAAAAGTAAAAAACTAAGAAATTACAAATGAAAGTCTTCCAGTTCCATGCGTAATTGATCAATGTTCTCGGGTAGACAGAAGGTGCGGTTGAACAAGGCTTGAATTTCGGCTCGGGTTTTCTCGTCCACATCCCTGGATCCCACAATAGCACTGCTTTGATGAAGGGTGGGCTTTTTAGGTCCCCAAGGAACAAATTGACTGCCAGTGACCAGGGTGGCGGCATTCTCATTGACTTGGTAGTAATGGTCCGAGCGGTACCATGATTGACTGGGTATGTCAAACAGGTAGACGGGTTTGCCTTGATCCATAGCCAATTGCACCGTCCAACCAGTGCCTCCTTTCACGCGTTTATGATCCGGTTCCAAGATGCCAAAGGCATAGATGGTATGGGCTTTTTTGGCCAATTGATAATTGCGTTGCAGCAATTGCAGGGTGTAAAAATGACTGGGCATCTTTTTGCCTAGTTTCTCCGCTGCCTGGTGAAGATGGGGGTTGGCCAGCATCAGGACTTCCACCGTAGAAGGGGTGACGAAAGTGGCTCGAGGATGATTCGGGGGGACCAGGACTTCTAGTTGCATCCCAAAGTGTTTGGCCTGTTCTTCCACGAGGGCATCCGTACCTTTGGCTCCCCCTGTGTAGACCACATGGCCATGACCCACTTGCAGTTCCAAGGCACCGAGATCTTGTTCTCCGATCATGATGTCTGGGGGCATGGCTTTTGAGAATGAAGATCTAGTGACCAAGGGACCGTCTTAAATAGGGACAACGGACCAATGGGAAGACAAGAGGACCTTAGTTGGAGAGGCAAAAGCTGACCAATGGGAAGATAACAAGTCCTTATAGGGGTAGGATAAGCTGACCAATGACAGTCAAGGGTCTAAGGTATAAAAAGGCATGGTCGGTAGGGGGTGACATCAACCTTTGAGTACGATGTCTGTCGATCGGAAGAGAAAATCAACCCATCCCCCAGAGGGGAAAAAGAAGAAGAAGAGCATTCAACATATGACGCCCGTGGACTGTGATCCTGTGGTGTGCGACGTGGTGGAAGACACCCGAGCTGCTGTGGAAGATATGATGAAAGAATTGAATGACATGGTGGAGCAATCACCCCCATCACCTCAATTCACCTTGACGACCGTGTATGATCCTCCCAGTTCAGTGGACACTATGGTATGTCCTTACCATGAGGTGCGTTTGGAGGCCCGAGAATCTCAAAAGGGATGGAAGTATGTGAAATGTCCCATGCAACCGTGTTTGCTGTTTTGTGGTCAAGATCAAGTTCTGGAGTATATGAAAGCCGTGTATAGTCAACCTCATGTAGAAGTGTTGGACATGTGGGGTGGTTTACAATGCTTTTGCCGTGAACCCGCCACGCTACAACAGAGTCATTCGACCCAGAACCCCGATCGGTTGTTTCTGACTTGTTCCAAGAAAACGTGTGGCTTCTTCCGATGGGCCGATCAACCCTTGGGTTCCAAGTACTGGACGTGGTTTCATGACAACCCTCCCAAAAAAGCCGATCAACAAGCTGAAGCACCCACCCGTGATGCTCAAGGATATCCCAAGAGGGGCTATGACATCCCTGGCCCGCCCCCTCGAGTCCAGAGCAAAGAGGACGTGGAACGAGAACGACCCCTGACAGACTATGAGAAACAATTGTTACGAGAAATTCAAGAGCTCAAGAACCGTCAAGAAATGATGGTAGCCCCAGCTCCACCACCCCCCAAGTACAGTGACAGTGTGGAGAACTGGCAGAAAGGTCTAGAGACCGTCAGCTATGGCCGTCTAGGTCTCTTTTAAAATGAGAGAACGAATAAAATGTTTTATCAATGTCACCATGGAGTCTGTATGTGATGCATGGGAGTCTGTCTTGTCCCTGGGGCAATGGCAATGTCATCAAACCCTTTGTCAAGTCTTATATGATCATCAACCCGGCACCCAAATCCCCATACCCCCTTGTCCCGAGGACACGCATCCTCTCCACCTCTTTGAAGAAACCCATGTGGACCGCAACCTATATCGATGGGTGGTGTTTGTCTTATGGTTAAAAGCTCACCCAGAGGCATGGCGATGGTATCGAATCATTCAAAAGGCGCATCCCCACACGGTCCCTACCATATCGACCTTATGGGATGAATGCCAGAACGTATGGCCCCTCGAAAGAGAACCCAACGCTGGAGTTCGTCGTCCTCATGGTTAAAGAAAACCAAACGCCCTGTGTCGTCGTCAACGAAGAAGAAGAAGAAGAAGGCCAATGTCTCGCAACAATGGTTGAAGCGTTACCATGATCCTCGTACCCCGGGGAGTTTAGGTGGGGTGCAACGATTTGCGAAAGCCCAGGGTCTCCCTTTGAAAAAAGCCCAACAGGTGTTGGAACAGGATGTGGGTTACACCTTGCATAAACCCCGACGTCGTCGTTTTGCTACCTTACCCGTGATCGTAGGGGGGTTGGATGATCAATGGGCCGCGGATTTAGTGGAAGTGCAACGTTTGGCCAAACATAATCGGGGTATACGCTACTTGTTGACCGTGGTGGATGTCTTGTCCAAGTACGCGTGGGTCGAACCGTTGAAAACCAAAACCGGGGTGGCCCTCGTGAAAGCCTTTGAGAAGATTGTGAGACAAGGAGGGCGTCACCCGAATCGATTGCAAACGGATCGAGGGAAAGAATTTTATAATCGGACCTTTCAACGATGGGTCGACGAGCAAGACATTCAACATTTTTCGACCGAAGGGGATGCCAAAGCCAGTGTGGTGGAACGATTTAACCGCACCTTGAAAGAACGGTTGTACCGTTATTTGACCGCGGCCAACACGTTGAAATTTGACAATGTCTTACCCGAGTTGGTGCAGGGGTATAATGCCACCCGTCATCGAAGTATTGGTATGCCCCCCGAAAACGTGACGTGGGACAACGAAGAAGCCGTGTGGAACCGATTGTATGCCAAACGATTGAAAGGCTACAAAAAACCCCAATTGAAGGTGGGGGATCATGTGCGTCTCAATACGATTCATCGTACCTTTGAAAAAGGCTATTTACCCGGTTGGACCGAAGAAGTGTTTGTGGTGCATCGTGTGATCCCGGGCCCTGTCCCCACCTATAAGATTCGCGAATGGGATGAGACCCCCGTCCAAGGTACGTTTTATGAAGAGGATTTACAAAAAGTCCATGTGTCCGAGGTGTTTCGGATCGAGAAGGTACTTAAGCGACAAAAAGGTCGTTGGTTGGTCAAGTGGAAAGGGTGGCCCGACAAGTACAATAGTTGGATTGCTCGTGGAGACGTGACATCCCTTCAACCCCGCAAACGACGACGACGCCGCTAAAAAACAATGACATTAGTGCCCAACTCTTCGTTTTACGTGACGCTGATGAGCCATGCGAGTACCAAAGAGTTCCCTGGGAACAAGAGTCATCATTTCAGAAACCGATTGCCTAAACCCATCCGATTTGTGGGACGAGGATGGATGGTGGGTATGGTGAGTTTATCCTTACCCACCATTCCGGTGGTAGCGGAAGAAGGAGGCGTGGGTGATTCCCATCCTCTGTTGTACGTATGATGGCACGAACGGGTGTATACCCAAGACGATTTTGGGAACGATCACTGGTACCATGAACGTCGCGAACTCTTTGTGTACGGACGAGATATGAGAAAGGAATTGGCCTCGTTGACGGGATCGCACTTTTTTCATCAACTGGTGTACCGTTACGTGCAAGCCCGTGCCAAACAAACCAAACCTCTCAACAAATGGGCCGAGGATAATGGCGTTAAATTATACCCGACGTTTGAATGGACCTCCGAAGGGGATTTGTTGTTGAATACGACCAAGGTGGATTACACACGACAAGTAGCACGCGTGTTATGGGGCAGAACCTTGGCGCTGAGAATGGGATGGATTGAACAAGTGTCGACGGGCGTGTATCGATTGGGGCCCAATCTCTTGCAAGAATTTCATACGGACTCCATTCCCACCCCGTCCGATGTCCTGGATGGCAGCAACAAACCCGCCTTTTGGAAAGTGGATGGGGATTATCTGAACTTGAGTATGACGTGTAATTGGCGGTTTGTGAATTTGAACAAGACCTTTCGTCCCTCGTTGGAATTTCCCTCCACGCGTCCTTTGCACGTGTATTGTGATGTAGGCACCAGCAGTATGGTAGGGGGCCGTATCACCGATCTCTTACGAGAAATCAAGTACCAGCCTCAAAATACCACCCACTTTGAACCTCGACATATTCAATATATCCCAGTACGCAACGAAGTGGTGGAAATCGTCGAAACCCAGATGGCCGAAACTAATGGGGATCTGGTGAAATTTGGTGAAGGCCATGCCCTCCTGACCCTCCACTTTAAAAGGGAAGTGGTGGTGTGAAGAAGAAAGACAACATGTCGTTTTACGTGACGTTACCCAGTCATGCCAACCGACGTGAATTTCCCAACAACCAAGCCAATTCCTTCAAGATTCGTTTACCTCAACCGTTACAGCTCACAGGGGGTGGATGGCAAGTGGGGTTGAGCGCCATTTCCTTACCGGATACCCGCGTCAATTTGTACGAGTTGGTGAAGAAAGATGGGTACATCCTAGCGACGTCGTGGGAGATCACTTATCCCGCCCCGGGTAAAACCGATGGCACCATGGCCGCGCGCATAGGCACGGCGCAAACCCTCATCCAAGACGTTCAAGATTTGGATTGGGTGGTGGATGGCGTGAGTTTCATGAAAGCCACGATTGCCCATTTGGAACAACGACGCCAGGAAACGGCCATTCAAGGAGGCCGGTTTACCAACGATCAAGGCAAACACACCTACGTCAAGTTCAAGTGGGAAGGCGACGATCTGCTCATCGACAACACGAATGTCTGCCATTGTGGTAACAAAACACCAGTCCTTACCATCTACACCAAGTTAGCGCTCAAGATGGGATGGTTACGTAAAATTAGCAGTGGATTGGTGTTGGGCCCGAACTTACAACAAGACTTCATGGGGGATCAAGTCCCCAACATCACCAACAACAGCGATTGGCAGGATGTCACCGACGGTCAGGGGAACGCGGTCTTTTGGACGGTGCGTGCGATTTTACCGGATTATTTACAATTGAGTATGAGTTGTGGGTGGCGTTTCACCAACTTGAATACGGCGTTTCGGGCGGTGGTGGGGGAACCCACCCGATCGTTGCACGTGTACTCGGACGTGGCAGGCAGTATGATGGTAGGCAATCGCGTGACTGATTTGTTACGTGAAATTCAGTACAAGCGAGAAGCACGTGGCACCCTGTATTTTGAACCGTTGCACATTCATTACATGTCTCTTCGTAACGAGGTGGTGGAAATGATTCACGTTCAAGTGGCTGAAACGATTGGTGCCGGAGGAGACTTGGTCAAGTTTGGTGAAGGTCATACCATTGTCACGTTACACTTCAAAAAGACATAAAAAGGGAGTGGCCAAGGGAGTGTCCCAATGACAAGATGCCCAAGACAAGAGTGCGTCGAAGGAGACAAAGAAGGCAACGAGGGGGTCTCTTGCCCCTGGCGGCCCTCATTCCAGCCTTGATCGCTGGAGGAAAAGCTGTGGCGTTGGGTGCTGCAAGTGGTGCCGCGAGTTACGGGGCTAAAAAAGGGTTGGAAGCCGCTTTTCGGAAAAAACGACGACGATGATGACGGTATAAAAAGGGGAGTCCCATGAAGCCCAAACAAAAACGTTTATCCCTGGTGAAGAAGAAGGCACCATGCGTGGGGGAAGTTTGACACGATTTCGAACCGACGAGTGGTATGATCAACAAGGCAAAGGAGTGATGACGGATCTGATGCGTGGGGGGTTGCAAGGTCTTATAAGGACGCGAAATCCTTTAAAATTGCCTAGTAATATCAAGAGAGGCTTGGAAACGGGTTTGACACGCGGTATCAAACGCAAAGCCGAAGACGTCCTTAAAAAGGAAATCACCAAACAAGCCAAGAAAGCGTTGAGTCATAAGAACGTGAAAGACGCCGTGCGTGTAGCCACTGCCTTATTTCCCAAACAAACCAAACGTGCACGTGATATTTTGGGAGTCTAATGGAACCCGTGCATTCACGACCTCGACGGATTCGTAGTAATCGAGGGTTGTCTCAATGGGGTGGACTGTATCCGTTTTGGAAACTCATGCGACGACGACAACGTGGTGGATGGTTAAGTCCCGAGGTGATGCGAGTCCCCGGGTTTGATTTGAGACAACGTTTAGCACGACGACGACGCTATAAAAACCCCTCACGACGACGACGGGGTACCACTCGACGACGTTAAACATGCCTGACGTGAGTACGCAAACCGCCCCGGCTCACGAGCGTTCCGAAGGGACCGTCAACCCTGCCTTACGGATTTTCAAGGTGCCACCGACCGACATTAGCATCAATGCCTATCGCATGGTCACCATTCAACCCACCACCACGGGTATCAATCCTATGGAATTCATCATTCCAGGGTTGGACGATTTTGTGGATTTGGGACGCAGTTACTTTACCATGGAATTGAGTTTGAAAAAGGCGGCTGGCGGGAACTTGGTGGCCGCGGAGAAATTGTGGCCCGTCAACAATTTGGCCCATTCCATCATCAAGCAAATTGACTTGCAGTTGAATGGCACGTTGATCAGTCCACAATCCGACACGTATCATTACAAAGCTTACCTGGAAACCTTGCTGAATTATGACCGAGAAGATGGCAAGACCGTGTTAGGACCCCAAGGCTGGTTCAATCAAGTGGATTTCCCACCCCAATGGACCGCCAACAACACAGACAAAGCAGGACCTGATGCTGCCTATACCGCTCTCAGTGCCAATCACAAAGGAGCCTTGGACGCCATGGTAGCCGAAACCGCCAAGTATGCTGCAGGTGTCACCCACAGTCTAGTGTTTACCCCGCACTTGGAAGTCTTTCACACTGGCAAACTGTTGGTGCCTGGCATCGAAATCAAGATGAAATTTCATTTCAATGGCCCCAGCCTGTTTTTGAATGGAGTGGCTCTAGCTGGTCGATTGATGGAGGGGGATGTGAAACTACGGTTTCATCTCTGCCAACTGCGTTTGAATGACGCCATCTACCAGAGTATCTCTGAAAAAAGACACAATGAAGGCCAAGTGGCGGCTTACCCGACCGTCCGCAGTGAAATCCGGACTTTCAGTATGCAAAACAACCTGGTCCGCTTTGATATCCCCAACCTGTTTCAAAACAGAATACCTGACCGATTGATTGTGGGGTTACTGGACAGCCGTGCCTTCAATGGAGATGTGACCCGAGATCCATTCTGTTTCCAGAAATTTGGTCTGAGTTCCATTAAACAGATTGTCAGAGGAGAAGAATACCCTTATGAAACCCTCCAGTTAGTGCACAACAATGGCACCCGAGATAATCTAGGCTACTTCCGTTTTCTGCAAGCCAGTGGTGCCTGGTGTAAAAAGAAAGGCAATATGGTAGAACTACTGGATTGGGGCCAAGCTAAAAATTGTACCTTGTTCATGTTTGACAATGTGGCCAATGGATGTGCTGACAGTCAAAACCTCAACCCCAAGCAAACAGGCGATTTACAATTGGTGTTGGAATTTGGAGCTGCCCCCGGTCTCAATATAACCGTACTCGTGTATGGAGAATTTGAGAACTTGCTGGAGATTGACAGGAACGGAGCCGTGTTGTATAACATTTACCAGCACTGAAGAAATGGAACATGTGGCCTTGAATAATGTGCAGTTGGATTATTTAGCCCGAGACGACCCCCAATTGAACCCGGTCTTTTACGGGACGGTGGCCTGTGATCGTTTACCCAAGAGTCCTGTCAAGACCCAACCTCAAGGGTACATTGTGAATACGGACCCACACGATCAACCGGGACAACATTGGTTAGCGGTGTGGACCGATGGAAAGGTGTGTGAAGTCCTGGACAGTTATGCTTTGCCCATGGACACGTACGTGCAAGCTACCCCGTTACGAGATTGGATCGTCCAACATTGGAAGTATGTGGTGACCAATGGCAAGTCCCTCCAAGCCATTACAAGCAAGAGTTGTGGTGATTACGCCTTGTTGTACTTGAAAGCCAAAGCCCGTGGACGGACCTTGCAAGCGTTTTTAAATGAGTTTTCGGATCATGATTATGTTAGTAATGACCATCAAGCCGGTCAACGCCTTCAACAATTGATTGTAGGCCAAGAAGCCAGATGGTATCAACTCTGTTGTCATCCGTATCATCAATGTAATGCTTAAATAAAATTTGTTGGAAAAAACTGGTGTCGGAGTCGTAGCTCAGTGGGTAGAGCCTTTGGATCCCCCCTCGAATACATGAGGAGGGTCGTGCGTGGGTTCGAGTCCCACCGATTCCAATAAAAAGGTGCCTTTTTTTTTTCTAAGGGGTAGTTCGTCATCATCATGCAAACGGGGAAACCGTTTCGTTTTCATACGCCTTCCTCTATCTTGGTGGTGGGACCTTCGGGATGTGGGAAAACCGCCTTTACGGAAAAACTCTTGGTAGACAACCCGGAGTTGTTTGAAAGTCCACCGACCCAATTGCATTATTGTTATGGGGCCTGGCAAGATCGATTTCGAGGCATGCAAGATCAAGGGGTGGTGTTTCACGAAGGGATTCCCGATCATGAGGCCTTAGTGCAATGGTTTCCTGAAGGACAGGGGGTCCTGGTCTTGGATGATTTAATGGATGAAGGGAGTCACGATAAACGCGTGTTGGATTTATTCACCAAACATTCGCATCATCAAGGGGTGACGGTGCTCTACTTGTGCCAAGACATGTTTCCCGTGGGTCGCTATGCGAAAAGTATATCCCGCAATGCCCATTACATCGTGGCGTTCAAGAACCCCCGAGATCAATTAGGGGTACGCAATGTCATGCTGCAATCGTTTCCGACCACTTGGAAAGACACGTTGGAGACGTTTCATCAAGCCACCACACGACCGTATGGCTATTTGGTCTTGGATTTACATCCCGCCTCGTCCGATCAACAACGGGTGTTGAGTCACCTGTTAAAAGACGAAGGATGGACTCGCACCTATCAAAAACGACTATAAAGGGAGCCCCTTGGAACAGGTCAAAAGAGACAAGCAAACCATGGCCGATGATGACCGTCAACCTCCGCAATCGTACGATACCGTGTCCCCGGCGGGGGTGGGGGCGGCCAGCAGCAATCAAATGTCCCCAAGGGCCTGGCAAGATTTATTTTGGTCGGGAGACCAAGGCCTTCTCGACGCCGCCCAGGAGGAAATGGAAGCCGAGCCCCTCTATCGGTTTATGCAATCCATCCCCCCTGTCGGTGTAGATGGTGTGCCCCCTGTGCAGGCCTCTTCCCCAGCAGGGGTAGGAAGTCCAGGAAATCAACCATTCCAAAGCCCCCAGACCGGCCCGTTGTCTTCTGGTGCTCGAACCCCTGCGACTCCTCCTAGCGTACCCTTGGCAGCGGGTGCTCGAACACCAACGGGTGCTCGAACAGCAGCGGGTGCTGGGGGTAATGGGCGTGGTGGTGGACGTGGTGGTGGACGTGGTGGTGGTGCTGGACGTGGACGTGGTGGTGGTGGTGGTGGTGGTGGACGTGGTGCTGGGGGTGGTGGTGGTGGTGCTGGTGGTGGTGCTGGTGGAGGTGGTGGTGGAGGTGGTGCTGGTGGTGCTGGTGGTGGTGGTGGTGGTGGTGGTGGTGGTGGTGGTGGTGGTGGTGGTGGGGGTCGTCGTGGACGACGACCGTTTCGAATCCGAGGACGACGACGAAATACCCCCACTTCCCCTTTGACACCTGCCTCCAATCCAGCTACCCCTCGAGGATCTTGGACATCTGGGAGTTCTGGTAGACAGCCTCGTACCTTGCGTCAAGCGGATTTACAACGACGTTTACGGATGCTGTTACAAGATCAAGAACAGTTGGCCCAAGGACGTGAAATTGCTAATGTCACCATGACCAATAGCATTGTGACCAGTTATAAACAAGGAGGAGCACCGAGCGTACAAACCTCGTCGTCCCGTGTTTCACCGTAAAAAGATGAAAACCGTCGTGTCGTTATTGAATGGATCGAAACAACATGGTCTTCCCTTCCCCCCAGAATTATTACAACGCATGGATTCCTTGTATGCCTTTTATCATCAACAATGGTGGTGTTATCGAAAAATGTTGAATCATTACAGGTGTATCAATGCCTTGTTCAATGGTATGGCCTTACTCCTGATGGCTGCCGGTATGATTGCGGGACCCCTTTTGGAAAACAGTACGTTGGTAGCCTGTTTGGCGGCGGTGGGCACCGTGGTCAAAGGATGGAATGATTTTAAACAATACCGATTTAAAGTGACCATGAGTCGGTTTGCGTTTACCACCTATGCCAAAGCCTTGACCGAATTGAAAACCCATGTGCGGGGTATTCCCTTGGAGGATCTGGAACGATTTTTAATCAAGATGCAAACCTTGGATGATACCATTGTGGATTTCACCCCTCCATTACCCAAACGATGTGTCCAAGATTACCATGGTCATTTTGTGTACCAACCCTTGGAAGGCCTATGCTATGTAGATGGATGTCCTCGTCCCTTGAGACCCAAAGACTATTGGATCCATAAAAAGCCGCTCCCTCCTAGTCCCACACTCTTAGAACCATGGCCCCCCGAAGAAGAAGACGGACAAAAAGAAGAACCCAGCAAGGAGAAGGCATACCTTGGTTCGTCGACGTGAAAAAGGGGTATGAAGTCACAAGTGATTTGGTCAAAGCCTTGAAAAAACCACAAATGAGTGCTGCCCAAGGGAGAAAGATGGTCTCGGGGTACAAACAACAATATCAAGCGTATAAAAGACGAGGGGGTACCAAAGGGTACAACAGTTGGTTGATCGACAAAGGCTATGCCAAAAAACCTAACAAGTGTTGTATCCAATGAAACGTCTTCGACGTCAACGCAGAAAAAGGAAACAACGAGGAGGGGCTTTAATGCGTCGCAAACCCCGTTTGGTGGATAAAATTGCCCATGGCATGAGTATGTTTCTGTCAGGTCCCGCCCCTGGGTTTGGACTGGCTTTAGGCAAATTAGGGGGTCAAGCCTTGAAAGGCATTACCGATAATGTACAACATTACCGACGACAACGAGGTGGGGGTTGGTGGCAAGATTTTAAACGCAATACCCGTCAAGGCTATAAAGAGACGCGGGATGCCATCAAACAAGACAAAGCCCTTCAACGTCTATTGACGGGTCGACCATGGTGAGGAGGAGAAGACGACGCCGTCGTCAACGAGGCGGTTTTTTAAATCTATTGGTCCCTGCTATGGTAGGATTGGGGAAAGCCGCGGCCTTGGAAACGGATAAACGTATAAAACGCACGATTCAAAAAGCCAATCAACGGTATCGTCGTCGTCACCGATAAAGGATGCAACGTCTTCGACGTCAATTCCCGTTTTTACGGTCCATGTTACAAGAAGCCAATGGTTCCAAACGTCAAGAATTGTTACAACATGCCAATGCCGATCAAATCAATGCTGTGAGTGAACTGGTGCTGAACTTTTTAAAAAACAAGATTCCCGTCACCCCACCCATGCTGGCTAAACTTCAACCCTATAAAAAGGTACTACGTGATTTGGGACGTCGTCGACATTCCGTCAAAAAACGTCGTCAGTGGTTAGTCCAACAAAAAGGAAGCGGATTGTTTCAAGGACTTCACGAGGTGTTATGTCAATGTCTTCGTTAACGCCCCCTACCTGGATGACTCTATTACAAGAGGCCAATCGGACCACCGACCAGTGGAAAGACGAGTGTCATTATTGGAAGCATAAATATCACCTGTTGTATCGAGAGTACCAACACATCTTGAGGGCCCGTCTTTGTAAGAGTTGCCGTGACCAGGAAGACGGGGAACTTTGCTCCGAGTGTAGTCAACGAACATGGACGAAGTGTACATGATTCCCCAAAAGGACTTGGAACAACTCATTCAATATTACAAAGGAGAACTCACCGAAAATGCCTTGTTGAACAAAGCCGCCACGCTCGCCGCCCAAAAACATGTGTTATTAGCCAACCCTCAATTACCCCCCGCCCTGGTCAATGCTCAAACCAAACCGTTGAGTCAAGAATTAATCAAGTTAACCAAACGCATTCGTCAATTTCCTGGCGGGGTGGGGGTTGGTGCCCCGGGTGCCCCGGGTGGTCCACCAGGCGAAGAAGAAGAAGAAGCCGGGGATTTGGTGACGGGACCTGTGGAACAATGGTTGAAGCGCATGATAAAAGGAGGTCCGTCGGCTCCCAAACCCACCATTACCCCTGCTACCGGGGAAGGCGCGAGAGAACCGAGACCTTCTACCAGTCGAGCAGAAGAGAGACCTTCCACAAGTCGAGGGGATAGCCGGACGCGTTTACAAGTCATTCGAGAACAGCGCAAGGCTTTGGAAAAAAAGTTAGCTGAGAGTGGTAAAGGCAAAGGCAAAGGCAAAGGCAAAGGCGTCTCCCGGGAAGTGCAACGATTGAAACCCTTACCCGGTTGGGAAGATTGGACCAAACCCAAACAACCCCGACGGAGACGTTTGCAGTACGACAGTGAATAAACATGCCCACCAAGAGGAGAAGGGGTATTAAACGGAAACGCCCCCAACGAGGAGGGGCTTTGGATGTCCAAAAATGGATTGCGAAAACGGGGAAGGAATTTCATTGGCCCGGTTATCAGTACATGGGGCCTGGCACCCATTTGGCTAAACGTCTGAAACGGGGGGATCCCGGGATCAATCGCTTGGACCAGATTGCTAAGCAACACGACATTGATTACAGCCGTGCCAAGAATTTGCAAGATAAATGGAAAGCCGATACCAAGATGATCCAAGCCATTGATCGATTACCCGGCAAGAAAAACAAGACCGAACGGGTGGTCAAGAAAATCATGCAAGCCAAGAAACGTTTAAAATTGTAAACATTTAATTAACATGTTGAGTCAAAAAATGAAAATGTCACATTGTTATTCTGCAGTTCGGTAGTCTTCTGTAGTTCGTGTCTCAAACAGGATTGGCGAGACAAAACCCATTGTGATGTAGACAATCCAGATAAAAAAAAAAAACAATGTCACTTGTGTCATTTTTTTTTGATTGACGAGTTGTCAAGTTCATTGTTCTGCCAAATACTGAGACGGATGTTCTTCCAAATACTGAGACGAATGTTCTGCCAAATACTGAGACGAAAATGTTTTTACGTTACTAAATCATACATTAAATCCACCCCCTCGTCGGGTGACATGTCGTGAACGAGGTCTTCAGGGGGTACCAATGCCTCCAAATCAAAGGAACAAGAGTCCTCCACATCCTTCAATAACTCGGTCCACTCGTCAGGTGTTATGTTCTGCAACAAAGACGAAAAGTCCTCCAAGTCAGAGGGGTCCAAGTCAGGGGGGCCCAAGTCAGGGGGGCCCAAGTCAGGGGGGTCCACGACTTGCACACCCCCCGAATCCATATCCGTGAGAGTATAAGAATCTAGAAATGATTCACAAAAAGAAAAGTTCTCAGGCATTTTAGGCGTCGATTTCTTAAAGTCCTCCAAGGGAATGGTTACTTTCAAGGGTCCTAATGCTTTGATTTTCTCTTCCGTTTTCTGTCTCTCTACAGAAGGTAAGGAGGCACAAAAGTTATTCAAATACGTTTCCACAGAAGGTTGCGTCCTACAATTAGTCAATACCACCCGCAGTGTTTTGGGGCGAGGCACGTGCTTCCTTTTGTTTTGGTAGTACCTTCTAGCGAGCTCCAAGAACCTCTCGCGGTTCGCCCAGTAGTACTCTCTTCTTTGCGCATGCAGTTTCTCCTGGTTCGCAGCACGATAGGCCCGACGAGCCGCCCGGGCTTTTTCCCTTTTATTGTACATCCTTTTGTACGCCAATATTCGTACCCGATTCTTTTGACGATATTCACGCGCTTGGGCTCTCAAACGTTCCCGATGTTTCTCTCTATACTTTCGGTCGTATTCGGCACAACGTGCTCGGTTCTTTTGGGCCCATTTTTTTTTGACGGCACGCCGGTGCTCCTTATGCGTCTCCTCATAACACCTGTGGGACTCCCGCACTCGATCCGGATATTGTTCTCGGTATCGTTTTTTGGCAGCACGCACTTTCTCTGGGTACTTGCGTCGGTAGTTGGCTTTTTTCACCATATTCCTCGCTCGGGCTTTCTCTGGGTAGCGGGCATTGTACCGGGCTTTTTTGATGGCGTTCCGTCTCCGTCGTCGTTCGTCTTTCGTCAGTAACTCTGTCGTTTCGTCGTCGTTCGGGTCATAGTCGTCAACGTCGTCGTCGTCCTCGTCTGGGTCAGAGTCGTCGTCGTCGTCGTCGTCGTTCGGGTCGGGAACATAGTCAATGTCGTTCAAGTCGTCGTCGTTCAAGTCCTCGTCTGGGTCAGAGTCGTTAAGGTCGTTGTTGTTTGGTCGGTACGTCGTGCGTCGTCGGTTGCTGCGGCGGAGGCCCTCGTTTCCGGCAGGCATTGGGCGATGGCGGTGGTGCTGGTGGCGGGGTGAGGGGGCGCTTGAATTGGTAGCGCCAGTAATTGCAACAGTAATCCAACCCCTCCACAAACCACTCACAGGTCATTTGAGGGTAGCACAGTGGGTGAAAGGGAGCCGCCTGTTCTCTTCGAAGTCTCTGGGCTTCCACTTTTTCCGGCTCCAACTGCTTCAAAGTTTCTGCAAACTCACTAAAGCCTTCGTCCTTCAACAGCACCTCCCTCTTCACTTTCTCTAAGACCTCCTCCACTTCCAAATCTACTTCAAATTCTTCAAATGCTTCGAGCAGCTTCTCATGGCAAGAGTCCATGTTGAGATGTTCCAGCCCGAGGATCGATCTGTTTTATAGTCTCTCATTCGTTCCCGTGATGCACCATGGACCCTAACTAGAGAGGGGGGAGGGGGGTCCCCCCACCCCGTCCCACCCCTCCCTAGGGCACCCCCTCTACGGGGCACCCTGTTTAGTGATTGGCTCCTTCCCCTCCCACGTGACATTTTGGTCCTCTATAAAAACAGAGCCCCGATCTCCAGTGAGTTCATCTGATCATGTCCTCACAAGACAAGGACAATGTGGCGGGGCCAAGTGGCCTCGCCCACCATGAGGTTTTAGCCATGCTCGGTTTGGACATCTCTGATTCGGACGATGACACCAATTCCTGTGTGGGGCCTTTGATTTGCACCGAAAACATGGCGGACAGTGACGACGACATTTGTGAAGAGGCCTTGAACCAATGGGAACAAAGTGGGGGTGGATTGGATCCCTCTGAACACGTTACCTTCGACTTTGAACTCGAACCTTTTGTGAATCGGAAGAGTGATCGCATGGGGGTACAAGAACGTCATTTCAAGACCCAGTTACGACAAAGGGGGAACTTGCTTCCAGGCCAAAATATAACCCAAGCTCTGCAAGATGGATTACGTCGAGCCGTCGATCAAGTGTTAACCACCACCCCCGACCTCCACGATCAAGATCGACTCTACTTTACCATAGCATCCGATCGCTTGCACAATAATTTTCAGGGGTGGGGATTACGTGCAGGTGAATGGCGTCGAGACACAGAACGGGTGGAAGCTCTATTCCAACGTTTAGCCCAAGCCCTCAACAGCAACGAACAATTTGAAATGGACGATTCCTTTCAAGTCTCCATCACTCAAGTCCATCATGCTCCTCAAGGCACCGGCAAACCCCGTCGTGGGAAACCAGGGCATCCTACCATGACCATGTTAACGGCCAACAAAAAATCGGTCATCCGCATCCAAAATGATGATGAGCTCTGTTGTGCCAGAGCCCTCGTGGTCGCCAAAGCTCGCGTGGACCAGCACCCGAAATACGACAGCATCCGCAAAGGAAGGCCCCTGCAGAGAACCCTAGCTCTGGACCTCCAGAATGAAGCCAAGGTACCCTTGGGTCCTTGCAGCTATGATGCCTTGACCCAATTCAGTCAAGCTCCCTCCCTCACCGGTTACCAGATCATCCTGGTGGATGCACAGCGATCGTTTCACATCACCACGTTTGGACCCCTTTCTGACAAACAACTGATCCTGTTGCACAACAAAGACCATTATGATGTCATCACCAAATTGCCGGGATTTTTTGGGTCCAGTTATGTGTGTGCGGATTGTTGGAAACCCTATGACAATGAGGGACTGCATCGATGCACCAAGACCAAGGTGTGTGGAGCCTGTCGACAGAAAGATTGTCCAGACTTTCAATATGCTTACCCCCGGCACCTGAAAGCCACTCAACGTTGCGACTCGTGTCATCGGGACTTTTTTGGACCCGCGTGTTTCGAAGCCCATTCCAGCAAGACCCATGCGGGCAAACCCGTCACGGGCCTCCAGACCTCCGTGTGCTCTCAACGACACCGATGCCGTGACTGTTATCAACAAAATGTAGGCTTGTCCCGCATTCAACGTCACCTTTGTTGGCACGTGGATTGCCCTTCTTGTCATCAGTACGTCCACGCTGACGACCACCGTTGTTTTATACAAAGAGCCCCCAAACCTCAAGACCAAAAGAAGAGAAAGAGGACCCGTCAAAAAGGTCCTGGCGCCAAACGAGGTGCCGCTGCCGCCGCGGAACCCCATGCCTCCTCCTCCGAGGACGAGCAAGACCTGCCTCCCTTACACGTCTTCTTTGATATCGAAGCCATGCAACCCCACGGAAAACACATTGCCAATCTCGTCGTGGCCGAAACCGAAGACAACGATGAACCCAAACCTTTCCCAGGTCCCACTTGTATCCGTGACTTTCTGGAATGGCTGGATACCTTGACCCTCCACGATACCCGTCAAGTCAACGTCATCGCTCATAATTTTCAAGGGTACGATGGGTACTTTATCATCCAAGAATACTATGGGGAGAACCGCATCGTCCAACAGCTCCGCAACGGATGTAAACTCTTAGAGATCAAACATGACCGCATCCGGTTCATTGATTCCATGAGTTTCTTCCAGATGCCCCTCTCCGCGTTTCCCAAAACCTTTGGTTTGACAGAACTCTGCAAAGGCTATTTCCCCCACAAGTTCAACCTCCCCCATGATTATTATCAAAACTACGTGGGCATCCTCCCCTCACGCGATTACTACATGCCTGAGAGCATGACACTCGAAGGAAGACAAGCCTTTGAAACCTGGCATCAACAACAACGCGACCAGGGGGTGGTGTTTCATTTTCAACAAGAGTTGTTGGCCTATTGCAGTTCCGATGTACGACTCCTCAAACAAGGATGTCTGACTTTCAAACGCATGTTTGAAGACTTAACAGGCTTCAATCCCTTCGATCACGTCACCATTGCCTCCGCTTGTAATCGAGATTTACGTATGAACCGGATGATCCCCAACAGTATTGCCAGCGAACCCGCCGGTCAGAACGGGTGGAGAACTAACAACATCAACCAGTCCCTCCCAGCCCTTGAATGGTTAACCTGGTGCGATCACCAACTACGTCAACGCGCCCTCCAAGATCTCAACCCCAACGATCTACTGGCCAGTGCCAATCCAGAGCCTCATCATCATCACCAATACATCCAACATGTCCGAAATGAAGGCGAGTATAAGATCCCCGGGACCAACATCCATGTGGATGGTTATTGCCCCGACACCCACACCGTCTACGAATTTCAAGGCTGTTTCACCCACGGATGCCCTACCTGTTATCCCCATCGCCACGAAAAACATCCCCGCAACTATGATCGAACCATGCATGACCTCTATGACGTCACCCAAAACAAAGTCCAAAAGCTTACCGACCAAGGGTACAACGTCATTCAAATGTGGGGATGTCAATGGGACCACCTCCGAGACACCCACCCAGAGATCGACTCCTTCGTCCGGGAACTCAACTTTATCCAACCTCTTGAACCTCGGGATGCTTTCTGTGGAGGTCGTACCAATGCCATCAAACTGTACCATCAGATCACCCCTGGCCAAAAAATTCACTACATCGATGTCACCTCCTTGTACCCGTGGGTCAACAAGAAGTCCACCTACCCCAAAGGGCATCCTACCATCTATTCTCAACCGGGTCACACGGACATACACCAGTACTTTGGGCTCATTCAATGCAAAGTCCTGCCTCCCCGTGAATTGTACCATCCCGTGCTGCCTTACCGTCATGACAACAAACTGCTCTTTCCCCTCTGTGCCCGTTGTGTGGAAGAAGAAATGGACAAACCTCTTTTGGACAGATCTTATCATTGCCCTCACACCGACGAACAACGTACCCTCACCAGTACCTGGTGCACCCCAGAGCTGTATAAAGCCGTGGAGCTCGGGTACCAAGTCCAATACATCTACGAAGCTTGGCATTTTGAAGAGACCTGTGAGGGCCTCTTCGCCGATTATGTTAACACCTGGTTGAAAATCAAACAAGAAGCTAGTGGGTGGCCTAAGGATGTCACGACAGAAGAAGAAAAGCAACGTTACATCGAACAATACTTCCTGCATGAAGGCATCCAGTTGGAATACGACAAGATCGAATACAACCCGGGCCTGCGTACCCTAGCTAAGCTCATGCTCAACTCCATGTGGGGCAAGTTTGGACAACGCCTCAACAAAACCCAAATTCAAGCCTTCGATGACCCTCATGCCTTCCACTGTTTCTTGGATAGCGATGCGTTAGACGTACGTCACGTGTCCGTCGTCACCGACCAAATGGTGGAGGTACACTACCAGAAACAAAAAGAGGACATCCGCGTCTCACCCAACCTCAACATTTTTGTGGCCTGCTTCACTACCTGCCACGCCCGCCTTAAATTGTATGACACCCTGCAAGCCTTAGGGGAAAGAGTCCTCTACTTTGACACCGACTCCGTCATCTACCTGGAGGAAACACCCACTCAATTCCAACCTGTCTTGGGTGCCTATCTAGGGGACTTCGCCTCCGAATTAGCTAAGGATGAATACATTCAAGAATTTGTCAGTGGAGGACCCAAGAACTATGGGTATACTACGAATAAAGGAAAAGTGGAATGCAAGGTCAGAGGCTTCCGACTCAACAGCGAAGGACACACCCAGCTCAATTATGACGTCATGCGTCAGAATGTCCAGAACGAAATCAAGAAACCCCTTCCCAACCCTCGCCAAAACCAGGTCATCAACTCCCACCAAATTGTTCGCAATCCAAAAAACTACCAACTGTACACCCAACCAAGCAGTAAGTTCTATCAGTTAGTCTGCAACAAAAGAGTCATTGATCCCAACACCTTCAAGACCTACCCCTATGGCTACCAGTGAAAACCCCAACAAGATCGTCGATTGTCATGAACATTAAGGAACCCTCATATCAAATAGGAACACAAAGGAGTTATTGTAAAACAAATCAATAAAAATGTAATTTATTTATTTTGTCTTGTTTTCAAGGACCACCCACGTTCCCACAATTGGACTTTGGACTTTGAGCCCGCGTTTTCTCTGCGGTTTTACTTCCCCTTGAGCCCACGATCCCTTTTTCACACTGGTCAGCGGTTTCCCATTCTAAATCACGTGACTTCCGGTTCCCATGAGCCCGCGATCCCTTTTTCCCACTGGGCAGCGGTTTCCCATTCTAAATCACGTGACTTCCGGTTCCCATGAGCCCACGATCCCTTTTTTCCACTGGGCAGCGGTTTCCGACTGCTGTTACTAGGCAACCCAACAACCAATCAGAAGCCTCCATATGCCCCAAACGGGCGTAATTTACTACTAACACTTTTGAAAGAACACCGCGCCCGAAAATAGCCCCGCAAACTTTTTGGGCCCGAAGAGTTTTGAGTTTTTGAAAAACGAACACCAGCTTATTCATGGGAGCTCCGCTGTTAGGCTAGCGTATCTATAAGACTTATATTACAGGCTTGGTCTGATCCCACTGACAATTTGCAGTACAACTTCCAAGCACGTACACAACAATCAAGATTTCGGCTGCACAACATTCATTGAACAACGAAATCACCTAACGGCACTCCCGTTATAGTATGTTCTTTGATAAGGTAACTGCAAAATCCCTATACAGTTAGCAGAGATAAAATCAATCGACGTACGTTTTACGAGGATCTTTGCTTTGCTGCCGTTCTTTCACCACGCATCCTCTCCGCCAGTTTTGATTCCCAGCATGCATCACTTCGATTTACATTTTACTCCCCACCGGGGAGGAGAGCGTCAAAAAAATCGTCACCGATGGAAAACATGTCGTGCTTGAGTTAGGAAAAAGTGAAGTTAGCTTTTAAAAATGCACGGTTACCCCTAGTTTTTATGTAATCTATCAAAAGCAGGACAACTGTTAGGTATTGTAAAATATTTTTTTCAGAGGAAAAACCGCCCCTTCAAAAGTTATTTTACAAAACGTTGCAATATACTAGGTCAAATAATGGCCCCAAGGAGGGGAAATTAGCATATGGAATTCTGCAGCATGTTGAGAATTGTGTCTGTTGTTCTTCATTACAAAGCGCCTATTAGTTTAGACATCTTCACCTCCTATTTAAGTTAAATAATGGCTATCTTTTATTTTAAAAAAGAATTCTCCTAATTTAAAAAAAATGCTCAATCAGCACTTTTTTACCATATTTGGGCCTAATTATCTCTGAAAAATGCACGGTGACCCTCCATTTTCTTTTTGGATTTTAACAGCCCTAGGTACGAGTAACACATCCCACATGGTGACAAATGAGAAAAAATACCTTCCTATTAGGGGCCACCGTCCTTAAATTATGAAATGGTATAAGACTGCAAGCTTTTAGCCTGTGTACAGCCGCCCGCGCTCCTTAAGTAAAATCGGTAAGGGGCAGCTGTATACAGGTTTTAGGGGCTGTCTACATGGAGAGAGGAAGATCCTTACGCTAGGAACATCCTGGAAGGAGGATTATCCTAGCGCCATATGTTTTCTGTATTCAGTTTACATGCTAAAGGTTGTGGTTTGCCCTAGTGCTAGAATCTTTGTAGCGGTAGGATCTTACTAGCTGAGAGATAGAAAGATCCTAGCATCATGTAAACTAACTTCGCTTGGAAGATCCTAGCACTAGGGACAGAAAAGCAAACATAACGGTGACCGGGCGTTCATCTGCCGCAGGCCGACAATTTCATTTGATTTCCAGCAACCATGCCGACCGAAATTTCTTCATGTAAACCACACGAAAAGTTGTTTCGCCTTATAAGACTAGGATCCTAGTGCTTGGATTCTTTTTTCCTCCATGTAAACAGCCCCTTAAATTAGTTTCACTTCATAGTCAACACACACAGACACCTAACTGTTAGAAGAACATCTTTCTGATAAGCTATAAAAGAAATAGATCTTGATAGTTGAGGTTAATGGTATTGGCATCGTATTAGTTAATGTTCTTTTTAAATTATTTTTGTTCCAAACTCAAACATTGCCCACCTTTCTGTACGTAGTTTCCAAGTTTTAGCGTGTCTCCATGAAGCAGATTGCGAATTTACTTTCCTCATCCTCAGATCCACTTCAAATAAAATTAGATGTGCAAACGCCACATAGATTTGTAATTTATTCGGTTTTGAATAAAGATTGTTGTCAACGGGCGAGTGCTAATTAAAAGCTACTATGATGTACAATGAACTACATAACTAAAATGGATTCCAGAGTAATTAAACTCGAAGTCCTTTCTGCGCCAATATATTTCAACCTATTATGTAAACACAACAGCCCTGCACCAATTAATCAGAAGGAAGCCTTTAGTTATAGAGGAGCTCTTTTGTGGAATAGTTTATCTCAAGATCTGCTACTGGCAAATTCTGTCATTACTGAAGCAAAACTAAAAAGTGATAATTTTCATAACGAGCTCCATTCTAAGGTGCCTTCCCTATAGAGCTATTTCAACAATAGAGTTCTCCTGTCGGAGGCATGATCGTATAATAGGTTGCCCGAGGAAATTTGATGTTCACAACAAATATTAGCCCGAGAACGTAGTTTGAGGGCTTATATGAAGTTTGATCAAATTTGCGAGGAAACCTATCACACATAGGGCCTGAGACAGAAGAACTCTATTGTTTTTATTGCACAACACTAAATTTTGGGCGAAAATTGCCCAGACGGGCACTATTCGCTAATAGCAGCGGGCGCCTATTATTGTACTGTAATTATATGTATGTATATAGCTCGTCTGGTCTTATTTTAGTCTCTTTTTACTTCTGGAATTATTTGTAATGGTTCTGAAAAAACTGCATGGTACATCCTAAATGAAGTTTTAAACCTACCCACCTACCTATCCACCCACCCCTGCAAACATTATTATTGGGAGCTGAAGCCTTCCCCAGGCTTCGCGCTCCCTGGTACGACACACACGAGCAAGCTTAATAACCGACTGTGCATGCATCATTTTCCCACAGTACGGTATTCGAATATAGTTGGAAGGTTTTCGTAATTAAAGATCATCAAGCCCACAAAGTGTTCAAACTTTCTTTATTAAAATCAAGATATACTACCACAGGTCACAATCTTCAGGAGTAAAAATGACCGAATTAGCTCTGACAAAGGCGAGTTTGGGTCAGGTGTCTAAAAAAGCACGAATTAAAGAAATTGTAATGATTGATTGTCAGCGTATCCACTTAGCAGAATTCCAAACCATACAATAACAGGAATTATTTTAATTCCTGGGGAATGACGAATCACAAGTTAGAGTTATTACACCTTCACCATAAATAGAGTACCGTTTGCTCTTAAGAAGCCAGACGAAGTTGTGCGAGAAGCGAAAGAGTTGTTAGAGGTCTGCAAACATGAACACAACGATGAACGGATCAAGCTGCTACAGCCCACTGAATTCTACAGCAGCCAAAATTGGAAAAACCTCTACTTACTGTCTGATCTTCGTTGTTTCGCTGGTCGGGAATTCCTTTATAGGAATAGTTGTTTATAAGACGCAAACATTAAGAAAACCAATAAATTATTTCATCATCAACATGGCCATGTCGGACCTGATATATCCAATATCTTGGATTCAGAGGGAAATGACTGAGTCGTTCTCCGACTCCTGGCTCGTCGGTGGTTCTCTTGGTCAGGCCTTGTGTAAATTGCTCTTCTCGTTAGTCTCTATCTCCGTTATTGTTTCCATTCAGAGCCTGCTTCTGATTACAGTGGATCGATTTGTAGCCGTGGTATTTCCCCTCCGTTCCCCACTCATCAGTTCAAAGATCTGCCCCTTCTTCATTCTCGCTACATGGATCGTGGCAATAGCTGTCATGTCGCCTTACTTAATTGCCCACAAACTTGTTGAATGTTCAGGGAAGCTGGCGTGCGAGAGGCGATGGAATGAAGCCTTTGGAGAGTCCTCATCCCTTGCTCATTACTTTCTAGGCTTATATGTTGTATTTCTTTATACCCCCACCGCTTTCTTGGTCATACTATACTCCATCATAGTTATTAAGCTCAAGACACAGAAGATTCCAGGTGAGCAATCGGACAACGCAGAGCAGCAACGCGCAAAAAGAAACAGGAACGTGCTAAAGATGGCCATTGCTATCGTGATAGGGTTTGTTCTTTGCTGGGTACCCTGGAGTATTATCAGATTGCTATTACTCTTTGCATGGGAATCGGACAGGACATTACCTTGTGGTTTCTATCTCTACTATAATATTGGTTACATTGTAGCTTTCTCAAGTTGCGCCATCAACCCTTGCATTTGTTTCACATTCAGTGTAAAATTATCGCCAGGGACTGAAGAGACTCCTGAAGTGTTCTAACCCAGTGCAGGAGTAAATTGAGACTCGCATCATAAAGACACAGCGAAGAGTCCAAAAAACTCCCATCCACAAATATCGTCATCATTAAAATTTAACAATGTTTCCTATCTTTTTTCTTACATTAATAAACGAATTTTGTAGAACACTGCAGCTAAAAATTCAGATTCAGAACAAAAAGATTAGGAAACAGACGACCTTCAAAGAATTACACTTCTGTACAAACCAGAAATTTGTAGATAAATGAAGAGTACAACCTTAAAAAATGTAAATTTGTTGGTACACAATGCGTTGTAAGAACACTGGGAATTTTAACCGCTCTTTCTTTATAACCCTGCCTATACAGAATGTCGAACGGCTTCTACAGTCGTTCTTTGAAATTTGGCTGTATAGTGGTTTTGAAAATCTACCTGCTATGGGCGTTACCTAGAAGTTTAACTAAGGTTCGCCGTGAAATGAGATCAATAAAATATAATAATGCAACTCTTTTGCGATGAGTTTGTATTTCACTCTTTTGCCTCTCCTCAGAGTTTCACGAAAGATAAAAAAGTTGAAGCTTCCTTTAATAATTTTTCAACGCCGTGGTCTGCTGTTTCATTGCCGGTTTTCCTTCCATGTTTGAATGGTCGCTTTTTATCAGAAGATGTAGTAAGTAAAAGTCTAAATCATAATTTCAAAACAAATCCCGCTGTTTAACGAGTCGTGTGGCGTGTGCTGATTACCATTTGTCTTCTTCTTTGATCGTTCGAACACTCACCGAATAGTTCTGGGATTTTACTCCATCCCACAAGCTTTCAAAACATTTCTGTTTCTCAGTTTTACCCTTATGAACTGAAAGAACATAAATTGTTTGAATTGCTCTCAGGGGTATCCAAGAAGAATGTATGAATAAAAATTAGGAGAATTGATGTCCACGTTTTTGTTTCCCTTGCGGTTTTGAAAGTTGACACAATCCGGTCTATTTATTTTCTTGAGCTGAGGCATTTATGAAAACCTTTTATTATACGCATTTTTTGTTTTCTGAAATAAGAGGCGATGCGCTCTTCTCATCGCTTACGAAACCTTCGCGAAAGTTGGAGATGACATGTCACTTTAGAAAAAGTCACTAGTTTTTCAATTAATACACCGAAATATTTGAGGAAATCTCTTAGTAACTGATGTTTCACCTAATCTGGTGGTTTTAAGCAAAACGTTGTCCGCCAACGTCCATTACTTAAAACTTCTCTTTAATTAGGACTCATCTGACCAAATATTGCATGACAAAGTAAATAATTATGTCGCCCTCGTTTTCTTGTGTAAATTGAAGAAAAATATTTGAAATTGAACTTTTTGACAGCACGTTTAGCTTATTCTACAGCTTCAGAAACATTTAGAAGGAGAACGTGTGAACAGGTGCCTTCAATATTTCGAAACAAACTGTGGTGTTTTCCGGCAAAACGAGAAACTAATCCCTCAGCAATGTGGCTGTCACGTGGTATGATTTGTTTTCCAGCTAAAACTCCTTTGAAAGTCTATACTAATTTTTTTCTTTCAAATGAACTCATTATGCATTTACGTGGCATTCGATTATTAGGATCTACTTCAACTCACGGGCATCGTTGCATTATTTCTGTTTTCCTGTCTGTGAATTAAAAGAAAAGAAACCTTTCTTTCATCTCAATTTTTCTTAGTTTCAATTTTTACTGCTCTTTGTTCTTCGTTTTATTTCTTTCTCATATATAAAAATTAATTTCCTGCCTTCCGGTTCACCTGTTCCAACTTTGCACATCCCCTTTAACTCCCTTTAAGGTTTTCAAAAAGGAATAATTTGTTCATTATTGGTACAATAAAAAAACGACAAGAAATAAGCGCAAAAATACAATATATAAGTGAACTACACAAGTTAACGCCGTCGCCTTTTACAAGAACATGTAACAGGTGAATATTTTCTTGGAAACCAACCGCGCTGTTTTTCTTCCCACTCCACAGAATGTCTGAATGGGCTGAAATTACGCATTTGTGTTGCCGTCTTTAATTGCTTTCATCGGATCTCTTTTATTTACCAAGGACAGAGTAATGAATACTAATGAATACCTGCTGGCTGTGGTATGAAAAAGGCACGCATGCGGATCGCTCTCTTAACTTAATTCTGTTGTCTCTATGGTCTTTTCTTAATTCTCTTTTTCTATCTTGTTTTGTCTTTTTAATCACTCTTTAAAGAAAAAAAAAACATTTCAGCTTCTCACAGCTAGCACTGGGTCTTGCTTCAATTAATTTCCACATCCGCTGTCATTCGTTCAAGACATATTTTTTAATAACATGACGTATTTTTTAATACCCTCATTCCGAAACTAAAGAAGAAAAAAGGAATAACTCATCTTTTAATTTACGGTTGCAACCTACAACTGTCGCCGTTTGGTCGACACATGGCGCCTCGGTTTAATTAGTTCCCAAGGATGTTTTTAATACCCAAAAAATTGCTCTTAAACGATTCGGTAATATAGAGAATACATCCATGAAGTAAAAGTAAATTGATAAGCTGAGTTTCGTCTTCCCAAATTTCCCACGTTCGTTTACCATGCGATACTTAATATCTTGATTGATAAAGATAAATTTTTTCAATCTTTTTTGTTTGCACCTTTTTAGTGGTATTTAGATCGTTTTCCAAAATCATCATCATCATAAAATATCAATAACATAGTGCGTGTAACGTTGTCTGTAAGCGAAAAGACTACAAAGACAACAAATTCGGGCGCGCACAACTTACCGTAGTCTCCCAAGCAGCCGATTTTGTCGCAACGGGCTGCGTATGGAGACTAAACATACCACGGTGAACGTCTACTGAAGCGTTTTTCGCGGTAGTAGATGTGTCATGTACACAAATAAGAATATTTTAACGCTAACAGCTCAGAAGAGTTTTATTTTCAACGAGCAGTTCGTGACAATAAGGGAAAGTAATTCAGTGTGTATTATCACTGTACATTTGTGTATGGCAAGGGAGTATATGCGAATCTTTGACTATGCGCGATTTCAAATAAAAATTGCGCAAAAATTATAAGGCTTGGAGTATACCAGTTGATTTGCAGAACTGTTGTCAGAGTGCTCAATAGAAAACCTAGAGCGTAAATAGAGCTAGATGCCACCATAGTAAAATCGAAGATGAGCCCGATGGAGAAGTTGAAATTTGTCGATTTTACTCAACGAGAGCTACTTGACACGATAACTGCAACATTCAAGATTTTCTCCCAGCTTATTGAATCCTACTGTATCCTCGCCATCAAGCTAGGTTAGGGGTCCATTACAGACATCAAATTTGTCGTTTACATGTATGCCATAATTCATTTGTGTTGTGAAATTCTAGTTCGGTTGGGTGGACGTCCCCTTTCCGAAACTGAGCAGGAATTCCGTTACCCTATGCAATAGACGCGATCTCGCCAGGCCTGGTTTTTTTTTTTTTGAAGAGGGAGTTATGTAATAACAGGTGTGCGAGATTCTGAGAAGTCTGGGCTCTACAGATGTTCTGGAGCCTGGCACTAATTGGGAGGATCACTGGATAACTTGGAAGCGCCAAACTAAAAGCACCATCGCTATGTTCCTTTTGGCTTATTAATTTTATTATCAATGTCAATGTACCGGGTGATTGCAGCAGACCTTCTGATTGAGACATACGTATTGGGACATACTGACTGTACCGAAAATGCATATATGACACACAATGAAAACAACCCGCAGAACAAAAAGATTGATTAGTAGATGTATTTGCACGCAATAATCGTCTTCATTCCTTCATTTATTTTCTGATTTAGTGTAAGCGCTGGGTATAGGACAAAAGGACGCGAGTCCCCTACGACGTCCATACACCTTGAACCCACTCACAATAAAATAAAACAAGAGAAATTTACCCACCCCCTGTTACGCCCTACCTTTTAAGATGTTTTATGCAACAACAACAACAACAACAACAACAACAACAAAAAACAGTCGAACTGTATAAACGTTTGGGTTTACAAAAACCGTTCTAAAAATAAAACAGCGTTTTAAACGTTCCATTTTCACACTAAATTAATATTCAGGTCCATGGAGACAAAGTGGTTTATTTCGTTTGGCTTGCATTAACGCGCTTCGGGGCTACACGAGCTTAAATATTGCTCAAAGAATCGGGGGTCCAGTAGTCTCATATATTCTCCTACCGCGAAAGCTGGCCAAGGTTTTAAGACGCCAAGTTTCGGATAGTTCTAATCGAATTCGTGAGATCTTCAGACTTGCCAATAAGAGCGCCAAACACGCCTCTATAATTCCAGTGAACTCAGCTGAAGATCGAGAAGAAGAAACGCTGACATCAGGCGAGTTTAGCTTACAATCCTTCGTATCCGTTCTAATGAATGCGGACGTGAGATTGCAAGTGATACATAAGCAGGTGTAAAAATGTCTTGTACAGAAATAAGGCAATATCAACTTGAAGCAGAAGTCTCTAAACTAATAACTACTGTTTTTTTTATAATTCCTTGAGTTGAGAATGAAAACAAATACATCGTCCTGTTGACTCTTTTCATGTTTATCTCAGCCAATATCTTCATCATAATCGTCGTCAACTTCTTCATCTGGAGCACACTATTAAATGGAATACAAAAGACAAGGAGATATGTTGAATTATCACGTGAGATTTTTGCCAGTATCTGGCAAGTATCTGTCGATATTTTTTCTCCTACAAGAAACGATAAATAAGGGGACTTTCTTTTTTCGAGATATCAAATTAAAACAAATCGCGAAATTTGATATCGTAAAAATTTCCTGTGATAAGATTAACAATTTTGAAAAAACACGACAAGGTCAACATTTCTATCGACTGATAGTTGGTAAGGGGCAAACCCCTGAGACTGCCATCAAAGTGGATAAAAGTGAGAACAAGCAGCCCTATTCAAGTGATATCTACTGAGCTGTACTTTTGTGTGGTGCTGTTTGTTATGCTGTGCAAGGTGGTTCTAACTCTTGAATTTGTGGCTGAAACCCTGAAGTGTGACCATTCAAATCACAGCTATTGAGCAGAACTTGCCTAGCCCTGTGGTGATGTTCATTATGCCGTATAAGGTGGTTCTAACTTTTGAATCTGTGGATAAAATCCTAAAGCGTGATCATTCAAATGAAAGCTACCGAGCAGTATTGCAATAGTTAGTTCTAACTTTCAAGTCTGTGGTGAAATCCTTAAGTGTGACCATTCAAATGAAAGCTACTGAGCAGTACTTTCCTGTGGTGCTGTTTATTGTGCTGTACAAGGTGATTCTAACTTTTGTCTAACTTTTGAGTCTGTGGATGAAATCCTAAAGTGTGACCATTCAAATGAAAGCTACTGAGCAGTACTTTCCTGTGGTGCTGTTTATTGTGCTGTACAAGGTGATTCTAACTTTTGTCTAACTTTTGAGTCTGTGGATGAAATCCTAAAGTGTGACCATTCAAATGAAAGCTACTGAGCAGTACTTTCCTGTGGTGCTGTTTATTGTGCTGTACAAGGTGATTCTAACTTTTGTCTAACTTTTGAGTCTGTGGATGAAATCCTAAAGTGTGACCATTCAAATGAAAGCTACTGAGCAGTACTTTCCTGTGGTGCTGTTTATTGTGCTGTACAAGGTGATTCTAACTTTTGAGTCTGTGGATGAAATCCTTAAGTGTGACCATTCAAATGAAAGCTACTGAGCAGTACTTTCCTGTGGTGCTGTTTATTGTGCTGTACAAAGTGATTCTAACTTTTGAGTCTGTGGATGAAATCCTTAAGTGTGACCATTCAAATGAAAGCTACTGAGCAGTACTTTCCTGTGGTGCTGTTTATTGTGCTGTACAAGGTGATTCTAACTTTTGTCTAACTTTTGAGTCTGTGGATGAAATCCTAAAGTGTGACCATTCAAATGAAAGCTGCTGAGCAGTACTTTCCTGTGGTGCTGTTTATTATGCTGTACAAGGTGGTTTTAACTTTTGAGTCTGTGGATGAAATCCTTAAGTGTGACCATTCAAATGAAAGCTGCTGAGCAGTACTTTCCTGTGGTGCTGTTTATTGTGCTGTACAAGGTGATTCTAACTTTTGTCTAACTTTTGAGTCTGTGGATGAAATCCTAAAGTGTGACCATTCAAATGAAAGCTACTGAGCAGTACTTTCCTGTGGTGCTGTTTATTGTGCTGTACAAGGTGATTCTAACTTTTGTCTAACTTTTGAGTCTGTGGATGAAATCCTAAAGTGTGACCATTCAAATGAAAGCTACTGAGCAGTACTTTCCTGTGGTGCTGTTTATTGTGCTGTACAAGGTGATTCTAACTTTTGTCTAACTTTTGAGTCTGTGGATGAAATCCTAAAGTGTGACCATTCAAATGAAAGCTACTGAGCAGTACTTTCCTGTGGTGCTGTTTATTGTGCTGTACAAGGTGATTCTAACTTTTGAGTCTGTGGATGAAATCCTTAAGTGTGACCATTCAAATGAAAGCTACTGAGCAGTACTTTCCTGTGGTGCTGTTTATTGTGCTGTACAAGGTGATTCTAACTTTTGTCTAACTTTTGAGTCTGTGGATGAAATCCTAAAGTGTGACCATTCAAATGAAAGCTGCTGAGCAGTACTTTCCTGTGGTGCTGTTTATTATGCTGAACAAGGTGGTTTTAACTTTTGAGTCTGTGGATGAAATCCTTAAGTGTGACCATTCAAATGAAAGCTGCTGAGCAGTACTTTCCTGTGGTGCTGTTTATTATGCTGAACAAGGTGGTTTTAACTTTTGAGTCTGTGGATGAAATCCTAAAGTGTGACTATTCAAATGAAAGCTACTGAGCATTACTTTCCTGTGGTGCTGTTTATTATGCTGAACAAGGTGGTTTTAACTTTTGAGTCTGTGGATGAAATCCTTAAGTGTGAGCATTCAAATGAAAGCTGCTGAGCAGTACTTTCCTGTGGTGCTGTTTATTGTGCTGTACAAGGTGATTCTAACTTTTGAGTCTGTGGATGAAATCCTTAAGTGTGACCATTCAAATGAAAGCTACTGAGCAGTACTTTCCTGTGGTACTGTTTATTGTGCTGTACAAGGTGATTCTAACTTTTGAGTCTGTGGATGAAATCCTAAAGTGTGACCATTCAAATGAAAGCTGCTGAGCAGTACTTTCCTGTGGTGCTGTTTATTGTGCTGTACAAGGTGGTTTTAACTTTTGAGTCTGTGGTGAAATCCTAAAGTGTGACCATTCAAATGAAAGCTACTGAGCAGTACTTTCCTGTGGTGCTGTTTATTGTGCTGTACTTAGTTCTTATTAACCGAGCGGGAGGTCTTTATGGGAGAATCTTGACCGAGGTCGCCAGTACAGACCGAACGCAGTGAGGTCTGTACCAGCGACCGAGGTCAAGATTCTTCCATACAGACCGACCTAGCTCGGTTAATAAGATGTTTATTATATGGCCAAACAAGAAATCAAAAGGACAAAAAATAAACATTTCTTTTTTCCCTGCGCGGGCTCAAGCATTTAGCTGGCTTACTTCTGTCACTAGTCTCCAGTCCAAACGGGACAAAAGTCCAGCTTTGTACAAACTTCGTCAATGAACGAAGACAAAATAACCGTTCTTTTTCATACGGGCTCAATGAAAAAGCTTGTGGTTAAACAACAATTTATGGAAAGTGACCAAAGGTGCAACGAATTTTAATCGATCGATCAGCGATCAGTTCTCATTTAGCCTTGTGATCTTCGACTGATCACCACAAAAAACGTTGCTGTTGAATGTGCAGCCTTCGAACTTGTCAATATGCGCTCCGGCAAAAATTGCCTGAGGCTGGATTTGTTGGACTTTGAAGACATTTTGATGTGTTGTAGTGGAAGCACTGACTTGGTTTTCTTCGGACTGAGCGGATGTACCTGGCCCACGATTCAAGACAGGAGACATTTATCGCTGTCGCTTCAGAGATGCTGAATGTAGCTGTCGAGGGTTTTCAAATTTTTATCACCGCTAAGCTGTGCAACGAATTTTGGCTGAACGTCTGCTTCGAGGAGTCGTCCAACACTGGTCCTCCTAACGGAGTGATTAGAAATCTTCTTCTTGTTTGTGTCATCGAGTTTGGCTTAATGTATACACGGTTCGTACTCGGTGTCATCTTGTTTTGCGAACCGAGATGAAAAATTTGGACAAAAGAAGGACGAGATCTTTGGCAGGTATGTTTACAATTGCTCTAGACTCTTTCAGTAACTCACAAAATTTCGTCCATGCGTTTGAGTCGCTCTTAGTTTTGTACTGAGTGTTTCTGGATTTCTGTGCTTACAAAAGCTTCTCAATACCGACTTCATCTTCGCGCGTAGCTTCCTCGGCTGAACTCAAATTGCCAACGTTTGCTCATTCTCTTTACTTGCTAAATTTCCTCGCTGTCTACTGGTTCTTCCATTTAGTATTTCTAACAGGAACAAGCCAATTTGTTCGTACTTTTTTGTTTGTAACTTTTTGAGGGCAAATGTTAGAACGACATCGGTCTAGATGCCGGTCTAGATGGGAAAATCTAGACCGCGGTCAATATCGATTTTAGCCAATCAAATTCTTCTATTTGGTTGCTTCCAGTCCTTTTGAGACACGGCCATATAATAAAAGGTGATTCTAACTTTTGTCTAACTTTTGAGTCTGTGGATGAAATCCTAAAGTGTGACCATTCAAATGAAAGCTACTGAGCAGTACTTTCCTGTGGTGCTGTTTATTGTGCTGTACAAGGTGATTCTAACTTTTGAGTCTGTGGATGAAATCCTTAAGTGTGACCATTCAAATGAAAGCTACTGAGCAGTACTTTCCTGTGGTGCTGTTTATTGTGCTGTACAAGGTGATTCTAACTTTTGAGTCTGTGGATGAAATCCTTAAGTGTGACCATTCAAATGAAAGCTACTGAGCAGTACTTTCCTGTGGTGCTGTTTATTGTGCTGTACAAGGTGATTCTAACTTTTGTCTAACTTTTGAGTCTGTGGATGAAATCCTAAAGTGTGACCATTCAAATGAAAGCTGCTGAGCAGTACTTTCCTGTGGTGCTGTTTATTATGCTGTACAAGGTGGTTTTAACTTTTGAGTCTGTGGATGAAATCCTTAAGTGTGACCATTCAAATGAAAGCTGCTGAGCAGTACTTTCCTGTGGTGCTGTTTATTATGCTGTACAAGGTGGTTTTAACTTTTGAGTCTGTGGATGAAATCCTTAAGTGTGACCATTCAAATGAAAGCTGCTGAGCAGTACTTTCCTGTGGTGCTGTTTCTTATGCTGTACAAGGTGGTTTTAACTTTTGAGTCTGTGGATGAAATCCTAAAGTGTGACCATTCAAATGAAAGCTGCTGAGCAGTACTTTCCTGTGGTGCTGTTTATTATGCTGTACAAGGTGGTTTTAACTTTTGAGTCTGTGGATGAAATCCTTAAGTGTGACCATTCAAATGAAAGCTGCTGAGCAGTACTTTCCTGTGGTGCTGTTTATTGTGCTGTACAAGGTGATTCTAACTTTTGAGTCTGTGGTGAAATCGTTAAGTGTGACCATTCAAATGAAAGCTGCTGAGCAGTACTTTCCTGTGGTGCTGTTTATTATGCTGTACAAGGTGGTTTTAACTTTTGAGTCTGTGGTGAAATCCTAAAGTGTGACCATTCAAATGAAAGCTGCTGAGCAGTACTTTCCTGTGGTGCTGTTTATTATGCTGTACAAGGTGGTTTTAACTTTTGAGTCTGTGGATGAAATCCTTAAGTGTGACCATTCAAATGAAAGCTGCTGAGCAGTACTTTCCTGTGGTGCTGTTTATTGTGCTGTACAAGGTGATTCTAACTTTTGAGTCTGTGGTGAAATCCTTAAGTGTGACCATTCAAATGAAAGCTGCTGAGCAGTACTTTCCTGTGGTGCTGTTTATTATGCTGTACAAGGTGGTTTTAACTTTTGAGTCTGTGGTGAAATCCTAAAGTGTGACCATTCAAATGAAAGCTGCTGAGCAGTACTTTCCTGTGGTGCTGTTTATTGTGCTGTACAAGGTGATTCTAACTTTTGAGTCTGTGGTGAAATCCTTAAGTGTGACCATTCAAATGAAAGCTGCTGAGCAGTACTTTCCTGTGGTGCTGTTTATTATGCTGTACAAGGTGGTTTTAACTTTTGAGTCTGTGGTGAAATCCTAAAGTGTGACCATTCAAATGAAAGCTGCTGAGCAGTACTTTCCTGTGGTGCTGTTTATTATGCTGTACAAGGTGGTTTTAACTTTTGAGTCTGTGGTGAAATCCTTAAGTGTGACCATTCAAATGAAAGCTGCTGAGCAGTACTTTCCTGTGGTGCTGTTTATTATGCTGTACAAGGTGGTTTTAACTTTTGAGTCTGTGGTGAAATCCTTAAGTGTGACCATTCAAATGAAAGCTGCTGAGCAGTACTTTCCTGTGGTGCTGTTTATTATGCTGTACAAGGTGGTTTTAACTTTTGAGTCTGTGGTGAAATCCTTAAGTGTGACCATTCAAATGAAAGCTGCTGAGCAGTACTTTCCTGTGGTGCTGTTTATTATGCTGTACAAGGTGGTTTTAACTTTTGAGTCTGTGGATGAAATCCTAAAGTGTGACCATTCAAATGAAAGCTGCTGAGCAGTACTCTCTTGTGGTGACATTTATTTCTCAATACTGTAGTTGGAAAAGAAATTTTTGGTAAACTTTCTTGTTTTGACCTAATGTGGAGACTTCTTAGAGGTAGGGAATTCAGCTACAAACCAGGTATTCCACAAAGCAGACTTGACCGTCCTCATTTATGATCATATATTGCATTGACAAGAATCCTCTATTGTCCATCCTGATCGAAATTTTGCTTGAAAGCTGCAACGCCTTGGTGGATGGCTTGAGAAGACTAATTTTATACCTGGAAAAAAAAGTTCATAAAAAGTATTGTTAAATTTTTAATCTCATTTCTTGAATTTCTAGCTGTCTCATTTTGGTTGACTGCACACGGGTTGGATTAGAGGCCATGTTAAGTGGCACCACAAGGCAATTTTGTTTTCAAAATTATGTTAACTACAGTTATTGAGGCTGAGAATTAACCAATGCACTAATGCACGCTCGTGGAATAATTGTTAATTTACCTTTTTTAAAAAAGAGCTACCAAAAAGTGCTTATTCAACCGACTGTGCCTAAGAGCTTAGCAGTTTAAAAATACAGTAAATCACACAAATGCAAATGCAACAAATACTTGTGATTAATTGGTAATGAGTAATGATTTGAACGTCCCCAAAATAATGAAAGTCCATTTGTGGAAATGCATCACAGTTGTCACCAGCCTACCTTAAATTAAACCTGCAGGAATATTACATAATTTCACTAAAATTTCGGGTTGGTTGAAACGTGGGATAATAACAGGACAAGGATACTGTAGTTAATAAATCTGCCTCAGTGATTAACAAGTTATGCAATGAGCAGTTTGCATAAGCATTATTATTACACCTTTTAACACACCTGTTTGTCTGTGTTTGTTGACACTCAAATGATTCCACCATGTCAGAATCTTTTGGAAAATCTGACTGTAATATCAAAAATGAAGTTCAATGATAAATGAACAAATTTGTTGAACCAAAAGACCAGCACCAACCTCAGGTCTGTCAATATTTTTTTTAGCGCTGGTAATTGATTCCAGTTTCTTTAGCACGAAGCGACTAGGAGCATCACCACTTCCCAGTGGATAGGATGCTATTCCATCACAGGATACACAGCATAAAGTCAGGGGCACCCAATGGTTCATTTCGGGGAATATCTCTTTGGAAGGCCTAAAATCGCCTGAGGTTTTTCTAAGTTAATTGCAGTGAAAGCTAGAGATTTCTGCGGCGAAACATCACGTCGGTCTTTCGTAAGAAGGTGATTAGTTTCTATTGTTTTCAGAGGGACAAATATGTTGTTTAGAGTCCAAAGTAAGTCAGCTAGCATTTTCGGAGAGCCATCGATATATCGGCAGCTCAGAAATTCGGTGGATAGGATTCTGTTTCCTAAAATTTTCTACGCACTAAATTTTCAGCTAAAAAATCCAAACAGATCAATTTGTATTAGCCTACACAAATATGTCTTTAAAAAGCTCTGAAACAATTTAAGAAAGCAGAAAGTGATATTTCAAGTATTTTGCTAAATTTTTCTCATTGGGTGCCCCTGATAAAGTAACTAGAAGTATTACTACTCCCCCTTGGACGGGATGCTATTCCATCACAGGATACCCAGCTTAAAGAAACTAGAAGTATTATTACCCGCCCCTCACCCCCTCATGGATGTGATGCTAGTCCATCACAGGATACCCAGAATAAAGTAACTAGGAGCATTACTACTCTCCCCTGAATTGCTAGTCCATCACAGGATACCCAGCATAAAGTAAATAGGAGCATCAATTCTCCCCCTGGATGGGATGCTAGTCCATCACAGGATAGCCAGCATGAAGTGACTAGGAGCTTCACTACTCCACTGGATTGGATGCTAGTCCATATTTTCAGGGTTACTCACCAGCTTTTCTGTTAGGACTCCCCAACAGTTAGCCGTTACCCATTTATATACCTGGCTAGAGAGGGACAATGTGGAGTAAAGTTTCTTGTCTATTAAAAGGAAACAACACGATACAATGCAGAGATTAAGCCTTGAACCACAAACCCTTTGATTGCATATCGTCAGATCAAAAGTCCTACACGATGACCTCTACACTACTGTGCCTCCATTTAAAAATGATACCAGGATGATACAAAACAAACACTGATGCCATGGGAATGAGAAACAAGTCTTAGACTACAGTCAAGTATAGTGGAACCTGTTAATCCGGCTGGCAATGGGCATGAAAAACTGGTCATATTATCAGGTGACCAGATTTAAGGGGTTCTTACATAAGATGAACTTTTGTCTGGGCCAAAATAAATTCACCATAATAAAGAGGTGGATGGTGTTCTACTGGTGAGATCTACAGTAGGTTTATGATTTGGAATACCTGCAAAACAAGTGAACTACAAAATGATGTTTGTGTAATTAAAGCTGCTACATGCAAGCTATGAGATTTGCAGCTCACATTTTCCATGTTGGTCCCAGAATGAGAGAATTCCCTTCAAGTTATTTGTAACAATCATTAAAATTAATATTCACTTTAATCTGTAGAAATGATGATTTCACACCAATAAATAGCATAATACAAGAAGCCCATTGCCTGGAGCATTGTGTTGTTTCAGAAAATATCCATACTCCCCCCACAGAGGGTTTCTTGGTGTGAGCCCCCCCCCCACCCCTCTGGAAATTCCAGTTTAGGCTCCATTAAAGATTTTGGCCTTTAAGACTGCCCCCCCCTCGGAATTTCCTCAGTTGTGGGGTATGGATATTTTCTGGAACCACACATTGAGCTGTTATGTATTGGTGTCACAGTGTTTTCTCAGACCAATTACTTAAAAAAAAAACTGTTTCTGGGAAATTCAGAATTTTAGCCTAGAGTGAGTCATTTTAAGACAACAGCTGAGGTTTAATTCAAGACAAGCACAACAATAGTTTTATTCCCTGTTCTTGACTTCACTCCTCACTGATTAGAAAAAGCATGACTGCAACCACAAATGCAGCTGATTGGCCCCAAGACATTTTAAGTTTGCTGAAAATTCCATTTAAAAATACACCAGTCTGTGAAAATGCTGTGTTTTAGGTGTAATATAAGAGTTCTATGCTCCAGGTAGTGGGCTGCTGATGATAAATTATAAATCTTACATGGGTGCTGCCTGCATGGCCAAAGGTCGACAATCTGAAGTAAGGGTTGTCTGGCGACATGAGGATCTGAAGTACTTCACTTGTCATGTCTAGTTCACTGAACGCTTCCTTTAAACACTCTGACTGCAATAAGTAAGAGGCATTTTAAGGGTCACTTATTACCATTTACACAAGCCTTTGTCAGTTTGAGACTTACAGAGATGATTAATCTGTACTTGTATCATTAGACAAATATAGGGAGAACACATGATCCCAAAGGGATTTAGAGCTCCAGGGCTCAGGGTCAACCATTTAAGCCCCAATAGTGACAAGCATCTAATTTCTCCTTACAGTATCATCACTTGATCAAACATACAGGTCATGAGAATTAAGGAAACGATCGCTAAAGCTGAGGTGTCTTCGCTGATGTTTAAGCAAATTCTCCGAATCAGTACCACAAGAAATATATTGAGAACAAGTTAAGGAGAATATGCATATAGATATTGGGGCTTAAAGGCTTAAAAATGCAGTGTTCCAGGGACTCCAAGATGGAAAACCAGGGCTATAGAACTCCATCCCTTCACTCCAAGGCTCAATTTAGTCATTACCAGCATTTTTGTTTGGGCTCCAAGTGAAGAAAGGCTCCAGGAAACCTGACAACAAGCTCCCAATGCCACATACAGTGTACCATTGTGGTAATGTTTGGGTTATATCATGAAGTGGCAATATGGGGGAAGAAGTGGACTGGTGGGTATATGGGAGATCTTGTTCTCTGAGATTCAATCCATGCTCAAATTTTGGTCAATTCTCTTTTGAACACTACTCAAGCCTTAACGTTTTTCCCTGTCATCTTGCACCCATTAAATACTGTTTGATAGCCAAAAGCTTGGACAGACAAGGTTTGCTAGTATTCAGTGTAAAGGTGCTATAGGTTAATTGATCACTGTCTTCACATGCCACCAACGTGTATTTTCAGGTCTTACTTTCATGATGATCTTGTTAAGAACCTCAGCACTGCTAAAGTCAAAGTCTAAAGTTTCATCTGGTTCCTGTGTCTGAATACTACAGTCTGTTAATACACCTCCCTCCTCCAACCTACAAAGGTGCAAATAGACATTTCATTAACAGAGACTGTGCCCCGCCCATTATCACCACACTATAGTGAACAGAAGAGGGGGGATGGGGAAGGGACTACTCCTTTATATAAGGTATATGCATACAGTCTGTTAATGCACCTCCCTCCTCCAACCTACAAAGGTGCAAATAGACATTTCATTAACAGAGACTGTGTCCCACCCATTATCACCACACCACAGTGAACAGAAGAAGGGGGTGGGGACGGGACCACTCCTATATATAAGATATACGTATACAGTCTGTTAATACACCTCCCTTCCTCCAACCTACAAAGGTGCAAATCGCCATTGCATTAACAGAGACTTTGCCATGGCCACTATCACTGCACCATAGGAAACAGAAGCACAGGATTATACAGTACACACTTTGTTGAAATTTGCAATGCGCATTTTCATCTTTAGCTTATAATTTGGGTTCCTTGATCCTCATTGAGCCTAAACTTTCTTTTTCTTTTTCGCATGTACGTAGAAACCTTCTCATGAAGAATTTTCAGCTACCTGCTGAAGTTGCCGTAATTTGGATCTGGCAATATTTGCTAGGCGTTCTCGGCTAGTCTCTCTCGGTGACGTCATGGCTCATGGTCCAGGTTTGACTGAGCCAAGAACGCCTAGGAACTAGGCTGGGTAATCTTGAGGCCTTCCAAGGGGTAAAAGCGACAAGCGACACGGCCCTGAAAACTGGTGACATGGGACTTTTTAAACACTGACAAGTGACTCAACTGAACCGGCAAAATACGACAGCGACACAATAAGCACTACAGATAGACAGCGACGTCAGGAAATTGTGTATTTTACCAGTAAAAGATAATAATCAGAGTCCATTATTTGATTGGCACTTCAGTGCAGCCAGTCAAAATTAGGACTGGTAACCACCTTAACTGCTTGTATGACTTTGACGGTCAAGAACGCCTAGGAACTGGGCTGGGTAATCTTGAGGCCTTCCAAGGGGTAAAAGCGACAAGCGACACGGCCCTGAAAACTGGCGACATGGGACTTTTTAAATACCGACAAGCGACTCAACTGAACCAGCAAAATATGACAGCAACACAATAAACACTACAGATAGACAGCAACGTCAGGAAATTGTGTATTTTACCAATAAAAGATAATAATCAGAGTCCACATTTGATTGGCACTTCAGTGCAGCCAGTCAAACTTAGGACTGGTATCCACCATAACCGCTTGCATGACTTCTACGGTCCCGTAAATAGCTGACCTTCGATGAGTTGTATCCAGACTGAGAGCAGACGATCAGATGTTTTTTTATGGTTTGTCTGTTAAAAATGTCAAGCTTCATTTACGGTCTGTCAATTACCTAAGTCACTCAGCAATAAACTGACTGATTTTCAGGATCTCCGCCAGTATCTACATTATTAGCATAGTTGTTCTTTTTGATGCAAAAAATTGACTTGAATTTAGAGCAATTAAACCACTTTGACTTGCCCCTCAGAATGATGAAAATTGCATTTTCGAAATACAAAATTTCAAAATTTCCCGGGGGAGTATGCCCCCGGACCCCCCCAGATACTCCCACCTCTGGTGGGCGTTTATCTCTTGGCGAATTCTTCCTTCCAAACTCACTGTCTCTACACTCTACAGAGTCTCGTGTTTTAGAGTTTCTAAGTGTTAGAAGAATATTTGTTGTCCGAAAAGAACAGATTGGTAAATTGATTTCCTTTTGAGTCATAAAAGCCAAAGATCTTGAGCATTTCTTACTCCAAAGGGTTAAGATATGGAGGCGCCTTCATTTTTATTATAAAATAATAATCTTATTTTGGGGTGCCAAAGTCACCGTAAAGTGATTTATAGAATGATTTCAGAATGATTTACATAAAGATTTCACTTCAAGTTCAAGTGTTTTTCTCGGGAAAAGGGAAAAGGAACTATTAACACACTAAATAAGTTTTGTGGCACTGGGATACAAACCAGAGTACACCCACCACAGGTCTGATTTTCAAATACAGGGGTTCACATCAGTGAAACACATAGAAATAACACATAGAAATAACACGTAGAAGTTTGCATTTAGATAATAATTATTATTTTAAGTTTTTATATTTACATGAGAATAAGAGGGGAGCCATATCCAGCATAACACATCTTCAAAGCAGTGAAAGTTCCAGTATCCTTAGAGGAACCAAAAATATTTAGACATTCCTGAAAAAGAAAAAGACAAATGAAGTAGTAACACTCTCCTCCAGCTATTTAAGTAAAAAGTTGTAAGGAAAATGCTCTACAAGTTTCATTTCAAAGGACACATGTTAAGATTTTGTCTACAGATTTAAGAACTGGAACATTTCGAAGTTGCTCATGCACTTATGTGGCTTGTGAGAAGATTCCCCTGTTTAATAAGCATGTGTGCACTTTGTTGCATTTAACTGGAGAAGCCACAGGGTAAAGGCTGGTCCAAAAAAGTCTAATCTAAGGTTGGGTAAAAAAGGTATGAAATGATGCTATAATTTATTACCAATAGAACATTCAGGTTTATCCTAAAGGTGGCACTCTCCTCTTTGAAAATAAACTCCTGGAAGATTCCACTCTGCACAAATGCATTGGCCTGCACACACTTGGCATCTTCAACAGTAAACTTCAGACCATTGCTGCTTACAAAACAGGTGGCTGACTAGTGATGAAAATAACAATACATCAAAGTAATAAAATTCTAGACTAATTGATAGAAAAGGAGCATACAACAGCCTTACTATGATTAGGCTTGCTTATTAAATTAATTTTTGTAACTGAATAACTTGATGCTAGCTCAAGTCATGAGAATCAAGGAATTGATCGCTGAAGATGAATATTGTCTTGTTGCTTAAACAAGTTCTCCCAAATAGTGCTCAACAAAAAATGACAATTATGGAGTCCAGTAAGGAGAATTTGTATAATGATGCTGGGGCTTAAAGGGTTAAGCAGAAAGTGCAGTTTAACATTCTGTAATGGTTACCTAATGTAAGAGTACGTACGTCTTTTCTAAATGCTCCCATTTGAATAAGCAGCCCTATATTGTGAAACTAGAAAAGCACTTTATTGTGCAAGTGTCCCTTCCCTTATGAGCTCCCCATTGAAGCTTTGGATGAAAATGACTTCTCTGAACCAGTATTGTTGCTATTCTTACTGTTTTAGTTTCTGTAATTGTCACACTCATGGATACTTATGTCGGCAAGGAAGTGCTGCCTTCACTTGGTTTCCTGGTATCGGCACTTTCAAATTGTCCCAAACTCACTAGATTGTGATGGATTTCTCTACCTCCAAAAGGCCTCCAATTGTTGCAAGTATTAAAGCTTAAGGGGAATGATGATGATGACAATGGTGATGATGATGATGATGATGATGATGATGATGATGATGATGATGATGATGATGATGACGACTGATTGATTGGTTCTCTTTTTGCAACCAATCAGGCATTACAGAGGTCTGGATACGTTAGTGTTATGAAAATCAGTCCGCCAATAACCGAAAAAAACCTTTACAATGAGGGAAATTTTAAGGCAATGCTTTGAACGTAAGACATCAATTTCGTATTTAAAGTAATTCAATCAAAAACTGATGTTTCCCTGAACATTTCCTGAAACCCAGCATTTAGATTATTTTCCCATTCTTCTGAAAACAACGAATGATCAGTTGTCTATCTTGCAAAGTCTAATTAAGTTACCTCTTTGAAATGAACAGCTTTCAGGATGTTATGAAGATTGCGAGCGTTGTCCAGCTTCGCCACCAGAATGTAACGATTATCGTCACCGCTTTGCTGCGTGAGCCTAGACATCTCATTAAAAAAATTAACACACAGCTATCAAAAAGAAACATTGAAACTCGTTCATCTCAGGCTATTCATGGGGTAAAAAGTTTCCAAAACGAAAACTTTGAAATCCCCGCGAAGGTCCGCCATCTTGAATTGAAGTATGCGAAGAGTCTGGAACTACCTTGGTAGCCGGGCTTCTTGTTAGCTTAGTACCCTGGCCTTTCGCGGGATAGAAGCAACATGGCGGCTTGTTTTGAACGGGTTACATTTACTTTTAAGACTGAAAATGTACGCTGTTTAGCTTGTATGACGCATTTAAGTTACTCTTTTCTTTCGTAAATACACACTCTCTGAGTGATACTGCAGAGAAAGGGATTATGGTATGTTATAAAAGTTTGGTAGTTTGTCAAAACTTGGACGTATTTTGCAGGCATTGTGGTATTTTGAGCAGTAGCAGTCTCACAACTTTCATTGGTCACAATTTAAGATTCGTCTGTGTGCGTTAAATGATGACTCAAGTGAGGAAAGTGATCCCGAACCCACTCAGGAGAGTGTCAAACAAGCTAAGGTAGGAAAAATACAAGTAGGCTAATTTGCTGAATACATGGGCATTTATTTGCGCTTTTGCAACTCACTAAAACCACAGCAGTGCCTATTGTGGGTAGCCGGTGATTTCGTTCCATGGTCACTTCGTTCCAAGTCACTTCATTCCAAAGTATAGTCAGTTCGTTCCACGATCGAGATAGCCAGATCGTTTCACAAAGTGTAAAAGTAGAAAAAAACCTTAAACATCGTGAAATTACCGCATCTGCTAAATACTGAGTAGAAGATCGATCAAGTGATGATAACCTGCACACTCTATACGTGAAAGTTTTATTGTCAAGATGATGAATAGAACAGCTCTGCAACACTGCCCTCTCCCCAATCTCCCTCCCTACATGCGCTTCAGATGTGGCTTCTGTGGGTATTTATCATTCCAGAGTGATGGATTAAAAACGGTGAAAAGCCTGCATGAAAGCTGCCCTTGCCTTTGACGTGTTTTCGCTGCAACATGTTGATTAGTCGTGCATGCTCCGACACACGTAAAAAATGTGGCCTAAATTCATCCTGCAGTTTGTAATCAATATGTATATTGATTTATGATAACATGTAAAACTTGCAATAATTTCTACTGATTGTGCTATACAGTGCTGTCATTCTTAATTGTGATGACAGCCCAATTTTGCATTCACAGCTCATGAGCACAACCTTTTTGACTCATTAAATTTCACTTCTTTGTTTGCTAAGGAAATGGACAGGAGCGTGAAACACATCCATTGGTTAAGATTTTTTTGTAAGAGTTTGCATCTTCATAAAGGGCTCAGTAGACTGGATTGCTAGTAGATGCATGTTTCACAGTACAACTTGTGAATCTTGTTTTAGAGGGTCAGTGTTTACTAGAAGTTGTCATTCAGGTACACTTGAGTTGCAAAAATACTATTAAGATAATGTAGCCTGGAGCAGAGCCATGTTAAAGTAAATAACAAACTTACTCATTCCAGTTTGCAGCAGTTTTTAATTCGAATGTGACTTAAAGTTTGTTTACTTTACAATAGGAATCTGAGGCTTTGGAGCTTTACAACAGAGGCCTTGCCTTGCAGCAGAAAGGGGATTACACAGCAGCAGAAGATGCTTATAATCAATTGTTAAATTCTGCCTTAGTCAAAGAGGTAATCAAAGTAAACTTTATGTCATTTTTATCATGATTTTCCCACCTTAATAAATTAAAGCCCTGTGAAAGTTTATTGTCTACATGTGCGTTATTACCCCGCCGCCAGGATGGGGTCTGGTAATACCCTTTTTTTCTTTCCAGTTTTTTTCGTGGTCACTTGTCCCAGAGCTCCGGTTTTTGCTCGGCCAAACAAATATTCGTTGCAAACTTCCACTATACGACTTGGACTTGTTTCTTGAGTGACCGTAATATATTTTTACCCTGAGAGGAGGGAGAACAATGGTGGGGTCTAATGCCCCTGGGGCTTTACTTGTTCCAAATAGAATGATTAACGTTTTTGTAATACAGTGTAATACCATCTTAGAGCATCCATTCTCAGTTGTTTTCATCTAAAAAAAGGAGTTTCTTTTGTGTTTACTCAAATGTTTGTTTCTGTACATACGCATTATTTGTGTTAGATTCAAATGCCTTGCTTTGTTTTGTGATTATTTACGTGCGCGTTTTGCTATTTCATTGTTTATGTGCGTGTGACATTGTTTTACTTTGTGATGCAATCATGTGATTAGTATCAGTTTTCATTTAGGCTACACAATCGTCGCGTGTAGTAGATTTCCTCGCTGTTTGTTTCTTTCCACTACTGCTGCTCCAATATTGATCAAATTACAAAATGCTTTGTTTTTCAATATGAAGTTTTTCATGAAGATTTTTCTCATTGGTATGTAGGTTATAATTATTAAAAGAAGCACTTTGTGGTATCCTTAGTTTAGACGTTTTCGAATTGTAATGTGCAGTTCCAGAAAATATCCATACTCCCCCATGGAAGGGTTTATGTCTCTCCCCCCCCCCCCCCCAGGGAATTCCAGCTTTGCTTCATACTTTGCTTCTAAAAATTTTGGCTTGTAATACCCCCTCTCCCTAGGGATTTCCGATGACCTCCCATGGGCTGGGTATGGATTTTTTTCTGGAACTAGACAATGATATCACATGAAAACCGGCAATTGAAAATGGATACTCGTGGATGAGGTCTCAGAATGCTTTATTTATAGGTTTGTGCTTATGACAACTGGAAACAGTTTACTATGTATGTATTGATTTATATGACTCAACAGGCTCCTCCTCCAGATGATGATGCAGGCTTAGTTGAACCTGGCCATGTGCTGAAGTACTCTGCATACAAAAACTTAGCTTCACTGGCAGAGAAAAGAGAACAATGGGAGAAATCAATAGATGCTTATCTGCAGGTGAATATAAACAGCCTTCTAAAGCAAAATAACAGTGCTTAAGAGGGGATGTCCACTAACATCGAGCGAGTGGCAGCACATGATGAAAAATAAAATTCCCTCATAAATTTTCCACGGATACCCTATGGCAATCTAAGAAACGTGGTGGCATTTTTTTGTTGAAAATTTGTTTTAAGCCCGAAAAAAAAATTAACATGTTTACGCCACACGTGTCCTGTAAACACGCGAAATAAACGTGTATCATACCTTCTTGTAAACTTCGCTCTGTTTGATTTGCACCCCAGAAAACCCCCATTTTAAGCGTGGAAGTTTGCTTTTAAAGTGTGGGGGAAGTAATTGAGTCCTGTTTTAGATCTGTGAATTAATTTTCAAGGTCATGGCGAGCTGCTGAAAATCACTAAAATTTGCTTGCTTGGAATTCTCAATTTGGCACATTTTTTCAAGAGAAAGTTTTCCTCCCCGGTAAAACACCAAATCACTTGAAATTCAAAATTCTTGAAAGACGAAATACCATTCTAACATCAGGTTTAAAAATTAGTTTCCGGCTTTTTATCAGCGCCGAGTACAAACGCTCTCAAAATCCCGATAATCACAGCATTAACCTGTCAACCAGTACAAACAATAGGCTCGTGCCTTTGGCCGAATAGCCGAAAACTTGGAATTTTTTCCTTGTTTCCTTTGGCATTTGGATGAAAAGTACAGGATAAAGGTCATATCTAGCTTACCTTGAATAACATTTTGTCTAATGCCAGGTTTTGTCAAGTTTTAGGTGTACTGTCCAAGGGCCATCTTGACGCGTGGAATCGACCGTTATCTCCTGGTATCTCTAGTTTGACTTTCAACTAATGAATAACGACTCCGCCAACACGCTCACATCCCTTAACGAAAGGCAAATGAATTTTTAAAATCTCTTAGTGTTAACTCCCTGAAGAAACTAAATAACTTTGCAGTGATCTCCACATTCATCTCAGAAACCGCACTGTTATTATGGTCTGATTTAACTAAATTTGTCTGTCACACAACGGGTTGTGGTGAGGTCACAGGATAGGTTTTGGTGATGGGATTGCAAAATTGGGAAAAAAATGGAAAGATTAGGACGTCTGAAATAACTTAAGCTATGAAAGAAATTATACAAGATAGAAGGCGATGTAAATAGTGATGGCGTTTGTTTCAGCAACTCGACCGGAATGACCGTTTCCCGTTTTCATCCCAGATGCCGGACTACCTCAATGTAAAAACAAACCGCAGAGATAGCTGATTTTTTTAGATGATTTAAACTAAAGCATATCGAGGGCTAACAAAGAAGGCATCCATTTGTTTTTTACAAGTTTCCTGAAAATTTTAAGTTCACTTTTCTCTATAATCGTAAGTTTTCAATGCGTAGCATTTGGCTACAACTGTGTTTGTTTACTCACATTCCGTCCTCCTGTTTGGTGTCATGTTACACCGCTGAAGTTATGCCTGAAATATCTTTCAACTAGTAAAATAGAGTGATACTACATATGACGGGACTATTCACCACACAATATTCTGACCTGTGCAAAACAAGTTGCAGATTACATAGATGTACATTTTGTGACGCTCTGGCGAGAGGAAAAAATTGTCACGTGTTCACTAGAAGCAGAAAGTATTAGCTTCCGATAGTCTAAAATAGCAAACATCGATATATTTTTTTATATCTTATGCAGAGTTCAACTTTTCAAGTCTAATTAATTTCACGGTGAAGGATTTCAATATTATTTTTGCGGAAATAATTTTCTTGTTGGAAATCAAGCGAGTGAGAATTTCAGGTGCGGCGTTATTGGAAACTAGACAAAATGTCTCAAGTGCGGATCGGCTTTGAGTAAATGTTCAAACCTGATAATTTTCGTTAAAAAAAAGAAAAAAAAAGGATAACGCCAGATTTAACACGCAGCAGTTGTAGAGCGCTTCCTCTATATCGCGCCATTGTAAAAGGATAGGTTCTTTGGAGTTCTCGCAGTCAGGACCCCTGTCACCGAGTACAATAGCCAATCAAACCGTTATCTCCCTTGGCTGCGAATAGAGGTCACTTATTCTTTTCAGAAACTAGTTGCAGGCGTTTGCGCCTCTTACAAGCGATCTATATGAACAAGCAGTTGCTATTCCAGTTGCAAAAAAAGACTTTTCGGGTCACACTCGCAGTATTGGAATCAGCGATATCCACTCAGAAGATGAGCTTCGTTGATTTTCTTTTAGCACGTGCAAAAGTATTTTTAATTAGTATTCTTAACATGCACCATTTGCCCAGCCCATCGCTCTTGTCTGGGAAAAGCGCAGAGGGAACTAATTGACGTTGGTCATGTTGAGTTCTACCAGGGCTGTCTAAGTATGCCTCGAACGGGAAAGTGAGAAAAGCAGACTGTGGAAATGGCAAGTCCGAGTCCAAAGCTATTTTGCAACACATCGGTGTCTTCCCTCCAGTGGGCTCTGGTAAGTACACTTTTTTCTCATACCCACTTTCCTGCATTCCTCGCTGTGATGGCAGACGTCATTAAGCAGATTAACACTACCATACCAGCCCTGAAGACAGTCAGCTTCCGGCAAGACAGCGCTGGCTGCTACCACTGCAGGGCCTGCAGGGCCACCATAGTTTGCGCAGGAGTACTAGGAGCAGAGCTGGGCGTGGTGTTCAAACTCTTGGCTCCCTTCCCTCCCCATGGAGGAAAGGGAGCCTGCGACCGCAAGGCTGGCGGAGACTAAGTCGGATACATTTGTCCTCCTAAACTCCGGACACGATATCAAGATCCCGGTGGAGAACCATCCTTAAGTGTCATCCGGTGCGCGTCCATTGCAAGCCATTTAGTTGCCACTTGGAAGATCGATGGTGTGAATATACAGTTTTCTAAAGAAGGAATCCGTCCGTGTATGAAGAGCATATGGCGTGGGACCTATAAGACCAATATCTGCGCTGAAAACTATAAGGCCCTGTCATCTGATGGTCTACCGTCCATAGCAGTGCTCTAAGCGAAACCGAGCTCGTTCTCCTCAACCGTGAGAAGACGGAGAAAAATTGCACAACCAACTTTCTCTTGACAAACAAGGGGGTTAGTTTCTAGAGAAACTGTGGTGCTGCATCGGTGGGGAAGCGAAACACAAAACTTTGTATTTATCATCTGATTTGATAAGGTAAATTGAGCCACCGTGAAGAGATTGAAAGCTGACGTTTCGAGCGTTAGCCATTCGTCGCAAGGATGGTTCTCCACCTTCGTCACCTGCACTGCTCAGAAGATCAGGCGGAAAGCGACAAAGAGCCCTAAACATTAGGACTCCTTGTCATGATGAGTTTCAACATGAGTTGAGTTTCAAACTCAACTTAATTTTGAGTTTCATGTATAAAATTTTAATACTCTAGGTTTGCCATAAAATGGTTTCACAAGCTTATAAAGAACAAACAGGACGGTTCCGGCACCCCTGGTTTGGGCTTGAGTAAACTCAACATACATTTTTACATTCTCACTCCTGTCTTGACCAACTTTTGAAGACCAACACATAGAGACCTAATAATAATTTCTTTTTCAAAGCCCTAGTAACAGGCAAGGTTTTGGCAAGGCTTCACTGCCTCTAATGATACTGATAAATACCGTTAACTGCCAATTATAAGCCCAGCTGCTTACAAGCCCCCCCCCCCCCCCCCCCACCGGTTATAGGCCCATCTACCTGTAAACAAAAAAATACATCCGGTAAAAGCTCCACCGGATATAAGTCGCCCTCTAGTTTCCCCGTTTCCTTAATATTAAGCACCCTCACAGAATACTGCGAAGATGAACTCTGAGCTTCTGTTTTGTTACATTCCGGTTACGTTCGTGTTGTTACAGGTTTGATTTTGTTGTTAAATTAAAATTGAAATGAAGGCGATTTATTGTGACGTTTCAAAGGTTAATTAAAAACTGGTAAATTAAAAACGTATTTCGATCAACACTGCTGTGGCTCATTTCGAAACTTATAAGCCCCCCCCGGATATAAGCCCTTCCGTTTATAAGCCCACCCAAAACCCCTTACAAAGTTGTATAAGCCCAGGGCTTATAAGCGGCAGTTGACGGTAATCGGTCCTTGGGTCCACAGATTTTCAAAGTTCTCATTGCTGTGTTTTTGTTTGTTTGTTTTTTGCTTGCTTGTTGTTGTTGTTGTTGTTTTTTTTTTGTTTTGTTTTTGTTTCCTGTGCATTTCCCCCTCCAAGTCAAACCCGACGTCAGGTAAAATCAAGTGCGTGACATTTTGTTGCGTGACTCAAACTAAACAGGCTTGTAAGCTTTCGGCAAGAAATTATCGTTTCGAAATTTTACAACGAATACAGATCAAGAAAAGACGTCTTATAGGAGAAAACTCTTTTGAAGTTCAAATAAGGAAAAATCATTTTATTCCTGAAGGTTCTTCATTTTAACAAAAGGAGGCGGGATGAAAGTAAGTCATTTGGGTTGATTGCCAATACGCGCTGCTTCCGTGATGTTGTTGACCCCGGACGCCAAGATGGTTATTATGAAAGAGTATGCACAGAACCTGATATTTAGACAATACCATATTCAGGTGAGCTAGACATTACCTTTCTGCTGTGGATTACAACCGAATACCAACCAAAATAGAAGACGAGAAGGTATGATTCGGGTTTATTCGGGGTGTTTGTAGAGACACGAAGTGCGGTAATGGTTTTTTAGTTTTTTGGAGGTTTAAAAATAGTTTCTCAACAAAAAATGCCACCACGTTTCTGGAGCTACCATAAGGTATCTCTGGGTGAAAAACGGTGAATTTTGATTTTTCATCATGTGCCACATATTTTTGATTTCGCTCGGTCTTAGTGTTTTCTAAATGTGCAAAATTTAAGCATGGCAATAAATAGTTGCCTTTTAAAAGGTATGCAGTTGTGTCTTGTTTTTGCACATTTTTGCAAGTAGTGCAACTGTATGTACAGTTATTATAATATTCATGACATAACAGGTATTTGGTATTAGCCTGCGTAGCAGTCGTTACTGTTTCCTTTTGGCCAAGTGGGAGAAACGTGAGCAAAGCGGGATACGCGGGAGGGCATTGCCCCATGCCCTCATGCATATCCCGCTTGGCTCATGCTTCTTCTGCTTGGTTAAAAGGAAATGGAAATGACTGCTACGCAGGCTAATTTGGTATATAATTCTACAGAGTAGAAAGATATGAAAGTAGGACTTCTTGTGTCTGTGTAATGAGTACACTTTGATTATTTTTCTTCACAGGCTGTTGCACTTGATGATTCTGATGTGACTGTCTGGTATCATCTCGGATTAGTGGCTATGAAGACGTTTGATCTCTGTCTGGCTCGACACTCATTTGAAGAGGTCTGTAGTTTAATTATTTCTTTCCTGAGTTGATAAGGTAAATTGGCCACCGTAAAGGAATTAAAAGCTACTCTTCAATCACGCTAGCCCTTTGCTCTGATGAAGAGGTACGCTGAAAACGTCAGCTTTTGAATTTCTTATTGGTGGCCAGTTTACCTTATCAACTCGGTTAATCAATCAAAGTTTTGTTTTCAATTCCCCGCTGATGTGTCACCACATTTTCTTTGGAAACTAACCTTTTATTCACTTTAAATTGTAAGTGGCCATTTTCCTTAAGCCATTAACTTGAGAAGCCGTGCAGGACTCCTGAAAATCTGTGTAATTTTTTTTATTATCAATTTGTGTTTGGGTGGTATGATGTGAGTTAACATCCTGTTTATTAGTGCATTTGCTCACTTTAATGTAGTTGTTGTAACTTAAAATGAATTTCAGGTCAAAATGATTTCAAACTAGTTTGATTAGTATTTTCTTTGTTTTGCAGTCATCGTCATCAAACTGAAACAAAGGAAAATACAAATCAGACTAATTTGAACATACCATGTGGGACTAAATTTTTGCAGATTCTAATTTTTGCGATTTTTGCGGTTTTTTCGTGATCCGCAAAAATAAGTTCCTGCAAAATAAATTTACGGCAAATTTTCTTTCTGCAAAAATTTACTCCACTGGAGAAATTATACACAAAAATACTGGTTTGAAGGAGAAAATGCTATAGATAACTCGGTGGATAATACGTCAAGTGGTACCCTAGTTATTGTTGATCCATTGCAGTGTGATAGAGTGACATTCCCATGTTGTTTTATTTCAATTGCAAGCACTTTAATATTATAAAAAACGAAAATATTATCTGTTCCCTTTAAACGTGACTTCCAGAAAATCACAAAAATTAATTCCCAGTAAGAAAAACCAGTCTTTTCCAATCGCAAATTAAACTAATTTAATTAGTTCCCACAAAACCCAAAAAATCACCAATCCGCAAAAATTTAGTGCCACACGGTAGTCATCATACATGTAAAAAGTAGTCACATTTATTTAGAAGAATTCTATCTGATTCAATTATCAACTGTCTTCCTTAAATACAAGACAATAGTTGTATTTTATATATTTCATACAGTGAAAGTAACCACCTTGATGAAATCCCATTGTATTTTAAAGTTCCATGGCAAACACTGCATTTTAGATCTTGCATTTGAGTCTCTGTTAAGTGTCCACTTTGATAAACTTCTGTTTGACTGAGAGTTCTCAGTTCTCAGTCTTGAAAGTGATTGACTACCTTTAGCAAGTGCTTTGAGGAACTACTTCTTGAGTTCCAGAGGATAGCTGTTTATAAGAGACTCTACTGAGCTTGTGTGAATTGTTTGAAAAAACATTTCTTCCCATTTTTGAATGCCCATTCAAACTGTCTTGTTAGGGTTTGAAGTGCAATCCAAAACACTGGCCTTGTTTGGACCTTCTCTGCACTGTGTTGTACGCTGTTGGGGATTATTACAGTAAGTTTACGCCATAAAGGTAAAGTTGCACACGAGCCACGGAGTTGCACACGGCCGGAGCTTATCCTGGTTTCTGTAGCATGAAGCAACTGAGAGTATTGCTACTCCCCCCTGGATGGGATGCTAGTCCATCGCAAGTTTACCCCAACAGTATGTTGCCAGTACCCATATTTACACCTGAGTGGAGAAAGACAATGTGAGGTAAAGTTTCTTGTCTAAGGAAACAGCACGATGGCAGCAACTTGGCGTCGAACTACAGACCTTCAGATCTGAAGTCCAACATGCTAACCACTACACCACTGCACGGTCCCCCTCAGTTTATGCCATACTTGTCATTAATTTATAACAAATTAAATGTTAAACTGGGAATTGATCCAAAACCATAGCAAGTGACTTTGCATTAAAAGGATTTCTCCTGATTGCTTCTACATTTGCCTCAAACTAGTCATTCCTGTATTTTGTTTTTTAATATTGTGTTTTTGCCAAATAATTTTTTAATATACTTTTTGTCCTTCTAGCCTGCCTTGTTATGATTTCAAAGGCACTGGAAAGAGATGAGGAATACCTTAAAGGTATGTAATTTCAGTAAACTATTTAAATAAATTGTGCAGCACACTCCAACTGTTGTTTAATTAAAAAGCACACACACACACACACACACACACACACACACACACACACACACACTTTTTGACTCTTTTTTCTATCTTTTAACCATGCAGGAATGGCTTTGAGGAATCAAATCTTTTCAGAGGAGCCTGCCCTAAGAAGAGAATCACAACACCTAAGGTATGTTTGCCACCCATTTCAGCCCTTTCATTCTCAAGTGCATGCATGCAGGAAGTGTCTTCTAAGGACTTTCACGTGAAGGTCACACTTGAGGACTTCATCCACACACTCAAATAGGGGTTGTATGGGTCATGGAAAACCTGGAAAGTCATGGAATTTTAGAATTTCATTTTTGAGGCCTGGAAAGTCGTTGAAGTTAAGTGTTTGTCATGGAAAGTCATGGAAATAAAGTTGATTGTGTGGTTCCAGAAAATATCCACGGTTTTTACTTGGAACTCCCACCCCTCCAGAAATTCCACTTTAGCTTCACACTGTCTTTATAAAATTTTTGCCTTTGATACCCCCCACCCCCTTAGAATTTTCAGTGACCATCCATGGCACTATGAAATCAAACACTCTTAAAATGCCATGAATTTTTCATGGCAGTTTAATGTAAGTTTCAGAGGAGATTAATGTGATAGTAATAAATATTTCATGGTACAACAACTAGTAATTCATGGTTATGCTCCATGAAATAACCATTAATTTTACCATTAAAAACTTCTTAGTTTTTGTACCTTTCATGGCCATGATAAAGCTATTAATATGAGAAAGTAATGGTCATTTCATGGTATGGCTTTTAACAGCTTTTTCATGGCCATGAAAAAGCACTTAATTTTCATGTCTGGCGACGCAAAATTTCAGGCTTTTTTAACCGTCTATTTTAATGCCTTTTTAATGGAATGAAATTTTTCATGGCCCATGAAAAAGTCATGAAGGGTACAAAAACTCATGGCCATGATTTTTTTAATGGCATTACAATGGCATTTTCATTATTATTTTGCTACAAGGAATGGCACCTCTCACACAAATGCCATGAATTTTGTCCAAAAGAAGTGAAAATACCATGAAAAATGTCCATATAAAAAACCTTTTCTTTTACAAGGTCATCTACAGCAACTTACGAATGTACTACGCTAGTAATCAACATGCTATTTACTCAGGTCAAAAGAATCAACAAGTGGACTTAGGCAGTGTTTAATACTGAAAGTTCAGTGATCCAAAGATAACAACCCAGCAATATTGATACTACAGTAAAACGTATTTTCAGGAGAACTTTTAATAATAACTGTGATCACAGTTCAAACAAGTTACAATATGTCCTTGTTGTCCAATGCAAGCAGTCAGTGAGCTTTGCAGTGTGAGAGTAGGCTGTTTGTTTCAGCAACAGTATTTTACTTCAAGCTGTTCCTCAAGACTTCTGCTGCCATCAATAGGAAACAAAATAGAAATAAGCTTACATGATATGTACATGTACAGCTGTATACAATCAATGTCCTCAAGTATGCACAATTTTAATTATAACCCAAAGATCAAATTCAAATAATTGACTGCAGTAGCTTGTAGAGTTAGAAAGTAAACCTAAATCTCAAATTATAAAGCTAAGTTCTTGTTTTTACCCCAACATTTTTGCTAAGCAAGCATCACAGGTAATATGTATCTCTATAAACAATAAGATCGTGTGTAAATCTCACTACGTGTACTCGTTTGAAGCCAAACTTAGACTGTTTAGAAATTTATAATACATATTTTGTACTTACCTATTTGTTAAGTTAGGGAATCCATGTTTAGAGGTTCTTGAAGGGAAGGTTTTCTCTGTTTAAACGGCTTTCGTTACTTTTAGGGGACTCGCACTATATAGAGAAAAATTGTCTGAATGCATGCGCAAAAATGACGAATTTAATTCACTCGCAAAATGACGAATTCAATTAATTGTACAAAGTTTAGAAACAACTAAACTCAACAACAACAAAGCTAACCGTTGTAGAATCAGTGCTTAACCCTAAACAGAAGTATAGGTGAGTTCTTAGGCCTAATTACTATCGATCAGTGCTTAACCCTAAATACTGTAGATGAGTGTTTAACCGTTTTGCATTTTGTTTTCATTCGTTTTTCTCGCTAATAAATTCTCGTCATCAAATTTGTCACTCGTCATTTTTGCGCGTGCATTCAAACAGTGTTCCACTGGTTTTTTTCCTATGTAGCGCGAGTCCCCTAAAAGTAACGATACGTTTAAACTGGGAGGAAACTCTCTTTGTAATGGCTCCTGAACAAAACGAATTTTTCAGCCTCTTTTTCACGCTCAATCCCAGGCCCCTATCCGCTGTGTTGGAGATGCTGCTGACCAGAAAAGCTCATTCCATTCAAGATGGCGGCTCCCCTAACAACAACTGAGAAACTCGCTTTTTCTACCAATTTTAAAAAGTTTTTATCGGGATAACAAGAAACTACGAATCACTTAAAAACATCCAGCAATCACATTCTGCAAAAGTTCGGAAATCAGATATTTCACTGCTTTAAAACTATAATACTGTTCAAGCTCTCAAAAGGTATTCCTGGTATAATACCAGGAACTGATTTAGCTGCAGTGAAATACTGAGACTTCTTAGAATATTTTGATGTAAAGATTAGCTTTTAAATTACAAAACCAATCAATTCAAAACACTATTTTGCCACGCTTATATTATATCCTATAGCTAGCTAGGTGGGTGCATGGTCTTTCAGTGTCTTTTCAGGGTCATGAAAATCCTAGAAATAGTGAAAAGCCCATGAAATTTCAGAAAATTACTTTCACTGCTTTTTCATGGTACATATACCAAAGAAGCTATTTTCATGGTATGTTAAACTGCCATGAAAACAAATTTCTGTTTCATTTCAAGACATTTTAATGGTGGTGAATACTTTTCGCGGTATTTTCATGGTGCACAAGAAGAATCAAGTCTAGACCATGAATTTCATAAATGCATGTTTCATGGCCATGAAAACAAAGATAACCAGTTTTTCATGGCTCTTTCACAACTTTTTAATACAAATTGGTTTCATAGTGTGGGGTGGGTATGGATATTTTATGAAACCACACATTGCACAAAATACATTGAGCAGTTTTTTTTCGTAAATGACAAAGCGTGAGTCACAAAATGGACCTGATTTCACAGTAAAAAAAACAAAAGATGTGTCACATTTAGGTCATGGAAGACATTAAGGACAGTGCCTCCTAGTAGAGATGTATTTTTGCAAAGGTTATGACTATGAGGAAAAGGTAGGAAGGGTTATTGGAATCCGAAAAGAAAAATGTGGTTAACCACACATTTTTTGGCGATAATTAAGCAACCATAATTCTAAAAAAGTGTTAAAATACAAAGAATGTATGACAATTTATTTCCAAATTTAAGGTCAATTATCTCTGAAAAATGCGTGGTTACCCCAATTTTCTTTGTGGATTCTGATAGCCTTTGCTAAGATCTGCTTTTTCCGCAGTCATAAGCCGCACAAAAAATAATATTGTTGTTTTAGAGGCAAATTCCTTAAGAAACCCGAATACCCTGAGATGCGTAGAACGTATGCGCAGTAACAAAAGGAGGCACCGTCCTTAAAAGGTCCTGAAAATTCTGAAATATGAATACCTTTTAAAAGGTACTGTTAGTATGAACCCTGTCAAATGTTTGAACCCCACCCAGTATCATTCTGTTTCACTACATGTATGACTTGTAGTGGTAATTGGACTGAGTGGAGTACAATTCATGGAGTAATCGGGTGAGTAACTTTAAATCGGCTGAGCACGTAGTGCGAGGATGATTTGAAATTACAAGCACGATTAATCATGAATTATTGTGCGACACGAAGTCCGGTTACCAGTTAATCGTAGCTATAACAAAATGCCAGATAAGAAAATCTATGAGCCTTTCGGGGATATATTTTTATTACAAGTTTTGCAAGCAGTGGAGAAACAGCTATAAAAAGAACCCATTTCAGTGCACCTGACGCGTGCGCAACTTAGTTGTCCGATTACAGCTATCCAGTTACAAAAAGTTCAAATCGGACAGCTGTAATTGGACATCCAAGTGATCACCCACCAATTACATTGTACGTCTTAAATAGGCTTGCGGAGAACAAATCACAATTGAGCATTTTGTTGTAGGTACAATTAAATATCTTATTCTGCTTGGTGGTACAGCTAATGGTGTTTGAATGTCATGCTTATTTTTGCAGGAATTTGTTTGTGTGCTGTTTGATGAGTGATGAAGAGAGCAAAAATGAAGAAAAAGAGGTACATGTAGACTTTAACTCACCAACCTTTACATGTAGTTTTGACCGTGTAGTTTGTCCATTGTGGTCTTTCCAGCTGAAGGTAAATGTAGTAATGCTGTAACATTAAGGCCTTACCGTAATTAATATAAATTTTTTATTTTTCATACGAACATACACTGAATAGCAAAGAATCTTCTGCTGTCTTCATGAAGCTGAGGGCATTTTACTTCTTGATGATTCCAACACTAAGAAGATTTCTTACTGATGCACTAACCTCTGTTTGACAGTTTGTGAAAGAAGCTCTTCATCTCAGAGAGGAAAGATTAAAGCTTGTTGAAGCTGACAGAGCGCCACCTCCTCCATACACACCTGTCAAACCTCTGACATCACACACGTAAGTTTATTTCGCTGAATATGTGTCATTAAGTGACATATTATATATATATAGCTAATTGTAGTTCATTCCTTTCACACCTTTAGTGTAGAACAAAACATCTTGCCTCAAAAAATTAAATAATTTATGCTGATGTACACTTGTGTGGCTTCAAATCATGATTTGACTTCGTGCTTTTGAATGATCATGGTTGACTAAAAAGCATACAAAGTAATACAGTGTTGAGAACTGGAAAACTGTTTTATAACTTGTTCCATGCTCTCACTAAAGGACAGTGTGTAAAATTATTATTGTGGTTTGATTGACAATTTATCGATCAGTAAATTTACAGATTTGCTTTAACACACTAGGCAAACAAAACGCTTAAATTGGCCATTTAGGAGCTACTTTTGCAATTTTTATCTGATTGAGCTTTAAGTTCACAGGATGACAGAACTTTGTAATCCCAACAATTGTTTTTTTTTTTTGGAATTTAATGTTTTTGGTGGGAAAATGATGGACAAGATGGACAGTAAAATTTGAATTAAATTTCAATTAGTGGCAGAACAAATAAGCAATTTTAAAAGAGCACGAAGAGATAAAGTCAGACGTGAAAATTTTTTTTTAAAACCTCAATTAGTTAAGAAATTATTGAGCTCTGATTTTCAAATTTGCCACCATTTTGTTACTACATTAGCAAATTTCAAAAAGCTAAGTGGTATATCTTTAAAGCCAGATTAGTATCCAAAATCACCCCAAGGTCTTTAGCGGTATCTTCAGGCGCGAGCTCTCTTCCCGTGAAGGGGAGACAAGGAGTGTCCAATCTTGAATGCATTTGCCTGCTTCTGAACACCATAAGTTTTGTTTGCCTGGATTCAATAATAATTAAAGGTTGTTGAAACACCATTCACCTATCCTATGCAAATCGTTTCTTAAATCAGCAAAAGCATTCAAGTTATCTTTCACTTGAAAGGAGATAATGAGTTTAGTGGAACACATGTATTCGTCAATGACGTTTTTGTCTGTTTTTGTTTTAAAAGGTGGGCAAGCCTTGGTGAATGCTTTATAGCTCTCTATGATCATCTCACGTCACAGGACAATCCTCAGGTAAAGCTTCTAAGTTACATAAAAGTTTTGATGTATAATGATGAATATTGTTGTAACATACTAGGGAAATCGTTTACTTTAGAGAAACAATTTCCAACTTTTGGTTGCTTTGAGCATCTTTTTAAGTTCATTACATGTACTTACACATAATACATGTGAGTTTACATTGTACACCATTTACTTTTAGATAACTTACAGTGTATCAAATGAGCATAAGAAAGATTAACACAGACTGCACACCACTTGGTAGCACTACCACTGTGTTTTATCAGGCAGCACGGAGGTTGCGTGCACGATCTTATAACAGGTTTAATCATAACTATAACAAAATTCTCAAATCAGATTGGCTCTCACCAGCCATGATTTGAGCATTAATAGGACAGTTAAGGCAGTGTAATTGGACAGTGTACGCATCATGCCTAAGTAACTGGACAGTACATATCAGAGAGCATGCTCTACTGGATCAGTTACACTTGAATAACTTCTTTTTTCATATCGTGAAACTGTTGTTGATTCCTTCTCCAGTACGTTTTCTCCCTTTTCTTTCTCTAATTTTGTTATAGATATGATTAATTGGTAACAGGACTTCGTGTCGTCCAATTTGGACTGTAATCATACTTGTGATTAAACAAATTGGACGACCACGATTTTGTTAATCACTCGTATGATATACAGACTGAATTGGACTCCACTCAGTCCTATTACCATTATTTATCATTGTTACACGTGTTTTTATAGCCACTTGGTCGAAGAGTTGACTTAGAAGGATACTACAAAGCTATTGTCACACCAGGTACTGTGCATATTCATTTTGTATCATTTCTTGTGCAGAAACAGTGTGGCTGTCAGTTGTATGTATGTTTGTTCTTAGAAACTTTGGTCTTTGTAAATTTGCTACACTCTCCACCTCGAATAGCTTCCACTAAATGGAGGTAGTGTATACTTGTTCAAACGTTGTATTTTTTTGGAATAAATGTTAAATGTTAATGTTATGTTGATATTGTGTTATTTTTCCTGGTGGTATGTCCATCACAGGAAAACCATCAAATCTTGAAAGTGATAACTTAAAGTAGAAAGGAAATTTTCTTTACATTTTATCAAAGTCTTCCAACTGGTAAAAATGTGCCATATCATTAAGTCTAGTAGAATTTGTCTGTTTAAGGTAGGGTTTAAACGGTTAGGGAGTCCTCGATAAATGCAATAGGAAATTATTTGTGAAATGAATACATTTATGGCTAAAGAAAAAATGGACGCTGGTTTTGAGAAGTCCTTGAAATTTCTTGTCCAGTTTGTTGATCCTTAATTAATTAATTAATTTATTTACTTAGTTATATATTATTATTAATTTTTGCTGCAGACATCTCCATGTCGTATAGAGCTTCCGTTAAAGTGCCAGATTATAGCAGTTCAAGTGTTTTAACAGAAGGTTTTACGGTGTACAAGAATGTGCAGACAGGTTTGTGATTAAAATATTTGTGTGCTTACATGTACTTGCCTTTTCATGAGCTTTGGGAAACATGGAGCTTGATTGATCAACAAAAGTTGTTTCAGGCAAACAGCACTGAAGTATGTCGACGCTTCAATAAAATTGTCAGTTTTGACTGAGTGGTTTTTCCAAATGGTGGGTGGTTCAGTGGGTATATCAGACTCACTCGAGAAATACTGCAGAAGGAAACAGAGCAACATGCAGAAGATGCACGAATTTATGAATTTAGTCACTCGTGGATTCATAGCTGATCGTTAATATGCCCCAGCTGACTGGAATCACCTTTAAAAGAATTTCAAATCCATTTGAGTGTGAACTGGGATTGTTAAATGGTGTCATAAAGTTCATCAAAATGGAGACTGGCACTGTTTGCACCCTTACTGTAATTTTTCTAATGCTTTTATAGGTGATAGTGATGAAAAGAGCAAGAAAGGAACAAAGAGAAAGAAGCCCCCGCCAAGTGCGATTGAAAATGACTTTTTCCCAAAGAGAAGATCGGCCAGGGTATGCACTCCGAGACAAATATAACCCCAGAGATTCATCCTCAGACAAAACTACTTGAGACAAATTGAAAACACACCCGTATTTTTCTATTGTCCTTGATAAAACTTCTCACACAACTTCATAAGTATCTGTCCTCCCCTCTCCCCTCTTTTAGTGTTGTTTTGAAGAACACAGGATTTGTATGGGCAAGCGTCATGGCCAAAACAACATTGTACAGGGATGGGAAGGGGGGCAATTTGTACAGGTCTTGCAGTGTCCAATTATTTTTGTAATTTCCATTTATGTGTCCAATTATGGCGTTGATATTGGAAAACAGGCGGATCTGTCTCAAGAGTTTTGTCCGAGGTTGTAGTAATTTGTCGCTTGTATCCTTCGAGGTTTCTGTGAATAATTGCATCCTTAGAAAATCTGTAAGTGAAGTATTTTTCTGCTTCTAGAAGGCTTTACTATCGTCCACAACTTTATGACGCTATGCTACCATTGTTGTGTTAATTAGAAAACTGCGATCTTGAGGTACACAAGAGATCATGTACTTTGTCCCAACTCTAGACTTGAAGAATATTTTGAGAGGGAAGGTAGCGGCCAAAATGTTACACAAGAAATGTACACCTAATTCAAAAAATGTTGTTGTGTGAAAAGCATAATTATACTACTTGGAAGTGGGAAAACATGCTTCTACTCTTAGGCACCGTGAAGATAATATTAACACAGGATACCCAAGTCTACTTCAAAACCTTCTTAGGAATGAAAATATCTTGAATATCAATATATGGAATTGAGTAGCAAGCTTGTCAGTGCTATCTTCCCACAATTCCATCTTGTCACATTGTTCATGGTTTATACTTTGCACCCGACAACGTTTTATCAATCAGGTGTACACAGTAGCAATCTGCCTAAAATTCCTCCCGAAATTGTTTGTGACACAACTATATTTGTAGTTCTACTCCTAGTTGCTTCTTGTTATGGGAACAAGAGTTCAGTTCCAGCCATGTAGGCCACTTTTGTCCTTACAGCTGTACCTTAGGTTGCTTTTTTGTAGGTGAGAACAAACAAAAAGAAAGAGGAAGAAGTTAACTACAGGGAATTGATCATGTCATTTGTTCCTTCTCTGTTCAGGTGAGCTTTTAGTGTAAAATTATTTTTGATTCTGACCTACATGTGTACTTGATAAGAGGGGGATCTCTGAGAAATTCTTTCCTAAACATTTGAGTGAAGAATGAGGCAAAATTATAGGTGGCTAGTTAATAGTGACCATCTCATTATAAAAACCATGGATGATGTGGGCAAATGTCACCCACAGATTACCAATTTCTCGTAGTCCTCAAACTTCAAAGGTGTGTTAAATCATCTTCCGATAGTACTGGCACATACCCCATCTTTTGTAAAATATTTCAAAAGTTGTCATTCTTTTGGTGCTAGCCACTGATCATACACTTGCTATGTACATGCACTTCTTGAAATCTTCCTACTCTACCTCCACGTGGTCAGTATTGGAGAGTTTTAAGTCTGTAGTACGTTGTTACACCAGCTGTTCTCTGTATCAAACATCATTTTCCCTCATTGTTTCTGCCTAGACCCAGTATTAGTGTAGAAGATGACAGCAGCCAGGATAGTCTGGCAGATGGATCACAGACAAGTCAGAGGTACTAGCCTAGTCATTGAAATCATAATTATTAATAGAATGAATAGGTGAATGAAAGAATGAATGAATGAGTGAAGGAACGAATAAACAAATAGACGAACAGACAAACAAACAAACAAAGGTACGAGTGAGTGAGCAGGTGAACAAAGAAATAAGTAACGAATAAATAGCTGACTGACTGAACAACTGACTGTCTGACTGACTGACAGATTGACTGACTGACTGACTGACTGACCGACCGACCGACTGAATGAATGAATGAATGAATGAATGAATGAATGAATGAATGAATGAAATGAAATGAATGGAATGAATGAAAGTGGGACCTTTCTAGTGATGCTGCCAATCATACTTATTATGTAAAGTGGTTCTAAGTTGTGATGCATTAGTCCATAAGTCCGCAAAATTAGTGTCATCATTCAAATGAAAGCTATTAAACAGATGTGGTGGTGATGCTGCTCATTACACTTTGTAAGGTGGTTTTTAGTTTTTGAGTCTATGGATGAAATCTTGAAGTGTGACCATTGAATGAAATCCACCGAGCAGTACTTTTCTGTGATGCTATCTATTATGCAGCAAAAGTTGGGTTTACTTCAGTTGGAATCTGTAGCTGAAATCCTATAGTGTGACTAGTCAAATGAAAGCTGTTGAACAGTTTACAATGCTTTGTAGTTTACACAGAATACTTTTTGCAAAGTATGTATGTAGGGTATTTCCATACAAGTTGGACATGATAAGTCAGAAATCAAATAGCTGGGATGGTGAATAAGTAGTAAGCTGCAATAAAAACTTTAGTTTTAAAGATATGATGATTGCTTGCCAATGACAAACTAAAACTGCTATCTTGAAATAAAAAAAAATTCATAATAAAATAATGAAGTGTTAAGATAAAAATCCCAGACACTCTTTTTCGATCAACATCTGCATAACAAATTCCAGTTAAAAATATGGGTGTTGACATAAATGCGTTGTCAAATAAACTTAAATTGTGGAGTGTTTCAATGCAAAACAATGGGCTGTTGTTGCTTTTAAAGCTCTTTTTCATCACAACAAGTTCAACACATAAAATCTACATTCATTTAGCTTTTAGAATCTGTATACTTTATTGGGGTTAGTGCTAATAGTGTACACACAGTTTCAGTTAGAACGCACACACCATATTCTCTTCCATGATACCTTAAAAATGTTCCATTTCGTTTAGTCAGGCTTGTGATGACAAGTATTTTTTGTTGTTTTTTTTGTTTATCCTAACTCTTCTCTTCGATCTTGCTGAGTTAGTCTTGTGATGATGAGCACCCATCATTTATTCAGTTTGTGACCCTTTCTCTTCCATTGTGATGATTTTGATTGTGATTTGGAGCATTAATACTTGGAATTTATTGTGACCCAAGTTCTTTTATGTTTTGTAAAATTTTGTTTGTGATGAGGGGTAGTTGTTCGTGTTTTACTCTATCCTTTTTTCTTTCATTACGTGCATGTCAAGGTTTTTGTGTTTTCGCTTTTCTCAAGGATTTGTTGATGATTTACAATGACCTTAAAAGAATCTTTTTGAGTACTTACCATTATTCTTTAGGATCTAACAGGAATTGTGCGAGATCCATCAGGATCTTTACAAGATCTTTTGGGGTTTATGCAAGGTTGTTTAGTACTCTAGCATGATTTCTGTGAGATATTTTGTGACAGTTATGGACAAAGATCACCAAGGGTCCTTAGCGGAATCCACATAAGTTCATTATGCATGTAATGTGACAGCCACAACGGGGAGCAGGGATGGCATGGATGGCGTAGTGGTGAGAGCACTCGCTTCCCGCCAATGTAGCCCAGGTTCGATTCCCAGACTGGCCGTCATATGTGGGTTGAGTTTGTTGTTGGTTCTCGTCCTTGCTCCAAGGGGTTTTTCCGGGTCCTCCAGTTTTTCGTCCCTTTTCAAAAACCAACATTTTCAAATTCCGATTTGATCTGGAATCCGAGGGCCACAGGTTTGTCAGTTGAAAAACTGTTTAGTGTCGCCCTCGTTAAGCAAAGTCGATTTATTTATTTATTATTTTTATTTTTTTTACAAGGATCTTTTTATAATTTTACCAAGAAAAGACAGTGACCACTGGATTCCTGATCACAAGTTTTTTTTTTCACAAGTGCCAAAGTTGGTTGTTAGGCAACTCGCACATGGTGTCATTCACTACAACTACCAGAAGCTCATTTTGATTTTTCTTTATTATTTAAATTTTGTAAAACCAGTGAGGTTTACATATCATTCACCCTAATATGCATGTATAAGCAAAAACAGAAGGGTTCTGTTGGTTGTAGTAGAAAAATGCCACCATGAAGATTGCTTGTGTTGTTAATTTTATGTTGCAGAAGCAGCCAATCACAGACTACTGATGGGAAGCCTGGAGAAGCTGCCTTTGCTGGTGAGCTGTAAAGTTGTGTTTTGAGTGACTTCTGAGAAATCCACATTCAGGGTTGCCACAGTCAGGGAAAAGTCAGAGAAAAAAAAAATTAAGGTCAGGGAAAAGACTTGGAATTTCGTATCAAGCCAGGGAAAATTTTAATTCTACGTCAGAGGCAGTAAAAAGTCAGGGAATTTAATTTTCGTGTTGCCGCTTGTTTGATCAAGATTTGCATTTGTTGGCAAGGTAATAGTGTTTCAAAGAATAGTTATAAATCGATTTTTTAATGGGTTTTAACGTCAGAGGATTCATTGTGCATGGTCAGTGAAAATTAGTTTGTGGTCAGTGAAGGGTCAAGAAAAGCCAGGGAATTTGCTTTATCGTGATGGGTGGCAATCCTGATACTGGTTGTCTGGATTGCTACTAATTTGTTTTAATTCACATTATTCTTAGTTCAAAGGAAATTATTTTATGTTGTAATATACTCACCACGAGGTATTGCAGTTTTCAGCGATCTGATTGCTTCCTTATTGGAAGCAAATAATGCAACATGCCTTCACTTCTTCTAGGCCCTCATTTTGAAAAAAAATTTTAATTTTTTTTCTTTTTCTTCGTTTTTTACCTCGGTAACTGGTATTTTATCATGTGGTTATTATTCTACCTGCTCTTGTCATCAACTTGGTGATCTGCTTCTCCTTTGGGATTAACTTCATGTACAAAGTGATTTTTGGGAAAAATTTTTTAACATGCTAGGGGTGCTAGGTCAGGGACCTCAACAAATCTGTACTTTAGGGCTTTCTTTTCAACTGTTTTACAGCTGTACTTGCCTCTAAACTGTGAAGCACCCTTTTGTGGAAGAGACAAATGATATCTGTTTTTCAGACAAATTATCTTTTTTTTTTCCAGGCGATAGAAATGCTTATGATGAAGTTATCTCAGGTGAAGCAGAAACTCTGGATATTCTCACCTTTGTCAAGGAACACATGGAAAATGGGTCGGTTATGTTTTTGCTTTAGAATACCTGCAAGTAACTTGTTGAGAAAGGTTGTTTTACATGTATCTTAATTTCTATTTCTGTTTGTATTTCATCAAACAGTGGAATTATTGACTTGATGAATCAGTATGGAATATGCCTTGCAGCTCAAAATAACAAGAAATGGTAAGTTGAATGGATAGGTCTGCTGCCACAGATTGTTTGAGTGGACAACTACCTGACTCACTTATTGTTTTAGGTGACTTTCTGGCTGAAAGGCCCTCTCACTTTTGACTGGCGTATCGACTGAGTGAATGGCAAACCATTCTAGTGACTGAATGAACTGAAGTTACAGAAGCAATGCTTTATTAACTACCTGTTTGGTAGCCGTTCTACATAAGCCATTTTCCAGGTGATTTTGGATTTCAATGGGCCAAATATTCCCCACATATTTTTGGAGGGTGTGGGTGGTCTGTTGAATTGTGGGGAAGGTTTTCTTACCCTATGGGTTGTGAATCATCTCTTTGGGGGAGAGAGAGAAAAGACGGATTTAACATCAAAACATCTGCTGTGCTAATCACCCTTACTTGCAGTCCGAAGACTGAATTGTGAAGGGCGCAGCTCGACGAGATCGGGCCGAAAGCATATCATGGTGCCTCTGGCAGCTGCTATACGGTCCACGTATGATCTCGGAGCACAGCACCACACAGCCAGATGTAATTAGCTGGGAGTCGATCTTGAGGAGGGAAGAAAACTGGAGGACCTGGAGAAAAACCCTCAGGGTCAGATTGAGATCGACTGAGACTCATCCCACGTACGAACCAAATCAGGATTGAACCCGGGTCGCAGAGGTGGGAGGCGTGAATGATGACTGCTACGCCATCCTATTAGAAGAAGAATGTCCCTACATTTAAATTATTTGAAAGATGTTCTCTTCCAATAATGAAAGTAAAGCCAAACTTTTTTCATTGACAAATTAATTAAAATTGTAAGACTGTGGGCACTTTTAGCAATATATTTTTTTGTATGTTTGAGTTCTAGAAAAGCGTTTCATGTTTTGCTTCTTGAACCAAAATTCTGTTCCTTTAGGCCTTCTGCCTTGGCTGATGTCTTCTTAAAAGTCTATCAAAGAATGAGAAAACATGTTATTCTTCCGTCAGAATTTTGGTGAGTTGTCACTCCGTGGTCAACTTTTTCTTTTTTCCTGTTATATTTTATGCAGTACGTAAATTGATCGGTCGTAAACTTAATTGTTCATTAGTTTGTTCGTTCTTTGGCTTATCCATGTCTGCCACAAATCTCTGTTGACCCCTTCTTCCACCCACATCCTTTTTTCAGCATCACACACTAAGGAGATTAACCATTTTAGCCCCAGTATCAAGATACAGATTCTCTTTACTTGTCTCCAAATGCTTCTTGTTGCACTGGTTGGGAGAAATTGCTTGACCATCATGACAGCTTTCGTTGGTCAGACCATGTTCTTTATTCTCATGAGCTGTACATTAAATCACGTACAGTTATTGTATGGAGAAATTAGAGGCACGTCACTACTAGGTCATAACGGTTTCAAGAAATGTGTGGTTGCTCCAATCTCAAACTTTACACCTTACATCAATTGATTCCATGTGGTTACTTGAAAAATACATTTTCCGATGAGGAAAGCAAAGTACTTTTCGTGCTATCGTGAAAATCATTGGACTAACCAGTATTACTTCTCATTTTGATGTCTCAGTGATGATCAAGATGAATTGTATAGGACAAGAATGGCAAAGGTAAAGACAGAGGAAAAAAGTTGATAATGTGTTTGCAGTATGGTCACAATTATCATAAGACTTCGGAAATTGTTTTCTGAAAGATGTGGTGTTGAGGCTTGTGGCCCACGTTCAAAGAACTCCACTAAAGATCATGTTCCCAACAATGTATTTCACGTAATGTAAGCCTTTCACTACTGAAGTTAAGCTTTGATTCGTAAAGTAGTTGTGAATTTTGAGTCTACTGACCAAATCCTAAACTGTGACCAGTCTAGTAAAAGCCACGGAGCAGTACTTTCCTGTGGTGTTGTTTCTCATACTTTACGAGGTGGTTCTAACTTTTGAGTCTGTGGATGAAATCCTAAAGTGTGACCATTCAGTTGAAAGCTACTGAGTAGCACTTTCCTGTGGTACTGTTTGCTTTACGATATGCTTTCAAAATAAATTTCTGGACGTTTGTCCAGTTCTCGATTGTAACGTTTTTGAAAGGAAAGCTTCAGTTTCCGTGAACACGTGTTTGTGTCTTTGTGTCAACATAATTTTGTTTAGCTGATTGTGAAATAATTTGGTTATTTAAAGATGTAGCATGGTATATTGTATGTAGTTTTGTTTATCAGCGCTTTGTTTTATCACCAGCTTGTACTAGTGGCCAGTGAACTAACTCTGGACAAACTACTCACCGCCAAGTCCAAGTCGTCATCCAGCCTCTCTCCTGCCAGTTCACCGCGCGGGTGAGTTTTTTTGCCTTGTCTTTTCGTTTGTTGTGGCAAAAGTAGACCTTACAGGGCTCATATAGGGTGGTGTGGGGTGGGGGGGGGGGTGGTTGGTGGGGGCTGGGAGGGGGAGTAAGCATTTGTACTTAATGCAGGTTAACAACAACCACTAATTGACCCAAAAACTTATATCCAAAAAAAAAAAGGATGCGACTGTTTTTCCTGCAATTTATCGTACCTTAATTTATGGTTGCCCAACAGAAATTAATCTTTGTCTTTAGCAACTCATTTCAACCTACACTATACTTCGATTTCCCAGTATTCACTTAGGTTTTCATTTGTTTTCTTTTATCGTTTGAAAGCATTTTATTCAAGCTCAGAACCACTTTCTTTTTTTATTTTGTTTTACTGTTAAGTGGTTATTTTTGTAACGTTGCCAACTTTTAATCATTAAAATCAACATTAACATTAAATTAACCTAATGGTGAGTCAAACACATCTTATTAATAAATGCTTTTGTACACTTGATTCAAATTACTGAACTGGGATTTCTTCTGAGGGCACATCAATTGTTACCAGCAAGGTAAATTTAAATGTGACACACGTTTTAAGCATAACAGTTCTATTTGTAAGTCCAAATATTATTAAGCTAACCTCAGATGGATAACATGGCATGGCCATTGAACACTCATCATGGCAATAAGAAATCTATCTTGGCAAGCAATAGTCTTTGGAATTACCGGTACGTAAACTGCTCAAGGCTTTGATCTCGTCCGTGGCCAAAGACTGGCTGGGGGTCTTTTACAAGTTCAATTAAAGCTCGGTACTAAATCATTTATTAACTAAATATCAATTAGTTCTTTATAACGACATTTGTAAGAAGCAACAATAAACGTTTTTACAAATGTGCAATAATTGTTCGATCTCTTAAGAATTTCAGAAACAAAACTGAAATGTCAGCCAAGTAAAGTAATGTAATTTCGTGAAAATGTATTACTTCACGGTGCTGATATTTATATTTCTTTTTGCGCTGTGAAAACACATCATGAGTTTTAAAGATCAATTACCTTGCCTAAAAGCAACCTCCTTGGCACATAACTAACAGCTACAGCAATGTGACCCTCCATGGTCACTGTAATCCCGGTAAGTCCAATAATCACTCCAAATCCAATCGCTTCTTCATCGAATGCGATGGTTCGTACAAATTCGCCATCTGTAGTGTATATAACCACGCGCCGCTGGGGCTCACGGATAGCGATGACGACATGTTCACCTGCCGGATGGCAAGCTAGTGCAGCTGTCAAATTGTGAACAACTTGGCGGTTATGTTTGCTGAAGGCTTAGGCATCCAGTTTCTATAGTTGAACTCGTTTAGCCGTGTTCCATCGTCGGTGAATACATGAACACAGGGATAAACACTGTCCAGCACCATCACATGGCCGCCTTTGTCAACGGTAATATCTTCTGCGTTTTTCAATATTCCTTCTCCAAAGCTACAGACATATCCTCCGTCATGCTGGTACACACTAACCACAAAATTGTACTCATCATTAATCTTCGATACCAGCACCTTTGTATTGCTAGCTGTCAGTCTGTCCCAGCCCCGGCCGTCCCAGCCCCGGCGCGCTTTAGCTCTCCCCACAGGAAACGTATGCAGCATGTCACCTGCCTTCTTCCACACCTGCACTTTCCGCTCTTATTCCTCAGCAGGCTTCTTCGGTATGACCAGTATGTAGTTGTTGTCGTTCATATCAGTGGTGACGTCTTGAATATTTAACTCAGTCTGTATCGGCTTTATTAGTTTGCAGTTTAAAATGGAAAAGAAATTTTCCGTTGCTGTCAAACACCTTGATCGTATTGTCCCACCTGTCTGTTACAAGCAACTGTCCTTCAGTGTTTGTGGTGATACTCCACGGATTCGTCAGCTTGTGCTCCTCTTCACCCTCCTGACCGAATGACCATTATCTAACACAGCAGTTTTTATGCCTTGCTTCTTTAGTACTTTGACAACCTTTGCGTCATGGAGCGGATCGACTTTTTTTCCTTCGGCGTCCACGCAGGGCCAGTTGTTTGCGGACAGCTCTTCTCTGCCAAAGCCGGCAATTAGTGTAATATCGTAGATGACGCGATTCACCTGGCAAACGGTGGAAATGATTTTCCTTCGTTCATCTTTGCTAAACCGAGCCCAGAAGCCCTTCTTAAGCTCGACACCAAAGCACTCCTTAACAGCTTTCAGACCGTGTAGCTCTTCAACGCACACCTTTCACGCTGATAATGCTTCCTCGGGATTGTCTACCACCTCAAGATTTGTCGCCATAACTCGGTATTGCATGACTAGTACGCGATCAGACAATCCCAGAGCCTCGTTGCAAAAGGCCTTTGTTGCTTCCCTGCGGGCATCTTTGAGTCGGTCTTTCGCGTTGGCTAGCGCCTTCATAGCTGATTCATCCAGGCCAGTAAGCTCTAGCATTCTCATTTTGTTGGTGAGAGAAATTGCTTTTGCGGGAATGTCTGTTCCAGCTGCTTGTACTGTTATTGCACGGTACTCGCTTCTGGATCTTGCCTTTTGAAATACTTCGTACAGGAACTCGATTCCTTCCTTAAGAAAGCTCATACTAGCTAACAAATCTTTTCTTGCTAATCCGTCTAACTTCGACTTGATGCCGTCGATTTCACGCACGATCAAGCCACGGAATTTCTGATCTGTCACATCGCCTTCTTATAGTCCTTGTGCCGCTACTTCTCTTCCTTTATTCACGAGCAAGCCGATTGAGGCTTTAAACACGGCTGTTTTTATTGAGGACATGACGTCTAACGATAAATCTAATCAACACTGCTCTATGTCTATTTGAGCTAACGACATCGTTTTCAATTTGCCTCTGAGCAGAAATGTAGTTGGTCGTGCGCCTTATTAACTAGTGGTTGTGTGTCACAGCGAAAGCGGAAACTTTGTCTCAAGCACTAAAGCAATGGTTGTTAACAGATTAAGTTACTCGTATATGTTTTTTTTAAGGTTGCTCTTAGTAGGTCTGTGTGATTTATCTTAGCCCACAAGCACTAAAGCAATGGCTGTCAGACGATCGAGTTACATATTATTCATGTATATCTATTATTTAACGACTTATAGACACAAGAGAATACATAATTAGGGCAGGGTGTTAAACTTTGCGGATTAAAAACTTTTTAATGTCCAGTAAAAACTTTTAATGTTCATAATTAAAACACAGTTCTGGTTTACCAACTGAAAGAGGTTAACAGCTAATAACAGTACTACGCATACTATAAGCACCAGCCAGTAGTGATAAATGTATTGCCAACTAATTGTTGAGGAAAATAACGTAAAAACATGGTTGTTAATTTTTTTTAACATCGACAAGTTTTAATCGTTAAAATAAACGTTCACATAAAATTAACCTAATGATGAATCAAGCACATCAAATACACTTGATTTAACAACTGGACTGGTATTTTTTTAATTTTTTTTTTTTTTTAAGGCAGTGCAATATTATCAACAAGATAATTGTAAATGTATCACAGATTTTAAGCATGACAGTTCTATTTGTACGTCCAATTATTATTGAGCTAACCTCAGATCGATAGCATGAGATGGCCATTGAACACACATAATGGAAATTAGAAATCTGTCTTGACAAACAATGATTGTAATATTGTCACCCTCCTTACCGTATATAACTCCGTTACTGTTGTTCAAATTGAGGGAATGAATTATGGCTCTGACTAGAGAGTCTTTGAGCGATCTGTCCCTCTTATAAGCGACAGTATTAGTGTAAGAGAAAGTTTTATTTCTTAGTTTTTAGTGCGAGTATGGCCATAGTTTTCGTCTTGATAAGAAGAATGCTTGATGATTGTAATATTGTCACCCTCCTTACCGTATATAACTCCGTTACTGTTGTTCAAATTGAGGGAATGAATTATGGCTCTGACTAAAGAGTCTTTGAGCGATTTGTCCCTCTTATAAGCGACAGTATTAGTGTAAGAGAAAGTTTTATTTCTCAGTTTTTAGTGCGAGTAAGGCCATAGTTTTCGTCTCGATAAGAAGAATGCTTATCAAATTAGCAAGACCGGTTTCGGAAATCTGAGTGGTTTCCTTCTTCAGTTGCTTTGGTGCTCAAGTGAGTGTGAGCTGGTGTGGCCAAATGATCACAGAGTTGCTGTTTATATAGTTCAGCGTGCGCGTCATCTTAATGGGTTGACCAATTAAAAGCAAGAGAATTTTGATCCGTTACGCGTTGTTTGGCGTGGTTTTATTGTTTGCAAGACAATAGACGCCAATGCATATGCAACTGCGGATCAACCAGCAAAATGCTTAGTGATGGTCGAAGAAAACTCGCAAAAAACTCTTTAGAACTGATGATTAACCCTTATGAACTGATATCGCAGAATACGAACAATTGTAGAGGCTAAAATTTTAATTCTGTTAGCCAGGTAGTGGAGCCTGCTTCGTACGGTGGCGATGTAGTTTTTGTAAAGCAAATGATTGTAATATTGTCACCCTCCTTACCGTATATAACTCCGTTACTGTTGTTCAAATTGAGGGAATGAATTATGGCTCTGACTAGAGAGTCTTTGAGTCATTTGTCCCTCTTATAAGCGACAGATTTCCGAAACCGGTCTTGCTATTTTGATAAGCATTCTTCTTATCAAGACGAAAACTATGGCCATACTCGCACTAAAAACTGAGAAATAAAACTTTCTCTTACACTAATACTGTCGCTTATAAGAGGGACAAATCGCTCAAAGACTCTCTAGTCAGAGCCATAATTCATTCCCTCAATTTGAACAACAGTAACGGAGTTCTATACGGTAAGGAGGGTGACAATATTACAATCATGGACTTGCATTAACTGCTCAATTTTTTTACCTCTTCCCATGGCCAAAAGAGTTGCTGGGTTGAGTTGCTCAATCAAAGCTTGATTTCAAAATATTTTTCATCTAAATAATTAGTTCATAAACCCTTTCACTCCCAAGAGTGCCTAAAATCAAAATTCAAGACGAATCCCACATTTCATTTTGTAAAAGGCTTAAAAAAAAATAGTACCATGTAAAAGTACTTCTGACAAGGTTTCATTTGAATAGTCACACCATAGGATTTTATCCACAGGGTAAAAAGTTAGAACCACCTAAATGTCTCCATAACTGACTCTGGGAGTGAAAGGGTTAAAGCAACGCTTGTGAGACTTGTAAGCAGCAACAATAAAAGTTTTCCAAAGGTGCAATATTCGTTCGATCTTTTAGGAATTCTAAAAACATAACTGAAATATCAGCCATGTGAAGGAATGTAATTTATTTACGGTAATTAACAATAATAGTAATTATAATAATAATAATAATAATAATAATAATAATAATAATAATAATAATAATAATAATAATAATAAGTATATAGCGCTAAATCCAGTCAGTACAAAACGCTTCATAATGCTAAAATATGAGTTAAAACAATTAAAACAAGCTACGAGAAAACAAATACAGATATAAAATAAAACAAACTACTGGTACGCCAATTTATAAAGATGAGTCTATAAATGTTCCTTGAAAATGTTTGTAGAGGAACTATTCCTAATGGTGCAGGGATGTTCATTCCACACTTTTGGTCCGGCAACTGAAGAATATCTATCTCCGTATGCTTTAAGGTTGACGGCTGCTACATCAAGCAGTTTGTTAGGCACAGAACCAAGACAACGTTTGGGATCTCGAAAACCCAAATTTCAGAAATGTACCTAGGATCCAGACCACTAAGAGCCTTATAAACTAATAATAGATTTTTAAAAATAACACGATAATATACAGGCAGCCAGTGCCGGTGTCACTTGTATCAAACTTCTTAGTTCGAGTCACCAGATGGGCCACAGAATTTTGAACGTTTTGCCATCTGTTGATCAGGTATTTAGGAAGGCCGTAGAGAAGCGAAGTACATGCAGTAGTCCAGTCTCGATATAACGAAGGCATGCACAATAATGGATACAGAATCTTGTGATAGATATTTCCATTTCAACAGTAATGGTTGTTATACTGTAAAAATGTATTACTTAGCCGTGATCATTTCTTTTTTCGTTTATGCGCCCTGAACTGAACACAACATGAGTTTTCAAAAACAAATACCTTGCTTTCCTCTCTTTCTTTCCTCTCTCCGAAATTGAACGATTTATGCCGATATCTAACAGCTACAGCAATGTGACCCTTCATGGTCGCTGTAATTCCTCTACATGTGGTCTCTCCAAAACTGGTCCAACTTTCGTCACTTTTGTCATCGGGTACATTAATGTTTCCTACAAATTTGCCATCTGTGGTGTATATTTCCACGTATGGGTGGCTTGGCAAAAATCGACTTTTATCACTAATACCGACTATGATATGTTTGCCTGCCGGGTGGCAAGTCATCCAGTGCCCATACGGATCTCCCGTGCGTTCAATGTTGAATTTGTTCAGCTTTGTCCCATCCTCGGTGAACACGTAAACACAGCACTCACCTCCGCCTCTATCCAGCACCACCACGCGACCGTCTTTATCAGCAGCAATATCATGTGCAGCAAACAGTATTCCCTCTCCAAAACTGCGGACATATCCTCCATCAAGCTCGTGCACATCGACCAGGTAGTTGTCCTCATCAGTCGTTCCCGATACCAGCACCTTGTCATTGCTTACTGCCAGTCCGCTCCAGTTCCAGCGCCCTCTCCTCACAGGAAACTTAGGCAGCACGTTACCGGCTGTTTTGAACACCTGCACTTCCCGCTCGTGTTCCAAAACACCAGCCTTCCTCAGTTTGACTAGTACATAGATGTTGTTGTTGACATCAGTGGCGACATTATGAATGCATAAGACTTTATCGGCTCCATCAGTTTGTGGATTAAAATGGACAAGAAATTTTCCGCTGCTGTCAAACACCTTGACTGTTTTGTCCTCATTGTCTGCTATAACAAACTGTCCTTCACTGTTTGTAGCGATACCCCACGGATCCTTCAGCTTGTGCTTCTCTTCACCCTCTTGGCCAAATGCCCATGGTTGGGGAACACAGCAGTGTTCCATGCCTTCCTTCTGTAGTACTTCAACAATCCCTGCGTCACGGAGCGGATCGACTTTCTTTCCTTCGATGTCAACACATGGCCAACTGCTTGCAGAGAGCTCTTCTCTGCCAAAGCAGGCCATCAGTATGATATCGTGGATGACACGATTCACGTGGCAAACGGTGAAAATGATTTTTCTTCGTTCCTCTTTGCTAAACCGAGCTCTGAAGCCCTTCTTAAGCTCGACACTAAAGCACTCCTTCACAGCCGGAAGACAGTGTAGCTCTTCAACGCACACTCTACACGCTGATAATGCTTCCTCAGGATTGTCTACCACCTCAAGAATTGTCGCCATAACTCGATATTGCATTGCTATCACGCGATCAGACAATTTCAAAGCCTCATTGGAAAAGGCCCTTGTTGCTTCCCTGCGGGCGTCTTTGAATCGGTCTTTCGCTTTTGCTAGCGCCTTCGCAGTTGATTCATCCAGGCCAGTAAGCTCTAGCATTCTCATTTTGTTGGTGAGAGAAATTGCTTCCACGGTACTGTCTGTTCCAGCTGCCTGTACTGTTATTGCACCGTACTCGCGTCGGGATCTTTCCTTTTGAAACACTTCATACAACATCTCGATCCCTTCTTTGAAAAAGCTGATGCTAGCTAACAAATCTTTTCGTGCTAATCCGTCTAACTTCGAGTTGATGTCGTCGATTTCACGCACGATCAAACCACGGAATTTCTGATCTGTCACATCGCCGTCTTTCAGTCTTTCTGCCGCTACTTCTCTTCCTTTATTCACGAGCAAGCCGATTGAGGCTTTAAACACGGCTGTTATTATTGAGGACATGACGTGTAACGATAAAACTAATCAACACTGCTGTATGTCTTCGTGAGATAACAGAGCTATTGACTAACTTAGGGGCGTTGCTTAATAGACAGACAAAGATTCGACAAATCATTGCCTAAAAAATAGACTGTAAACAAAGACCTAAATTTTAATTAAAAATGATACAGTTGAGTGTCTCACTAAAGACAAGAAAGTGCTTTTCGCTGCTGGGGTCCATCAAGGTTGTAAACAAAAAGAGCGAATTGAACAAAAGCGGAAACTTTGTCTCACGCACCAATACAATGGCTGTCAAAAGACTGAGTTATGTTGTTTTATTTTGTAAGTTTGAGGTCGCCGTTTAGGCCTGTGTGATTTCGTGTAGCCCATAAAGCATTGCATGCTGTGATTATTACTTCAACGAATTTTTATCCAGGCTGCAGGGTTTGAGCCAGAGGGCAAAGTTGCGATATTCTCGCGCTTCGGTGACGATTTGTCCCTTAAAATTTGGCGGCTGCGCCAAAATTGTCCCCCACAATAAAAATTTATGGCGTGTAAAATTCAAACCCTGTTTGACCTTCCCTGTACATTTTTCCATCTTTGGATAAAGTGAAAAGGAATGATCAAATAAAGTTATTGACCATAAAATATACCAAAAAAATCAGATAAAATTGATTTGCCATTGAAGACATTGAAGAAATTATATAGAAAACTGATAGCTGTTAAAAAGTATTAACTATTTACAGGAGAAATTGATTATCTGGGGGCGGGGTGGGGGGGGGGGAGGGGGGCTTTCAACAGAAATGGGAGTTTTTAGGAAGATACTAATTTCTTTATGGCAGAACCGTACAAACCTATATATCATATTAAGAAATTATGATGGTTAAATATAAATAAGGGGCTGGAGTGAGCTACTCCGAGGTTGGAGCAAACCTTCGCGGCGCAAGCCTACAATGGTCCCACACTTCTAATTTTATTCAGGGGGCATCGGAAGGGGGTAGGTATGGGAAAAAAGATGGAAACCAAAATATCTATACTCATTCTCAGTTCTCTGTAAGCCTGTAACAGTTATTCCATCGAGGAAAATACGTTTCTGTGATATGTTTCAACAATTTATATTCGACATAACGTTAGTTGTTTGAGTTGATTTCAGATGGAGGGTACCATACAAATTAAAATACGCCAGGCACCCTTGAAATTGTTCAGCCTTGCAGGCGCCTTCCCATCTGTTTCTCCTTGAATGAACGCATTGTTAAGGCATAAAAACAGCACTGTTTGACTTGACGTGCAATAACGGAGATAACTATTCACACCACATATCTGTGAGTCAGAACACATCAGAAGCCCTCTGAGTTGCTCAGACTCAAGGGCACCGCCAGTTTCTCCTTGACTGAACAAAATGTAGGGAGCTTCTAAGTTGTAGTGTTTAGCTTCCTGTTAGAGCTATTTAGGAATCAAGCAATTGATTAGTCATGTTCTTTTTTTTGTTTATAAAGCATTTGTTTTTAAATCTGTTTTTACGTTATTACGTCGTTTTGAAAGCATTTATTTCAGCAATGTTTGTTTCCAGTGAAACAAACAGTATTGAAAAATCCATTAATGACCTAACAAATGAAAGTCTCCTGACCCGGAACAGGGTATCATTAGAGAGATTTAGCATGACGTTTACGTCATTTTTGTGTAAACACCGAGTTAATCGGTTATTTTACATAGAATAATAAATAAAACAACGCTGGGCTTCAGTAAATGCCGGAAATTGTAGCAGAACGATTCAAAAACTTGAAATAAATGCTCGCGTTGTTGACGAACGCGAAAACAGGCCTTCTCACGTTTAAAACGGCAAACGTGAAAAATGGCTCATTTTGCTGTTCGCGTTTGCCGTAGACGTGATGCTAAATCTCTCTATTGGCTTGTTTTTCTACAGCAAAATTCTTCTGACAGTAGTTCATCCATATGGTGTATATTTTTGACAGTTTCCTTTCATAAGCAACGGATTTGTAGACACCTTAATGTTTGGATGTACGGCAAAACATGACACGCAACATACCATGTTCGACATACTGCACTCAATTTTTCTATTGCATAGTATGTTTACCCCTTACCACTCTTATTTCAGATCCTTTCTTTGGCCCACGTTCGTCTCAGAATGAATATTCCATTAATAACGCTGAGCGTGAATGAATGAATGTTCCATCGCGAGTGAATATTCCATCATTCTTATTTTTTCCGAGCTTAAAATTACCGTCTTTCTTTCTTTAAAATCACTGAGAATGTTCTAATTAAGAACCAAGAGAAAACATGCGCTACGATTTTATTGCGTGCAATATTTACTGCACTGTATGTCCAGATCTTCAACTTTAGCGTTATCTTTCTCGAACATTCGTGGATCGGCTTAACTGAAGTCAGTGGCCTCCAGCTAAAAACAATTCACTTTGAGACTTTGGTAATTAGACCGCATCAACGTTGCGAAATATATTCAAAAGTCTCCTGCTAGCTGTTACTTTCACGACAGCATATTTCACTCTGTGACCGTGTTTCCTTGGAGCTAGATAGAGGCATGTGGTCGTCCAGTACTTTTGTATATGTAATCGCATGAGGGCGAGTAGAATTAAGGATAAATTTTCACGCGTATTTTCAAAGTTTTCACAAAATTGCCTGAGTCGCAGCGACGAGGGCAATTTATGAAAACTTTGAAAATACACAGCACAGAGGGCACACAGAGGGCAAAATTTTCTGAAAACTTTTCATGCAGGTCGAAACACAATCCGCAGCCAGCCCTCAGAATAAACAATTCTCCACACAAGCAGTTTATTAGACTGCTACTGAGTGTCCAGAACGAAAAAGCTGTCTTTTATGAATATGTTCATCTTTTGAGATAATTACAGTTCTATGTCATTGACAAGCTCACACTCAAAACTTAAACTAAGAAAGACTTAAATTTATTTACCTGAGTTCCGAAGCGACCTCTCGCTCGCTGAATTAACCAAGGTTTTCGGTAGTTTTAAAACAAGTAACCATTTGCTTTTTCCCGTAAAACATTCAGGTTCACCTTCTGGAATTTCTCTTCGAGCTATCACCCGATTTCCATACCATTTTTGCCAACCAACTCGGTTACATTTAAACTCTGAAACGATGTTCTTGTGTTGAACAACTCAAAATCCAATTCAAAATCTGCTTTTCGTTTCAAGACGCTTACAAAATGCAAATGGCGCGCTCTCGCGCTCATCCAATCAAATGCGAGTATTTTTGGCGCTTGGCCAATCAGGAGTCAGTAATTTTGCCCTCGCTGGAAAGAAAATTAAGAAAAAAATGCCCTCTGTCTTAACCAATCAGCAGTCAGTAATTTTGCCCTCTATGTTGTAAGAGAAACAAGGGAATCCTGTCATTCGTGCATGGTAGTGTTTACTATTTATGTGTGTGTTTTGATTAGTTTATAAAATGGTCACGTCTTATTCGGCGAAAGTTTTGCAGGTGAAACTCCAATTCTATACCTAAATTTCTTGTGCCTAGGGGCAACTTGGGAGCTGGGTAACAAATGTGCGGGCTTAACGTAGTTCTAGTGTAGCCGGTAAATAGATTCTTGGTTTGGCGGGGAATAGAGTATAAGGCTAGGGGGTGACGATACGGGGCACCGCTGGGTGAAACCAAAGGGAGGTTAGGTGGGCATTGATGTCATTTCTTCTTTTGCCTGCCCAGTAAACCTCACAACACTGTCACAATGCAATACCTTAAAGTGCTAGTTTAAGTCCTGGGCAGCTTAATACGAGGTAGCTTTCATTCGAGGGTGGGGGGTGGGGGAAGGCTTAAAGGTGTTTGCTAAGTAAAAAGAAACCGGCGGGAGTACGGGTGTTTAAACGAGATAATCGAGAATAAGTTTGTAATATAATCAGTTGTTGTTGTAAAAAATTGTAATTGTAATAATCACTAGACGATAGTCCACCGAAGGTTTCCCATCCTTATCGGAGGTACAAGGAAATACATTGTGATACAAGGAGGGGGTTGAGTAGAACATGAAAAATTTGTATTACGACATGTGTGAAAACTGACTAAAACTCGCATTGTGGGTGGCTAACTTTTAGAAACACAAAAAATTTGAATTTATCAACTAAGTTAATAAGGTAAATTGGCCACCGTGAAGAATTTGAAAGCTGAGGTTTCGAGCGTTAGCCCTTCCTCAGAGCGAATAAAGCACTGTTTATGTTCGCTCTGACGAAGGGCTAACGCTCGAAACGTCAGCTTTCAAATTCTTCACGGTGGCCAAATTACCTTCACAACTCAGTTGATAAATCCAAACTTTTGGTGTTTCACCTCCCCACCGACGCAGCATAACAGTTTGTTTAGAAACTAACCCCTTTACTCGTTGTAGCTTTAGAAAACTAGATTAGTGCTTTTTGCATTGGCGAATAAGCCAAAGAGAAGGTATATTCATATTCAGAAGGTTTACTCGTTGATGCGGTATTTTTTCACAGTGTGGAGTTACACGCTTAGCTTACGTTTGGAGTGAAGAGAGCACTGTTTGAAAAATCTGCTAACTTCTGGTCATAAGATGCCATCTTTCGATAACTCGATTTCCCGAAAACTTGAACCTTTTTCGATTTCCCAGTTCACAGGAATCATCTGTCATTGATCACTGTTGTTGTTGATTGCAGTGGTGGTTCAGCGGTGTCTCCCTTGAGAGTGAGCGGATTTTCCAGTCAGTATCTGGCCACCGATATTGAGTACCTTCACCGCATAAGCTGTGATCAGACTATCCATGGAGATTTCACTCTGGAAATGGCCATTAGAGGTACTTGTTCCTTATCATACACATACAGTATAGCGTTAGGAGAAGAATGTTTAAAAGAGGATTGAAAAATGAATTTTCATGAGCAAACGGAAATGAGGAAGGGCATCCTGGTGGAGTTGATTTTAGCTAACAAAAGAGGAGGTCATTAGGGGAATGGAGGAGAGACTAGTCGACCTCAAAGACTAGTCTCTCCTAGGCTAAAAGACGCCTGTTGTCGTGAGTTGCTGTCTCAAACATCCCACAATCGGGAACAGAAACCTGTTTCCACAGATACCTTTGTACTGATAGCTGTTTTTTTTCTCTACTGACCATTACACATACTGTTAACGTATAATGTTACTTACATACTGGCTCCCTATTATTTACTACTGCAACCCTGGACAAAACTGTTAAGACAGTTCGTGGTTACAAATAAATCAATTGCAGTGATTCCACATCACCAAGTCCGCCTACCCCTCCCCTGTATCTCCCCTTCCCCTCCCCCTTCTAATCAATGTTGCTCTGCTCTGAAACTGTTCTGAAAAGTGTCAAGCGCGATTCGTGTTAGGCTCGATTTCTGCCGCTCTCTCGAGCGGCTGGTAATCGAGTCTAGATTCGTGTGAACCTATAAACAACATTAAAAAGAAGGAGAGGAGAATACTACCATTCTTTCATTAGTGTTTTTTTTTTAATTCAGGAAAACTGTGGAATTTGACTGTATTTTTCGTTTGTCTCGACCAGTTTTGTCCATTTACTTAATTCCCCTTGAATGTTTAAGATAGTAGCAATCTACTGTACCGTTGGGTAGTCTCTCAAGAGACTTTTGAAGTCTCTTGTAAACCAAAGCTAACGCGGGTACATGTACCCATGAAATTAAAAAAAAAACAATCAACAACAACAACAGCAACAACAAAAACAGATAATGTCGAAAAATATGCTGATTTTCAGCCATTCCTATGGTTGTAGTTATTGTTTCACTTAGAATTTATTTTTCGTTGTATCAAAATCGCGCTTTTTGTATGTGTTTTTCCTTTAGTTAACTGGATGAGAGCAAGACACTTGATGTTACAGGGTCAAATGGATTATGCTATGATGTATCTGGACAGGGTAAGTCACAACAGCCTTTCAAGTGGTACTACGATCAAAAAATCACTTTTATTTTTTCTTCGGATTTCGAAACTATGTTTACTAAACACTCCCCAAGCGAAATTTTAAGCCTTAATTTTGAGAAGATGACCGTTTATTTAAACTGCAATTTTCCGTTTTAATGGTCTGCCATTATTACACCAGAAAGGATACAATAACGGCATCCACTCAAGAGCTGTAGAATGCCGTGAGTGAACACAGCTTACAAATTATGCGAAACACGAGTTTGAGAGTCTGAAAACTCAAAACTCCCGTGCTGCATACTAAATAAGGCACTTTCACACACACTGCATTCTAAAGCTCTTGAGTGAATGACGTCATTACATCCTTTCTGGTGTAATAATGGCGGATTATTAAATCGGACAATTGCAGTTTAAAAAAAACAGTCTTCTTCTCGAAGTTAAGGCTTAAAATTTTGCTTGGGGAATGTTTAGTAAACAAAGTTACGAAATCTGAAGAAAAATAAAAGTGATTTTTTGATCGTAGTACCACTTTCAGACGAAGCAATTTGATTTTCGAACATTTTTAGTTTTAGTTCCTCCCGTCCCCTGGTGAGGGCGGGGCATTGGGCTACAGGCGGTCTACTACTTGTATCGCCTCCCAAGTTTCTTAACCCCCCTCCCCCCCCAGCACATCATTATACAAATTCTCCTTACTGGTCTCCCTAGATTTTATTGATTACTAATTGGGAGAACTTGTTTAAGCATCAAGACAATTCATCTTTGGTGATCACTTGCTAAATTCTCATGACTTATGTGTGATATAATACACTGATATGATGAGGAGAAATTTGATGCTGATCACTATTGGGGCTTAAAAGGTTAACCGCTTCCCCACAGATGTTTCTTCTGGCCAGATCCTGTTGGATACTCCTCCATGATAGTTTGGGGCGATCCCTCTTCCTTTTCCCGCCTAGCGGCGCTCCCTCCAACTTTTGCCTGTCTTGTTGGCGCCATCTTTCGCGTTTCGAACATGAATACCAGAAAAACAGATTTGCACTCTTCGCAAAGCTAACTCTTCGTATTTAAGCTTTTAGATCACAAAATAAATAAAGTGATTCCTGAAATTCGTCTCTTCGGCTATTTTGGAATAATCTGGTTGTTGCAGTGCAAATTGTCTCTAAAAATTTGAGCCAGGGGCACCCAACGAGAAACTTTTAGCAAAATACTTGAAATATCATTTTCTGCTTCTTAGGCCGCAGAAAATTTAGGACACAGAATCCTATCCGCCGAATTTTCGAGCTGCTAATGGCTCTGTGAAAATGCTAGCTGTCCTTATTTTTTACTCTTAACGACATATGTGTCCTTTCGAAAACAATAGGAACTAATAAGTCCTCTTGTTACGAAAGCCGGCGACGTGATGTTTCGCCAAAGAAATCTCTAGCTTTCACTGCAATTAAATCCGAAAATCTCAGGTGATTTTAGGCCTTCCGAATATTCCCCGCAACAAACCGTTGGGTGCCCCTGTTTAGCCTTCAGGTCAGAAACCAAAAATGGGACGACGTTTCCTTTATGATAACCAGTCCTTCTGCCAAAGCAGAACTTATTTTAGAGCATTTGCTTCGTTTTTCCACCATTTCCTTTGAACGAAAGTACGTTTAACGTAGTAATTTATAATTGTTTTCTTTTGTCGTCTCCACAGACTTCAAAACTGTTGACGCTGAAGGTGAATTCAATCGAAGGACCGACCACTGTCAAGCTGGTGAATTGTAAAGTTGACAACCTTGTTACATTAGGTAAGCAGAGATATGCCTGTTTATTATACAATCGAACTGTAATATCTCAGTGGTAACTCTCTTCTACACAATGTTCACGATGTATTGAGATAACATTGCGATGTAATAATTATGTTTCTTGTGTTTTTAGAGCAAGTCCAAAAGAAGCTGGAATCACTACAAAGGTGCCAGTCACTTGAAGAGGTACAACATTATAATTGTTAATAGTAAAAATGCCATCTTTATTGGTACATGTTGTAGCTGTAGTTAAGGGTGCATGTTGTACATGTTGTAGCTTAATGGCACATGTTGTAGCGAAGTTTGTTGCGAACAGATACGTGACTTGTTTGAGTCAGGTTTAGTATTCCTTGCAGCTTATTCCTTTGCCCTTTTTCTGGCTCAAAGTGGATTTACTCTTTTCTCTTACATTCTGAGTCATTTCTTTCTTCATTGACGTGTTCTTTTAACGTTATCAATGTTATTATTTTAAAGTTTGTAATTTTTCAAACTATCATTTCGTTATTAGTTTCTCTCTTTCTTTCATCCATTTTCCATCTCTTTTCGTTCCTGCATTTTTCGCTTCAACATTTCTTAATCCATCTCTCCATCTCTCAGTAAAAATTCCACTGTCTGTTATGTTTATCTTTCCAGGTTCATCGACTGTATGAGTCAGGTCATTATGAAGATGTAGTACAGCTGCTGATGCCGACACTTTACCAGCCCCAACCTAAAACAAAGGTACAAAGTGACATATTCTGGTAAAAAGGCTACCACCTCGTATAAAGGGCACCACATCCTTTTGCTCTGGAAGATCGGGGTTTCCAACACAGCAGTTGAGAGAGGCCAAAGGCCATAACACAAGAGTCGCGAAAATGCACAATCTTAATGCCGTACATTGACATTTCACAAATGAGCAACTTAATGGAAACGTTTCTGTTGGTCAGTTGCTCCAGTGTAATTCATAACCTAGTGTCGTTTGTGCACGGCCAAGGCCAAACATGGTCGTAAAAACGTGTGCAAAGACTTGTTGGAACTTGCATCCGTTGCGTTTTATTAGCTATGTGAAAACAAATTCTATATATTAGCTGCTCTCGCCTTCACACGTTCTCCTTTCGTGAACGGTCGATGCCATTTTAACGACACCAATGCTGGCAGTGGCCGCTAATAATGGCTACGACCGTTTACGAAAGGCTCAGCTCCCTCAGCGCTCTTCCAACGAATATAATGATCACCACTTTTTCTGTGAAACTACGTCCAGGGTAACATTTAAAAGTACAGGTTAAAACTTATACGTCCGCTCTCAACTGATTTTGGCTTATTGTACTTTGTATAACTGTGCTGACAGGTCAGCGAACTTGGTATGTCCATTCCAGAAAGGCCAGCCCAGCTGCTCTTGCTGCAGGACTCGCTTATTAAACTCAAGGACTATGAGGTTTGTAACCCAGCTCCCTCTAATCAATCACTGCAAAATGTATTGTTTTTAAGCTGAAACGCAAAGCTTGTTAGTGTATTCAAAGTTTTTCTCCCCTTTACGTGTGGATTGTAGTGTACCGTACCGAAGTAGAACATGTCCTTAGCTTCATATTCTTCTATGATTACTGTTAAATGAAAGGGTTATTTTCTTGGCTCAAAAATGTGACATACCCCCTGCTTACTATTAGAATAACCTTAATGAAAACTCTATCGAGGTCTTAAGGATGGTCAATTTTTACTTATCTTTAAAGTTTTCTTCACCTTTTGCAGCAATGTCTGACGTGTTCTGAGGTTGCTCTGAACGAGGCCGTGTCACAGATGAGTCCGTGCGAGGCCTGGTCCACAACTCTTTCCAGGCTCTTTGCATGCATTGACAGGTAAGGCATGAGGTCAACCCTGCTATTTTACATTTCATCCTGCGTTTGTTTGTTTGTTTGTTTGTTTGTATGTTTGTATGTTTGTTTGTTTGTTTTTTTGGACAGAGTTCAGTCCTAGACATCAGTTGTTAAAACGTAGCCCAATTTGTTTTCAAGTTTGTCAGGAACGATACTTCTTTACCTAGCATCTTCAATCTCGGCCATCCTAATCTTATGTTATATCAAACTCTCTTTTGTTTATCATAATACAAGTTTAAAATAAGGCTTAAGAGTGGTGCCTGAAGAATGATACATGCCAAATTGTTAGTGTTAAGAATGACGAGTGGAAAGTGAGCCCAGAAAAAGAAGAACACTGAGTCTAGGACTTAACGTATATTGTAATGCGCATTTGATTATTTCTGATATAGAAAATGCGCAATAGAGCGGTTTTCAAATGTGTCGTAAAAGCAAAACCAAAGTAATTACTTTATCCAATGGCAACAGGAACAAAACACAAAATGAACCAATCAGAAATCGAAGCAAAAACAAGTAATTAGTGTTAAGCGCGGGAAAACGCGTGCGAGCACGTCACGAATGGTTTTGGTTTTTCGTCTGATTGGTTGAAAAAGTGGCCCGAGCTTTTTTTAACCAATCAAAGAGCAGAGCAAAACCAAAGCAACACATCATTACTTTCGACACAACTGAAAATCACTCTATAGGTTTACAATTATTATTGTTGTTCATTATTGAACTTTTAAAACAAACGTATGCTAAAAACAGCTTATTTACCCTCGATTACTTTTGTATGCTTTGTATGATTAAGAATCAGTTTCATAAGAAAGGAACAACCCCAACTTTGTTTGTTATGCTTTGCAAATGTTTCCTGTAACGTTGCTTCAAACATAAATTGTCAACTGTCTCTTTAATTCTTTTAATCGCAGGAGTATTTTGGAGTGCAAGGATGTGCTGGATAAGATTCCTCAAGATAAGCTCAGCAGACTAACTCATAACATCGTGAAGGTACAGTTAAAGTATTAGGATTATAAGTACACTACATGATGCAGCAGTAGCTACTTCTCAGATGTCTTTCCTTGTTTTTTTGTTTTTGTTTTGTTTTGTTTTGTTTTGATTTACATTAACCCTTTCAGCCCTGATATGAATATGCGCATTCTCTTTACAGTTTCCCATACATTTGTTTATGGAACTAGTAATTCGGGAATTCTTCTAAGTATCAAAACATCGTATCCTTGGTGATCACCTATTTTTATTCTCATCATGTTAATGTTGGAACAAGTGTTGATGATACAAAGAGAAATTTCATTTTCGTCACAGACAGGGCTAAAAGGGTTTTATACCTATTGTGGTGCTTAACCTTGTTTGGGATTGCTGTATTTGAAATTGTTTGGAGACTACAGAGTTTCTTGGGTTTGTGACGAAAATTTTGTCTAAAGAGGTTCTTCAATGAAATTAAGATACAATTCTACTGTTGGTTGCATCTAAAAAGCAATCTAACTAATATCTTAGCAGTAAGCTAGCAACCTGCTCCCCTAAAACATGCTTATTACAGAAACCGAAGCCAGTGTTGCCATGTGTATGTGTCACAGTTAATTTTATATTTTTCATTGTTGTTATAGTTATCTTATGGTTACCTTTAACTCTTAGTTAGGTGTCCCCTATTAGCAGTGGGATTTCCCCCTGCTAGACACATTAGACACGTTAATAAAGTTTCCATTCTATTCTATTCTACTGCCCCCTACTGTGAGGAAGCAGAGGTACAAGATGTCAAGCTAGCCGCAGCAGTTACTTCTCAAATGTATCTTTTCTCGGTTTTCTTTTCTGATTTATAATATTCCGTCTTATGATGCTCGACCTTGCGTAGGATTTCTATATTTAAAACTCTAAATTTTTTTTAAAGCAATCAGAGACTGGTTTACAGTGCTTTTGGCATTATTGACCCAAAGATGCAATTCTACCGTTGACGGCAGCTAAGAACAACGTTTCTAATATTTATTTTTTTGAACTGCGGAATGCCGGAAGAAATAAATGTAAAGAAGATCCTCGCAGTTATTAACGCAACTTATGCAGTTGCGAAAAGAAAGCCTGAAAAAATCAGGCTTGCCGGGATTCGAACCCTGACCTCTGCGATACCGGTGCAGCGTTCTAACCAATTGAGCTATCAAGCCAACTGGTAGCTGGTCATTAAATTGGTTCGTAATATACCCGGGAAAGATGAAGTTTAAAACTCTTAATTTTTTATAGCAATCAGAGACTGGTTTACAGTGCTTTTGGCATTATTGACCCAAAGATGCAATTCTACCGGTGACGGCAGCTAAGAACAACGTTTCTAATATTTAACCTAAAGTGTCAACCAAATTTCCAATGTTCCAATGTTTATGAACCCTTAAGTTAGAGCAGCATCTCTAAAAGATCGACAGTTTCCATTCGTATTGGTCAGCCAAGGTGAAATCGCTCAAGGGCCGACTGAAGGATTACAGTTAATTTATCAGGGCCCAGTTGTCGAAAGCAGGATTAAGCTAACCCAAATATGCAATTCGACCGTTGGTTGCAGCTAAGGACTATGTTACTATTTAGCCTAAAGTGTCAACCAAATTTCAATTGAAATTATGAATATATGAAATTCATATATTTGAACTGCGGAATGAAGAAATAAATGTAAAGAAGATCCTCGCAGTTATTAACGCAACTTATGCAGCTGCGAAAAGAAAGCCTGAAAAAAGGCTTTCCTTCAAGCCTGATTTTTTCAGGCTTTCTTTTCGCAACTGCATAAGTTGCGTTAATAACTGCGAGGATCTTCTTTACATTTATTTCAAATTTCAATTGTTCCAATATTTATGAGCCTACAACAAAATTACAGCAGCATCTCTCAAAGGCAGTTTCCATCCGTATTATTCAGCCAAGGTCAAATCGCTCAAGGGCCGACTGAAGGATTGCCGTTTATTCATCAGTAGTGTTTTGTCCTAAAAATAAAACGTCTGTAATTTCCCCAGCTATGGAGGGTTATTAGTTATGAATATCTTAAACTGTCTGCCTACATTTAGGATTGACTCTATCACGATCTGTTTACTTCCCTGTTCCGTGTGCAGGTTCTAGAGGCTTCTATGTACGCTTCTGAGAGCAGCTCTGAGCCGCCACTTGCCACTGCCAAACCTTGGGTTCTACTCTACAGAATCATCAAACAGTGAGTTTCGCTGATTATTGGGCGAGTATTGCACAAGAAGCACATAATCATACCTTCAGAAGTGGCCTCGCGGAACTCCCTCGCGCAAGCGAAGCCATACTGTAGTATCGAGAACAATTTTTGTTGCCGTTGTGGTGGCCCCTCTTTTTCTTGTCTCTCCCCTAAGCGAAGGTGACAGAATTGGGAATCATCCTGTTCTATTTGATGCTCAACATTCTTTATGATGAATCAACATTGTGCTGTGCCGTCAACTTAGGGGGAGGGGGGGGGGGGTAATGACGGACCTAACTAAGATTTTGCTTGAGTGTGTTAACGTATCTGGTCAGAACTAGATCAATTGGGACCCATCCCCAACAACGTTAAGTATGGTTTGATTTTGTGACATGTGCTCGACAAATGGCAGGAGTCCGGCTCTGAATGAGTGATTATTAAGTAATGTATCAAACACGAGAAAAGTGTTTCATAACGAGATCCAAACACTGAGAAGGGACTGAGAAGTGGGTTGACATAATGGGGGGTAGCCGAGTTTTTTTGTTTTTTTTTAACCGACTTCGAGATGTTTGGATACCTGGTGAAACACTCTTTCGAGTTTTTGATATGGCGTATCAAACCATTCATAATTTTTGGAGAAATTCAAAGCAAAAGTTCGCAAAATGTTTTCTCTTAATGAATTATTAATGAGTTTGAGAACATAAATCTTGACCATCTTTTTCTTTAATAGTTCCATTCTCATTTCCTGATTTTTGCATTTGTGTTCTAATTTAAAGCCAAGAGAAGTATGACGAGGCAGCAGAAAACTCGACCAAGACAAGCGCTCCGATTGTCACTCCATCTACAGACACTCCAATGCCTGAGACTGCGAGCACAGATAGCAATGTGAGCAGCGTTAGCGTCATTAGTGACATGCCTGCAAGTAACTTATCACCATCACTGCAGTTTCTGCGTACTGCGCATGAACATTTAGGAAGGTAAGAGGAACGCTACGAAATGAAGTCTGATATTGAAATGTCTTGTTCTCTTTTCAGGGTTTTCAGTTGTCATATAACAACTGGCGATGTGTTCTATTGGTTCTAATTTGACAATAAGACTCGAAATTCTTTGAATGGTTGATTTTGTTTTAAGGCCAGTCCACTATTTCCCGCTCTGGCATTCTTAACTGACAAACGTTTTTTTGCATTGCAGACGCGGGTGGTGTTGTAATAATGAAGGAGTGTTCTTGTTGCTAAAAGTTGAAGTTCTAACAGAAGAGCTTTCAAAACGAGTCGTCACTGCCAGAGAGGTTTGTACGCCCCCTCTTGTAATCTTACAGCGGCCATCGTGATAGTTGGTAGAGTTGCATAAACATTTCTGTAGTTTCGACTAGATATATTATCATTGTTAATCTATCAAAACTTTACACACAATATTTCCACTCAGGATACAAAATGACAATCTACGGGTTAATAAGTAAGAGAAAATAGAAACCATTTTCGCTAAGGGCCCAGTAATACGGGCAACATTTTCGTGCACCTTGTCGCGCAACAATGTTGCGTTGCAAGTTGAGATTGTTCGTTACGCGTTTTACCACCTTTTCGCTCAACATATTTTCATGTTGCAAAAAGTAAAAGCGACGTCTACTTTTTACAACATGAAAGTTTATTGCACGAGAAGGTGGTTATACGCACAACAAACAATCTCAACTTGCAATGCAACATTGTTGCCCGACAGGTTGCACGAAAATGTTGCCCGTATTACTGGGCCTTAATTTGCGGCTGATTATGGAAGTAAATAAATGACATGAAAGGTCAAGTTATCTTAAAGGGGCTCTGTCACCTATTCTTAGGCATATTGCAATCAGAGGAAACTCAAACATACTGGTTCAATTTCGTTTATAATTGCTCTAACAGTTTTCTGAGACTATAATTAAATGTGTTTGACTGCGGACCGCTACGATGGAAATGGATTTTAACTTGAAAACATGTTTCACTTCAGATGTTTGGTTTGATTTTTGCAGGAGCTTGTCCGTGACCTAGAGCAGTGTTTCCTGTGTCTTTATGGACACCCTTCCAAGAAAGCCAAGGTATGAACATGGTTTTTGGTATTAACATTTCTTTGTGCGTTTTTCAGAGGTACTTCCCTCCTTCTCCCCCTCCCACACACAGAAATTTTGACAAGTCGAAGGAAGGTCTGATTTTGAAGAGTCAGCCAGACAGTTGGTTCCGTCTGCCAGCTACTCTGTACATAATTCAGTTAACTGCTCAGTCAGCCAGCTAGTCAGTCAGTCATTCAATCAGTCAGTCAGTCAGTCAGTCAGTCAGTCAGTCAGTAGTCAGTCAGTCAGTCAGTCAGTCAGTCAGTCAGTCAGTCAGTCAATCAGTAGTCAGTCAGTCAGTCAGTCAGCCAGTCAGTCAGTCAGTCAGTCAGTCAGTCAGTCAGTCAGTCAGTCAGTCAATCAGTAGTCAGTCAGTCAGCCAGTCAGTCAGTCAGTCAATCAGTAGTCAGTCAGTCAGTCGGTTGATAGCTAAGTCAGACAGTCAGAGTCACTTACTTCGGCCTCTAGCTATTAACATGATGCAGCTACCCTACTGTTTTGATTTTTCCATGATGTTACAGAAATCTATTGATATCCGTAGTTTCGGAATTAAAAAACGTACAGAAAGTATCGAAAGATACACCTCGAAGTTCATTCAGTCTAAAGCTTCCTTTCCTGAGTGCTGGGTCCTATATTTTTGCTGTCGGAAATATTTTTCTCCGCAGGTCATGTTATTTTAATTTTGTTTGTTTTGTTTGACTAATTTAAAACTTCCCTTCCACTCTAGGCTCGTGGACTCCAGGAACACAACTCTAATCAGGTAAGCAGTCCGTGTAACCCTTTCCTTTTCTGTAACAAATTTCTTCTCTCTGACTGGCGCACATTTGTTATTGCTTGTTGGCTTTGAGCAATAGTTGGTGCAAGAAGAAGCCTGCATTTATATGTCCTATTTATTTTTGTCTTGTTTGCCTGACAATTGTGCTGCAGGGAGACTCGTGGCCTACCTGTAAAACATGTTTCGGACTTCTTCTTCTTAGAGATAGGTAGAGATAGGTCAGATCTTTTTTTTTGTCACTCAAATAAGCCGCGACTTTGAAATACGTTACAAAAGAGATTCAATAACCTGAAGTGAACCTGAAGCATTTGTCGAGGATTTTAGCCGGTTCCAACACGTTGCAGGACGCATCTCACTTATGAACGTAAAAATGACCATGCTTGCCGCAAGTTGTCTTGTAGCTCAGTTTTTAGAGCACCTAACCACTGGTGTGCTGACAGTCACGGGTTCCCTCGGGGAACTCAAAATTTTTTCTTTGTTGTCCCAGGCTCGTGACTAACTTGATACAGTTAACTTGTCGCATGACCAATCCTAACATTTACCAAATTTAATTCTCTTTATGTTAGACGAAGTAATTTTTATTTCTTGTCTGACCAGATCGCCTTGACGTGGAGTAACTCAGTTGTAGTGTTTGACTATTTCAAGCCTCCTGAGCCACCCACATTTGACAGCAAATCTAACACCATCACTGCAGAGGTAAGGCGTGCTTGGTATCACCTTTCTAGCTAAAAATGGCAAACACGCGAACATTGGTCGTTCTTGCAAAGGAGTGCAAGATATTGCTCTCGGCTGCCATACTTTCTCTAACTATTTCTTGTGATTGCCAACTGTTGGGTCCTTATACAAGCACGACAGGTTCTTTTAAAAGGCCTTTACAGTTTTTCTAACGTACTCAATTTGTCTAACGTGGCCAAACTGTCCAGGAGTAATTCAGATAAGACAGTTTAGACAGTTACGATGACGGACTGTACGGCTTTTCAATTCGTGGTCGTAAGCCTTAGGTTTGCGTCTGACCTGAGGGTGAATATTCTCCAATAAGCGTCGACTTCCTTCACATTCTAGTGTCTGTTGTCTTCTGATCCTCTGAAGTGCGAATTGTTTGGTTTATAACAGGTGCAGAATCTACTTCGTAGAATAACATTGGTGATTCCACAGCAAGAACTTGAAGGTACGAATAGAAAACGTTTAGAGTTGTAGTTTAATCACGCTAGTGTCTGAAAGAACTTTAAATTCAGAATTATTTACACAGATGTGAATGTGCTAGTATTCCGACTACTTTTCGTCTTCTTGTCATCAAATAGACCGCAACGTCAAACGAGACGAAATGCTTCTTTGCTGTCAGTAAAACCCGTAACTTTTTTACAGCGTCTATCTTCTTAGGTGCCTGAAGCAGCCTGCTTATGGAGGAAAAGAGTTGCTTATTCCTTAAACAAACAAACAAAAAACTGTTACATTTACTTGACGTATTCAAAGTCCAAATCAACTAACCACCAACGCCCCCCTCCCCCCCCCCGCTTCCTCCTTCACCCAGCTCTAAGTGTTTTCGTTACCCAGGATGCAACAGAGACAGGTAGTCATAACTGCAAAGAATAGACATAGGCCGTGTACGTAGACTATATATTTGTCAGGCCGCATGTCCAAGACGGAGAATTAATTTAATTAGACTTAACATTTCTATTCCTTAGCTATCAGTTTTGAGAGTGTTCAGTCATTTATTGAGGGTGGAGATGAGCCAGTCCCAAAGCTCCCTGACCATCTTGCTGGCGTCAAAAGGTACGCTATTCTCTTCCTTTGGTTTTCAGGAATGTCTGTTGTCCCAATATGTCTCGATTCTGATTTTATCCCTTTCTTAACAGACCTGTGATCAGTGAAATCTTCTACTTGCTCGCTGATTTCTACTTTAAGAACAAGGAATTCAGGTATTGGTGTCAAAGATCGTCCAGTGTTGTCACAGCTGCATCATGGTTTGCTCATGCTGAATAATTTAACGATATGTTTTCCAAGTTTGCCGTTTGAGTGATTCTTCCTTCATGGGCGGAAATACCTTTTCTTGGTTCGCAGGAGGCGTATCGTTTCAGGCTTTTAATGTGACGACACATTTCACAAAATCAGCGAAACCTCTGTCATCTTGAGCTCTTAACCTGAGACACAATCCGTAGGCAAACATGACGTTCAAGTGGTTTGCAACGCAAAATATGGAAAACTAGGCAAACATCAAGTTGACTCAAAGCGGTAGAATAAGGAGAGCACACATTTTACAGCAAAATAAAGACGGCTTAGTATGCCTTCTTATTTTTTAGACAATTAAATAAATTCTTAGCCGCAACTGAACTTTAACAAGGTTATCAAGACAAAGTCTTTTAACTAAATTAAGACTACCAGATGGATGTTCCATCTGAACGGATTATGTGCCTAGTATAAGTTGACCCAACTTTTCCTAGTGTTACCGATTTTGGCTTGGTCCGTTATGTTTAATTATGGTCAATTATTTCTGTTCAAATTATTATTTTAAGATACAGCACAACACTTTAAAGTTTTAAAGAATACATGTTTCGGCATCCCTGATGCCATCCTCAGTTGACGGAAAAAGTGACAACAAAGCAATTTATATGTAATAGTGATTAGATCTTTGAAAACCCTGGTAAATGCTGCACATTAATAAAGTGACCACAAGCTACAATGAAATAGTTGGAGAAATTCAGTTCTGCACTAATGAATCACTCTCTTTTGTGTGTGTTTCAGCAAAGCCCTCAAATTCTACATGCATGACGTGACCGTTCAGCCAGACAGAGCTGATACTTGGGCAGCCATGGCTCTCGCTCGTAAGAGCAGACTGGAGAACAAATTAAACGCGGTATTAAGTTGAACGTTGCTTTTCTTTTTTCTTGTCCCCTTCTGTAAGAATGTGGAATTTGAACGAATCCTCTTTACTTCGTTTCTAGTGTGAACCCAAAAGTGAAGGACCCATACAAAAGCTTGCTGTCTCCGCTCTAAGGTGAGTTCAAAATGTTGATTCTCCTTACTTCCATTTAAGTACTGACTGCCATCAAGAGATTGCAACGCTGTCTTGGCTTTCATACGATTCTTTCGATACAGGTAATGAGAATTCAGTTAAACATGGAGCACAGCTCTTGGTTTAAACAATAGATAGTGGAGTAGACCCCTGTTTTCCTTTTTGGTCACCACAGTGGAGTTATAAATAGGCCTTTTGCAACAAACTTTCACGTGACTATACTGGAGGGCAAAATTGTTCTTTTTGTATCAATACGTATCCAGTGGTAAAATACTTCAGAAATGGCGTACAACCTGCTGGTCGCAAAGTTCCTCTGTGAGTGCGATCTTCTGTAACTTGAATTAGAATGTTTGTTTGCCTTCCAGTCAGTTTCACTCATGGGAATGACAGTGTTTATTCATTCGTTCTTGGTTAAATTAACCACTTACGCGACAGTTTGTTGCAAAAGGCCTATTAACGGTTGTGCTCTCTTGTCAGGTGTTTTAAAAGAGCGCTGGAGATTGATGGTTCAAATAGCAGCTTGTGGGAAGAGGTACTGTTTTGTAGCCATTCTGTTTCTTTGCCCGCCACTGCAGTAGATGTATAAAAAATGTCTTCGAATATGTGATCCCGTCTCTTGTGATAGTTTCAATTCGATTTATTGCTCAAAGTAATCAGACGTCTGTCTCTTGCACTACAGTATGGGACAATCTGTTATGTGCTATATTCCCATGCATCCAGGCAACTGAACCAGGTGCGTATGGTTATTAATTGTATTTTAGTGTTGTTGAAAAGTCCGAATTTATTCGGCTTCGTTGATATTATTGTTTCAAACGTTGATCACCTTGTTTTCTGACTCAGTTTGATAAAGATGAGATGGCCTCAGACAGTCGACAGGCATTAGTTCAGAGGCGTGACGAGATGCTTCTGTTATCCGAGCGCTGCTTCACTTCCGCTCTGGGTATCGAGGACGGCGAAGCCTGGCTTCATCACTACATGCTAGGAAAAATCGCAGAGAAACTGAAAAAATCTCCTGGTGTCTACCTGGAGCACTATCAAAAGGTACATATCATAGGAAAACCTTAAACTCATCGTCAATAAGTGAGCTTGGGGACTGGTACCTATAGAGAATTGATAGTGGGCCTTGTGCGATTGAACACAAGCAGGGAGGTATCCATGGCAACCTTCTGAGCGGGAACCACCCCTGCAAGCAGCCCCACCAGGCACCATCACACTGATAAATCAGTGGAGAATACTCGCCTAAACCAATGTTTACCTAGTTCCAAAGACACTGGGTGGGTAGGGCGGGGCAACAACCCGCAATAGTTCACTTAACAATGGTACACTTGATCCCCAAAGATAAGCTGCAAGGATCCGCAAAGATCTGCAAGGATCAGCTCGAATGAAATGCAGAACGCAACGTAAGACCCGTGTAAACTCATGGCCGCCCCGGCATGTCACGTATTACCGCGAAGAAGACCGCCAACGGCATTGAATCCCGAGCTTCAAAATGTTGACCTTTGTGCTTGTGCTTGCTTCGAAATAAGGGCTCTTCTACTTCATCGAATCTATTGCCAGAAACTCGAACAGATTAGAACTCTTTGAGAGTGCAAAGGCAGGACGAGAGCACAAGAGAGTTTCAGGCCAAACGAGAGGATCAAGCATATAAAAACTCTTGGCGTGAGTTTGAGAGTTCAGTAGTGAGAGCACATGAGAGTTGCACTTCAAACAAGCGTGAAAGCGATCATTGAATCTCATGAAAATTTTAACCTGTGAAGAGGCTCCGCAGTGGGGAAAAGCGCGAAAATAAATCAGCGAGCGGAGCGTAGACTGGGGAAGAGGACGAGGCGGCCCCTTCCCTCTCCCCCTGCTTACTTCCCAACCCCCTGCCCGTCTCTTCGCTCTTTCTCGTCGCTCTTAACTTTTCTTCTCCGTTTCCCCGACAAGCTACAGAATTGGAGAAAAATTGCCTGAAAGTCGAAGAGAGGACACGGAGATTTGAGGACAAACGAGGGTGAGACTGAACTCTCGTCACCTCTTGTTTCAGTTTGATCCTGCCTCACTAAATGTGGGTGAGGGTTCTCTTTTCTTATAGATCGCTGCACTTGTTTTTCACTTCTAGCTCCCGGTATTTTATTGGATACTTAATTCACAAACCATTTGCGAGTCTATTATCAACAAGTAGAAAATGCCTGTCACGTTTGAACACGCAAATCAAATGAACTCATGCTTTTGTGTCAACGTGCCTTCTTTTTTTTTTCTAGAGTGCAAAATATCTGGACGATGACATTTCAAGCTATCCAAAGAGAATTTCGTACTACAGTCCACCGGAATATATGCTTGAAGCACTAGAGGTAACACCAGACCCTGACCACATGCACACGTTTAATTTGAAACAGCAAAAAGTGTTTTCAAGTTCCACTCATAAGGGGTTTTTTTCGATGAAAATGCGTTCATTGCTAGTCGTTGTTAACCCTTTCACTCCCAAGAGTGCGTAAAATCACAATTCAGGAAGAAACACAAATTTCATTTTGTAAAAATACTGAAATATAAATAGTACCTTGTGAAAGTACAGCTGAAGAGGAGACATTTGACTGGTCACACTGTAGGTATTCGTCTACAGACTCAGAAGTTAGATCACCTTAATGTCTCCATAACTGTCTCTGGCAGTGAAGGGGTCAAGCAAAGACTGAGAGGTTACCACTACTGCTGGACGGTGTACCAGATATTTCACCGGCAGGGAGTCTAAGGTAACTGGAAATCTTAAAGGAGCTGTGTCACGAAATTTAGCCAAATTCGGCCACTAGGACCTGGCCATCAAATTAAGCAAAATATAAAAATAACCGCTTAAGACATTGACGTTACTTACACGTGTTTACCTTTACTTAGATTTACTTCCGGATCCACATGTCAGTTCTAAAGCTTCTTTTTGACAAGTTCCCGGATGTTGACGTGAGTATCCTTGAGGAACATCTTCAGCGTGTCTCTGAAGGCCCCTTTCATCACCCAGAGTTTGACACCGACACAGGACAAGGATCAGTGTACAGGAGCGAGTCCACCACATCAGGTAAGTTACTTAAATTGTAGGTACTACACTGGATTAAAAGTTATGAGTAATGCTGTTACAATGAAGAACTATGAAACGCATCTTTTAAGGGGAACGTATTGGTATTAAGATGAGTATTAAGTGGAAGAATTGTTAAAACTGTGTCCACACATGAGAGGTATCTATTTGGTTCGACTGAGTCTATCTCTGTCTGTTATTAACGTATCTTGTGATAAACTAACCAGGTAGATGTTGTTGTAAGCATAAATTATTCTCAGGTTTTAATTTCTTTTATAGAATCTTTGTCAAGCGGCGTCTTCGAGGACCCTAAACACGGGGATCCAAAGTCAGCTGAAACAATCAGTGGTGCCGATACTGTGAGTATGTCTGAGCCCCCACAGAGAGAGGAGCTTAGCACATCACAAGCAAAGAGTGATTTGGAAGGAACAAAAAATAGTGCTATGGAAGTCTCTTCTGTAGAAACTATTGAGGACTTGACAAGCAAGGGTATAAGTTCGCAGAGTCAGGATGTGCAGGCTCCGATTCCTATGGAACTGGACCTTAGTGTTCCGTCCAGCGGTGCTTCCACAGCACAGCAGACACCGGATAGTTCCCAGACACCCTTAATCGTCTCTAATGAACAGCAAGGATTGGAAACGAAGCCTGCCTCCGCTGAAGAATCGGAGAAAGTTAAAGCTGAAACCTCTGGCGAAGAAAGCAAGGAAAAGGAACAAAGAGCTGGTTTGTTAAATTCAGATTTAGATGACAAGGGAGTTGCCTCTGACCTGCATAAAAAGGAAGAGGTTTTAAAAGAATCGTCTGTGGATGTTGGCACTTTAGCAGAACAAGAGACAGTCTTGTACGTAGAAAAATCGTCCGTAGAAAAAACAAAGAAGTCAGACACTCGCGACATTGGGAAAAGCTCCACTGAAGGGAACGCACAAGAAGAGGCCAAGGTATCGGAAGGCGACAAAGATACGGAAATGGCAGTTGAGCAAAAAGCTACTTCGGGTGAAAAATCTGAAGTAGATGCAGAGCCAGAAAAAATGGAGATTGATGCAGTTTCCACTGATACCTCAGGAGATGTTAAAGTGGGTGAAACGGCGATTATTGGCTCACCAGCACCACCGAATAATTTCATGACGTCAACTGCTGACAGCGGGGCAATGCCGGCTCAGAGCCTACCAGCAGTGGAGACCAAGCGGCCGCCATTAACAGCAGAACAGCAGGAGAAGAAGAAAGAACTTATGGACCTCTGTATTCGTGCGCTAGAGTACTGCTTGCGACGATTCCCTCAGCATCACAAGTCACGCTATCGCTTGGCGTATGTGTATTATTACTCGTCTGAGCACAAGGTAACGCAACAACTCTTGTGTCACGCTTCATAAGAGAAGTTAGTTTCCTGATGAGTTCTAGTCAGAGCTAGTAGCCATGTTTGCCAGTGGTGTTGCCGCTTTCGTCAGGGGGGCAGTTGTCCTGGGAAACTCAAAGTTTTTTGAAGTAGAATTGAAATATCGGCGTCGAGTTCTTTGATATTTTCCAGTCTTTCAGATTATCTCCTACAAATAGTCCCAACTACATCATGGCCAGAACATAGCGCTAGCTGGGTCAGCCAATAGGTGAACTAAAATAAGTACACTGAAGGGTTCGTGAAACCAAAAGCAAAGTGGTAACCTGTGACCAATCACAGCAGACACCACTCGATTGAGTGTCGAAACTAATGTGGTGTTTGCTTTGGTTTTGCTTTTCTTCAACCCATAATTGGTTAAAGGAGAAGGTCACTCCAGAAACGGTGTAGTTTTTGAAATCGCCAAGAAAAAGATAACACTACGTTGAGTTACTGACCGTGGTTTTAGCTTCTAAAGTGCATATGATCCCACTGAAATTCCTCTCCAAAGAGGGCCAAAATTCAACACTGCACGCCGCCATTTTGAATCGTGACGTCATATCGTTCAACGAGACCAGCGGTCGGGTAACGTGGGCTCGTTCTGGAGTGACCTTCTCCTGTAAGAAAGCTCGGGCTGCTTTCTCAACCAATGAGAACTAAAATCAAAAACCAATCGTGACTTGCTCGCACGCGTTTTCCCGAGCTTAACGCTAATTACTTGTTTTTGCTTCGACTTCTGATTGGTTCATTTTGTGTTTAGTTCCTGTTGTGATTGTTTAAAGTAATTACTTTCGTTTTGGTTTTGCGACTAAATAAAACTCTGAATTATTGAGGATCAGCAAACGGAACGAAAAACAAAATTACTTGAACGTTACTAGAAAAAAAACATTAGCTTGCGTGATTATCTAGTGGATAACTTACCATAAAAGCGTGAAAGGGTAAATTGCCTTTTCTTCTGTTCCTATTCTATTCAGGAGACCAGTGCGTGCCGTGATTTGCTGTTAGGTAGCAACACAAGACAGATCAAGACGTTTCCCTTTCATCATTTCGGGCTTTTTAATGAAAAAAGCAAGACGAACTTGTTCTCGGTAAGGTTATTGCTGAATGTACAGGATTTGATTTCGAGAGCACTCTTGTCTATTGCTGGTTTTCTTGTGACGTCATAAAATTCTAAAATCATCAATCGCGAGGTCTTCAGATTTTATATCCCCACCAGGTTGAAGATGACTTAAAAATATATCTTTTCACAAATTTTCAGCTCGGTAGCGTCTTTCGTTTTGAAAATACAGAATATTAAATTTCTGGCTTTTCACCCTACGTGACACCAACACAGCGTCCGTGACAAAGCTTTCTCCTGTGCGAAAAAGGACTCTCCTTGTGATTTTTAGCAGTTTGGACAGTTAAAGCATTAGGAGAGAAATTAATGTGGTTGTATAGTAGTTCACGAGAGAAAAGTAATCGCTGGAAGAGCAGAAGTGAATTCCAGATGTTTTCATTGATTTCCGGCGGCCATGTTTGTGCCCCTCGGAGGGACACCAACATGGCGTTTTCATACTGAGCTCTGCAAATTTCAGTCGAACGTTTCGGCAAATAACTCAACAACGGAATACCATACAGATCTGAGACTTGGTGAAGTTGTTTAGTTGTGTATCCTTTATAACATTACAAATTCTTGGCTTCTTTCATCAATTGGTTTTGATTTTAATATTTTATGGCGTGACAGTGAAAACCAAGAATAATGGGATTATGAAGGTGGTGGTGGTGATGATGATGATGATGTTGCCGTCGTTGCTGCAGCTAAGTGACTTTTACTAACGACGGTCCATAAATAATCTTGGTTTGTTTTCGCTAAAATTTAAAATTGACCTACTCTAAATGTAACTTTTGTTTCTTAACAGGCGTTCTGGAGAATTCCCGAAGAGGATATCGATAGGTAACAGACAACTTTCTGCATACCAATGTTGATGATGTGCAGTGCGCTTGACCCTGAACAAAATTCAATAGAACAGTCTCCTGTTTACATATCTGAACTAATTTCTCGATACCAGCCAACTAGAACTTAAAGGTCTTCTAGCTGTAATTACTTGTCGGTTACCAAATGTTGTACTAATTCATATGGGGATAGATCTTTTTCTGTTGCCTCCATAAAGTTATGGAACTCGCTTCCTTTACATCTACGTAACTGTAAATCCGGTGACCCGTTTTATCACAACTTAAAACCTATCTTTTCAATTTGTGATTTCACTACAGTTTCATTTTTCATGCGATGTATATCGCACTATTATTTCTGTAATTGCATATTCCTATCAGTATGGTGGTATCATAGCAGTGTTATAGTAGCATTATAGCAGTGTTACAGTTAATAGTTTTCTACATATATAATTTGTAGGTTTTTTCTTTGTTTCTCTAGAGATTTTATATATTGTAAATTTTGCTTTTCTTTTTTCGAGTTTTTTTAGCTTTCCTTAGTTTACTGTAAGAGCTCTGAGACTTTGTAAAATGCTCTAAACTCTAAATATTTATTATATTATTACAAGAGAGGTTTATTAGAAAATCAACGAGAGTACGTCAGGATATGTGTAGCGTTTTGCAGGTTGGCCTGCAGATTTTGTTTTCACACCAGCAGACATTTCTGCTTGCCAATGTTGATGACATACAGGAGGCTTGGCACAAACAAATTCGATAGAAAATCAACGATAGTGTGTCAGGTTATGTGTAGCGTTTTACAGGTTGGCCTGCAGAGTTTGTACAAATTGTGAGTACTGCCAAAATTTAGCTTCCAAACCATCGAAAAGCGACTGCAAGAGCAACAAATTTTTTTCGCCTGCTACTTAACACAGATCGTGGTTGTTCTTTTTAGACCTGGTTGTTTTTGCACGCACACTTACAAGTCAGTGGCTTTGTTGCTGGATGTTCTTAGTGAGTTGAAAGAGTGGGACACACTGCTAGTTATCCAGAATCTTCTCCATAGTACACCAGCGCCAGGCAAGTAAGTAGAATACAATTAATATTGTCGGTGTGAACTCATTCAGATTCTTGTTTTCTTTACGAACCTAACTGTAAGTCTAAAGCCATGTTATTACAGTTTGCGAATCTTGAAAAAAGTCCCCGAGAAAAAACGGAGGAGAGCTTGGACCACCCTCCAGAGAGCTTTTGAACGTTTCTACTGTGACCAGTCACGAGAAATTTAACCGCTGGGCACGGTGGTCAACGGCGGGAATGTGTTTGACTTGTTTTGTTTGTAATTCTGTTTCGTAGAATTGAGCCCGCGGTTTTCTTCCGAAAGGTTGCTTAGTAACATGGGCTCTCTTTAAAGCGCTATCTCACAAAAACAACATACTTAAAATTTGACATATTGCATCGTAATATCCTGGCTTAGGAGCATATTACACTGTAGTATCAGAGTTTTCGAGCACTTGTTGAATAAAACAGTTTTTGGGGGACAAATAATAATCGCGGACGTTTTATTCATTGCCCGCATAAAACATCCGGGAATATTACCTGTGAAATCATGGAAAAAGTGTTTAATTTTTTTATTGCTACAACGTATTAGTAACTTGTTGTTCTTTGTTGTATATACATCCTCTTTCCTCTATGTTTTTTTGTCAGAAAATTCTTGAGGGACAACGAGAGACATCATTTAGCCAAAAAGGTAAGAATGGACGTTTTATAAATTGCTCCCAAGGATTGAAGATTGCTTATTGGCGTTCTGTTCCTCTAATGAAATGAGCAAGTAACCGTTTACAGTCGTAAACTTGTTCTCTCTTAAGCCAATCACAAAGTAGGTTTCCATGAATGTGGCGACCGTACACAACTTTTTTTTTCTTTGCTTTTAAGCATCTTTTGATCATTTGTTTTCATGAATCTTTTGGCAGGCTTTTGAGTATTCACTAGAGATAATGAAAGTGCGAGTCTCTGATCAGGACCCCAAGGTAAGAAGGGGGAGGAACAAAAGAAGGCTTTCACAGACTAACTAATTTTCATCACGAATCTGCATCATTCTCTGTCTTGAAAGGTCTGTGGGTAATTTGCCTTGAGATCTGCCAGCAAAGGATTGGCTTTTTTTTCTGTCGTTGGTGGTGGTGTTTGTTGTTGTTTCTTGTTGCTTTGAGATAGCCTTTAAGTGCTCAAGTCCAGAAAATTTCCTTTCTTTTGAAGATGTGAATGAATAAGATATTAGCACCTATTCTTTTGCTGTTGTTGTTGACCGAGAGGAGGCCTACGTTCTAGAGAACTTTTAGAGAGAGGGACTAGTTTCATGAGTACTTGAGTAAATAAAGTACTATAGTGGACTATAGTAGACTATAGTGGTGATTACCACAAGCAGGGATGGCGCAGTGGTGAGAGCACTCGCCTTCCACTTGTGTGGCCTGGGTTCGATTCCCGGTCCCAGGTCATATGTGGGTTGAGTTTGTTGTTGGTTCTCGTCCTTGCTCCGAGGGTTTTTCTCCGGGCACTCCGGTTTTCCTCCCTCCATAAAAACCAACATTTCCAAATTCCAATTGGATCTGGACGTCGAGTGTTTACACATGAGCCCCTGGCTCGGGAGGTTAGGCGACTACTCCCTCACTACGTTGGTTACATTTGATTTAACCTTTTTTTCATACCGTAATTACGATTCTTGTAGAGTAGCTCGAGTAAAAATTCCCAAAAGTCTCGCGAGAACTCTATGTGAATTGGTGCTCGGATAGATGCGGTAAAAACGCACCGGTGATACCGGTACTGCCTGTCGTTTGTTCTTTTGATTGTGAAGGGAAAGGGAGGAGGTAATAAATTTCTTGCTGCAAAAAGGGCGGCTTATTTCAGACAAGGGGTTGCCTAATAGAGCTTTTTACGGTATTATAGCCTTAATTTTTGACGTCGTTTTTAGAAATGATTTTTAGATAACAAGATGCGGTTTTTATTTTAGGTGGAGACGTCTGCTCTTTCTCAGCTAGTTGTGGACATGTACGAGTGCTGGAAAACTGGTCAAAAATACGAGCCGTCCGTAAAGGTACGTTATCACTTTGAAGCAGTCTCAGTCATTAGTATTACAGTGGTAGTTGCAATTACATCTTCGTTCATTTCCATAAGAAACTGATAGAAGAGTCAGAAAAAGTAGAAGAAGGATATTGCGCCACCCTCTTAGTGCTATTGAAGAGTCACTGCCCCCAGCTAATTTCTTTCTCCATTTTCTAGGTGACTGAAAGTTTGCTGACGAAGGCCTTTGAGATGTTCATGGCTTCCAAAGTGAGTGATTTCTAGTTGTGAGGCGTAACGGAAATGGCTTTTGATTGAATTGTCAAGTCACCGGATCTGGAGAAAAGGTGCTTCGGCGGGAAAAGGGGGTGCTCCGCTCTACTTAGCCCCAACGCGTTCCTCCCCCGTTTTTCACGTTCACTTTTCCTACTGTGTCGGAGCATAGGCTAGTGCGAGATAGCGGGGGATTTAAGATAAGCTAGTCCGAGAAAGTTTATTTAAAAGACTAAAAAAGACCTTAATTTTCCTCCTCTCTTGTTCCCAGGCCGCTTCAGGAGAGACGCTTGAATTAATGACCGAAACTTCAGACTCGTCTTCGTCAATTCTGGAGCAAGCCTTGAAGTATTGTCAGCAGTATGTCAAGCCTCAGGTATTACTCATTAGTATTTAGACAAGGGTGTTTTGCTGGTAAATAAACCACTCGTAAATTTCATACGAAACTACATTTTCCATATCCTCAGCAGTTGGATACCAAAGACGTCATTTCTCGCTTTTACACTGTTGTTTGTGCAAAAATACTCCAATAAACGTTCATCCTACCTAAAAATACTCTTGTCTATATGTGCAAAAATACTCTTGTCTATACAATAAAAAGAAAATTACTCGCTGCGCTCGTTCGTAAAATATTGTTTTTACCACTCGAAAATAAAATTCATATCTTCGCTCCGCCGTGTAATATCCTCTATTTACTGCCTACTGTGTCGGGTAACCAGCCCAAGTAATTACTCTGACTAATCTCAACAGAGGTAAACAACGCAATCAACCAATCAGAACTCAAAACAATGCCTTGTAACTAGGGTCAAGCGCGGGAAAATGCACACGAGTGAGTGACAATTGGTTTTGGTTTTACTTGTGATTAGTTTAGAAGGTGGCGCGAGTTTTTTTATCCAATCACAGAAGGTTGTTAAGCAAAGCCAAAGAAAACGTAAATTACTTTCGATATGCAATTAAAAACTGCTCCGCTGTTACATATAAACCTTGTAAATAACGGAGCCTGTGACAAGTTTCTCTATTCTCTATTTTTACATCCGAGTTTTGTTAAGGTCGCGAGTTCGACCAAGTGGGACGAAATACAGTTCACTTGGTCGTAACGTTTTATTTAGGTAGCCTGCCCTCATCCAGCTCGTTAATAATCACGCCAGCGCTTTTTTCATACAGGAGGCCAAAGGAGGATCCCCTTCTAAATTCGTTCCTCACATTGTAAATTTCTCCGGCAACTACAGGCTGATAGCCCTTCGCCAGTATCCTGCTGATAGCCCCTGTTTAGTCAATTAGGTTGCCAGTTTTCCGATTATCAGCGGCTCAGTTATAATACGTTGGTGTGAACTGACTCTACATACCCGTTTTTTTCCAGGCCTCTTCATCCAGTGCTTCAATTGCGCATCAACCGAAAGGATCATCGGGAACGGATACTGGCCCCGATGTAACTTCAGGCTCTGATACCGAAGCTACTCCGACGGCGTTAGAACAAACCTTGTCACCTCAGCTGACGAAAAAACGAGAAAGTAGTTCAATAGACCCTTCATCAGAAAAGCCAACGAAAACTTTCGAAGACGCCCCGAGAGAGTTGCCGAAAGATTCGCCGTCTGAAAATAAAGCAATGGACAAAACACCAGCTCCTACTGAAGATGTTCCGAAGGCAGCTGAAGTGTTATCTCCCCTGGAGGTTCGGGTCTCGGCAGAAGTAGCACCCGCCTCGGCTACCTTGCTTCACGAAAGTGAAAATACAATGCTTGTTAAAAAAGAGGTCAACCCTGCGCCCCTTGACGATGCTGCCCGTCATGAGGCTAACGTAGCCCCATCAGGCTCCTCCAGCACTGGTGTAACTGCAGATGCTGGAGAGCCAGTGGCGCCTGTTAATCCGAAGGGTGCGGTTTCCACCGAAGGTAGTGGACCTTCTGGTATTGTGTAGCGACCCTGCTTTGTTGCTTACGGTATTTTGTGCGCCACTATCCTCCGGTAAAAAACTCTTTTCACGCCTGAAACATCCGCACTCAAATTTTATTATATCAACTTACAAGTTGATACTATAAAACGCCCGTGGACTTAACGCGACTGTTTCTTCGTGTTCTTTGCCGACTTAATTAAAGTGCCGATTACAAGAAACAACGTTGGTCAACCAGTCTAATTGAAACCAAATGAACTCAAACAACCCAAACAACCCAATCATCCGAAAACGGTTAATGCTGACATGGTCTTGTCATCTAAAAAAACACCGAAGTTTAGGAAACAAATTTTTCCAAACTTCTTATTTTTAATAAGGCTTTTGCTAGATAAAAGGGAAAAGAACAGCTACTTATTTTCTCGGGCAAACTGCTTTTATGTTGTGAAAACTAGTTTTACTCTTTCCAAAGTTCGATCTTCCCAATGTGGCATTAAATTTAAAGCCTAATAGGCAGTCAACACATCGTCCATCTTTGCAAACCTGTTTCCAGTACTACAGTATGAAATACAAGACAAGCACAAACCGAAAGTGAAAGTTAAATTTATTCCCCTTTGAGAGAAAAAGTGTTCTTAATAAATTAGATCTTGGTGGTTTAAAAATATGTTAGTAAATATGGTTAACTATTCTTAACTACAGTTGACTTCCGACAACTCGAAGCATCAAGGGAAATCAAGAAGGTTTCAAGTTATCGAGGGATGGAATTCCTGTTGACAAGACTTATCACATGTAATAGGAAGAACAGACACGTTTAGGGTAACACAACGTCAAGAAACCAAAGAAATTGAAACTAACATCAGTTAGGCACTTTAACCCGTTCACTCCCAGAGTCAGTTATGGAGACATTAAGGTGATTCTAACTTCTGAGTCTGTGGACGAAATCCTATGGTGTGACCATTCAAATGAAACCTCGTCAGCAGTACTTTCACATGGTACCATTTATATGTAATTAAATTTGAGATTTGTCTTGAATTTTGATTTTAGGCACTCTTGGGAGTGAAAGGGTTAATAATACATGCTGCTCAATTTTGTTTCAAAATTAAGTCGACGTTATGGCATTTTGACAAACAAGGTTCGAGTTATCGAGGGTAAAATTATAAAGAAAATGACCTGAAGGGAGAAAAAATTCACTTTGAGTTAGCGGGAGGTTTGGGTTAACTGGGGCAAAATGTAACAGTGTTATCTACCTAGAACTACAGTAATTGCTTGTTAGTATCAAGTGGCATTTCATCGAATATATTGTTTATACTGGTAAAATACAAAGACAAGTACAAATTTCAGTCTAAAAAATGGTACACCAGGCGTACTTGTCTGGCTTCTGTTAACCTCGTTCAGTCATAATAATGAATGACTAAATAGTGTTGAAAGTGAGTAACGCATCCACCGAACTAGCCAGGTTGGATTGCTAATGAACAAAAAATTGAGTTATATTAACCAGTGACGCACAAGATTTGTCAAATCGTGACGTAAAACTGATCAACAGACCCGGAAAAAAAATATATATCTCACTGAATGACTCAGTCAGAACTTAAAAACCTTGGGTCAAAATGTAGAGCTCAGCACATCAAAAAAAGAAACAAATCAGTAAAACAAATAAAAAAACATGAACACAATTTCGACAGTAACCCTCCACCAAGTCATAACCGATCGATGCGTTTTCTTACTTGATATTATATTCCAGTTAAAGAAAATGCCAACAACTTTTAACAAGTATGTAACAACTTCGCATAACATTACTTAACCAAAAGGGTACATAAATAGAAAATAAAAAAAATATTCTACTCTTTGCCATTACATTTAATAAATACAGCTATAACTAAACTAACAGTAGTACATTCTAATTATAATTTTAAACATCTTATAACCCTGATCGAAGCAGTCTTTCAAAAGAAAAAAAAACTGGATATCAAAATTCTATTGTCAAAACTTTGGAACAAAAACTGCACAAAGCCTGGGCTCTTTTGGCACGACGTAACTCCATTGGTTGTTGTCAGCGGTTTTTGGCCAACTTCTCCAGAAGGCGACTGACAAGAGCTGTCCATCCTGTCTGGTGACTGATGAAAAAAAACAAGGTTTTTAAGAATATCATTCATAATTCGGTAAATTGTGATCGTCCGGGTGAGTGTAGTCCTGAGAAGGACTGTTTGAGGTGACATTGACTGACGTTTCGACAACCTGAGCGGAAGTCATCATCAGAGTCAAGTGAACTGTGAATCGTCACTAGATGTTATAAGTCTCTGGTCGTTGTCCTGATTGGTCGACGATCTCGTGATGTTATTGGTCGTCTGTCAGTTAAGCCGTGATGTTATTGGCTGTGAAGACTGTTAAACGTGATTAGTCCGTTTCGATCCGTCTTTTGTTAGTCAAATGTCCGTTGGTCTATTGTTAGTCAAATAAGTCGGTTTGTCTATTGTTTGTCTGTCTTGTTATTGTCAATAACAAGACGGACATCTCGTTTAACAGACACCAATCACGTGAGCATTTAAACGGAAGTTTTTGAGCAGTACGTTCCTGTGGTATTGACTCCAACCGTGTCTTGTGTCAGATGAAACTAACTGGGACAATGAGCAGTACCTTTCTGTGGAACTGCTAAAATGCTGCAGTGTATAATTCCACCTTTTAAGTCAAAGTGAAATCCTAAAGTCTCCTGTAAAAATCGAGGCTGTCCAGATGTAACGAAGTCCTACGGGTGATGTGTGTTATAAGATGAAAGAAGGTAAAGGTAGGTAAAGTCGCACACGAACCAAGGAGGCCCACACGGCCGGAGCTTATCCCGGTTTCTGTTGCATTAAGCAACTAAAAGTATTGCCACTCCCCCCTGGATGGGACGCTAGTCCATCGCAGGGTCAGCCCAGAAGTATGTCGCCGGAACCCATTTTATACACCTGGATGGAGAGAGACAACGTGGGGTAAAGTTTCTTGGCTAAGAAAACAACATGATGGCAGGGACTGGGCCTCGAACCACCGACCTTCAGATCTGAAGTCCCAGGCGCTAGCCACTTCACCACCAAGCCCACCACCACAAGATGAAAGGGTAAAACCATATAGTTTCGCTTTATAAAAAAATCTTTCTTTACACACTCACCTCGCACCGCAACCCCGTCCGGTTTCTGGATGGAAGTACTCGTAAAACAACACCAGATTGTTCCAGTATACGTCGTAGGTGTATCTTTCGTCATCTCCATGGCAGGGCCTCCGTCCCTCCTGATTGGCCAGAAACAGAGACACCACGCGCCTGCTCAGTTCGAGAGCAACATCGCGCAGACGCATACGGTTCCCCGACCGGGTGGGGCACTCGATCGTGAATTTGTCGCCAAAGAAGTAGTCGTAACGCTCAAGAGCTTCGATGAGAAGGTAGTTCACTGCAAACAAAAACAAACGAACAATCCAGTTTGATTTACAACGACAAGCATTATCAGTTGAAAAACCGTTAATGAGCATTTGAATAAAGAAAGGAGACGAGACCCGTTTTCGCAAACAGTGGAAGAGCATTAGGAACGTACCCTGCAAGCAGTGGTTTCTTGGTCGCCCTATGTTCCGGCGGGCGAATCAGAAGTTACTTATTCGCCCACCGGAAGATAGGGCGACCAAGAAACCTCTGCTTGCAGGGTATTAGGAACGAGGTTGGCGAACGACAAGTTAAAAACGAACGACATTTCTGACGTCTGTTTTGACGTCACAAAAATACGGACGTATCTTTGTGACGTCAAAGAGATGATTGCTAACCCAAACAACTGCAAAGAGGAATTCAAAAGAATCCTAACTTGCAAGTCAATTCAAACAAAGTAAGGGAGGAGAACTGTGATAATGTCTTGCAACAATACGCAAACGTTTTAAAAAGGATTCCGATCATTTGGTTTTCATCCTCGAAGACTTTACGAGTTTTTCACCCCCCCCCCCCCCCCCACATGACCGGTGACAACTATACTGCCTTATTTGACACACAAAAATGGTTGCTCAATGCTGTTCTGCTTTCACATGGTCAAGGGAGTAAAGAGTTTTTATCTGCTGTTTTACTTGGTTGAAGGAAATCGTTGTGCGTCCAACGGTAAAAGATAGTCCTATATAACTGTACAGGCCAGGGTGGGTACTATTTACAAAACAGCAACCGATACCAGAGAATAACCACTTGAAATCAAATAACCTGCGTACAGCCGCCCGCTCTCCTCAAGAAAAACGAGAGCGGGCGGCTGTACACATGCTTGAAATTAAGCGGCCAAAAATGTATTTTAAGTGTTCTAAACTGATAGGTGAAGTAAGGTTCAAAATGCAGGCGGAAGGAACGATGCACGTCAGTGCCGCTGTCACAGTGATTTGGGTATCCCCGTGTTTTGGGTAACCCTTTACCCAAATCCCTAGTGAAGTGGGTATCCCCTCCAAATATGGCTGCCGTGTTTTCAGTATCCCCGGGTACCCTCCCGGGATACCCAGAGCCCTAGTGACTTGGGTACCCTCTCTCAAATGCGAGTGGAAATTCGCGAACATCTTTAATTTTAAAGTCCATATTGCCAAGTAATGTGTTGAACTGGCCTTCGAAGGTATTTTTGCATCTCGGCATTTCGTCCCTACGCAAGGAAATTGAACCGATGTGCCTCGCGTTGCTCTGCATTAAAAGTTTCCCATGTGTGATAAGTCTGCAAACGGACCTCAATCTTAATACTGTATGTAAAACTGATAGAGGAAAAACCAAAACAAGTTTACTTAGCTTTTCATGTCAATTAACGAAGTCAACCAGACAACTTGCGCATTATAGCTCCAGTTCAGCCAAATACTGGGATCAGTTTACTCAATGCATGGTGTGTTTTTAGAAATAAACATACACGAACCCGGGCATGCAAAAACTGTAGTTTTGCCATTACAAATTTGTGTTGCAAGGTTTTGGTGTTTTCTTCAGCAGGTATAGCAGGATACAGGATACAGATCGATCAACTGTGTTGCAGTTTTAAACCGGCTCGCGTTTATGACTGTTTTAGTGTTAACAATAATTGAACAATATGAATATTCCGACTCACTGAAAGACCAGACAAGACTGAAGACCGTGAAGAGCGGGAGACGTCCGTTATTTGTCTCGAAAAATATGCTCATAAAGAATTATTTAGGCTGCCTTGTACTTGACCGCTTACTATCGCGGTATTCCTCGCGTTCGTTTTGAAACCAGCGGTTCACTATTTGTAGTTTTTGCGATCGCGCAATTCATGTTCGCCCAAGATATTAAAAGCGGTTAGCTTTTAATAAACTAAAGGCATAAAGAAACCAATCTTTATATCACTGAGAAAAACTTTACTTTCGACTATATTTCAGGACATTGCCCCGAAATTAATAATAATAACATTTGTAATGGGGATAAATGGCAGAATGACCTCGCTTCTTCCAGTCTTTTGTCAGTGTAAGAATCAGTGTTTGGATATCCCTACCCGGGGTACCCATTTCACTAGGGAATTGGGTACGGGGATACCCAAAACACGAGGAAACAGCGGTAGAAGAAACCGGATTCCCGCCAAAACCTCCACTAGTGGACTGGGTACTACTAGTACTTACTGCAAACCCAGATTGGTCCGCGCCAGTTGCTGTTCCCGCCAAACATGTACGTGTCCGACTCGCCCGGGACATACTGCACGCTGTAAACTTGACCGTTCAGTTCCAGCTTATAGGGATTCTTCTCGTGGAATTTGGACAAGGAACGAATACCATAAGGCGACAGAAATTCGTCTTCGTCTAACACATAGCTAAGCACGCGGCTGAGCTGGTCCTTGGTGGGGATGGCTAGTAAGTAATGATACTGACTCTCGCCACCCGCGTCCATGTATGACACCTGCAAAAAAGGCGGGAAAGTGGTGTTGGGAACGCCGCTTTTTACATTTTCAATACACCAGGTAACCTGGGGCTGGATTCACGAAGTCCTCCTAAGATAAGATGTGTCCTATGTCATTGTTGCAAAACAAAAGCCTATTGTTAAGAAACAATGCTTAAGATTCATCTTGGCTTAGGACAATCCTGCCCCTGGCCCCCAGGAGGAATTGTTTTTATTATTTATAGACAGCCCCTGTATCATGAGAAATGTTCTGGAGTCATCGAAACAAATTTTCCGAAAGAATGTTTTTCGCCATCTTATTTGCGCGACTTCTCTCTTCACGGGATATCTAGCGAATAACCATTCCGGCGGCTAGCATATCCGAAGTATCGGAAGCCAACCTTCGAGGGCAACTGTGGAATTTCGAGGACAGTCGTTTCAGCCAAGGTCATTTTCCACCGATATTTCAGCAAGTCTCGAAAGGGATGATTAATTTTATAACCTTAATGGAAGTTGGTTACTTTACTAGATTTTATTGCACTGTGACTCGGATTAGATTCAAAAAGCAAAGACCGGAAATGAGAGTTCCTCTCTTCGTTGTGTTCTCGTCGGTAAACTCTATAAAATGGGACGACGGATGTCAAATCGGACGAGGAATGACGTCTGCTACCCGTCCAGTTTTGTTCCACGTCATGTGTTACGTTCAATAAGAATGGGCGAAAACTAATCAGTGGGTTATAGAGGTGATAACCTACATAACAAGAAAGCCAGTCAATCAAAGCACATACTTGATCTTATTTAGGGGCTGTTTTTACGAACTACGTACCATTTAGAAGTCAGGATACCGTATTTACTCGAATGAGCGCTGCGGCGCTTATTAAATTTTTTGCGCCTCAAATGTGGCGCTTATTCCAGGGCGGTGCTTATTTAAAATTGGACGCGACAAAGAATTCTTTTCTTTTAATTTAACGGTATATTTTCCGTCTGTACGAAAATTTTACAGTAACTAACAGAAGCGTCTTTTGATTGTCACCATTCGTTTCTTTCGGCACTTCAACAAAATGTCACTAAAATTGTAAGCAAGGAACAGAGTGAAGTGCTCGGTCTCCTAGGCTAAAACGCTTATTCTGGATAGAGAACTTAAAGGTCGAGCGGTGAAATATAATCACTTTGAACTGAAGAACATCGCTTTCGATGAAAAGAAATTTCCAATGCTGTTTTAGAGTGGCTTTTTCATTTGTTTTTTAGTTGTACGGAATTCCTCGAATAAGCGCCGCATCGGGACCGCGGCGCTTATTCGGGGGCCGCTTATTAACTTTTTTGTCCCAAATGCGGCGCTTTTTCGCGGGCGGCGCTTATTCGAGTAAATACGGTAACTCAATATCTTGCACAGTTTTCCCCTTGAAAAATTGGGTTGAAACACACAGGAATGGACCCGCCTCTCTCATTAAAAATCGTGCATTAAACTCGTGGAAATACGACGAAAGAAACAATCACTCCCATGTCACTAACCTGAGAAGCCAGGTCTTTCCTGTTTTTCATAAACCAGTCTAACCGCTTTTTGAATCCGGAAAGTTTACTCATATACTCATCATCAAGCACAAGACAGGCAAACAAGGGAACAAGGCCAACCATACTGCGCACGCGTAGAGGCATGGAGCACGAGCCTGAACTGAGATGGTCGTAATAGAAGCCATCCTGTTCATCCCACAAGCCTACTCCATCAGACATTTGATTTATGGCGTCTGAGATCTGAGTGAAATGCTCAAAGAATTTGGAGGCCATGTCTTGATATGTATCGTCGTATTGTACTGCAAGGTCAAGAGCGATGTTGAGCATTACTACACAGTAGAAAGCCATCCACGCCGTGCCGTCAGCCTACAAGAAGAAAATAAAATGAATGGTCCTCATTCATACGGACATGGGATAAACGTGAATTTCCATGGCTTTATACTAGATCTGATAATATTATGGATATAACTGAGAGTGTGGTTGCTGAACAAAAAGTCATGTCTTGTGTGTTTGTACATTTCTTCACGTCTTGTGACTAGTTCCGTCATGTATGACGAATGTAGCAAATCCGTAGACAAGTCAATAAATAGATACGCCGACAGCGCAGGATGGGAGGGGCGGTAGGGGGGGGGGACCAAGGGATGGGCACACTCTTAAAAAACGTCTAAATTCAAACTGTAAGGAAACAAGAAGAATGAAAGATCACACCTGCAAGAGATAGGCTTGGACAGGCAAGTCCTTGGACCGATCAAAGATTCCTGCAAAGCGAAAGAAAAAGCCGTCAATATTTGCTGCTGGAAGTACTAAACTGATAAACCTTTGGCCCTCAAATTGCAGAAATTAACTTCAGAAAGAGAACGTGGTACTAAAGCCAACCTAGACAATGTTCCGCAGGGGTTGAAAAGAACCAAGAGGAGCGCCAACAACAGGACATCGTCTAATTATAGTACAACGCTAAATTTTGGCGTGCTCCCATTGGTCGAAATCGATCACGTGATGCAATAGTGTCTCTCCTCAGCAGGCGCCTATCAGCGAATAGCGCCCCTTCTTGGCAATTTTCGCTCAGAATTTAGCGTTGCACAGTAAAAACAATAGAGTTCTTCTGTCTCAGGCCCTATGTGTGAAAGGTTCCCACTACGTCCTCGGGCTAATATTTGTTGGGAACATCAAATTTCCTCAGGCAACCAATCACACAATAGGTATCCTTGACAGAAGAACTCTATTGTTTAAATGAACTGTGTCACCATGTTCTTCTCAATAACATTAAATAAAGTATGTCAACCAGAAGGGAGAGTTGATCGCTTGAACTCAAGACCGAAAAGGTTTCATTAGGTGAGGCGGAATTGCTTACCGATATTATCGAGTCCAAGAAATCCTCCGCCAAAAATGTTCTTGCCCGACGGATCTTTTCTGTTTACCCACCTAATTACAAAACAAAGTTAATAGAAAAATTAAGTCGCACGTGGACCTCAAAGTACCTAACACGGCCAGAGCATAGCTCGGTTGAATAAAATATGTACTTATTGACTGAGTGTAGACCTCGAGCCAAATATTTTCCCGTCGGGTCGACCAAATTCATCGAACAAGCATTCCACCATATGACCAACTGAAATCTGTTGTTTGTGGATCTTTCCTATGACCAATTGAAAAACGTTGATCGTCAATTATTAACCCTCGGAGGTACAAGCAAAGTCACACCCCCACTGTGGTACGGGGGGGGAGGGGTGATGGAATCCCCCTTGGGTTTTCGTTACGTTACAATATTTTAAAAAGATTTCACCTTTAGTAGAAAGCCAAGTACATATTATGGGTTGCCGCGCTGCTGGGGGCCTGTGACATCATTCAAGATGGCCGCCATTTTGGGCGCCATCTTGGATTTTACCGAAAATTAGAAATTGTCAAAAAACGTTAAAAATTGGAAACTTTTGATGCCGGACATGTAGTATATGACATAATTACACATTTTGCTGCTTTATGTTGACATTTTTTTGCATTTTTCAACTAAAAAAGGGAGAAAACACGAATTTTTCTTCAAAAATGGCTTGACCACCTGCTACTGATGACGTCATAGCTCGTAACCACAGTAACCGATTCTCACCAAACTTGTGTCAAAATGAGATATGCGCACAGCTACTGAATACGGCATGTCTAGATGATTATTCGTCTTGGAAAAATTTAAGAAAAACCTTATGGGGGGCATCCACTGACTCCACCCCTGTACGCCCGAGGGTTGAGACAACTGGCCATTGATTTTCCAAACTAAAATTTCTCGTTCACTTTGTTCGCTATCGTTATTCAATTTATTGTCAAATCTAGATCTTACACATGACAAAATCATTCAAAGTAACGTCGCGCCAAACCGTAAGTGTTTCTACCAAGCCTGTAGGGCGTTTTCCGGCTCCGCTCGCGCTAATGCGTACGGACCTTATATGGAGATTTTCTAATTAGTTTTGCAATGACAGTGCGCGCGGAGCTGTACGGGTCAAGATATGATAACAAGTCAGTATTACCCAACCTCCCTCTCTCCCCAAATGGGATGCTAGTCTATCAGAGGGTTATCCCAGCATTTTGGTAGGTTCTGTTCGTTTCGCACCTACCCATTAACCCTCTAAGCCCCAATATCAATATGCATATTCTCCTTAGTGTTCTCCATACATTTCTTATAATGCTAGTTGAGAGAATTTGCACTAACATCAATACATGTCATGTCTGGTAATCATTACCTTTATTCTCGTGACCTGTATGTTTCATCGCATAGTGATGCTGTAAGGAGACATTAGATGCTTGTCGCTGTTGGGGCTTTAAGGGTTAACTTTGGTTCCATGGGGACAAGTGGTGTTTGGTGATCATTACCTTTATTCTCGTAACCTGTATGTTTCATCGCATAGTGATGCTGTAAGGAGACATTAGATGCTTGTCGCTGTTGGGGCTTTAAGGGTTAAGGATTTGTACACTTGGATAGAGAGAAGACAAGGGGGAGCAAAGTTTCTTCAAATTACACAAGTCGTATTTTACTTTCACTTAAGAAAATCGAAGAGAAACTACTCGCTTACCACGTGAAATTAATAAGAAGTTTCTGGAAACAGCGAGCCAGGAATTCGTCGTCCCGTGCTCCTTTGCGGCCTGTCATCTTGTAGACCATCAAGCACGCGAGCGCATGAACAGGAGGGTTTACATCACCCAAAGCGAACTCATAAGCTGGTAACTGTCCATTTGGCGCCATGTACCACTCTCGAAGAAACAACAATAGCTGGTCTTTGGCAAACTGAGGGTCTATTTTGCTGAACGGAAGCATGTGGAAGGCCAGGTCCCAGGTAGCGTACTGAAAAATAAAATGTAGACGTAGATGTAGAAGAAAAAAACACTTTCTTGATGGACAATACAGTTAATTCCCAGTAAATCAAGCCGTCGGTGAAAAGCAAAAATGCCTGAGTTAACGAAAGTTCGAGTTATTGGGCGTAGCTACGATAATAGAGCAAGGCAGGCGAGAGGCTCGACAAAGTTTCGAATTAACCAGCGTGGAGTTAATATCTCTGTGCTCGCTGCTGTGTACTCACTGCTCACATTCATAGTGTAAGAGAGGTCAAACTTGCGCGTCGCAAAAACTTTCGGCTCGCTTCTTCACAGCTTTTCCCTACCTCACAAACTTCTACTCGTGTTGCCGTAACTGTATCAGTATGAAACCATGGAAAGCATTTTCTATTCCTTAAACTGGCGTAACGCAACAATTGAGGTATACAATAACGGTGTGCCTACCCTGGGTGCCAGAGGTTTTTCTTGCGCGGTTTCCGGTTGCAGCTTATGTTCTCTATTGCCGCTCGTTTTGTCGGCCTGCGGGCCGATTTCGCCCGACATTGACGACATCAGCGAGAAAAATCTCTGGTACACAGGGTACGATGTGCCCAACCTACCTTAACTGCGGTTAAACGTGAGAAATCCGAGAAATGGGGAAGAGATTGGGGCGAACTTTTCGTATAATCTTACCGTGATCTGGATTTAGAGCCGGTCAAAAATGATTAGATGTTTTCTAAGTAAATGTAAAAAGCAGGAAAAAAGAAAAAATGAAATGGTAAACTAACAGGATAAAACACAAAAAAGGGAAAAGCCCTGGGAACGAGGTTGAACAGGATACAGGAGTTGCTCACCTCAGAACAGTGAAAGTAAAAACCTTGTATTTTCACTGCTCTTCTTATTCACCAAAAACTAACAAAGGCAGTTTTACCCTGGAAAAAAATGCTCCCGTCCACTATCTCGCTCCCTGAGCCTTCGGTTCGTAGTGTGGACGCAGTATAAACCTACCCAAGGGTACTCCCACTTGTCCGGCATGGAAACAACATCTCTGTTGAACAGCTGTCTCCACTCGGCTTCAGAGTTTCTTCCGTTAAGTCTGTCAGTGGGTGGGGCCGACATCTCAGGGTCACCGATCAGCCAGTCGTTAATGATGTAATGATAAAACTGCTTGCTCCACAGCAGACCAGCGTATGACTGACGAGACACCTCGGTTTCCTCTGGAGTAAGACCAGCTGATAAAAGAAATTTTTCTATTTTCAAATTTGTCAAATTTGTATATTGATAGAAGGTTTAAGGCTTGAAGGACTAGGCGCATTTTTTCCTTGATTCATTTTTTTTTTTCGGTCACATACAAATCGTACCCAACTGCACCACAACCCCATCGTTTACACGTGGCTCAGATTTATTCTGGAGTTCGTGACGACGTGGTCGTATTTTCGTTAATTTAACATTTTTTATTCTGTCAAATAATAGAATACACACTTACACGGTGAACATAACATTCACAAATAACGTGTTTTACAATTACAGTTAACAAATAACACTACGGTAAAAATTCACAGACAAGTTCAGTAACAAATTAGGCAGATTAGGCTACAGTTACAACCAACAATTACAAAAAGCTGCCACAATTGAAAAATGCGTAACGAAACCATTAAACAAATTTAGTTACGGCCTATTAATGTAAACAAATGCTTTTTACTAATGCTATCTTATTGTTAAATAAACATGCTACAGATCCGAAGGCCCTTTTCCTAAGATCACGAATCAGCTAATAGTCAAGTTTGGAGCTCACCAAGACCACTGAATAAAGGTACTTTTAAGATAAGACTCATTTTTACACAGAGTCAGTCTCAGTCTGAATTCAAACATGCACAACTACCAGCAGAAAAGTGCTGAATTCTAACAAGGAAAAATGTACAGTAGAGCTCAGGCCTTCTTATTTTATATATTTCGTTCATGCCAATAGCTATAATCAGTTCGATTTTCGCCGTGCATTTCCACTGGCTGTGCGTATATCGAGTTGCTGTGATGTATCTGGGAAGTTTGAAGAGCACTCAAGAAGCTAGAGTTGCTCGAGACGCACTTACGTTTCCTTCGTGTTCTCCAAACTTCCCGCGTGTTCGAGAGGCTAGAGATGCCAACTTTAGGATTCTCTCGTGCTCTCCAAACTTCCTGCGTGCATTATAGCTCGATATACACACGCTAAAGCATGAACCAATTGTTAACTTGCTTACACCCTGTATGAATGCACACTGAAAAGGACAGGATCTAAGTTCGCCAAACTGAATAGAACGCACATTCTGAAACCAGATTAAGAAACCAAACTGAATGATCTAACTCCGTACAAGGATCTTCCAGATTGCAAAATAAGCGTGGTTTGTTCCAAAATCTTAATAGAACGAAAAATCGAATTTCGATCGCAAAATTCTGATTAAGATTGGCTAAAAGAAACGCGACTCTAGTTCAGTCATTTCTTCGACCCTCCAACCCCTACCAGGCACCTCCCTTAGCACGCTGATACCTGAATTAACCGCCTAAAACGCCTCCTCATGTAAGTGCCGTACATGAAATGTCAGCTTCGCGCCATTTTCATGACAACGAAATGGCAAACGGGGATCATGCGCGTTTCAAATATTGGGTTAACCTAGTCAGAGTTGGAATCGAGGAACTCGACTGTACATTACCATTTTGGCAGGTTACTTCGCTCTGTCTTTTATTTGAACTAAAGCACTTCAAAAAACAAACACCCGCTAATCCTGCTACAATTGCGTCACAATAAACTGTCAGTATTTCGAGGGGTTAACTCCATGGAAAACCGAACTATGCACGCAGTTATAAGGTCACTCCCACTCTGGTTCCACTGCACAACATCAAGAACATTTATAACAATAATCCTGCCTGCAGACGCGAAGACGTAAAATCAAACCCAATTGTGATTAGGGTTACGCGCGCCGATTTCCAGAGCATTGCACCGGTTGCACGATTCTGCTTTGCGTTCCGATTGGTTCCTTGCGCTAGTTACTTTTGCTGTAATTGGCTGGTTGTAGTTACACTGGTTTTGTCGTTACGTCAGTCATTAAAGAGCCAGTGTCACCCAAGGTGCTTTGCGCGCCGAGGTACATTTTTCATATATGAAAAATATGCCATTGCCTTGATGGTCGTGAAGTCTGATTTGTATCTTCTTCCATCGCTGCCGTTAGCGATCTGAAAGCACTAGTGTGAATTTTGACTTCACATTTAAGTGTCACCGTATCGATTTCGTTGTATATTTCCGAATTCTGAAGTGTTTTCGCGGTAGAGAAGGAGATCTTTAAATTGGATGCCTTGTAGGGTTCAGGAAAGTTGAGGCGAAGGCCGAGTCTTACGGGCTCTGCTTAAGTTGTACGGCTGAAGGAGTCCGTGTATCAGTAGCGGAGGGAAAGAAAAACATCTGCGGGTTTCAGCAATAGTACTGACACTGTGTTTGCCGAAATAGTGCTACATTCGTCAGATTCGTTGCCGAATGAAAACAGAAGGAACGTTGATTTACCACAAAATAACAGTAGCTACGGGCTTGCTCCAAAATAATGCTTATGGTAATGAGCTTGTGCTGTTTTGCTTAATTATTCCTTGTGCTCACTGTCTGTTTATGTTTTATTTTTACAAAAAGTGTAAGTGGCTATTCTGGTTTTGCGTCCATCGACATCAGTCGATGCGATCGATCGCGCAATCAATCAATCGGACTGTAATAGATCCATGTATACGCATTGAATGCAAAGTCAGATCTTGAGTAGTTTTCTCCAGTGACATCTAGCGATGAAGACGTCAATATTCTTGCTACTTGTTTCTGTCTTATTATTTTTATATCGAGTGGAAGTGGCTACTCTGGTTTTACGTCCATCGAGATCGATCGATCGATCGATCAATCGATCGGTTGTTATAAAAGCTCCATACGCGTTGACTACAAAGTCAGATCTAGAGTTTTTTCTCCGGTAACATCTAGCGATGAAGATATTACTATTTTTAGAGGCTACTACTGTAAATAGCAGCTTGCTGAAAGGCCAGGGCAGCAGGGTATAATTTGCGAAACGTCCGGCAAACGCGCCAGCCAAACTTCAAAACAAAAACACAACCGCGCAAAGCACCTTGGGTGACACTGGCTCTTTAAGGAAACGCTTATTCATCTCAATCACTTTTCATCCCCTCATGTTCCCTTTTAGCGGCAAGTTACACAGTGCTGCATCCTCACCAACATTTCCAAGATTTTCCCACTCACCCAAACAAACAGGATACACCTCCCCTGGTGGGATTCTAATGCCACTATCGACTGGAAATTTGTTGATGAGAAAATAAACCCTCCCCTCTATCTCAACTGCACCTAGGCTGTTTGGGGGAACGTGTTTTTGTTCTACATAAGACCAAGTGTCGTTTTGCTCATCATAAACTTCTACAGCAGCAGGCTGACCATTTGGGGTGCCGCAGTCGTCAACATCACAGCTTCCACCGGCAATATAAAGTCTGTTTTTCACTACAAAAATACACGATCCAAAGTGTGGCCTCGCCGAGCAAGTTAATGCTTTTCGCTCCCACTGATTATGTGCTTCAACAAAGCGATACATGAAGAATCGCTTTAAATAGTTTGCATCAAATTGGTTTTTAAATTTGCATCCATAACTCACATAAAGCTTTGAATGAAGTACCGCTGCTCCATTGCAAGAATGACATGACAACTCGTACCCGCTTGGACAATCACTTGTTAGGTCTAATTTGGCGATACTTTGCCACTGGCGCTTGGCAAAGCTGTATCGCTGTGGAATCTGCATATGATCAGAACTGATTGTATACATGTAATCACCTATCGTACATAAATTGTTAAATGAACCACACGATTGCGGCAACCTTTCCCAAAGATTTTTGTCTATGTCGTAACAACAGACATGGCTGTTCTGAGTGTCATTAACAGCCACATACAAGTTGTTACCAACAAGCTCTGTACAAACACAGCTCTCAGCTCCGGAGATTACAGCCATGGATGGTAGAGCCTTCCACGTTTTGTTTTCATCATCAAAGTACTCGACCTGATTCCACTTGGGTTTGATGGCAACAAGGACCTACAAAATTAAAATAAAATAGAAGTCGAGTAGCTTTAACAAAATGGCGACTGTTCACTCTCTTGTTCGGAGAAGAGAGTGTGAATATGTTTCTCCCCTTACAAGATCACCTGGGGTCTACTCCCTTAACAGGGAAGCTCCGCCCGAAAGGGGTGCTTTTTTTTGCGCTAGCAGTATACGAAAGGGTAGAGAAATGTACTGCCCTTTTGCGACGAAGGGATCGCTTAGCTTCGCTTGCTGGCATGAGATTCCCACGCGAGCTACACTTTTGCTGATATCGCGTGCCGACCAATTAGAATTTTTAGCGACGAAATACAATAAAAGCTACAAGACTATAAAACGATAATGGTGTCCACATAAATGTGAAATAAAGATTTTATCAGCCTTGTTGTAACGATAAGTCTAGAGTCACTGAAAGCGTATCAGCTTATGGTTTCTCTTCAGGCTTTCTAACCACATCCGTCCTATGTAAACCTATATACGACATGCACTGTGACCTTTTGCTCTTGAATTGTATATATTTGTCTGTCACCAGTATGTGCAGCAAGTAAATTCAAACTCTACATGACTCTATGACCAGAAACCATCTTTTCTCTAATCCCCAAACCTGCGAATATTGCCTTTCTTCTTTTCGGTGGAGGGGGAGGGGTGGGGGAGAAGGATGCCGGGTGGACAGGAAAACGGGTTTGATCGCTAGCTACTTTTCCCAGAGAAATTTGATAAGAAAAGAACTAAAGAAGAGAAGCAAAGCTAAGAAAAAGATAAACATACTCTCGCAGGATGGAAGGTGGGGGGTTTGTAAGGGGAAGAGCACCCCTTCTACCCCAACTGCAAGTGTTTGCTTGCAGGATAGAAAGATAGCGGAGGAAAGGAGGGTCACACCACAGAATAATTTACTTACCGAGCTGGCAGCTCGTGGCTTTGCTTTCTCTGCAAATTTTGAAATCTGAGACGGTGCATTGAAGTAAATAGATGCCTCAAATAAAATCTTCTGTATCTCGGGAACTCGCTGGAATTCCTCAGAGTTGAGTTCCTCGATTAATACACCAATATCCACCAGGCCCAAACGAACCGCTTCGATGACTTTCCCTGCCACTGGAAACCTCTCTTCCTTCTTGAATTTTAACCAGTGCATCACAGATTTGAAGACCAATGTCTCTGAAGGGGCACGGAGGTCATCTCGTCTGAGAAGGCTAAGTAGCTGATTTGCGCTAATCTGGGACAGGAATTCTTCGCTGTCACAGATTTCATTGTACATCGAAGCCAACTTGTGATCTGCAGCTTCTTGCACATTTTTCAGACCGTGTCTATCGGCAACTACAGAAAGCTGAAAATACTTTTGCAAATCAAACTGACCCTGAACAAACTCCCTTTTCAAGAAATCACAACACTGATCAACAATATTTGTGACCTGAAGGTGGTTAGCGGCCGCGAGAACTTCACTTGCGTTTTCTTCATTTACACAGAGATCTCCGTTGTAGATGGAGTCCAATACGATCTTTAAAGCATCTGCTGAAATGCTTTGGTCTTTCAGCTCGACAAGATCCTGGTTCGACTCCTTCATTCCGTTTGTAAACATCGCGTGAAAGTAATCGCTATTCGCCGCGAGTACAATGCGGTGAGCAGGGATTATTTCCTCACCCACTTTTAAACGTACATCGATGAACTCTTCGTTTTCCCTGAACTGAGCGCACTTGGAAAGAAGAATCTCTGCCATTTTTGCGATTGCAAAGCGAAGATGCCGCTTTAACTTGTTACTTGGACCTGTACTGTACAAATTGCTTTATTATGTAATTTTATATAGAGAATACCGCCCCTAATGGGCCCCTGCTGATCGCTGATTGAGAAATACAGCAGCTGTTGAAAGCCTGGCGGAAATCAAGTTCATTTATAGTAAGTGACTGTAGCAGGAAAAGCAAGGAGATACTCCTCTATACAAGTAGTGTGTCGCGTGAAATTTTTGCGGGATCTCATTTTTTGCGGTTTTTACGATTTCCTCCTAGATCCGCAAAACACATTTGTTTATATATTTTCCGCAGAACAAAACTCTCCTCTTTGCATTAAATGTTGACTTGCGTTATTTGTAAAAAAAAAAAAACTCTGAGTCTCTTTTGAACGTTCTCCCCGGGGGGGGGGTACTCCCATATATAACCTATATAGGTATGTGCCGCTGTGAAGGGTATGGTTTTCAAGCAGTTTAGTCTGGGATAGGGTATAGAAATCAGGGAGTCTTGGTCTAGGATAGGGTATCAATTACCCGGAAACTAATGGATGGTGTGAAAATTTAATCCAATTAATTAATGGGTTTGAAAAACTCGGAAATATAAAATATAAATGAAATCGTGACAATATTGTTGATCGAGAGATGGTTTTCCATTAAAAGCACTGTGTGGTTATAATTCTGATAGATAGCTCGAAAATAGCTAGTCTAGGATAGGGTAGGGATTTTTGGCATCTAGTCTAGAATAGGGTTGCAAAAACGACATGAATGTGGTCTGGTATAGGTTAAGGGTTTCAGAGTCCCAGCGGCACACTCCCATCAAACTTTTTCCGAGTACCCCCCCGGGACGTTCTCCCGGCATAACCGCATCTCGACACGCAATTTGACAAGACTATGTTTCCTCACTTTCTAATGTTTTGCTGCTTGATTCAGAAGTCGGCGCCAAAGGTTAGTTACCAGCGGGTAATGTCAATCATACTGAATCAATCGTAAAAATTTCTTCCTACAAGACACGAGAAGCAAAACTCCCGCATTTTGTCCGAAATTATTTAAAAACTGTGCGTTGAAGGCCAGAATGTTTTTGAATTATAGTAATGTAGTATTATATTACAAGACTGAAAGACGTTATTACCAAAAAAGGCTGTTTTATTGCTAAACCCAAGTATGGGATTAATAATTTGGGGTGAAAATGATAGAAATTGGCGTCGCGGAAAAAGTCGCGGAAATTGACGCTGACTAACGGAAATTCATGAAACTCGCTTTAACTTCATGGAGGTATGGTGTTTGACCTTTGTTTGGTCTGAAATTTATTGGGTACGGTTTTAAACGGAACTAAGAGAACGTACAAACGTATTTATCTCTTTCCGTCTTCACACGAGTATATCCTTAGGTCTGACTAAACACGATTTTACCCACTCCCCCCCACCGGGCCCCTACAAAACGAATAAACCCACAATGTACGTATTCCTATAACACATTATTTAAAAACCGCTCAAGGATTGATCTGTCACACCATGAAAACCCCTTGGTTTTTCAAGGACCATCTTTCAACATAAACAAGAAGACTCACATGGTATGGCGACATGGTAGAATTCATCTGCTTCTTTGAGTCGTTTCTGAATTACGGCTCCAAAATTCCTCTCAGCAAATGGCTCGCTCACAGTTTCATCCTCAGCCATGAGACGACACCTCAGAACACGTTCCTCGTCAGCTGGAACGACAAGCAGGAAGTAAGGTGCCATTTTTGTGCCTTTTTTCTTGGGGTTCACTGCGTCTTTTTCACCGTGGATGATAAAACGATGAAAGGCATCCTTTGTAAACGTTGTGTAGTTTTCTGAACCATAAAGACGCTGAAAAAGATGCAGAATACGACTCAATCTGAATTCAGACTAGCACAGCAGTGGTCCTTTCCCTCATTTAGGCCCTGTCAAAAACAGATCAATTTCCAAAAACACAAAAGACCCAACAAAAACAGCTGCTTTTGGACGAGATTTTTTCCTAGATAAACATATCCAGTTGGTATCCAGCTATACTCAGCCTAGAAATTTGCTAACAGAATGATGTATCACATATTTTGGTGGGTCTCCATGCTTTTGGGGGTGGGGGAAGGGGGATGGGGAGGCAGCCACCTGGGAGAAGGGGGGGTTTAGGAAGTGTAAAAGTGGTGGGAGAAAGGGGGGTGAGGTACAGGATCCCCATATGGCAGGAAGTGTGATAAAAAGGAACATTGCATAATATTTTGCAATAAAAAAGTGAAAGGGGCAGGGGCCAAAAAAGAGGAAGAGGAGAGTTTGGATTCTCTTGACCCCCAACCCTCCCCCGGCAAGGAAAACATATCCAGTATCCAGTGAAAAGACCTATATCCTTGGGGGCAACACATTCCCCCCCCCCCCAACATCCTCCCTGCATAAAACTGCTTGTAAATCATTCAAAAACCTACCAAAGTGTTTGTTTCATTTTCTGTGAACAGCAGCTCTGGTGTCTCACTTTCAGGTCCTACATCAACAGCAAAAGTGTACTTTCCCAAAGTTTCATGCCGACACTCCACTGTGTTGGGAGTCTTTTGAACAATGCTTGCTTTACGAGTACATCCTTCATGCTTACATCCCCAGATCCACGTGTTTCTGTACCACAATGTTGGTAACACATGAAGCCGTGCAGTTTCTGGACCACGGTTTGCTACTGTTATCTGTATCAGGATATCATTGGGAGTATTCTTTGCATACTCAGCACAGACATCCCAGTAATAGCCATCATTAAACACACCTGTCAAGAATTAATTTTCTTAAAGCAAAGTGTTTCCAAAATTGAACTCTGCTTTTAACAGGACAATCTAGTGCTCAACTTTTAGTACCTAGGCCCTCTATCTTACCTTGTTGTCTGCTATTGTTAAAAATGAGAGAGGTAGGGGGTGAGTCTTTACATCTACACATCTGCAATGCCTGGGGCCAGCTGTCTGGGCTTAGATGAGATGAGAATGCTTAGCTAGGGACTGGTGTGTCTGGTGCCATTTCATCTCCATCACTGAAGTCATGATGCTATCACCACTACCATCACTATCATCATCATCACCATCATCAGTACCCAAGGGAATTCATTTTCTTTTATCAATAATATTATTAGCAAACCGATTTTCATATCATTAAAGAAAGAGAATATCAAAAACACACTGCTGTCAAATTCTTCTTTCCAGTGTCGGTTATGTTCATCCCCAGACTTCATACATGCTGAGTAAAGAGCACATGTGTACACTGTATTTCCTTCTTACCTGTATCAGGCAGTTCAAATTCAGGCTCCTGTCGTGATCTGTTTCGATTTTCATTTACAAGCCAGCCATAAGGATATTCATTTTGTGGGTATTTGTACAGAGCCTTCATGTAAGAATGAGTTGGAGTGGAGTCCAGGTAGTAGTAGCACTCTTTCACGTCTTCACCATGGTTACCTGGTTAAATGATCATCCAAATTTACAAGAAAGTCAGTATCATGGAAACGCCCTGTGGGGGAATAGGGTATGGTTTTTCAGGTTCTTAGTCCTTGAATAGGGTATCCATTTGGCCCCTTTTTGGCACTGTGATCCCAGTGTGATCCTTAGATAGAGTTCCTTTTCTGGCATTAACTAAAATAATTATTGCAGTATGTGAACACCCAGTACAAAATATTGCAGTACGTAAAGGTCTGGGTTTGGGCTTTAAAAAGGTATCAATTTCAATTTTCTATCCTTAAAAAGGGTCAGGGTTGAAGAACCTTTGTAGAACACCCTATTTGAAATTGATGACAGCAGCCTCCTGACCCCCAGACACCCTGACAGATTGATTGGTGCCTATTAAAAATATGAGTCAAGTCACTGAATGACAACTTTGCTGTTAAGACTAAGGATATGATAGCTACTCAGTGTGCTAGTAGCTACATATGCCCACTGCAGACTGTCATATGAGGACTAGAGTAGGACTAATTTGGTCTAAGCTAACCCAATCTCGGAACTAGATTATAAGGGGGGACAGGGGGGTTCAAACTTTCCACCTCTCGTACCCTTTAATCCCAGTTCCCACCCTATTTGAGTTGGCTCCTGCCTTTTTGCACTTTTTTGATTGCAAAATATTGTGCAGTGTTGCAGAATTTTCCCTAGCTTATTTGTCCCACTTCCTACCCGCTCTTCTCTCACCTCCTGTACATCGCCCACCTCCCTTTCTCCCAGGCTCCTTCCCCTGCCCTCCCCCCCCCCCCCCCACCCCTCCTCTGATTAAGCCTAATCTACTCAGAACCAGGGATTAATGAGTTTCACTTAGAATTTAAAAAGCCATTTAATTCTCTCAGAGGACAGGGTGAATGCAGCTGTACCACAAGCTACAGTTATACAGCAGCTCAGGGCAGCTGTACACAAGCTATTTACATTAGCCATATTTTAGAGTTTTTTTAGTGGGGACCTTAGGCACCACATGGCATAAAGAGGCCTGAGAGAGTGAGAGAGAGAAATATTATCATAACACAAACATTAGGGACTGTTAACATACAGCCTCTAACTGATTTGTGATCATGTTATTATTTAAACATGGAAAACAATGGTTTCTTTAATAACCTGGATTCTGATAGATACAGTGCACCATAAAAATTGTGGTGCCAGAAAATATCCAGACCCCCACCACAGAGGGTCATTGGAAATTCTGAGGGGGGGGAGGGGGTCTTAAAGGCCAAAATTTTTAAAGGAATGTATGAGCCTAAACTGCAATTCCAGAGGGGTGGGGGGTTCAAACCAAAAAAAAAACCATGGGGGGAGTACGGATATTTTCTGGAACAACACATTCTCACCTTCAGTCCCAGTCAAACCAAACAACCTTTCTTTCAGAATGGGATCTTTCTCATTCCACAAAGCCAAACCAAAACAAAGTCGACACTCCCGGTCCGTGATTCCTAATAAACCATCCTCTCCCCATCGATAAGCACGTGATCGGGCATGGTCATGAGAAAAGTAGTCCCAGCTGTGAAAAAAGAGTTAGAGCAAATACTGAAAACAGAAGCAGACGAGTAGAAACAGTGGGTAGATACACTAAACAGATGCCAGTATCTCAGTAGGTGTAATGGGTAGATACACTAAAAAGATGACAGACTGTCATAGATGTCATAGATGCACTGACAGTGCATCTAGCCACTGTGTATTGTTCCAAACTGAATTGTTTCTTTCTGACCTATTGACAAAGGAGACTGACCAGCGATGGAGGTAAAAAGATATAACCAGCCTTTCAAGGGTATGGGTATGCACAGTAGACCTGATTTGTTCTGAAAAGGGTTTGTTTTGACCACCGGTTTGAAAATATGGTTTGGGGGTTTCAAACTCTGGATTGCACTCCTCTACTCTAAATTTTGAGGATACCCCCCCCCCCCCCCACCCCATCCCTCATACCCCTTCTCCCACCTCCATCACCATGCCATATGGGCCACTGCTTCAGACAGGCACCAGGCACAAGTTATATTTAGTAATTACCAGATCAATTAGGAAAAACAAAAAGGTCTTACTTCAAAACTAAATGGTGTGATCAGTTCAGCATTATGTTGGCTTAAAACACCGAAAGAGTTGTTGAACAATTTTGAGGTAGAGCTCATTAATGACCCCATGGAGAAAAGATGAGAAAACAAAAGATGACTTTAGCAAGGTCACATTCTTTTACTGATAAGCTAAAATAATGTTTAGAAAAATCCCCTCTACGTACATTTATCAGTAAAGGAATGTGTCAAAATCCTCCCACCTGTCACGGTCTTAAAAGCTTTTTAGAATTCAGTCATTGATAAACGAGCCACGAGTCATTGAAAAGAAAACCACGATGTAATATTATGTAATTGTTTTAGGTCTAGGATTTACTGATTTCTAATGTACATAATGGTCCAACATGTCTAACTATATCTAACAAAAAATGCACTTTTGTATTAAATGTAAAGAACAAGTGTATACAAGTCACAAATGTTCTCAGGGACTGTTAGTTTGTAGAAATACGAGCGTACACCATGCGAACGGAAGTTCACTAATAGCCTTAAGTTAGTGGAGCAATATCGTTAATTTCAGTTTAAATTGAGCAGGTAAACCGAAAACAAATACGGTCTCGCCATGTCAAACGTGCCCATCATATGAATCATATACACATACAACCTTTATTTCTACCCGATGTCATTAGAGAAATCCAAAATGACATTAGGCTTGTTTCACCAAGAAATATTAACTAACCAGTCAAGTAATAATGTTTGACTTTAGCTTTAATACTTAAGTTGAAATTAACTCGTTAAAAATTAGGCCAGGTAAGGTCGATCATATCTTACCAGGCTCCGTCGAATGAATAATCTTCTCTAACAGTTCCCCACTGCCTCTCTGATAAATACGGTCCCCATCTTTTCCAGTTCTTCTGTCGTTTTGAATCTTCCTCGAGCCTCTTCGTCTCGGTCAAGTTAATATGCTCGATTACGATAGTGGGCTGTCGCTTCAGGGGTTTCTTGAACATGATAGCCCAGCTTCCATGCACTGCTTTCAACACTTCCAAACTTACAGCAGAAATCCAACGCGCGCAAGCCGATTAGTGCTGACAGTGGGAACTACTACAAGGCGTCGACCAAGAGTGGATATTATTATTTGACCTGCATTAAAATCATGTAAATTCAATATTTTTTTACCGCAAACGCAGCCAACCAACTCTCAGAGAGTCACGAAATCTACACATCCTTTGTACATTTGACACCTTGCCATTCTGTGAGCTAATTTTGTCGACAGGTTTTAGTAATGCAAATTTCCTGAAAGCAGATGTACACGATCATTAGCAAAGGAGTGTTCTGAAGTCGTCTCTGAGAATGCAAGCAGTGGAAATCGATCAGTGTCATGCAGCTTTAAGAAGCGGGAAAACTTTTCATGCAAAATTAGCAAAACAAATGCAAAGCAATGCAAAGCAATGCAAAGCGCGGAAGACGACTCCGAGGAGCTGACAAAAGCCTGGAACGGGTATGATAATTTCGTACCCAGATCCTAACGAGCAATAGCATCATGGCGGATCAAATTGACCAAAAAGCTGTGAAAGAACTTTTGCCGTTTCTTTCGTTAGATGCACGTGGCGACGTTAAAGTGTTGGCTTTGGATTACATCCTTGGGCTTTCTGGTTCTGACAGTGGCAAGAACTTTCTCAAGGAAAATGATGAATACTTAAAACGCCTCCTCGATCTAGCCAGAGATTCAAATTCAAAAATATGTGGTGTTGCTTTTTCGGTGCTCGTGAATTTATCGGCAGAACCATTGATCTCTGAAAAGCTTTTAAAATACAACTTTATTGAGCCATTTTTAAACTACGCACTCAATCCAACTAGCGAGCATGCAGGCAAAGCAGCCATGATTCTGTCCAATGTGACAAGAACTGAAAATGGATGTGGTGAGGTCTTGGAAGTCACTAAGAACTCCTCAGATTGCAGTTTGTACAAGATTGTGGAGGTTTTATGCAAAGAAAACTATAATTCTCACTCTAATTTACAGTATCTTGCAACTTTTATTTCTAATTTGACGCAGTTACAAGAATCGCGAGATTTTATTTTGGACAAAGATCGCTGCGTTATTCAACGTCTTTTGCCTTTCACCATGTATTGTACTTCCCTGACAAAGAGGGGAGGGATCGTTGGAGCTTTAAGGAACTGCTGCTTTGAGACAGGTGAGCGTCACCTATTTACACACTGGTTGGTTGACTGATTGATTGATTGATTGATTGCTTGATTGCATGATTAATTGATTGATTGATTGATTGATTGATTGATTGATTGATTGATTGATTGATTGATTGATTGATTGATTGATTGATTGATTGATTGATTGATTGATTGGCTAAGCTACAGAATGTAGGACCACTTATTTTGCACACCTTGAAATAGCAAAAGTGTCTATTGTGGTGTGGCTTACTCTAAGACCAAAATTGTCCTGTATTCTGTAATCACTCTAATTGATTGATTGATTGATCGATTGTTATCCACCCATTTGTTGGATGTGATGTAAGTGCCTCAGAGGCTAAAGGCTACTTTGGTTTATTAAATTCTTAATCTTGGTTATTGAATTTCTAGCTTTCAAATTGATCCACTGCACACAGGTTGTCAGCATATAACCCTACTTTTGTTGTTCAGCAAAAGTCTTGTAGAAATTAATGGCAAGAAATTCAGCAGTAACTACCAATGTTGAGAATTAAATAATTATTGTTCATCTCATGCTTGTTGGGTACAAGGTGATTGTAAATAAGTCAGCATTATATTTACTTATGGTTTGAAATAGAATAAAGATTTTTGCCCTTTGGATCTGGTTAAAGAAAAAGACTTGAGGATTCTTTCTGGGCTATGACAAATGATATGTTTGCTCTGAAACAATATTTTCATACACTGCCTTTTATTATATTATTATATTCTTTCTCACTTTAAATGCACTGGATTTAAATAAAAAAGTTCAAGCTAAGGGCTATATCCAGACTGAAATATGACACGTTTAACCTCTAAACTAAGCACATCTTTTTCATATTTGAATTACTAATTTGTATCTTTTCTTTTGAAACACTTTTTCTCTCCAGACTCCCATGAGTGGCTATTGAGTGATGCTGTAGACATCTTGCCGCACTTGTTACTTCCACTGGCAGGACCAGAAGAGTTCCCTGAAGATGACATGGAGAAACTGCCTCCTGACCTACAGTATCTGGATGAGAATAAACAGAGAGAAACTGATCCTGTCATCAGGAGGATGTTGCTGGATGCCTTACTACAGGTGAGTGGGTTTGCTTTAAATTGTCAAATAACTGTATCAGTTTCATTTACGAACTTAAGGACGTTCGGGCGAAAAACTTCTACAACACAGATTTTTTTCATACTTTTGAAACAGTCAGGTAATGAGTTACCTTTGTCAAAAATGCAAAAAAATGGGAGGTCACCGACTTTGTTTTCGAAATAAAGTGGGTGGAAAACTACTTCAATTTTGACAAGTCAGTCCTCGTAACCCGACATGGCCTTACTGGTAGGTAGTAGAAAAATATTAAAAACGATTTGCTGTAGACCCACTTTGTTAGTCAAATTTTATTTAGGTGGGTCTGTCAAGTAAAAGATTTGAACTAGTGTCATCCATTCAGTTAAACTAGACCTATAAGATGGACTTTTGTGAACACTGTGAAGCTAAAATAATAGCAGAATTTGATGGTGCAAGGGCAGAAAGGTTGAAAATAATCAAAATTCCACAACACAGGTTTTCTTCAATTTTTTATAAATTCTGTAGATGATCAACAAAGAAAGTGATCTATCAAAAGAAAATCTGGGGTCACCCAACATTTAAGAGTTAATCCCGTGGGTAGATATTAAAATGCCCACTAGCGCTATATATCTCTACATTTGTTCACCAGCACATGTGCTCAATGCATGATGTGGCATGTCATCGCAATGTGAATTGCGTGTGCAGTAAGGATGCGCAGAAATAGTTAGCACAAATGTCCTTAATTACCATAGGTTTGTAAATTATGATCATCTGGGTGAGTGTAGTCCTGAGAAGGACTGTTTGTGATGACATTGACCGATGTTTCGACAACCTGAGCAGAAGTCATCATCAGAATCTAGCGGGTGAATGATTCACTGTTCACTTGTCTCTGAATATGATTTCCGTTCAGGATGTCGAAACGTCAGTCAATGTCATCACAAGCAGTCTTTCTCAGGACTACACTCACCTGGACGATCATAATTTACTGACCTATGATATGACCCCTGGGTTCAAACCATTTACAGAACTTAATTACCTTAATTACAGTGTATGTGTGGATAAAAAGGACTTTTTAAGGTGGTGGACTTTTTGTGGTCCAGTTTTAACCCAATGGGACTTTTTTGGAATATTAAAAGTTGGTCTTATTTGCACTTCCCTGTTATATACTTGAGTACCCCCACCCCCACCCCCCCTGGATAGTACTACTATCTTGGATGGTATGCTAGTCCATCATAAGTTTTATTGTTGTGCTTTATTAGCAGTTTGCTGGTACCCATGGGTATAAAGAGAGTTGGAGGAATGTTTCTTGTCTAAGTAAGCAACACAACAGCAGGGACCGGGCTCACACATCAACCCTCAATTAAGTGCCACAAATGACTTCCATTCGAAATTCTTGATTTTCTTGTTTACTGCAAACTCAGTGTGGCTGTTAAACAAAGAACTCTGCAATATGCTATGGTTTTAATCTCTAATTCTACTTTTTTCAGCTCTGTACTACAAAACACGGCAGGGAAGTGATGAGAAATAACAATGTTTATATTATCCTCCGTGAGTTGTTTAACTGGGAGACAGATGATGAGGCAAAGAAAGCATGTAGCAATGTCATTCAAGTCTTAATAGGAGATGAACCTGAGCCAGGCATGGAGGACCTTAACAAAGTACAGATACCTGAGAACATAAAGTTTGATGAACAGTGAAAAGCACCGTATTTTAACCTCCGGCCAAAGTGAAAGTCAATCTGGCAGTATTCGTTAGCTTCTTGTTGTCGCAACTCCGCTGTTCAAACTTTGCCTGCCTTTACACAAATAATACTTCCAGCCACACAGTTGTAGTTGATAACACAGCCTGTGAACAGGAGTGGGTTGCATAATACCTAATACCAGGCATAATTGCTAACATCAGATGTTAACATGGTGACTTTACCTGGAGTGAACATCTCAGTGACATTAGAAGGTACCCTGGATGTTATGTTTTATGCAGCTTGCCCCAGGCTCCTTAGTGAGGAATATGGTGCAAGAAAAATGGGTGAGTAGAGCAAACAGAACACAGACTGGGATGGAGATAATGGCGGTGATTCCCAGTGGCTTGCTCCACCTTCCAATTATCCTGTGCTCTATTACCCTCTAAGGGCCTGTCCACAGGCTATGACGATGGTGCTGAATGATGCAATGGGCATATTATTTGTCACTGCAATAACTCGTTACTGGAGACTTGGCACTTGAGTTCATCAAAGACTCTTTTCCCTGTTCCCTCCCAAAAGAAAATTTTTCCCAACTACATTCAAAAAAAAAGTAAATGCAGCTGCCTGAAAACACAAAAAAAATTGTCTCAACCATCCAATGCCAAGCTTAACAATGAGCTTTGTTTCTCTAAGAATATTAGAAGATCCATTAGCACAGGCCTCTTTTTTGAAAAGTACATATTTAGCACTGTCCGAGTTGACTTTAACTTAAGTTGAAGCTGACAGTGACACTAATCCTATCTGAAAAGTACTCAATTGTCATTCAAAAGCGTGCCTATCCCTAAATTCTCTACTACTGAATAGTAAAATCAGTAGTTATCTTGTTGTACATTGAACCCCAACTCCAGTAAACTTGAACTGAAATTCATAAATTCCCCGTTCCTCAGTTATGCAGGGTAATCAAGACTTGCAGTTAATCGTCTGACTGTTAATTAAATGCAAAGTGCTATGGCCATTCAGCGAGCCTATTTTTTTTTGTTCCTCAAACTGACATTTATCCTGACCGTGGAAAGAAAACTTTTGCCTCAATTGTTTCTAGAGATTTCAGCTGTCCTGCAGGAATAGATAAAAGAAATCGCTTCATCCGATTTCCAGTTTGAGGAACGCGAAAAGACTTATTACTTTATGATTCGTTTGTTAGCAGCAGCTAAAAACTTCAATCATTTCTCGAAAACGCTTTCATAAAAAAATGTTTAAAATAGGTTCGACTGAAGACAATTATATGAACAACAAGTCCAATAAATAGCTTTAAAAACTCTTACAAGTTAAGGAAAGGTAAAAGTAGCAATGACGTCATCGTGTTGCTATGTTGTTGCTTTTACTTTGGCTTGTCGCTGCTTTTCGTTTCCAAAGTCTTGGTTCCCAAACAGTTAACGATAGCAATTGTTTCTTTCTGTTTTCACTCTTGTTCTCCTTACTTTTGTTACACTGTAGAGACAGTCTCCGAGATAGCTCAGGTGGGAGAGCGTCAGACTGAAGATCTGAAGGTTCAATTCCGGAGAGTTCATTTGAGCTCTGAATAATCCCGCGTCTCGTCAATTTGTTTTCCTCTTTTTTCCTTTTTTTTTACCAATTTCTGGCGGACGCGCTTCATATTTCGCGCCGCCAATATTCTGCAGACTATAAAGGTACAGTGAAACCTCGATTTAACGAACCTCTATACAAGGAAACAATTTCCCCAGTCCCTTGGCAGTTCGTTAAATCGAGGTTCCACTGTATTCCTTTCTCTTATACGCTTCGACTTAAATGTAATACCCACCGGGCTGAGTACACTGTACACTGAAACACGTGGTACGCCACGTGGAAGAAAAATTCCAGCGAATCAATGTGCGCATTGAAAATGTTGTCACTTTTACACTTTGAATCTTGAAAAAAATATCTTTTTTCTATAATAATGATAACAAAAATCATAGAATAACAGTAATGATGGTGTAGAGAAGACGATGATGCCGGTGATGATGATAACGTTAATAATAGTGAAATTCTTAAGCGTCGTTTAACAATCCCACTAGTTCAGAATTATACATGTAAACTACCGAGGTTAAGAATGAATGTCGGAGAATCTCACTGCTATTTTAAAGGCTAAAATACATTTTGAAAGAACAAAATACTAAAAAATAGTGCCGAGACCCGGGATTATTCAGAGCTCGTGTGAACCAGGGACCTTGAGAACTTCAGTCTGACGTTCTCCCAAATGAGCTATCTCGGCAACTGCATGATAGACAAGTTGTAAAAACCATCGTAATTCTGCTATGATAGTTACGTACACTCCGCGTACCCAACTGGGGCTATGTTTCAGTAGTCTATTACATAAATATTACCGATCGAGCTAAATAATCACTAATGAGCCCGAGGCAATGAATGAGTAGTCTACTGGTCCCATTGAAATTCTGTTGCGCCGCTATAGGAGAAAATTAGGTGTAGTTTCATATGCAAAAAAAGTTTAATTTCAAACGTTTACAATTTTTAGTCACTACACAACTGCATCATTCTCTGCCATCACAATATTATGTTCTTAGTACTACCTTTTGACGTCACCCGCTTTAGAGATAACTGAGTTACGTGTACTTATTGTGTGAAAACTATAAATTTTGATTAAGACCAGTAGACTACTCATTCATTGCCCCGGGCTCATTAGTGATTATCTAGCTCGATCGGTATTATTTATGTAATAGGCTACTGAAACATAGCCCCAGTTGGGAACGCCGAGTGTACGTACCTATCATAGCAGAACTCCGACGGTTTTTAAAAATTGGTTAACACGCAGTTGCCGAGATAGCTCAGTTGGGAGAGCGTCAGACTGAAGATCTGAAGGTCCCTGGTTCAATTCCGGAGAGTTCGCATGAACTCTGAATAATCCCGGGCCTCGGCAAAGTTTTTTCTTGACGCTTTTCAAATAGCAATTTTGAACTAAGTAAACCAAAAATATAAAATTAAATTTCCCAAAAGAATTAAGGCCTTAAAAATTAACATTGAAGTCTGTCTTTCTTGTTATTAAAACTGAATTCTTAATCTCAAGTGATTCTGACTTGAAACGTTTTTTTCTGGCATTCAAAGTTCTTGTACGCTGTCGTATTACACGGACTTGGAGAAACAATTTTAGTTTGAACGATTTTTTAGAGGTCTCCTGGCAGCACTGTCTTAGCGACTCTATAATGGCAAGGATATGTTGATGTAATTAATCTCAAAACATAGCAAGCTGAAAAAAAATCAATGGTAAGAATTTAGTGTAGACAGAAGTATGCATTGCGTGTCCAATTTTGTCAAAGGTCTCGCGCTAAGCACAACAGAGCAACTTATTAGTATATTAATATCTTTAAAGGTTAGACAAGTAATACTTTCAGCCTTACAATTTGAGCTGGCGACACAGCCCGCTGTGAACAGGGGTGAGTTGCATAAAACCTAAAGCCGGGTGTAACTGCTAACTTCAGATGTTAACATGGTGACTTTACCTGGAGTGAACCTCTGATGTTAGAAGGTACCCTGGAAGATAAGTTTCATGCAACTCATCCAAGGCTGCTTAGTGAGGGATATGGTGCAAGAAAAAAGGGTGATTAGAGGAAGCTAAACACAGACCGGGATGGGGGAAATGGTGGTCATCCCCAGCGGCTCCCTCAACTTGCCAATTACTTTCCACTCTATTATCCTCTAAGGGCCTGTTCACAAGCTGTGAGGACAGTGCTGAAAAATGCAATGCGCATGTTATATGTCACTTCAAAAACTCGTTACTGGGGACGTGGCACTTGAGTTCAAAGACTCTTTTCCGTGTTCCTTCCCAAAAGAAAATATTTCCCAACTATATTGTAAAAAAAGTAAATGCGCAGCTGCCTGAAAACACAAAAAAATGTCTCAACCACCCAATGCCAAGCTTAACCATGAACCTAGAAGATCCATTAGCCCAGGCCTCTTTTTTGAAAAGCTTGCATTTTGTACCACTGACACTATTTATGGTAAGCATTTTTCAGCACTGTCCGAGTTGACTTTAACTTAAGTTGATGCTGACAGTGACACTAATCCTATCTGAACAGTACTCAGTCGCCATTCAAAAGCGTGCCTATCCCTAAATTCTGTACTACTGAATACTAAAAACAGTAGTTATTTGGTCGTACATTGAACCCCAACTCCAGTAAACTTGAGTTCAAAATGAAATTCATAAATTCCCTGTTCCTCAGTTATGCACAGTAATCAAGACTTGCAGTTAATCGTCTGACTGTTAATTAAATGCAAAGTGCTATGGCCATTCAGCGAGCCTAGTTTTTTTTTGTTCCTCAAACTGACATTTATCCTGACCGTGGAAAGAAAACTTTGGCCTCAATTGTTTCTAGAGATTTCAGCTGTCCTCCAGGAATAGATAAAAGAAATCGCTTCATCCGATTTCCAGTTTGAGGAACGCGAAAAGACATTACTTTATGATTCGTTTGTTAGCAGCAGCTAAAAACTTCAATCAATTATTTCTCGAAAACGCTTTCATAAAAAAATGTTTAAAATAGGTTCGACTGAAGACAATTATATGAACAACAAGTCCAATAAATAGCTTCAAAAATCTCTGACAAGTTAAGGAAAAGTAGAAGTAGCAATGACGTCACCGTGTTGCTATGGCTATGTCGATCTCGAAAAACCCGCACTTTTTTAAACTTTAATCTGTACCCAACAAATAGGTATAACTCGATTTCCTGTTTGGTTCGAGGCATCTATATATTTCATGTCCAAAGAGAGAAGGTATGGTTAGTGAAAAACCGGGTCTAGCCACCTTAATTATTCAACAAAACCTTTTCTCACTAAGGGCCCGTTAACCGAAAGAGGGGAGAGGGGATAGGGGCACCCTACCTAATGAAAAGTTCGAACATGGTAGGGCACCTTCCCTAGCAGGGTCAAGAGATAGCGTCATTTTACACGGGCTGAATTGTCCCTACCTCGGGGGCTAAACAAGCCTGCGCCGCAGTCCCTAGCCGAGGGTTAGATTATGTCTGCGACACAGGCTAGGGCTAAACTAAAAGCAATTTTGTTTCTTCGACTTGTTGCTTCTTTTACTTTGGCTTGTCGCTGCTTTTCGTTTCCAAAGTCTTGGTTCCGAAACAGTTCACGATAGCAATTGTTTCTTTTTGTTTTCACTGTTGTTCTCCTTATTTTTGTTGCCCTGTCATGCAGTTGCCGAGATAGCTCAGTTGGGAGAGCGTCAGACTGAAGATCTGAAGATCCCTGGTTCAATTCCGGAGAGTTCATTTCAGCTCTGAATAATCTCGGGTCTCGTCAATTTGTTTTCCTGTTTTTTCCTTTCTGTCTTTTTTTTTAGCAATTTCTTGCGGACGCGCTTCATATTTCGCGCCGCAAATATTCTGCAGATTATAAAGGTACAGTGAAACCTCGATTTAACGAACTTCTATACAACGAAGTCCTCGGTATAACGAAAGTTACTTTTCACACTGTTTTCAGCCCAGTAATAGTGTGACGTATGGAAAAGAACCTTGATAAAACGAACCCTCGATATAACGAAAAATTTCCCCAGTCCCTTGGCAGTTCGTTAAATCGAGGTTCCACTGTATTCCTTTCTCTTATACGCTTCGACTTAAATGTAATACCCACCGGGCTGAGTACACTGTACACTGAAACACATGGAAGAAAAATTCCAGCAAATCAATGTGCGCATTGAAAATGTTGTCACTTTTACACTTTGAATCTTGAAAAAAATATCTTGTTTCTATAATAATGATAACAAAAATGATAGAATAATAGTAATGATGGTGTAGAGAAGACGATGATGCCGGTGATGATGATATAAACGTTTATAATAGTGAAATTCTTAAGCGTCGTTTAACAATCCCACTAGTTCAAAATTATACATGTAAGCTACCGAGGTTAAGAATGAATGCCGGAGAATCTCAATGCTATTTTAAAGGCTTAAATACATTTTGGAAGAACAAAATACTAAAAAGTAGTGCCGAGACCCGGGATTATTCAGAGCTCATGTGAGCTCTCCGGATTTGAACCAGGGACCTTCAGATCTTCAATCTGACGCTCTCCCAACTGAGCTATCTCGGCAACTGCATGACTGACAAGTTTTAAAAACCATCGTAATTCTGCTAACTCCGCGTACCCAATTGGGGCTATGTTTCAGTAGTCTATTACATAAATATTACCGATCGAGCTAAATAATCACTAATGAGCCCGGGGCAATGAATGAGTAGTCTACTGGTCCCATTGAAAATCTGTTGCGCCGCTATAGGAGAAAATTAGGTGTCGTTTTAATATGCAAAAAAAATTTAATTTCAAACGTTTACGATTTTTAGTCACTACACAACTGCATCATTCTCTGCCATCACAATATAACCTGCGATCAGGCTCTATTTTCGTTTCGCTCGGTGAAACATTCAGGCGCGACGGGCGAAACGAAAAATAGGGCCTGATACAATTCTTCTACGGAACGTCTGCCGCCCACTTTTTTGATTGATTGACATTTAGCAAAATAGCCAATCAAAATTTCTTCTGCTTGCACGATCCTCGGTATGCAAATTTCCCATAACGGCAATTCGCAAAAAGTCACGCAAATGTTGGCAAAATAAGAAAATCATAGGCTACGTACATTCTAGACACAAGCACTCAAATTTACACGATTGCTAACTTGAAGGTTCCGGTATTGTGCATGGTTGCTCTGTCTGAGCTGAAACTGAATGAAAATTCAAAACACGACGAGGTTGTCATGTACCAAAATATGCTGCATGCTTGAATCCTTTCCCATTTCAGGTGGTATCCGGAAATATTCTCTTCGCATTTGTCACCGATTTTCTGCGTAAAAAAACCTTGGCAATTAAGAGAAATACCTTCAGTTTCATTCTTTAGAACGAAGGTACAAATAAAACCGTTTATAAACATAGGAGTATTTTGTAATTAATTTAGTTCTAGAAGTGATAAATATTTGAGATTAGCAGCGAATTTTATCTCTTAACAGCAGCGAATTTTAAAACGAAGAACATTTATTATAAAACTAGTCAGATCTTTTGCTGTCAATGTCAGAGATCAATAAAACGACATAAGTATTAAAGAATGAATGAATAAACTGAAAATTGTATTGCGACTTGATTGCGGTTCTCGCCAAACATCAGTTTGCCGTTAAGTTTACCGAATTATCGGTTGACTTGTTGATCATTCTTGGCGAAAGATACTTGTTCGTCTGCTGTTCGTTTTGTTTCGTAAAACGCGGAAACAACCTCTACTCTGTTCATGTTATCAATACCAGCTGAAAGCCGTCAAATAAAAATTCCGAGACACGATGCGATAAAACGGAATACATACTTCACTCATACTTCACTGTTGCTGTACTTCTCTGCTCCAGGTGAGAGACAGCTTGCGTCAAACCGAACGCCATTCTCAGGAGAGAAAGAAATGGTGACAATTCTCCTAGAACGACAAGAATTTATTAGAGCAACACATTTTACTTCGGCAGACTTGTTCCCTGGTTGTTCCTTGGCGATGGCGGTCTGATCGAAATTACTTCCGTTGACAGCTCTATTGTTAAAGGGCCAATGAGATTGCGAGATTCCCGCGGCCAAAATTTGGCCGCCGACACGAACTTCTGTGAGAGATTGTATCAGGCCCCATTTTAGCGAGCGACCAACGTAAGAGAATATGAGAGCGATGCTAAAATTCGGCCTGATCGCAGGTTAATCACAATATTATGTTCTTAGTACTACCTTTTGACGTCACCCGCTTTAGAGATAACTGAGTTACGTGTACTTATTGTGTGAAAACTATAAATTTTGATTAAGACCAGTAGACTACTCATTCATTGCCCAGGGCTCATTAGTGATTATCTAGCTCGATCGGTATTATTTATGTAATAGGCTACTCAAACATAGCCCCAGTTGGGAACGCGGAGTGTACGTACCTATCATAGCAGAACTCCGACGATTTTTAAAACTTGTTTAACACGCAGTTGCCGAGATAGCTCAGTTGGGAGAGCGTCAGACTGAAGATCTGAAGGTCCCTGGTTCAATTCCGGAGAGTGCGCATGAACTCTGAATAATCCCGGGTCTCGGCAAAGTTTTTTCTTGACGTTTTTCAAAGAACAATTTTTTACTAAGTAAACCAAAAATGAAATTGTGAATATATGAAACTCATATATTTGAACTGCGGAATGAAGAAATAAATGTAAAGAAGATCCTCGCAGTTATTAACGCAACTCATGCAGTTGCGAAAAGAAAGCCTGAAAAAATCAGGCTTGCCGGGACTCGAACCCTGACCTCTGCGATACCGGTGCAGCGCTCTAACCAATTGACCTAACAAGCCAACTGGGAGCTGGTCATTAAATTGGTTCGTAATATACCCGGGAAAGATGAAGATGAAATTGTGAATATATGAAACTCATATATTTGAACTGCGGAATGAAGAAATAAATGTAAAGAAGATCCTCGCAGTTATTAACGCAACTCATGCAGTTGCGAAAAGAAAGCCTGAAAAAAATCAGTTGCGTTAATAACTGCGAGGATCTTCTTTACATTTATTTCTTCATTCCGCAGTTCAAATATATGAGTTTCATATATTCACAATTTCATCTTCATCTTTCCCGGGTATATTACGAACCAATTTAATGACCAGCTCCCAGTTGGCTTGTTAGGTCAATTGGTTAGAGCGCTGCACCGGTATCGCAGAGGTCAGGGTTCGAGTCCCGGCAAGCCTGATTTTTTCAGGCTTTCTTTTCGCAACTGCATGAGTTGCGTTAATAACTGCGAGGATCTTCTTTACATTTATTTAAACCAAAAATATAGAATTAAATTTCCCAAAAGAATTAAGGCCTTAAAAATAAACATTGAACATTTCTTATTATTAAAACTGAATTCTTAATCTCAAGTGATTCTGACTTGAAACGTTTTTCTCTGGCATTCAAAGTTCTTGTATGCTGTGGTATTACACGGACTTGAAGAAACAATTTTAGTTTGAACGATTTTTTAGAGGTCTCCTGGCAGCACTGTCTTAGCCACTCTATAATGGCAAAGATATGTTGATGTAATTAATCTCAAATCATAAGAGCTGGAAAAAAAATCAATGGTAAGAATATAGTGTAGACAGAAGTATGCATTGCGTGTCCACTTTTTCAGAGGTCTCGCGCTAAGCACAACAGAGCAACTTATTAATATCTTTAAAGGTTAGACAAGTAATACTTTCAGCCTTACAATTTGAGCTGGCGACACAGCCCGCTGTGAACAGGGGTGAGTTGCGTAAAACCAAATGCCGGGCATAATTGCTAACTTCAGATGTTAACATGGTGACTTTACCTGGAGTTAACCTCTGATGTTAGAAGGTACCCTGGAAGTTAAGTTTCATGCAACTCGTCCAAGGCTGCTTAGTGAGGAATATGGTGCAAGAAAAAAGGTTGATTAGAGCAAGCTAAACACAGACCGGGATGGGGGTAATGGTGGTGATCCCCAGCGGCTCCCTCAACTTGCCAATTACTTCGCACTCTATTATCCTCTAAGGGCCTGTTCACAGGCTATGCCGCAGGACAGTGCTGAAAAATACAACGCGCATGTTATATGTCACTTCAATAACTCGTTACTGGGGACTTGGCACTTAAGTTCAAAGACTCTTTTCCGTGTTCCTTCCCAAAAGAAAATTTTTCCCAACTACATTGTAAAAGAAGTAAATGCGCAGCTGCCTGAAAACACAAAAAATGTCACAACCATCCAATGCCAAGCTTAACCATGAACCTAGAAGATCCACTACCACTGGCCTCCTTTTTGAAAAGCTCGCATTTTGTACCACTGACACTATTTATGGTAAGCATTTTTCAGCACTGTCCGAGTTGACTTTAACTTAAGTTGATGCTGACAGTGACACTAATCCTATCTGAACAGTAGTCAGTCGCCATTCAAAAGCGTGCCTATCCCTAAATTCTGTACTACTGAATACTAAAAACAGTAGTTATTTGGTCGTACATTGAACCCCAACTCCAGTAAACTTGAGCTCAAACTGAAATTCATAAATTCCCTGTTCCTCAGTTATGCAGGGTAATCAAGACTTGCAGTCAATCGTCTGACTGTTAATTAAATGCAAAGTGCTATGGCCATTCAGCGAGCCTATTTTTTTTTGTTCCTCAAACTGACATTTATCCTGACCGTGGAAAGAAAACTTTTGCCTCAATTGTTTCTAGAGATTTCAGCTGTCCTGCAGGAGTAGATAAAAGAAATCGCTTCATCCGATTTCCAGTTTGAGGAAGGCGAAAATAATTATTACTTTATGATTCGTTTGTTAGCAGCAGCTAAAAACTTCAATCAATTATTTCTCGAAAACGCTTTCATAAAAAAATGTTTAAAATAGGTTCGACTGAAGACAATTATATGAACAACAAGTCCAATAAATAGCTTTAAAAACTCTTACAAGTTAAGGAAAGGTAAAAGTAGCAATGACGTCACCGTGTTGCTATGGCTATGTCGATCTCGAAAAACCCGCACTTTTTTAAACTTTAATCTGTACCCTACAAATAGGTATTACTCGATTTCCTGTTTGGTTCGAGGCATCTATATATTTCATGTCCAAAGAGAGTGGGTATGGTTAGTGAAAAACCGGGTCTAGCCACCTTAATTATTCAACAAAACCTTTTCTCACTAAGGGCCCGTTAACCGAAAGAGGGGAGAGGGGATAGGGGCACCCTACCTAATGAAAAGTTCGAACATGGTAGGGGCACCTTGCCTAGCAGGGTCAAGATATAGCGTCATTTTACACGGGCTGAATTGTCACTACCTCGGGGGCTAAATAAGCCTGCGCCGAAGTCCCTAGCCGAGGGTTAGATTACGTCTGCGATGCAAGCTAGGGATAAACTAAAAGCAAATTTTTTTCTTCGACTTGTTGCTGCTTTTACTTTGGCTTGTCGCTCCTGTTCGTTTCCAAGGTCTTGGTTCCGAAACAGTTCATGTTAGTAATTGTTTCTTTTTGTTTTTACTGTTGTTTTCCTTATTTTTGTTGCTCTGTTGTGACAGTTGCCGAGATAGCTCAGTTGGGAGAGCGTCAGACTGAAGATCTGAAGATCCCTGATTCAATTCCGGAGAGTTCGTTTGAGCTCTGAGTAATCCCGGGTCTCGTCAATTTGTTTTCATCTTTTTTTCCTTTCTGTCTTTTTTTTAACCAATTTCTTGCGCTTCATATTTCGCGCCGCCAATATTCTGCAGACTATAAAGGTACAGTGAAACCTCGATTTAACGAACCTCGATACAACAACGAAGTCCTCGGTATAACGAAAGTTATTTTTCACACTGTTTTATGCCCAGTAATAGTGTGATGTCTGGAAAAGAACCTTGATAAAACGAACTCTCGATATAACGAAACAATTTCCCCAGTCCCTTGGCAGTTCGTTAAATCGTGGTTCCACTGTATTCCTTTCTCTTATACGGTTCGACTTAAATGTAATACCCACCGGGCTGCCTACACTGTACACTGAAACACATGGAAGAAAAATTCCAGCGAATCAATGTGCGCACTGAAAATGTTGTCACTCTTACACTTTGAATCCTGAAAAAATAATCTATGCTAATGATAACAAAAATGACAGAATAACAGTAATCGTGATAGAGAAGATCGTGATCGTGTAGTGACAGTGATCGTGTAGAGAAGACGATGATGCCGGCGATGATGATATAAACGTTAATAATAGTGAAATTCTTAAGCGTCGTTTAACAATCCCACTAGTTCAAAATTATACGTGTAAGCTACCGAGGGTAAGAATGAATGCCGGAGAATCTCAATCTTATTTTAAACGCTTAAATACATTTTGGTAGAACAACATACTAACAAGAACAGCCCCAGGGGCATTAGACCCCGCCGTTGTTCTACCCCCTCGGGTGGTGTAAAATATGCTACGGTCATCAAGATAAACGCCCTTGCCTGTGTAGCGAAAGACACGACGAGTATTTGTTTGGCCGAGCGAAAACCGGAGGTCTGGGGCAAGTGACCGCCAAAAAAAAAAAACAAACAAGAAAAGCCCCAGGGGCATTGGACGCCGCCGTTTTTCCCCCTCCCCTTGGGGTGCAAAATACATTACGGTTACTCAAGATACGAGCCCAAGTGGTGTAAATTTTTGAAGTTGGTGAGTTATCGTAGCTCGCCCCCCCCCCCCCCTCCGCCACGTCCTCTCTGCACCCTTCTCCGTGTGATAACATGAATCCCTAATAGTATGAACAGCTTTCCCATTCCTCATTCCTTGGTCATCCACCATTTCTAGCACTCGCGAAGAAGAACGTGACGAAATAGTTTGACCATAACGTGAGACAGTTACGTCACGTTTTTTTAAAACGAACTGACATGTCAGCGTGATTCTAAATAGCAAGGGCTGGGAAATTTAAATAGATTTGTTGATAAAGAAACTTATTCTAAAATCTAAAGGAAAGTGGTAGCTATGGAAAAAAACGTAAAAGTCTATTTAGGCCGTGATTCGATGAGTGATTTGGTGCAAACAAGTTACTTCTCCGAATCGGCTTCTGTCTTTCAATGACGTAATGTTTATGTGCTACGGCACGTAGCATGAATCATTGGCTTTCGAAGCTCTCTAGTACCTTCGTCCTTGGTCTCATCGAAGAGAAGTCAACTCCATTGAATTTCTTGTACTTTTCTACACAACTTTCCCTAAAGATTTTGGCAAAGCAAAGCAAACTTGCCAAAAAAATGCTTGCATTCACTATTGAATTCTTCAACTTGGCGAAAGCAAGGGACTTCCCCGAATCGGCTTCTGTGTTTCAGTGATGTAATGTTTACGTGCCAGGGAAGCTAGGCGAATTCATGCCAGCTTCAAAGCTCGCTAGCACCTTCGTTCTTGCTTTCTCCGAAGGGGTTTTTATACCATTAAATCGCCAGTAATTTTCTACACCAACTTTCATGAAAATTTTCGCGAATAAACGCTAAACGAACGAAGATTACCTGCAAGTATTGTTTTGACCGAGTGGAGGTCTGGGGCAAGTGACCACGAACAAAAGAAGAGAAGCCCCAGAGGCATTAACTCCGCCGTTGTTCTCTCTCCCCTCGTTCCTTCGATGGCAGGAACTTTCACCTTCAACGCACCATCAAACACCACGCCGATATGCACCATCAAACGCAATTGAGAGCCTGCCCGCTCATCGGTCAGCGGATGGATACCTGCTCCCAGCTTGGCCTCGTAGCTCAGTTGGCAGAGCGACGGTGATCTTATCCGGAGGTCTTGGGTTCAAATCCCGCCGGGGTTAAAGATTTTTCTTTGATCCTGGTTCTCATTTCTAATTTCTAAGGTCTGTGGTCGGGGGAAATTATGGGGGGCAGTATTGCTTACTTCTTGGCTGTCATACATACACTTTACATCATAACTACTACTATTACAGCGATCGCGAGTTCGTGCCAGCTTTCAATTTAAAGTTCGCTAGCACATTCGTCGAAGAAAAGTTAACTCCACTGAATTCCTTGCAGTTTTCTACACAAGTCCCATTGCTATTAATTGAAACTTTTTCGACGGATCAAGATTTTATGTCACTTTAAAAAAAATTCGCGAGTTTTAAGAAAATGATATTTCACCTGTGCTTGTTTTCTTCTTCATTTTAATATCTTTGTCTTATTAAATTTTCTTGTTCTTCGATGGTCTCGGTGCAGGTAAAACTTTATTCTTTTGTTCTTCAGGTACACCTGGTCTAGCGGCTTTAAACAAAACCTTGTTTGCTAACGTTCATTGATACCCTGCTCTTTAATTAGGACTCATCTGACTAAACATAACGTGACAAAGTAGACAATAATGTCGCCCTCGTTTTCTTACTTCAGTGGATTGTTGTTGTATGTTGGATTAAATTGAAGAAAAATAAACGAAATTCGTCCGTTTCACAGCACGTTTAGCTTTAGTTTTATTCTGCAGCTTTAGCGGATAAATTTAGGAGGACTGAGCTTGTGAACTGGTACAAACATTATTTAGAACTAAGCTGAGTTGTTTTTCCACCAAAATGAGATACTAATCCTTTAAAAAAGTGGGTGTAAAATGGTATGCTTTGTTTTTCAGGTGAAGCATACTTGAAAAGCCTGTATTTAACATTTTTGTCTTTCGAGTAAGTTCATGATCCATTTACGTGGCATTCATTTATTAGGATCTACTCCAACTCACGACCATGTAACAGGTGAAAATTTTTTTGAAACAAACCTCCTTGTTCTTCCCATTTCAGATCAGTTTCTCTTCATAGTCAACACGCACAGACACCTAACTGTTAGTAGAACATCTTTGACGGGGTCTGATAAGCTATGAAAGAAATAGATCTTGATAGTTGAGGTTAATGGTATTGGTATAGTATTAGTTAATGTTTTTTTTTTATTTTTGTTCCAAGCCCACCTTTCTGTACGCAGTTGCCAAATAGCAGCATGTCTCCGTGAAGCAGATTGCGAATTTACTTTCATCATTGTCATCGTCATATCCACTTCGAAATAAAATTAGGTTTGTAAACGCCACATAGATTTGCAATTTATTCGGTTTTGAATAAAGATTGTTGTCAACGGGCGAGTGCTAAAGCTACTATGACGAATAATGAACTACATAATTAAAATGGACTCCAGAGTATCTAATTAAACTCGAAGTCCTTTCTGTGCCAATATATTTCAACCTATAATGTAAACACAACAGCCCTGCACCAATTAATTGGAAGGGAGCTCGTCTGTGGAATAGCTCATATCAAGATCTGCTACTGGCAAATTCTGTCGTTACTGAAGCAAAACTAATAAGTGATAATTTTCATAACGAGCTCTATTATAGGGTGCCTTCCCTGGAGAACTATTTACATAGGTATATAGCTCGTCTAGTCATATTTCTGTCTCTTTTTACTTCTGCAGTTATTTGTAATGGTTCTGAAAAAATTGCATTGTACATCTTAAATAGAGTTTTAAACCTACCAACCTACCTATCCACCTACCCCTGCAAACATTATTATTGGGAGCTGAAGCCTTCCCCAGGCTTCGCGCTCCCCGGTACGACACACACGAGCAAGCTTAGTGACCGACTGTGCACGCATCATTTCACTAGAGTACGGTATACGAATATAGTTGGAGGATTTTCTTAAATAACAAACATCAAGCCCGCAAAGTGTTCAACCTTTCTTTATCAAAATCGAGATATACTGCCACAGGTCACAATCTTCAGGAGTAAAAATGACCCAATTAACTTTGACAAAGGCGAGTTTGGGTGCGTGTCTTAAAAAGCACGCATTAAAGAAATTGTAATGATTGACTGTCATCATATCCACTTAGCAGAATTACAAACCATACGATAACAGCTGTTGGCGTTTGACATCTGTTAAAAACTTTAACAACTGAGGAGGCGTATTGGCTAAATGATTATTTCAATTCCTGGGGAATGACGAATCACAATCTAGAAGTATTACACCTTCATCATAAAAAAGTGGGAAAACCTTTGTTTACTGCCTGATCTTTGTTGTTTCGCTGGTCGGGAATTCCTTTATAGGAATAGTTGTTTACAAGACGCAAACATTGAGAAAACCGATCAATTACTTTATTGTCAACATGGCCATGTCTGACCTGCTATATCCAATATTTCGGTTTCCCTGGTATCTAACAGTCTTGTTCTTGGACTCCTGGCCTATCGGTGGTTCTCTTGGCCAGGCCTTGTGTAAACTGGTCCCCTTCTTAGGAAATTCCTCCGTTGTTGTGTCCATTCAGAGCCTCGTTCTGATAGCAGTGGACCGATTTGGAGCCGTGGTATTTCCCCTTCGCTCCCCACTCATCAGTTCAAAGATGTGTCCGTGCTTTATTCTCGCCACATGGATCGTTGCTATGGCTGTCCTCTCTCCGGTTTTATTCGCCCGCAAACTTGTTAAATACCCAGGGAAACTGGCGCGTGAGATTCGATGGAATGAAGTTTGGAGAGTCCTCGTCCTTTGCTAATTACGTTCTAGCCTCGCATGTCATATTTTTTTTTGTCGCCATCGTCTTATTGGTCATACTATACTCCATCATCGTTATTAAGCTCAAGACACAGATCTTTCCAGGTCAGCAATCGGTCAACGCTGAGCAACAACGCGCGAAAAGAAACAGAAACGTGCTAAAGATGGCCATTGCTATCGTGGTAGGGTTTGTTCTTTGCTGGGTACCCTGGAGTATTATCAATTTCCTAGTTTTCCGCGTTGCATGGGAATCAGACAGGACATTACCTAGTGGTGTCTATCTCTACCATAACATTGCTTACTTTATTTCTCTCTTAAGTTTCGCCATCAACCCTTTCATCTGTTTCACATTCAGTGGAAATTATCGTCAGGGACTTAAGAGACTGCTGAAGTGTTCTAACGCAGTGCAGGAGTAAATTGAGATTCGCATCATAAAAAGACACGGCGAAGAGTCCGAAAAACTCCCATCGACAAAAGTCATCATCATCATTAAAATTTAGGAATGTTACGTATCTTTTCTCTTACATGAATGAATTTTGTAGAACACTGCAGCTAAAACTTGAGATTCAGAGTAAAAAGAGTAATGAACTAAAGCGAATGATTTTCAAGGAATAACACCTCCGTACAAACCAGACGTTTGTAGATAAATGAATAGTATAGCCTCAAAAATGTAAATTTGTTTGTACATAATGCCGTGTAATAACATTGGGAAAGTTGGCTGAGCGGGTTTTTAACCACCCTTTGTTTATAATCCTGCTTATACATGATGTTGAACGGGTTTTGCATCCGTTCTTTGAAATTTGGCTGAACAGTGGTTTTCTTGTTATTTTGTAAACTCCACTGTTTACCGTGTTTACTTAGAAATTTAACCGGCTTAGATTAACTGTGGAATAATATCAATAAAAGTAAATAACGTAATTCTTTTTCGTGAAGCCTTTGTTTATTGCTAAATCCTTCAGTGCCGCTCCTGAGAGTTTCAAAAATACTTAATGCTTCCTTGCTTTTTTTCTTCTCAACTGCGTGCCATGCTGTTTCATTGCCGTTTTTCCTTCCATCTTTCAATCGTCGTTATCCCAGTTCAAACAGTCACCGAATCGTTCTCGGATTTTACTTCCTCCACAAGCTTTGACCACATGTTTATTTCTGTTTCACTCTTATAAATTTAAAGAAAACAAATTCTTCTTTCAGTTCTTTCAGGGATATCCGAGGAGAAATCCACGTTTTTGTTTCCCCATACGGTTTTGCAAACTAACACAATCCGATGTGTTTGTTTTCTTGAGTTGAGCCATTTATGAAAATCTTAGATGACCTTTATTATACGCATTTTCAGTTTCTGGAAATTTCCCGGAAGGGATTCTCTTTCCCATTGCTATTAATTGAAACTTTTTCGAAAGATCAAGATGTCATCTCACTTTAGAAAAATTCGCGAGTTTTAAGAAACCGATATTCAACCTAAATGACGCAGGTTGGTGCGCTTGTTTTTTTCTTGATTTTAATATCTTCCTCTTATAAAATATTCTTGTTCTTTGATGGTCTCGATGCAGTTAAAACTTTATTCTTTTTTCCTCGGGTACACCTGGTTTAGCGGCTTTAAACAAAACCTTGTCCACCAACATTCATTAATACACTGCTCCTTATCTGACATAACGTGACAAAGTAGTCAATAATGTCGGCCTCGTTTTCTTAATTCAGTGGATTGTTATTGTATGTTTGTATAAATTGAAGAAAAATGAATGAAACTAATCGGTTTCACAGCACGTTTAGCTTCACTTTTATTCTACAGCTTCTGTGGATAAATTTAGGAGTACTGAGCTTGTGAACAGGTACAAACATTATTTCGAAACAAGCTGAGTTATTTTTCCATCAAAATGAGATACTAATCCTTTAAAAATGTAGCTGTAATTGCGGTATGCGTTGTTTTTCAGGTATAGCTTCCTTGAAAAGCCTGTATTTAATATTTGTTTTTTCTTTCGAGTGAGTTCATTATGCATTCATTTGGCATTCGTTTATTAGGATCTACGGGCGTTATATCTGCTTTCCTGTCGGTCAATTAAAAGAAAAGTTTCAATTTTTCCTGCTTTTTTTTTTTGTTCTTGGCTTTATTTCTTTCACATATATAAAAATTTATTTTCTGCCTTCCGGTTCACCTGTTCTAACTTTATACATCCCCCGTGAACCCCTTTTGAGCATTTTAAAGCAATTAACTCTCGTTTGTCTGTACTCATTTAGTGGCCAATGTTTACTCTATCCCCTTTTACAAGAACATGTAACAGGTTAATATTTTCTTGGAACAAACCTCGTTGTTCTTCTTCCCATTTCAGATTATGATCCTCACAATATTCGGTTTTGTTAGTTTATGTGCTATTGTCTGTTTATCAGTTGTCATTTTGGTAGAATGCTGGCTTGGTTACCGAGAACAAATTGTTCTACTTGACGACTCTACAGAATCCCTAAATGGCCTTATATTATGAATTTGGCGTTTCCCTCATTAATTAGTTATCTTAAAATGTCAGCTAGGTGAATCGAACGCGACTCCCATGATAAAAGATGTATTCGAGTTTCAAGGTCAGCCACTTTGAATGTCAGTGCTCTTAAACTGAATGGTGTATAGAACGTTTCAGCTGTTTCTCCACTTGGGTGTTCTGTTATTTCTAATGACCACTAAATTGGTATCAACGGCAAACATTCAACTTAAAACGGCTTTCATTGGGTCTCTTTTTGTTAACAAAGCGTACCGATGACAAAATACTTAATCCCTGCTCTATCTGGTCTTTTCACAGTTTTCTTTTTTCTATCTCGCTTTTTTTTTTCAATCACTCTTTACAGAAAAATAATTCATTTTGTCTCAGCTAACACATGGTTTATCTTCAATTAATTTTCACATCCGCTGTCGGTCGTTAAATACTGCTCCGCAAAGACAAGGTTCATTCTAAACATGACATAACACTTTTTCATATAATTGCTGTATGAAAAGAAAAAAGAAGAACAAAAAAGGAAAACTATACTTTATAATTTACATTTGGTGGAATCCTGGCTAATAGGTTGTGTCTCTTGGCCAGGCCTTGTGTAAACTGCTCCCCCTAGCAGATATCTCTATTATCGTTTCCGTTCAGAACCTGGTTCTGATAGCAGTGGATCGATTTGGAGCCGTAATGCTTCCCCTCCGTTTCTCACTCAGCAGTTCAAAGCTGTGCTCCTTCTTCATTCTCACATGGTGGATCGTCGCTATGACTGTCATCTCGCCATATTTCTTAAAAATTGTTGAATATCTGGAGAAACTGAAGTGCCAGGATTGGTGGAATGAAGCCTTTGGAGAGTCCTCGTCCCTCGCTATGTACTGCCTAGCCTTATATGTTGTGTTTCTTTATGTTCCCATCGCCTTGTTGGTCATACTATACTCCATCATTGTCATAAAGCTAAAGACAGATCTCTCCAGGTGAGCAATCGGTCAATGTTGAGGAACAACGCGTGAAAAGAAACAGAAACGTTTTAAAGATGGCTATTGCTATCGTGGTAGGGTTTGTTCATTGATGGGCACCGAGGAGTGTTATCAAATTACTAATTCTCTTTGCATGGGAATCGGACAGAACATAACCTTGCGGAATCTATCTCTACCATAATATTGCTTTCTTTATTTCTCTCTTAAGTTGCGCCATCAACCCTTTCATCTGTTTCACATTCAGTGAAAATTATCGCCAGGGTCTTAAGAGACTCCTGAAGTGTTCTGACCCATTGCAGAAGTAATTCAGGCTCGCATCATCATCATCATCATCATCATCATCATCATAAAAAAAATGAAATAGCGAAGAGTGCGAGAAACGGGCATACGCTAGAGCAGATTCCACAGCATTTTGTTCATGAGATAGACGTCCTCGATAGTAATATTCCCCCACAAACTAATAAGGATCCCCCGCAAAAAAGGCTAATTCCATACCTGCTATACTACTTGTTAAAGGGTGACTTCGTCACTAAAGGAATCTTTAAGGTGTTTCCATCGAAAAAAGAAGTTGTAATGAGCACTTGCTAAAACATGCACAGTTATTAATAACACCTGGAACATCAAAACAATAAAATAAAAAAGGTGGTCACTGTGGCCGATTTCAGGCTACAGGACTGTAGTATATAGGTACTTCGCTAGCTTTGGACAACAATATTTAAAAGCCTATCCTTATACCAGAGACACCGATTACTTTAACAAAGTTATTACTAGCAATGAAATATAATCATTGTTTTTGTTATAGCAAAACAATGTTACAGTAAAACGCCTTAAAGTTGCCTTGAAAATGAAAGTAATGAAATAACAAGCAAATCGATTGTCTGCATGCTTTTAGTGAACCGCCTAAAATCTGATTGAAATGTCAATCGATTGGAATATTTGAAAATTGAATAATGAAACTTTTTTCAAATTTGGATATATCATGTAGAGACATATTTTCCTTAAATAAATGGGATAGAAATGTGAGGTTCCTTTAGGAGAAAACGACCATTTCTCTGAGAAAACATACCGAGTTCCAAACATGAGCGCCTTTATCACGCAAAAAATGATGCGCAGAAAAGAATGCGCAGTGCAACTGAATGGAAGATAAGGAGAAGAGTCCCTTCCATAGACGGAAAATCTGTCTCACTCAAGTAATTTTTTGAACAACCCTAAAAAGCTAAAGCCAGCATTTATTCATTTATTTTTTTTAGCAAGAATGACTAATTATTTAAAAATGTCAACTAAATGAATCGAACGTGACTTCCACAGGTTGCTGACCATTGGAAGAAAGGTTTTTTACTGTTTTAATGTCAGCCGCTTTGAACGTCAGTAGTTCATTGAATTTTTGAGTTGTTTCATCGCTTGAGGCTTCTGGCATTTCTTATGTCCACTACACACTACAATCATGTAAAATCGTGTCAATGGCGACATTCTAACCCGAAACTGCTTTCATCGATCGGATCTGGTTTTATTTAGAATAAAGCTTAGTATGACAAAATAATTAATACCTTCTGGCTGCGCTGTGCTATGAAAAAGGCATGCATGGGATACGGACACGCTGATCTTTTTTTTTCTTGTATCTAGTCTTTTCATAATTTGCTTTTCCTATCTCGGTATTTCTTTTCAACCACCATTTGCAGAAAACAAAAATAATTTCAGTTTCTCTCAGCTAACACTTGGTCTGTCTTCCGTTAGTTTGCACATCCGATGTCAACCGATAAACGCTGTTATGCCAAGATAGGGCTCACTCTAAACACGACATTATACACTGTATTTTTTAATATCCTCCTTCTAAACATAAAGAAGCGAAAAGGAAAAGCATACTTTTAATTTGCAGTTGCAACCAACATTACAATTTTTGCGAATTTGCAGGCAAATCATGGAAAGGAATTAGAAGTCCTGAGGGAGTGCGCATTAAAGATATACTCATAATTGACTGTCATCACATCCAAACTGCAGAATTTTAATACCCGTTAATTAAGTTTAATACCTGTTAAAAGTTTTAATTGACAAAAGAAAACAGCTCGACAACTGAGGAGGCGTATTTGCTAAGTGGTTATTTTTAACTCCTAGGGAATGACGAGCCATAAGTCAGAGGTATTACACATTCACTATAAATAGAGTAAGAAGCCAGACGAAGTTGCGAGAGAGGCGAAGTCTGCAAACATGAACACAACAATTGGAAAAAGCTTGGCTTACTGCCTGATCTTTGTTGTTTCGCTGACCGGGAATTCCTTTATAGGAATAGTTGTTTATAAGCCGCAAACATTAAGAAAACCGATGAATTATTTCGTCGTCACCATGGCCATGTCCGACCTGCTATACACAATATTTTTTAATCTGTTGGATCTAACTGAGTTTTTCGTGGAATCCTGGCAAATCGGCGGTTCTCTTGGCCAGGCATTGTGTAAACTGCTCCCCTTCTTAGCAGATATCTCCATTATTGTGTCTATTCGGAGGCTGATTCTGAAAGCAGTGGATCGATTTGAAGTAGTCGTATTTCCCCTCCTTTCCCTACTTATCACTTCAAATGTGCCCCTTATTCATTCTCGTCACGTGGATCGTAGCAATCGCTGTCTTGTCTCCGTACTTATTCACCTTCAAACTTGTTGAAAACTTAGGGAATCTGGAGTGCCTGGCTTGTTGGAAGGATGCCTTTGGAGAGCCCTCATCCTTTGCTCATCACTTGTTAGCCTTACATGTTGTATTTCTTTATGTCCCCATCGCCTTGTTGGTCATACCGTACTCCATCATCGTTGTCAATCTAAAGTCACAGTTCTTTACTTCTACTTTTCTTTTACACGAATGAACAAATTTTTTTTAACACTGCAGCTAAACTTCACATTTAGAATACAAAGATTAGTAAACTTAGAATGATGATTTTCGAGGAATAATACTTCTGTACAAACCGGTCACTTGTAGTTCAATGAAAAGTATCGTCTAAAAAAGTGGTACCTATGCCCGTACATAATGCCGTGTAATAACATTGAGAAACTTTAAAAAATAATAAAATATTTCCTGACTCAGAGCGCAATAAAAATTTTTAAAAACTGTTAAAGTGGAATATTTCTTCCAGACCAACCGAACTTCATCAGCCACGGTAGAAATGTGAATATTAAGAAGGGTTATATCACTTCATAAGGGTCTCCAGGGGTCTAAAATAGTGTTATAGATGTTGGCTAATTCGAAGCCATTGTCTCTATTTAAAGGGGGCTTTCGTAACCGGATCTCAATTGCTTCCCTTATGCGGCGTTTGAACGTGTTGCTTTCCGTGGCGAGAACTTTTGTTTTGCTGGAATCCACCGAATGTCCCGTGAGCTGGCAATGTTCGTGAACGGCTGATGAATCCCTTGAAAGATGTTCCTTAATTCTGGTTTCAAGCACGCGAGAAGTTTCGCCAATGTATTGGTTGTTGCATTGATCACAATGAATGTGATAAACTGTGCCACACTTCTTTAGGGTTTCAGTTTTGCCTTTAACCTGTACCAATTGCGATCTGAGATAATTGACAGGCTTGTGGACGATTGTGACCTCGTGTGATTTAAATGCTCTTTGTAGGCGTTCCGAAATGCCTTTGATGTATGGTACTGAGGCGTATACTCTCTTCTCGTTGCGGGATTCTTCGGACTCTCTCCTGTCGGATTCAGTGTTCGGTATTGTTAACATCCAATCTGGATAGTTGTTAGTTTTCAAAGCTTGCTTAACATGCTAAATTTCATGTACTCTGTCATCTTCTTCAGAAACCAAGGTCTTAGGTCGAAGTAGCAGAGTGTTAACCACAGCTCTTTTATGTTGTAGGTGGTGGTTAGAGTGGAAATTCAGGTACTGATCCGTATGGGTCGGTTTCCGGTACACTGTGACTTTTGCTGAGCCATCTTGGTTCACGTGTAAGCAGGTGCCAAGGAATGGGATTGTGCCATTCTTTTCTTCCTCTGAAGTGAACTGGATGTGTTGATCAATGGAATTGAGGTGCTCAGAAAAAGAGCGCACTGCGTATTCATGAATTTTAGTCATCGTGTCATCAAGATATCGATACCACATAGCTGGAGGGGCGGGGGCGGTGTCTAATGCTCTGCTCTCAAAATGTTCCATGTAGAGATTGGCCACAATGGGTGAAATTGGAGACCCCATGGCGGCTCCTTGTTTCTGTTTGTAGAAATCATTCTGGTATGTGAAGTACGTACTTGAAAGACACTTCTCAAACTCATTAATTATTCATGTGCTGATGACCCAATCAGCTTGCATCAATTGGGTTAGGTGCATGTATTTTGATACCCAATGAACATACCGATCAAGACACATTCGATTAGTTCAAAAACTGATCAAGACACTGATCAAGAAACTTGAATTTTAATCAGTCTTAATACTAAATACAGTATATTTGCCGCTTCAATCATTACTTTCAACAACAATACGGCAAGATATTATTCTTTCTTAGACACCGTTACATTAATTGTACAGTTTTTGAAGTTTCCTATGAAGCCCTTCTCGAACGCCATCCTTCATCTCGGCATCTAAGCAACGTCGGAACAGGACAAACCTTCGAAAAACAACACACCAAATTCAATTCCCAAAACAGTGCATTTTAAAATTCTGAACAATGCGGTCTAAAAGTTGTCAATTACCTTTTGTCACTAGCGTCCAGAGGATTCAAAGCTTCGCATCCATTTTTCTCCTCCAAATAACGCTTGAGGGCACAAATGATACCATAAACAGTCTTGGGAGGGTATCTTCCACCGGACTTTTTAGCTACCTCCATCACGAATTTTGACAACCAATAGTTCAGCGACAGAGCGTCCATTCCGGCAATATCTGCGCTCATAGCGGTAACCTTGTGTAAATCGTAGTCCTTGAAGAGACCACCACAATCTAATACCGGAACTTTAACCTCTCTTAACCTCTGCCATTCGGCAAAAAGGCTCACAGCCCACTTGTTTTTATACTTAGTTGAAGCTGGAACGGCGTCATTCACCAGAACATTTTCTTGGGCTTTACCTCGGTGTAAGAACCTGTGAAACTCACGGATGACGTAAAACAAAGGAAACAAAAACATTTTAAACAATACCGTACAGCAAAACAAAAGCTAACAAACAAAGAAAATCTTGTCAGGTTCTTACACCGATGTAAACCCTTTTCTTGAGAAGAAGTTTTAGGAACGCGAAATCGTTCTGATCCGGACTCGACCTCCATCACGCGGCGTAATGTTAATCTACCAAAATACCCGCCGCATCGCCGCATATTAAATATTTATTTCATTTACCACGAATAAGAAACAAACAATAGCCTATTGAGCACGCCTTCTAATTACCTATTCTTCGGAAATAATTCTACTAAATTTTCACACTAGTTTGAGAAGCCAGCTCAAAAACTCGTGCTTCGTTTTTCATCAGGGGTTCCAAACACCTCGAAACAATAAAAGCACTCCGCCTTCGGCGTCGTGCTTTCATCCGTTTCTCGGTGTTTGGAACCCCTGATGAAAAACGAAGCACGAGTTTTTGATCTATTACATCTCAAGTAAGGCGGTCAATTGTGGTACATCCAGAGGACATCTGTCTGGAAGACCTAGGTCATCTTCCAGTTTAGCCCTGACAACTTGAGCACCTCAATTCCACTGATCAACACATCCAGTTCACTTCAGAGGAAGAAAAGAATGGCACAATCCCATTCCTTGACACCTGCTTACACGTGAACCAAGATGGCTCAACAAAAGTCACAGTGTACCGGAAACCGACCCATACGGATCAGTACCTGAATTTCCACTCTAACCACCACCTACAACATAAAAGAGCTGTGGTTAACACTCTGCTACTTTGGGGACCTTGGTCTCTGAAGAAGATGACAGAGTACATGAAATTCAGCATGTTAAGCAAGCTTTGAAAACTAACAACTATCCAGATTGGATGTTAACAATACCGAACACTGAATCCGACAGGAGAGAGTCCGAAGAATCCGGCAACGAGAAGAGAGTATACGCCTCAGTACCATACATCAAAGGCATTTCGGAACGCCTACAAAGAGCATTTAAATCACACGAGGTCACAATCGTCCACAAGCCTGTCAATTCTCTCAGATCGCAATTGGTACAGGCTAAAGACAAAACTGAAAACCTAAAGAAGTGTGGCACAGTTTATCACATTCATTGTGATCAATGCAACAAACAATACACTGAATTAGATGTAGATCATCGCGGTGAAGGTTTTACAACCTAAGCGGTTGAAAAGAAGAAACCTGAAAAATTTCATGCCCATGACCTCTGCGATACCGGTGCAGCGCTCTAACCAACTAAGCTATCAAGCCAACTGGGAGCTGGTCAATTGAGAGTTCGTATTTATCCCGTAGATGGAGAATAAATGAATATTAATATATGAAATTCATTCACTGCGATGATCTATATATAATTCTATCTTTATCCGCCGTTCAATATATGAATTTCATATATTAATATTCATTTATTCTCCATCTACGGGATAAATACGAACTCTCAATTGACCAGCTCCCAGTTGGCTTGATAGCTTAGTTGGTTAGAGCGCTGCACCGGTATCGCTGAGGTCATGGGCTCGATTCCCGTTCAAGCCTGAATTTTTTCAGGTTTCTTCTTTTCAACCGCTTAGGTTGAAAAACCTTCACTGCGATGATCTACATATAATTCTATCTTTATCCGCAGTTCAATATATGAATTTCATATATTAATATTCAAACAATACATTGGCGAAACTTCTCGCGTGCTTGAAACCAGAATTAAGGAACATCTTTCAAGGGGATTCATCAGCTGTTCACGAGCATTGCCAGCTCACGGGACATTCGGTGGATTCCAGTAAAACAAAAGTTCTCTTTGAATAGAGACAATGGCTTCGAATTAGCCAACATCTATAACACTATTTTAGACCCCTGGAGACCCTTATGAAGTGATATAACCCTTCTTAATATTCACATTTCTACCGTGGCTGATGAAGTTCGGTTGGTCTGGACGAAATATTCCACTTTAACAGTTTTGAAAAATTTTTATTGCGCTCTGAGTCAGGAAATATTTTATTATTTTTTAAAATCATGTTTCCAGAGCAGGAAAACAATATTTTTGATTGTATTGAGAAACTTGATTGGCTGAGCGGTTTTTAACGCTCTTTATTTAGGACCATGCTTAAAGGGACACTATCCCGATAATGCGCACGCGTGAACGTCAGCTGTTATCTTTCAAAACAACAATAGAACTGTCACATTGAGGTGACAAGATTACCCCGCGGCCCACGCGGTGATCCGCTGTTTACATCCGCCATTTAAATATTTGCTCGCGTTTTATAGCTCCAAGGAAGCTACAACTTAAATTTCTTGACAAAAAGGGTCTATAGATCGCAATCCATGATGAGAAACACAACATATAAATCACCGGAGATTTTCGGATTTAATTGCAGTGAAAGCTGGAGATTTCTTTGGCGAAACATCACGTCGGACTTTCGTAACAAGAGGACTTATTAGTTCCCATTTGTTTTTGGAGGGACAAATATGTCGTTTAGAGTGCAAAATAAGGTCAGCTAGCATTTTCGGCGAGCCATCAGCAGCTCGGAAATTCGCGGATACGGATTCTGTTTCCTAAAATTTTCTGCGGCCTAAATATTCAGCTAAAAAATCCGAACAGATCAATCCGTATTAGCTTTCACAAATATGCCTTTATAAACCACTGAAGCAATCTTGTAAAGCAGGAAATGATATTTCAAGTACTTTGCTAAAATTTTCTCGTTGGGTGCCCTGGTTGTACACAAAGATTTAACCGAGCGTGATGCGAAACACAAAATCCTGCAACAGAATTAAAAACAATAAGCCAAGCCCGGCGTTACAAACAGCAGCAGGGAAACTCGTCACGCTGCAGTGAATATTTCAGATCCTTTATTGTCGAAAATATAAACATGAGAGGCGGAAAAACCCATAAATTTCCTAAATGAGCCAAATTCAACGTACCTATTATGCAAGAGCGGCATAAAAACCATATTGAATCGCTTAACAAACGATCAGAAGTCAAACCAACGGAGAATAACAAACGACAAAAGCCACAAGAATCCACCAGTCTATATGACCTCGATATGACCTCGAGAATGCGACGCCTAAGTTGTAACGGCTCGATTTAGTCAACATTTAAAAATCCTCCGTTCTAAACCCGCTACAAAAAAAAACAAGAAGCAAAGTGGGTCAAAAGACCAAGATAAGGTGCCCCGTACAAGTACAAGTAGAAGTCGTGCAGCGCGCAGGCCTTCCAACCCATCAGTTTATGGCTGTGTCGGTCGAATACAGACACCACTGATCCCTTCAGTCGTTTCCATGTCTCATGGGTTGCTTTCTTTATATATATTCTGGTATGCTGCTAGTTACATTTCTTCTTATTCCTTTCACGATTTTTCTGAGCTTTTATGGAGGCTGCCGGGAGAAAGAAGCCTTCGACCGGCGCCATAGCGTTTCCCTCCTCTCGGTCCTCCGTGCAACGGCATTGAAAACAACGCCAAAAAATCCCGATCTCACACAAATTGGAACTTAACGAAAACTATGTATCATTAATCTATAACTGGGAGAAGCTTTAGGGTAATATTGAACTAAACTGAGCACGATGCAAACGGAATTTTTGAAGGTTCTATATCACTTCTCGCGTCTTTTGAATTCGCGACATCCTGTCAGGAAATCAAAGATTGGAGCATGCGCAGTAACCGGATATTGGTCCTTTAATCATCAAGAATTCAAACTTTCTCTATTAAAATCAATATACTCTGCCACAGGTCTTAACTACGTCAAAGGCGAGTTTGGGGGCCTATCAAAGAATTAAGGAAGTCCTAAAGAAGCACGCATTAAAGAAATTCTAATGATTGACTGTCATAATATCTACATTGCCGAATTTCAAACCATACAATAACAGCTGTTGGCGTTTAACATCCGTTAAAAGCTTTAATAAAAGAAAACGGCTTGACAACTGAGGAGGCGTATTCGCTAAATGATTATTTTAATCCCTGGGGAATGACGAATCACAGGCCAGAGGCATTACACCTTCGCTATAAATAGAGTACTGTTTGCTGTTACATGCCAGAGGACGTTGTGAGAGAAGCGACAGAGGTGTTAGAGGTCTGCAAAGATGAACACAACGGTGAACGGATCAAGCTGCCCCAGCCCACTGAATTCTACAGCAGCCAAAATTGGAGTAACCTTCGCTTACTGCCTGATCTTTGTTGTTTCGCTGGTCGGGAATTCCTTTATAGGAATAGTTGTTTATAAGACAAGAACATTAAGAAAACCGATCAATTTATTTATTGTCAATATGGCCATGTCCGACCTGCTATATCCAATATTTGTGGTTCCATTGGATCTAACAGCCTTGTTCGTGGACTCCTGGCCTATCAGTGGTTCTCTCCGCCTGGCCTTATGTAAGCTACTCCCCTTCTTAGCAGTCACCTCCGTTCTTGTGTCCGTCCAGAGTCTGCTTCTGATCTCAGTGGATCGATTTGGAGCCGTGGTATTTCCCCTTCGTTCCCCACTCATCAGTTCAAAGAGTTGTCCCTTCTTCGTTCTTGCCACGTGGATCGTCGCGGTGGCTGTCATCTCTCCTTATTTATTCGCCCTCAAACGTGTTGAATACCTAGGATACCTGTCGTGCGAGGGTCAATGGAATGAAGCCTTTGGAGAGGCCTCTTCCCTTGTTAATCAGTACGCTCTAGCATTGTATGTTGTGTTTTTTTATGACCCCATCTTCTTGTTGGTCATACTATACTCCATCATTGTTCTTAAGCTAAAGTCACAGAAGATTCCAGGTATGCAATCGGACAACGCTGAGCAGCAACGTGCGAAAAGAAACAGAAACGTGCTAAAGATGGCCATTGTTATCGTGGCTGGATTTGTTCTTTCCTGGGTACCCTGGAGTATTTTCAGATTACGATTACTCTTTGCAAGGGAATCAGACGGGACATTGCCTTGTGGTTTCTATCTCTACTATAATATTGCTTTCATTAGTTCTTTCTCAAGTTGTGCCATCAACCCTTGCATCTGTTTCACATTCAGTGGAAATTATCGTCAGGGACTTAAGAGACTCCTGAAGTGTTCTAACCCAGTGTAGGAGTAAATTGAGATTCGCATCATAAGAAGGGAGATAGCGATGAGTCCGAGAGAAATCGAGAAACGTTCCTCCGCAAAAGTGTTATTATAAAACTCTTAAAGTGCCACTGGGACCAGAATTTTGGTATTCCATATTTTTGCATTTTCGAAAATAGTCTGTGGTTGTTAGTCACCATGCCAAATTTCAACTCATTACGATGACTGGAAGTCGCTTTTTTCGGACGGTTTTTGCGAGATTTTACGGCCGCCATTACTTGCCCTTGTTCCTGAAGCTGGCTTGCAAATTAGCGGAAGTGACGTTAGAGGCTCACCTCAAACCAAGTCAGGCTTCATTCGGTTACTTGCCGCGGGAAATATAACTGTTGTCGAGGGAAGATTTCGTGCCAACTGTTTGCTGTACGGCCTTGCAATTTTCGTTGCTGCAGCAGTTATGAAGGGTATTACTTGTGCTGTACAATGCTACAACAATAAATCCAGCCACCGAGCTGGTATTTCGCTTCATCAAATCCCTATTGCGAGCGGACCCGCAATGGAAAAGCGGATAATGTTCGTACTCACACACAGTGCAACTTTCAACCCGAGAGGTATTTTTGTCGGCTGTTCTGATCACTTCACGGACGAGTGTTTCCAGAGGGTTGTGCATGTCGAAGGATCCCAGAGGTCGATTATTCCATTGTCCATTCCAACTATATGGAAAGAAAGATCCGGAAAAACGAGACGAAAGGTACCTAATCTTAACGCAGTTGAAGTGGTAGTTTGTTTCTTTTTCAACGCATCCACCATTGTGCAAAACTTATTTTCTTTTAACGTATTTTAAAATTTATTTTGCTTGTGGAAAACCCTTTCAGTTCTGCCGTCTGCTAGCTCGAAGATCTTCGGCGTAGTCCTCATAAAATGCATCCTGGGCGAATGCAGGACCGCCGCGATTAAGCCAATAGTTTGCATTGCTTAGCTTTTTATTTTTTTTTTAATTCCGCGTGTGTTAATTTCAAAGCAGTAATCGCTTAGAAGCATGGACAGTTACTTTACAGCATATTATCCTGAATGTCGAGAAACTTTTCTCCTTATTCCCTGTCGCTGAAGAGTCGATTGACATTATTGTTCGAAATATATAAAGGCTTCGATCATGTCGATAGGTCGGCTCGTCTTGCGTGGAAATTTAAGTTAGGAAAAAATATCACACGCCACTATTTGTCTAAGGGTTTTACAATGTTCTTTCTCGTAACTGTCATAGCATAGTAAATGAACTACTAAGAAAAATGATTAAATATCAAGTTATTATTTTTACGGAGTGAATAAAGCAAGTGAAAGCTTCGTTTCCTTGGCGGTCCGCATGTCGTTGTTGAACAGCAGAAAATTTTCCTTGTGGCTTTGATTTGCACTACAAATATTTAGATTCCGGTCACACAAGGCCTCCAGTTCTTAAAAGAAGGTCTTGGTTTATTTCACTTTTTTCGGCTCAAGTTAAGAATTCTACAAAAACTGTTCAAAATATTTAGAAACGCCAAGCACTTGTGTTTCAATGCATTAAGCGACCACTGTACTATGATGGACACGATAAGCTGCATGAGCTGACTGCCAGATGACTACAGCATTACGGCTCTTCAAGAAAGTTTCCCATAAGAATGGCCCAAAATCTCAATGCTTTACAATATATAATGAATATAAACAACGGCAAACAAAATATAGCTTCTTTTATTTCTCCAACGAAGCGATCAATAAAATCGATCGACCGATGCTTGAGAATTCGCAAGCATCAAATTCTAGACTTTTTATAGGTGTTTTGTCCAAATTTCCAAAGCTTAGAACATCAATTTTTCGAACAGCTGGACAGCCATTTATCCGCTGGAGATGAGTTATCCGCTCTTTGAGCAACTTGTGCCTGAACTTTAATCACATTATAAGCACTATTTCGCCCATATTTTGAACTCCCGCCAATAAGGTCAATAAGGCGAGAAAAACAACTTTGAACAGTTTGTTTACAAGCTTATAAGCTGAAATCTCCTGACATCAGTTCTTACATCGTACGGTAAGAAAAATTCTTCATTTGCCGAATTAAATGAATCCTCTGATGCTTCGGAAGCTAAAGACTGTTCCGAATCGTAGAAATACTCTTCGGAGGTTTCGCAGTCGACAGTAGGCATCTTGAGTCAAAACACAAGGAAACGCGACTGAGGTGAGCCTCTGACGTCGCAAGCTATTAAATTGCGCAATCACCCAGGAACACGTTTTCAATAATGGCAGACACATTGGAGCAAAAAAATATTAGGATGGACGGTTTCTTGTTCAGTTTTCTGAGTAAATATAGACACAACGCGATATTTCTTTGACAGAATTTGGCAGAAATAAACCTACGAATTTTCTTCTCAGTGGCACTTTAACGATGCTTGATCTTCACATTCAGAAAAAAAAAGATTAGGGAAGTAAAATAGATGATTTTCAAGGAACAGCACCTTTGTACAAACCGGACACTTGTAGATAAATGATTAGTAAAACCTTTACAATTAAAATTGTAAATATGCCGGTAATAATGCGTAATAACATTGAGAAACTTAGATGAGCGGTTTTGAACTGATCTTTCTTTAGAACCCTTCTTGTACTTAAACGTTAAGATGTTGAACGGGTTTCCAGCCGTTCTTTGGAGTTTGGTTATACAGATCGTTTCTCGCTGGTTATTTTGAAAACTCTACCTTTATTGTCCTTACTTAAGGGGTTTTTAAAACTAAGATTCGTTGTGGAATGAGATCCAAAAAAAGTTTTAGAAAACATGATTCAAAACAAATTACGAACCTTCGCGAACCTTCGAGGTGACGTTTAATTCAGAAAAAATCTACTTTTTTCATCTCGGTTTATTAATACATTGTAATCGAACGCAAATAAAACGGTTTAATTTTTTTCCTCAGGTACGCCTGGTCTAGCGGCATTATACAGAAACCTCATTCGCCCAATTCATTAGTAAGCAGAACTGCTAGACATAACTTGACCTTGACAAAGGGAAAAAAAATGACGCCCTTGTTTTCGAAGTTCAGTGGATTGATATGGTAAAATATTGTATAAAATGAAAGAAATCAAAATAAAATTCTTCGGTTGAGGAGAGCACGTTTAGGCTATTCTGTAGCGTAAGAGGATGTAGAACATCTTCCAACCTGACGTGCAAACATTTGTTAATTCTTCGTTTTACACAATTCCACATTTATAAGAAAATATTCGGTTCCTTCCGGTTCACCCGTTCTAGCCGCTTTACTACGTCCGTTGTTAACGCCTTTTAACGATTTTCAAAAGCAACTCTTATTTGACCGTACTCACGTAGTGGCTAACTTTTATGCCGTCGTCTTTTACAAGAGCGTAACAAGTGAACATTTTCTTCGAACCAAACCGCGTTGTTTTTCTTTCCATTATAGAACATGATCATCAACATATTCGGCTTTCCTGTTCGTTTATCAGCTGCTGGCTATGGTTGATCGCAGAGTAAAGTCATACATGGCGGATGGAATCTGTCTTTTCATGATTTTCTATTTCTATCTCGTTTTTTTTTCTTTTCAGTCACTTCCTATAGAAAAAAATTCATTTCAGTTTCCCTCACATAGCGCCTGGCCTCGTTTCAATTGATTTCCACATACGCTATCAATAATGCAAATCTGATTCGGAAACTGATAGGTCTCATTCTAGAGATACCCTTTTTCAGCAATTCCTGCTTTTTAATTATGAAAACTAAGATGTAAAAAGGAAAAAGTAATCTTTCAGTTAACAGTTGTAACTTGTAACTGTCGCTGTTTAGTTGACGAACGGTGCCTTCGTTTAACTAGTTCCCAAGGATATTATTGTTGAAAAAATTGCTCTGAAACGTTTTGTTGATATAGACAGCGCATCTTCCAGGGACAATTATTCGTTTGAAGGACAGCTAAAACAGGGGATGTAGATTTTTTTTGCTACAGCAGTGTACGCGGCAAGCATTCTACCCCAAGTCAGAACCTAATCTTAACCCTTTAAGTCCTAACAGTGATGAAAATGAAATTTCTCTTTACATTATCACTACTCGTTCAAACATTCAAGTGATGAGAATAAAGAAATTGATCTCCAAGGATCAGACAAATTCTTCTTACCTACTAGTTTCATAAGAGATGTATGGAGAACAGTAAGGAGAATATTCCTTTTTTAATCAGGGCTTAAAGGGTTAAGAAGGCCGGGCTCTTTGTAACTTTTTTTCTGTTTGTTTTTTTTAATCCTTTCGTTGAAGACCGACTTGGATACTAAACGAATCGATCTTAAATTAGTGATTCTCCCGTAAAACTAATTTTGAATTCGCGTCGTGTTCATTTGGTAGGTTTTACTTCTCCTCAAGGAATTAATTGGCTCAATATCTACGCTAGTTTTTTGTCCGTGCTTGAGTTAAATTATGAAATGGTATAAAATTGCAAGCTTAGCCTGTGTACAGCAGCCCGCGCTCTTCAAGAAAAATCGGTAAGGGGCAGCTGTATTCAGGTTTTAGGGGCTGTCTACATGGAGGGAGAAAGATCCTAATGCTAGGAAGATCCTAGAAGGCGGATCATCCTAGCAAAATATTTTTTCTGTATTCAGTTTACATGCTAAAAGTTTTACTTGGCCCTAGTGCTAGGATCTTTGTAGCGCTAGGATCTTACTAGCTGAGAGATAGAAAGATCCTAGCACCATGTAAACCACCTTCGCTTGGAAGATCCTAGCACTATGGACAGAAAAACAAACATAACGGCGACCGGGCGTTCATCTGCAGCAGGCCGACAATTTCATTTGATTTCCAGCAACCATGCCGACTGAAATTGTTGCATGTAAACCACACGAAACGTTGTTTTTGCCTTATAGGACTAGGATCCTAGTGCTAGGATTTTCCTTCCTCCATGTAAACAGCCCCTTAAATTAGTTTCACTTCATAGTTAACACACACAGACACCCAACTGTTAGTAGAGCATCTTTGCCGGGTCTGATAAGCTTGAAAGAAATAGATCTTGATAGTTGAGGTTAATGGTATTGGTATCGTATTAGTTAATGTTTTTTATTATTTTTGTTCCAAGCTCAAACATTGCCCACCTTTCAGTACGCAGTTGCCAAATAGAAGCGTGTCTCCATGAAGCAGATTGCGAATTTACTTTCATCATTGTCATCGTCACATCCACTTCAAATAAAATTAGATGTGCAAACGCCACATAGATTTGTAATTTATTCGGTTTTGAACAAATATTGTTGTCAATGGGCGAGTGCTGAAGCTACTATGATGAATAATGAACTGCATAATTAAAATGGACTCCAGAGTAGCTAATTAAACTCGAAGTCCTTTCTGTGCCGATATATTTCAACCTATAATTTAAGGAAAACTTGCTATTCAACAGCTCCGTACCAGTTAATTCATCCCTAAAGATTGTGGCGAAGCAAAGCAAAGCAAAACTGTTAAGAAATGCAAGCATTTCAATATTGAAAAATGTCTGTTTAGCAGGTTCGGGTATCAAATCGGCGCCTTTGAAAGCTTGTTATCATCTTTGTCCGTGCTCTCGTCGAAGAGATTTTTAGGCCATTGCATCCCTAGTAGTTTTCTACACCGTCTTTCATAAAGATTTTAGCGAATCGATCCTAAACTACTTGCGACATTGCTTATGTTGACCGAAAGTTTGAAACGCGTATTTGTTTGGCCGAGCGGAAGTCTGGGGCAAGTGACCACCAAAAACAAACAAGAAAAGCCCCACGGGCATTGGACCCCGCCGTTTTCCTCCTCTCCTCGGGGTGCAAATACATTACGGTCACTCAAGATATGTGCCCAAGTGGTATAAAGTTTTGAAGTTGGTGATTTTTCTAACGTTTGACGTGTGTGCTGCCCCCCCCCCCCCCCAACGTCCATATTCCACCCTTCTCCTTGTGATATCATGGATCCCTTATAGTATGAATACCTTTCCCTTCCCTCATTCCTTGGTCATCCACCTGTTTTAGCACTCGCGAAGAAGAATGTGACGAAATAGTTTTGACCATGGCGTGACTCAGTTATGTCACTTTTTTAACGAAATGACATCTCAGCGTAATTCTAAATATCAAACAAGGGCACGGAAATTTAAAAAGATTTATTGATAAAGAAAAACTTATCCTTAAATCGAAAGGGAACGGTTATCTACTGAAAAATGAAACGTAGAGGTCTACTTTTAGGCCATGATTCGATAAATGCTTTAGCGAAAGCAAAAAAATTCCCCGAATTCGCCTTCTGTCTTTCAATGACGTAATGTTTACGTGTTGCGGCAAGTTTAGGCGAATTCATGCCAGCTTCAAAGGTCGCTAGCACCTTCGTCCTTGCTCTCATCGAAGAGAAGTCAACTCCATTGAATTTCTTGTACTTTTCTACACAACTTTCCCTAAAGATTTTGGCGAAGCAAAGCAAAACTGGCACAAAAATGCTTGCATTTCACTGTTCAATTATTCAACTTGGCGAAAGCAAGGGACTTCCCCGAATCGTTTTTCTGTGTTTCAGTGATGTAATGTTTACGTGCTAGGGCAAGTTAGGCGAATTCATGCCAGCTTCAAAGCTCGCTAGCACCTTCGTTCTTGCTTTCATCGAAGGGGTTTTTATGCCATTCAATCGCCAATAATTTTCTAGACCAACTTTTACGAAAATTCTGGCGAATAAACGCTAAACGAACGAAGATTACCGGCAAGTATTGTTTTGACCGAGCGGAGGTCTGGGACAAGTGACCACCAAAAAAAAACAAAAAACAAGAAAAGCCCCAGGGGCTTTAGATCCCCCCATTGTACTCCCTCCCCTCCGGATGTAAAACTTATTAAGGTCACTCAAGATACAAGTCCTAGCCCGTGTAGCGAAAGACACGGCAAGTATTTGTCTGGCCGAGCGAAAGCCAGGAGTCTGGGGCAAGTGACCACGAAAAACGAGGAAAATAATGAATAACAAGAAAAGCCCCAGGGGCATTTGACCCCGCCGTTTCCCCCCCCCCCCTCGGGGTGCAAATATATTACGGTCACTCAAGATATGTGCCCAAGTGGTATAAAGTTTTGAAGCTGGTGATTTTTCTAACGTTTGACGTGTGTGCTGCCACCCCCCCCCCCCCCAACGTCTTCTCTGCACCCTTCTCCTTGTGATATCATGGATCCCTTATAGTATGAATACCTTTCCCTTCCCTCATTCCTTGGTCATCCACCTGTTCTAGCACTCGCGAAGAAGAACGTGACGAAATAGTTTTGACCATGGCGTGACTTAGTTATGTCAATTTTTTAACGAAATGACATCTCAGCGTAATTCTAAATATTAAACAAGGGCACGGAAATTTAAGTAGATTTATTGATGAAGAAAAATTATCCTTAAATCGAAAGGGAACGGTTATCTACTGAAAAATGAAACGTAAAGCTCTACTTTTAGGCCATGATTCGATAAATCCTTTAGCGAAAGCAAAACAATTCCCCGAATCGGCTTCTGTCTTTCAATGACGTAATATTTACGTGTTACGGTAAGTTTAGGTGAATTCATGCCAGCTTCAAAGCTCGCTAGCACCTTCTTCCTTGCTCTCATCGAAGAGAAGTCAACTCCATTGAATTTCTTGTACTTTTCTACACAACTTTCCCTAAAGATTTTGGTGAAGCAAAGCAAAACTGCCAAAAAAATGCTTGCATTTTACTGGTGAATTATTCAACTTGGCGAAAGCGAGGGACTTCCCCGAATCGCCTTTTGTGTTTCAGTGATGTAATGTTTACGTGCCAGGGCAAGTTTGGCAAATTCATGCCAGCTTTAAAGCTCGCTAGCACCTTCGTTCTTGTTTTCATCGAAGGGGTTTTCATGCCATTAAATCGCCAGTAATTTTTTACACCAACTTTCATGAAAATTCTGGCGAAATAACGCTAAACAAACCAAGATTACTGGCAAGTATTGTTTTGACCAAGCGGAGGTCTGGGGCAAGTGACCACGACCAAAAAAAAAAAACGGGTATTACTAGACCCCGTCCTGACGGCGGAGTAACAAGAAAAGCCCCAGGGGCATTGGACCCCGCTGTTCCCCCCCCCCTCGGGGTGCAAATACATTACAGTCACTCAAGATATGTGCCCAAGTGGTATAAAGTTTTGAAGTTGGTGATTTTGACGTGTGTGCTGCCATCCCTCCCCCTCCCCAACGTCTTCTCTGCACCCTTCTCCTTGTGATATCATGGATCCCTTATAGTATGAATACCTTTCCCTTCCCTCATTCCTTGGTCATCCACCTGTTCTAGCACTCGCGAAGAAGAACGTGACGAAATAGTTTTGACCATGGCGTGACTTAGTTATGTCAATTTTTTAACGAAATGACATCTCAGCGTAATTCTAAATATTAAACAAGGGCACGGAAATTTAAGTAGATTTATTGATGAAGAAAAATTATCCTTAAATCGAAAGGGAACGGTTATCTACTGAAAAATGAAACGTAAAGCTCTACTTTTAGGCCATGATTCGATAAATGCTTTAGCGAAAGCAAAACAATTCCCCGAATCGGCTTCTGTCTTTCAATGACGTAATATTTACGTGTTACGGTAAGTTTAGGTGAATTCATGCCAGCTTCAAAGCTCGCTAGCACCTTCTTCCTTGCTCTCATCGAAGAGAAGTCAACTCCATTGAATTTCTTGTACTTTTCTACACAACTTTCCCTAAAGATTTTGGTGAAGCAAAGCAAAACTGCCAAAAAAATGCTTGCATTTTACTGGTGAATTATTCAACTTGGCGAAAGCGAGGGACTTCCCCGAATCGCCTTTTGTGTTTCAGTGATGTAATGTTTACGTGCCAGGGCAAGTTTGGCAAATTCATGCCAGCTTTAAAGCTCGCTAGCACCTTCGTTCTTGTTTTCATCGAAGGGGTTTTCATGCCATTAAATCGCCAGTAATTTTCTACACCAACTTTCATGAAAATTCTGGCGAAATAACGCTAAACGAACCAACATAACACGCAAGTATTGTTTTGACCGAGCGGAGGTCTGGGGCAAGTGACCACGACGACAAAAAAAACAAGAAACGCCCCAGGGGCATTGGACCCCGCTGTTTTTCTCCTCCTCCCAAGGGGCAAAATATGCTACGGTCACTCAACCTACGAGCCCAAGGTGTGTAAATTTTAAAGTTGGTGATTTATCGTACCTTTGACGTGTTTCCTGCCATTCCCCCTTACGTCTTCTCCGCACCCTTCTCCCTGTGATAACATGAATCCCTGATAGTATGAACCCCATCCCTCATTCCTTGGTCATCCCTTTCTCCTAGCTTTCGCGAAGAAGAACGTGACGAAATATTTTGACCGTAGCGTGACTCAGTTACGTCACGTTTTTTAAATAAACGAACTGACATGCCAGCGTAATTCTAAATAGCAAGGGCACGGAAATTTAAATAGATTTCTTGATAAAGAAACTTATTCTAAAATCTAAAGGAAACTGGTAGCTATGGGAAAAAAAACGTAAAAGTCTTTTTTAGGCCGTGATTTGATGAGTGATTTGGTGCAAGCAAGTTACTTCTCCGTATCGGCTTCTGTCTTTCGATGACGTAATGTTTATGTGCTACGGCACGTAGCTTGAATCATTGGCTTTCAAGGCTCGCTAGCACCTTCGTCCTTGCTCTCATCGAAGAGAAGTCAACTCCATTGGATTTCTTGTACTTTTCTACACAACTTTCCCTAAAGATTTTGGCAAAGCGAAGCAAAACTGCCCAGAAACTGCTTGCATTTCACTGTTGAATTATTCAACTTGGCGAAAGCAAGGGACTTCCCCGAATCGGCTTCTGTGTTTCAGCGATGTAATGTTTACGTGCCAGGGCAAGTTATTAGAATTCATGCCAGCTTCAAAGCTCGCTAGCACCTTCGTTCTTGCTTTCAGCGAAGCGGTTTTTATGCCATTAAATCGCCAGTAGTTTTCTACACCAACTTTCATGAAAATTCTGGCGAATAAACGCTAAACGAACGCACATTACCGGCAAGTATTGTTTTGACCGAGCGGAGGTCTGGGGCAAGTGACCACGACAACAAAAAAAAAAAAACGGGTATTACTAGACCCCGTCCTGACGGCGGGGTAACAAGAAAAGCCCCAGGGGCATTAAAACCCGCCGTTGTTCTCCCTCCACTCGGGGTGTGAAACATATTAAGGTCACTCAAAATACAAGTTCTAGCCCGTGCAGCGAAAGACTCGGCGAGTATTTGTTTGGCTGAGCGAAAACCGGGAGTCTGGGGCTAGTGACCATGAAAAAACAAGAAAAGCCCCAGGGGCATTAGACCCCGCCGTTGTTTTCCCTCCCCTGGGGAGCTGTAAAATATGTTGCGGTCACTCAAGATAAAAGCCCTTGGCTGTGTAGCGAAAGACATGACGAGTATTTCTTTGGCCGAGCGAAAACCGGAGGTCTGGGGCAAGTGACCACCAAAAAAAAAACCACGGAAAAAAAAACGATATTACTAGACCCCGTCCTGACGGCGGGGTAAAAAACCACGGAGAAAAAAAGGGTATTACTAGACCCCGTCCTGACGGCGGGGTAACAAGAAAAGCCGCAGCGGCATTAACCCCGCCGTTGTTCTCTCTGCCCTTGGGGTCCAAAATATATTACGGCTACGTAAAATACAAGACGAATTGAAGTGGTGTAAATTTTAAAAGTTGGTGATTTATCGTATTTTTTACGTGTTTGCAATGATAATAACATTGGCACGCATTGCGTGCTTGACCTATGTTGAAATGACAAGTCTCATCCTCACTATTTGCGATTTTTAAGACATACTCTGAGGACAAAACAATACATGCGATCATTCCTGTAAATACTTCCCCCTCCACTACAGCACACTGGGTGCAGAAGGCCCAGTTCAGACGGCGTACCTCTCATGTGCCGTACCAAGTAGTACGTAGTTTTTTGGCAGTTGTACGGTGTCCAAATGAGTTTTTTTCGACAGATTTCAATTAGGCGAGCCAAAATCTCAGGGTACGGCAAAGCTTGCCGCTTAAATACGACCTAGGAGCGAAAATGTATTTGGTACTGCACATGAGAGGTGTGGCGTCTGAACTGGGCCTAAAACAGCTTTTTTTGTTTACTCAGCACTACCCTTGGAAAGCAAAACAAAATCCCACTAAAAACCCAGTTGGACCAAAATTGGAGATAGAGCAACCATCGGGCTAGTAGGCTACAGGCTAAAAAGTCAAACTGACACTAGAACAAAACGACTGCATAAAAATTTCAAATTAAATCTAAAACTGAAACCTCAGTTAGGGTCAACTAATGATTGTCTGGATATTACTGAAGAATATAAATCGAGGTCACAACAAGATGTGAAAGAAACAAGTGTAGTAGATAATAATTTGAGGAGAGGACAGTCATTGGCACTCCCAGTTGCACAAACCTGTTTATGAAAATTGAAGACCGAGAGAGGGCAAGGCCAGGGTTGTTTTTCAAACAAATTTTCTTGCCATATGTTCCTGTATATTATGAAACCAAGAAAGAAATCGTTTCTATGTCGGCTGGAAAATCTGTGGATATGACTGATATAAATCATGGACACAACATCGTAAAGTAAAACTTAACCGTATACATTACAGGTTTAAAAACCTACAGACACGCTTGAATGGCCAAACTAATTTATACAAACTGCTATCTTAAATTAAACACGTCGCTAAAAAATTTCAAAAACCATATGTTGCCGTATATGATAAAACCAAGAGAGAAATCATTCCTATGCCGGCTGGAAAATCTGTGGATATGACTGATATAAATCATGGACACAACATCGTAAACTAAAACTAAACCACGTTATGGGAAGAGAAAACAGGTTTAAAAACCTACAGACACGCTTGAATAAACAAGCTAATTCATGCAAATTGCAATCTTATAAACACGTCCCTATAAATATCAAATTACCAAACAAAGCTGTTTCAAAAACCTTGCTAAGTACAGTCAAAGTTTTCCATATCAAGCACAGATACAATCTTTTCAACCAACATCTTGCTCAAAGATACGTAACCAAAGCAGCTGTTTCATAACACAAATCATAAAAGAACAAATTAAATTACAGTTTCTCGTCAACAAGTCTATTTTTGGAACGAAGTTAATTGTTTTTGTCACGTACTCACGTTCCACCGTTGGCCAAGGCAAAGTTCAATTTTACCTGCCCTTACAATAGCTTTAGGAAATTACCATCCATTCCACCACACCAAGCCTTTACTGAAAAATAATATTCGAGAGGAAAAAGTAGAAAACCACATTTACGCTGATCGTTTCCGTCCCCATATCTACATTCAACATGGCCGGTAAGCTTAACCTTGTCTGACCTTCAGCTTCAGTAAGCGAATTCTAACCACCTCTTTTATTGGTAGAATGTACTCTTAGCTTAGTAGCCTCAATCTGATTGGTGCCACATAGTGCCACATAAATTTCCCGGGGGTGTACTCCCATGTGAAAGGTGCATGGATGCTTGTCGTCTCGCGTTCTCCGTCTGTTTTAGCATACCTTTAATTTAAATTTTCCGACGAGCATTCCCGCCCGTCTCACATGAGATTCCCCCCCCCCCCCGGATCAAAAATACATACATACATACAAACAAACAAACAAACATAGAAAGCAAAAAACTTTACACTGGCTAAGACCCTATGTTTTCAACATAGGTCAATAAATCAAGACATGACCTGCCTAATCACCCTGTTTTAGCGTGCGTGACGAAGTAGCGTGATGAAATATTTTAATCATAGCGTGACTCAGCCTGGCCTCGTAGCTCAGTTGGTAGAACGATGGTGTTCTAATCAGGAGGTCGTGGGTTCAAATCCCGCCGGGGTCAAAGATTTTTCTTTTATCTTGGTTTTCATTTCTAATTTCTTCTTTTAAGGCCTGTGGCCTGGGGGAAATTATGGACGGCAGTATTGCTCACTTCTTGGCACTCATACATACACTTTACATCATAATATTACTAAGTTCATAGCGATCGCGAGTTCATGCCAGCTTTCAAACTAAAGCTCGCTAGTACATTCGTCCTTGCTCTCGTCGAAGAAAAGTTAAGTCCATTGAATTCCTTGTACCTTTCTACACAACTTTCCTTAAAGATTTTGGCGAAGCAAAGCAAAACTGCCAAAAAAATGCTTGCATTTGACTGTTGAATTATTCAACTTGGCGAAAGCAAGGGACTTCCCCGAATCGGCTTCTGTGTTTCAGTGATGTAATGTTTACGTGCCAGGGCAAGTTAGGCGAATTCATGCCAGCTTCAAAGCTCGCTAGCACCTTCGTTCTTGCTTTCATCGAAGGGGTTCTTATGCCATTAAATCGCCAGTAATTTTCTACAACAACTATCATGAAAAGTCTGGCGAATAAACTCTAAACGAACCAAAATTACCTTAAGTATTGTTTTGACCGAGCGAAGATCTGGGGCAAGTGACCACCAAAAAAACAAAAAACAAAAAACGGGTATTACTAGACGTCTAGACCCCGTCCATACGGCGGGGTAACAAGAAAAGCTCCAGGGGCATTAGACCCCGCCGTTCTTCTCCCTCCCCTCCGGGTGTAAAACTTATTAATGTTACTCAAGATACAAGTCCTAGCCCGTGTAGTGAAAGACACGGCAAGTATTTGTCTGGCCGAGCGAAAGCCAGGAGTCTGGGGCAAGTGACCAAAAAGAGGAAAACAAGAAAAGCCCCAGGGGCATTAGACCCCGCTGTTGTTCTCCCCCCCCCCCGGGGGGTGTAAAATATGTTACGGTCACTCAAGATAAGAGCCCTTGGCTGTGTAGCGAAAGACACGACGAGTATTTCTTTGGCCGAGCGAAAACCGGAGGTCTGGGGCAAGTGACCACCAAAAAAAACCAAGGAAAAAAAAGGGTATTACTAGACCCCGTCCTGACGGCGAGGTAACAGGAAACGCCTCAGGGGCATTGGACCCCGCCGTTTTTCTCCTCCTTCCAGGGGGCAAAATATATTACGGTCACTCAAGATACGAGCCCAAGTCGTGTAAATTTTAAAGTTGGTGATTTATCGTACCTTTGACGTGTTTTCTGCCATTTCCCCTTACGTCTTCTCTGCACCCTTCTCCCTGTGATAACATGAATCAATGATAGTATGAACCCCAACCCTCATTCCTTGATCATCCACTTGTCCTAGCTTTCGCGAAGAAGAACGTGACGAAATATTTTGACCATAGCGTGACTCAGTTACATCACGTTATTTAAATAAACGAACTGACAGCTCAGCGTAATTCTAAATAGCAAGGGCACGGAAATTTAAATAGATTTGTGGATAAATAAACTTATTCTAAAATCCAAAAGAAACTGGTAGCTATGGAAAAAAATACGTAAAAGTCTATTTTAGGCCGTGATTCGATGAGTGATTTGGTGCAAGCAAGTTACTTCTCCGAATCGGCTTCTGTGTTTCAATGACGTAATAATGTTTATCTGCTACGGCACCTAGCATGAATCATTGGCTTTCAAAGCTCGCTAGCACCTTCGTCCTGGCTCTCATCGAAGAGAATTCAACTCCATTGGATTTCTCGTGGTTTTCTACACAACCTTCCCTAAAGTTTTTGGCAAAGCAAAGCAAAACTACCAAAAAAATCCTTGCATTCACTGTTGAATTATTCAACTTGGCGAAAGCAAGCTAAGGGACTTCCCCGAATCGGCTTCTGTGTTTCAGTGATGTAATGTTTACGTGCCAGGGCAAGTTAGCCGAATTCATGCCAGCATCAAAGCTCGCTAGCACCTTCGTTCTTGCTTTCATCGAAGGGTTTTTATGCCATTAAATCGCCAGTAATTTTCTACACCAACTTTCATGAAAAGTTTGGCCAATAAACGCTAAACGAACGAAGATTACCGGCAAGTATTGTTTTGCCCGAGGGGAGGTCTGGGGCAAGTGACCACCAAAAAAACAACAAGAAAAGTCCCAGGGGCATTGGACCCCGCCGTTCCCCCCCCCCCACCCCGCGGTGCAAATGAGCCCAAGTGGTGTAAATCTTTGAAGTTGGTAATTTGTCTTACCATTGACGTGTTTGCTGCCATCCCTCCCCGCCACGTCTTCTCTGCACGCTCCTGCTTGTGATAACATGAATCCCTAATAGTATGAACACCTTTCCCATCCCTCATTCCTTGGTCATCCACCTGTTCTGACACGCGCAAAGAAGAACGTGACGAAATGGTTTTGACCATAGCGTGACTCAGTTACGTCACGTTTTTTTAAAACGAACTGACAAGGGCACAGAAATGAGATTTATTGATAAAGCAAAATAATCCTAAAATCTCAAGGGAACCGTTATCTACCGAAAAAAGAAACGTACAAGTCTACTTTTAGGTCGATGAATGATCTGGCGAAAGCAGGGGACTTCCCCAAATCGGCTTCTGTGTTTCAGTGATGTAACGTTTACTTGCCAGGGCAAGTTAGGCGAAGTCATGCCAGCTTCAAAGCCTGCTAGCAGCTTCATCCTTGCTCTCATCGAAGAGAATTCAACTCCATTGAATTTCTCGTACTTTTCTACACAACCTTCCCTAAAGATTTTGGCAAAGCAAAGCAAAACTACCAAAAAAATCCTTGCATTCACTGTTGAATTATTCAACTTGGCGAAAGCAAGCTAAGGGACTTCCCCGAATCGGCTTCTGTGTTTCAGTGATGTAATGTTTACGTGCCAGGGCAAGTTAGCCGAATTCATGCCAGCATCAAAGCTCGCTAGCACCTTCGTTCTTGCTTTCATCGAAGGGTTTTTATGCCATTAAATCGCCAGTAATTTTCTACACCAACTTTCATGAAAATTTTGGCCAATAAACGCTAAACGAACGAAGATTACCGCTAAGTATTGTTTTGACCGAGGGGAGGTCTGGGGCAAGTGACCACTAAAAAAAAGAAACAAGAAAAGTCCCAGGGGCATTGGATCCCGCCGTTTCCCCCCCCCCCCCCCCCAGCGGTGCAAATGAGCCCAAGTGGTGTAAATTTTTGAAGTTGGTAATTTATCTTACCATTGACGTGTTTGCTGCCATCCTCCCCCTCGCCACGTCTTCTCTGCACGCTCCTGCTTGTGATAACATGAATCCCTAATAGTATGAACACCTTTCCCATCCCTCATTCCTTGGTCATCCACCTGTTCTGACACGCGCAAAGAAGAACGTGACGAAATGGTTTTGACCATAGCGTGACTCAGTTACGTCACGTTTTTTTAAAACGAACTGACAAGGGCACAGGAATGAGATTTATTGATAAAGCAAAATAATCCTAAAATCTCAAGGGAACCGTTATCTACCGAAAAAAGAAACGTACAAGTCTACTTTTAGGTCGATGAATGATCTGACGAAAGCAAGGGACTTCTCCAAATCGGCTTCTGTGTTTCAGTGATGTAATGTTTAGTTGCCAGGGTAAGTTAGGCGAAGTCATGCCAGCTTCAAAGCCTGCTAGCAGCTTCGTCCTTGCTCTCATCGAAGAGAAGTCAACTCCACTGAATTTCTCGTACTTTTCTACACAACTTTCCCTAAAGATTTTGGCGAATCAAAGCAAAACTGCCAAAAAAATGCTCGCACTTCAATGTTGAATTATTCAACTTGGCGAAAGCAAAGGACTTCCCCGAATCGGCTTCTGTGTTTTAGTGATGTAATGTTTACGTGCCAGGGAAGTTAGGCGAATTCATGCCAGCTTCAAAGCTCGCTAGCACCTTCGTTCTTGCTTTCATCGAAGGGGATTTATGCCATTAAATCGCCAGTACGTTTCTACACCAACTTTCATGAAAATTCTGGCGAATAAACGTTAAACGAACGAAGATTACCGGCAAGAATTGTTTTGACAGAGCAGAGGCCTGGGGCAAGTGACCACCAAAAAAAAAAGAAACAAGAAAAGCCCCAGGGGGCATTAACCCCGCCGTTGTTCTCTCTGCCCTTGGGGTCCAAAATATATTACGGCCAGGTAGAAGCTGGTGATTTATCGTATCTTTTACGTGTTTGCGATGATAATATTAAGCAAGACATGACCTGCCTAATCACCCTGTTTTAGTGTGCGTGACGAAGAGCGTGATGAAATTATTATTTTGATCATAGCGTGACTCAGCCTGGCCTCGTAGCTCAGTTGGTTGAGCGACGGTGTTCTAATCCGGAGGTCGTGAGTTCGAATCCCGCCGGGGTCAAAGATTTTTCTTTGATCTTGCTTCTCATTTCTGATTTCTTACTTTTAACGCCTGTGGCCGGGGGGAAATTATGGAGGGCAGTATTGCTCACTTCTTGCACACATACATACACTTTACATCATAATTACTAAGTTCATAACGATCGCGAGTTCATGCCAGCTTTCAAACTAAAGCTCGCTAGTACATTCGTCCTTGCTCTCGTCGAAGAAATGTTAACTCCATTGAATTCCTTGTACTTTTCTACACAACTTTCCCTAAACATTTTGGCGAAGCAAACCAAGACTGCCAAAAAAATGCTTCCATTTCACTGTTGAATTATTCAACTTGGCGAAAGCAAAGGACTTCCCTGAATCGGATTCTGTGTTTCAGTGATGTAATGTTTACGTGCCAGGGCAAGTTAGGCGAATTCATTCCAGCTTCAAAGCTCGCTAGCACCTTCGTTCCTGCTTTCATCAAAGAGGTTTTTATGCCATTAAATCGCCAGTTATTTTTCTACACCAACTTTCATGAAAATTCTGGCGAATAAACTCTAAACGAACGAAGTTACTGGCAAGTATTGTTTTGACCGAGCGAAGGTCTGGGGCAAGTGACCACCAAAAAAAAAAAAAAAGAAAAGCCGCAGGGGCATTGGACCCCGCCGTTTCCCCCCCCCCCGGGGTGCAAATACATTACGGTCACTCAAGATTTGTGCCCAAGTGGTATAAAGTTTTGAAGTTGGTGATTTTTCTAACGTTTGACGTGTGTGCTGCCATCCCCCCCCCGCAACGTCTTATCTGCACTCTTCTGCTTGTGATATCATGGATCCCTTATAGTAGGAATACCTTTCCCTTCCCTCATTCCTTGGTCATCCACCTGTTCTAGCACTCGCGAAGAAGAACGTGACGAAATAGTTTTGACCATGGCGTGACTTAGTTACGTCAATTTTTTAACGAAATGACATCTCAGCGTAATTCTAAATATTAAACAAGGGCTCGGAAATTTAAATAGATTTATTGATGAAGAAAAATTATCCTTAAATCGAAAGGGAACGGTTATCTACTGGAAAATGAAACGTAAAGGTCTACTTTTAGGCCATGATTCGATAAATGCTTTAGCGAAAGCAAAACAATTCCCCGAATCGGCTTCTGTCTTTCAATGGCATAATGTTTACGTGTTACGGCAAGTTTAGGTGAATTCATGCCAGCTTCAAAGCTCGCTAGCACCTTCTTCCTTGCTCTCATCGAAGAGAAGTCAACTCCATTGAATGTCTTGTACTTTTCTACACAACTTCCCCTAAAGATTTTGGTGAAGCAAAGCAAAACTGCCAAAAAAATGCTTGCATTTTACTGTTGAATTATTCAACTTGGCGAAAGCAAGGGACTTCCCCTAATCGCCTTTTGTGTTTCAGTGATGTAATGTTTACGTGCCAGGGCAAGTTAGGCGAATTCATGCCAGCTTTAAAGCTCGCTAGCACCTTCGTTCTTGCTTTCATCGAAGGGGTTTTCATGCCATTAAATCGCCAGTAATTTTCTACACCAACTTTCATGAAAATTCTGGCGAAATAACGCTAAACGAACCAAGATTACCGGCAAGTATTGTTTTGATCGAGCGGAGGCCTGGGGCAAGTGACCACGACAAAAAAACAACGGGTATTACTAGACCCCGTCCTGACGGCGGGGTAAAAAAAAACGGGTATTAGTAGACCCCGTCCTGACGGCGGGGTAATAATGAACAAGAAAAGCCCAGGGTTATTGAACCCCGCCGTTTTTCCCCCTCCCCTTGGGGTGTAAAATACATTACGGTTACTCAAGATACGAGCCCAAGTGGTGTAAATTTTTGAAGATGGTGAGTTATCGTACCTCGCCCCCCCCCCTCCCCGCTACGTCCTCTCTACACCCTTCTCCGTGTGATAACAGGAACCCCTAATAGTATGAACAGCTTTCCCATTCCTCACTCCTTGGTCATCCACCTGTTGTTAGAACAGTTCTAGTACTCGCAAAGAAGAACGTGACGAAATAGTTTGACCATAGCGTGACTCAGTTACTTCACGTTTTTTTTCAAACGAACTGACATCTCAGCGTAATTGTAAATAACAAGGACACGGAAATGAGATTTATTGATAAAGAAAAAAGTTATCCCAAAATCTAAAGCGAACGGTTATCTACCGAAAATAGAAACGTAAAAGTCTACTTTTAGGCCATGATTCCATGAATGACTTGACGAAAGCAAGGAACTTCCCCGAATCGGCTTCTGTGTTTCAGTGACGTAATGTTTACGTGCCAGGGCAAGTTATACGAATTCATGCCAGCTTCAAAGCTCGCTAGCACCTTCGTCCCTGCCCTCGTCGAAGAGAAGTCAACTCCATTGAATTTCTTGTACTTTTTTACACAACTTTCCCTAAAGATTTTGGCGAAGCAAAGCAAAACTGCCAAAAAAATGCTTGCATTTCACTGTTGAATTATTCAACTTAGTGAAAGCAAGGGACTTCCCCGAATCGGCTTCTGTGTTTTTGTGACGTAATGTTTATGCGCCAGGGCAAGTTAGGCAAATTCATGCCAGCTTCAAAGCTCGCTAGCACTTTCGTTCTTGCTTTCATCGGAGGGGTTTTTATGCCATTACATCGCCAGTAATTTTCTACACCAACTTTCATGAAAATTCTGGCGCATCAATGCTAAACGAACCGGCAAGATTAGAACCGATAAGATCACCGGCAAGTATTGTTTTGACCGAGTGGAGGTCTGGGGCAAATGACAACCAAAAAAAACACAAACAAGAAAAGCCCCAGGGGCATTGGACCCCGCCGTTTTTCCCTCTCCGCTCGGGGTGCAAAATGCAGCACGCTCACTCAAGATATGAGCCCAAGTGGTGTACATTTTTGAAGTTGGTGATTTATCTTACCTTCGACGTGTTTGCTGTCACCCCCCCCCCCCCCCACCCACGTCTTCACTGCACCCTTCCCCTAACATGAACCCCAAATAGTATGAACACCTATCCCATTCCTCATTCCTTGGTCATCCACCTGTTCTGGCACTAGCGAAGAAGAACGTGACGAAATAGTTTTGACCATAACGTGACCCACTTACAACATGTTTTTTTTAAAGAACTGACATCTCAGCGTAATTCTAAACAAGAAGGGCACGGAAATTTAAATAGATTGAAAAGAAAAGATTATCCTAAAATCTAAAGGGAACGGTTATCTACTGAAAAGGAAACGTAAAAGTCTACTTTTGGGCCATGATTCTATGAATGCTTTAGCGAAAGCAAAGAAATTCCACGAATCGGCTTCTGTCTTGAATGGCGTGATGTTTACTTGCCAAGTCTTGTTATTCCGGCATCAAAAGGCCAATTCATGTCAGCTTGAATCGTTGGCTTTCAAAGCTCGCTAGCACCTTCGTCCGTGCTTTCGTTGAAGAGAAGTTAACTCCTTTAAATTCCTGGTAACTTTGTAAACAAAGATTTTGGCGAAGCAAAGCAAAGCTGTCAAAAATGCTTGCATTTCACTGTTGAATTTGACTGGCGTCGAGTAACCAACGAAAATATAAACAACATCGAATCTCTGACCTTCAAAGCTTGCTAGCATCTTCGTCCTCGCTCTCGTCGAAGAGAGTTTTATGCCATTGCATCGCTAGCAATTTTCTACACCGTTTTTCATGAAGATTCTGCCGAATCGACGCTAACCGACTGAAGATAGTACTTATGTTGACCGAACGTCTGAAAGACGTATTTGTTTGGCCGAGCAAAAACCGGAGGTCTGGGGCAAGTGACCACCAAAAAAAAAACACCGAAAAAAATGGGTATTACTAGGCCCCGTCCTGATGGCGGAATAAAAAACGGGTATAACTGGACCCCGTCCTGACGGCGGGGTAATAATAAAAAAAAAAATGGGTATTACTAGACCCGTCCTGACGGCGGGGTAATGAAAAAAAAATGGGTATTACTAGACCCCGTCCTCACGGCGGCGTAAAAAAAACAAACACGGAAAAAAAATGGGTATTACTACACCCCGTCCTGACGGCGGGGTAAAAAGTAGTGCCGAGACCCGGGATTATAAAGAGCTCATGTGAACTCTTCGGATTTGAACCAGGAACCTTCAGATTTTCAGTCTGACGCTCTCCCAACTGAGCTATCTCGGCAACTGCATGACAAAAAAGTTTTAAAAATCGTCGTACTTCTGCTATGATAGTTACGTACACTCCGCGTTCCCAATTGAGGCTATGTTTCAGTAGTCTATTACATAAATATTACCGATCGAGCTAAATAATCACTAATGATCCCGGGGCAATTAATGAGTAGTCTACTGGTCCCATTGAAATTCTGTTGCGCCGCTATAGGAGAAAATTAGGTGTCGTTTTAATATGCAAAAAAAATTTAATTTCGAACATTTACAAGTTTTAGTCACTACACAACTGCATCATTCTCTGCCATCACAATATTATGTTCTTAGTACTACATTTTGATGTCACCCGCTTTAGAGATAACTGAGTTTACGTGTACTTATTGTGTGAAAACTATAAATTTTGATTAAGACCAGTAGACTACTCATTCATTCCCCGGGCTCATTAGTGATTATCTAGCTCGATCGGTATTATCTATGTAATAGACTACTGAACACAGCCCCAGTTGGGAACGCAGAGTGTACGTACCTATCATAACAGAACTACGACGGCTTTTAAAAATTGGCTAACATGCAGTTGCCGAGATAGCTCAGTTGGGAGAGCGTCAGACTGAAGATCTGAAGGTCCCTGGTTCAATTCCGGAGAGTTCGCATGAGCTCTGAATAATCCCGGGTCTCGGCAATGTTTTTTCTTGACGTTTTTCAAATAACAATTTTGAACTAAGTAAACCAAAAATATAAAATTAAATTTCCCAAAAGAATTAAGGCCTTAAAAATAAACATTGAAGTCTGTTTTTCTTATTATTAAAACTGAATTCTTAATCTCAAGTGATTCTGACTTGAAACGTTTTTCTCTGGCATTCAAAGTTCTTGTATGCTGTGGTATTACACGGCCTTGAAGAAACAATTTTAGTTTGAACGATTTTTTAGAGGTCTCCTGGCAGCACTGTCTTAGCGACTCTATAATGGTGTAATTAATCTCAAAACATAAGAAGCTGCAATAAAAATCAATGGTAAGAATTTAGTGTAGACAGAAGTATGCATTGCGTGTTCAATTTTTCAAAGGTCTCGCGCTAAGCACAACAGAGCAACTCATTAATATCTTTAAAGGTTACACAAGTAATACTTTCAGCCTTACAATTTGAGCTGGCGACACAGCCCGCTGTGAACAGGGGTGAGTTGCATAAAACCTAAAGCCGGGTGTAACTGCTAACTTCAGATGTTAACATGGTGACTTTACCTGTGAAGCTCTGGTGTTAGAAGGTACCCTGGAAGTTAAGTTTCATGCAACTCGTCCAAGGCTGCTTAGTGAGCTCGAGGAATATGGTGCAAGAAAAAAGTTTGATTAGAGGAACCTAAACACAGACCGGGATGGGGATAATGGTGGTCATTCCCAGCGGCTCCCTCAACCTGTTAATTACTTTGTACTCTATTATCCTCTAAGGACCTGTTCACAGGCCCAGCGCTGAAAAGGACATTGAGAGGACAGCGCTGAAAAATGCAATGCGCATGTTATATGTTACTTCAATAACTCGTTACTGGGGACTTGGCACTTAAGTTCAAAGACTCTTTTCCGTGTTCCTTCAAAAAAGAAACTTTTTCCCAACTACATTCTAAAAAAGTAAATGCGCAGCTGCCTGAAAACACAAAAAATGTCTCAACCATCCAATGCCAAGCTTAACCATGAACCTAGAAGATCCATTAGCACAGGCCTCTTTTTTGAAAAGCTCGCATTTTGTACCACTGACACTATTTATGGTAAGCATTTTTCAGCACTGTCCGAGTTGACTTTATCTTAAGTTGATGCTCACAGTGACAATAATCCTATCTGAAAAGTACTCAATTGCCATTCAAAAGCGTGCCTATCCCTAAATTCTGTACTACTGAATAGTAAAATCAGTAGTTGTTTTGTCATACATTGAACCCCAACTCCAGTAAACTTGAACTGAAATTCATAAATTCCCTGTTCATCAGTTATGCAGGGTAATCAAGACTTGCAATTGACTGTCTGACTGTTAATTAAATGCAAAGTGCTATAGTCATTCAGCGAGCCTAGTTTTTTTGTTCCTCAAACTGACATTTATCCTGACCGTGGAAAGAAAACTTTGGCCTCAGTTGTTTCTAGAGATTTCAGCTGTCCTGCAGGAATAGATGAAAGAAATCGCTTCATCCGATTTCCAGTTTGAGGAATGCGAAAAGAATTATTAATTTATGATTCGTTTGTTAGCCACAGCTAAAATCTTCAATCAATTATTTCTTAAAAATGCTTTCATAAAAAAATGTTTAAAATAAGTTTGAATGAAGAAAATTATATGAACTACAAGTCCAATAAGTAGCTTTAAAAATCTCTTACAAATTAAGGAAAAGTAAAAGTAGTAATGACGTCATCGTGTTGCTATGGCTACGTCGATCTCGAAAAACCCGTACTTTTTTAAACTTTAATCTATACCCAACAAATAGGTATAACTCGATTTCCTGTTTCGTTTGAGGCATCTATATATTTCATGTCCAAAGAGGGAAGGTATGGTTAGTGAAAAACCAGGTCTAGCCACCTTAATTATTCAACAAAACCTTTTCTCACTAAGGGCCCGTTAACCGAAAGAGGGGATAGGGGCACCCTACCTAATGAAAAGTTCGAACATGGTAGGGGCACCTTCCCTAGCAGGGTCAAGAGATAGCGTCAGTTTACACGAGCTGAATTGTCCCTACCTCGGGAGGGGGGGGAGGGGGGCTAAACTAAGATCAACTTTTTTTTCTTCGCCTTGTTGTTGCTTTTACTTTGGCTTGTCGCTGCTTTTCATTTCCAAAGTCTTGGTTCCCAAACAGTTAACGATAGCAATTGTTTCTTTTTGTTTTCACTCTTGTCATCCTTATTTTTGTTTTCACTCTTGTTCTCCTTACTTTTGTTACACTGTAGAGACAGTCTCCAAGATAGCTCAGGTGGGAGGGCGTCAGACTGAAGATGTAAAGGTTCAATTCCGGAGAGTTCATTTGAGCTCTGAATAATCCCGGGTCTCGTCAACTGGTTTTCCTCTTTTTTCCTTTTTTTTTTTTTACCAATTTCTTGCGGACGCGCTTCATATTTCGCGCCGCCAATATTCTGCAGACTATAAAGGTACAGTGAAACCTCGATTTAACGAGCCTCTATCCAACGAAGTCCTCGGTATAACGAAAGTTATTTTTCACACTGTTTTCAGCCCAGTAATAGTGTGATGTATGGAAAAGAACCTTGATAAAACGAACCCTCGATAAAACGAAAAATTTCCCCAGGCCCTTGGCAGTTCGTTAAATCGAGGTTCCACTGTATTCCTTTCTCTTATACGCTTCGACTTAAATGTAATACCCACCGGGCTGCCTACACTGTACACTGAAACACGTGATACGCCACGTGGAAGAAAAATTCCAGCGAATCAATGTGCGCATTGAAAATGTTGTCACTTTTACTTTTTGAATCCTGAAAAAATATCTTGTTTCTATAATAATGATAACAAAAATGATGGAATAACAGTAATCCTGATAGAGAAGATCGTGATCGTGTAGTGACAGTTATTGTGTAGAGAAGACGATGATGCCGGTGATGATGATAACGTCACTAATGGTGAAATTCTTAAGCGTCGTTTAACGATCCCACTAGTTCAAAATTATACATGTAAGCTACCGAGGGTAAGAATGAATGCCGGAGAATCTCAATGTTATTTTAAACGCTTAAATACACTTTGGTAGAACAACATACTAAAAAGTAGTGCCGAGACCCGGGATTATTCAGAGCTCATGTGAGCTCTCCGGATTTGAACCAAGGACCTTCAGATCTTCAGTCTGACGCTCTCCCAACTGAGCTATCTCGGCAACTGCATGACAGACAAGTTTTGAAAACCGATCGAGCTAAATAATCACTAATGAGCCCGGGGCAATGAATGAGTAGTCTACTGGTCCATTGAAATTCTGTTGCGCCGCTATAGGAGAAAATTAGGTGTAGTTTTCATATGCAAAAGAAATTTAATTTCAAACGTTTACAATTTTTAGACACTACACAACTGCATCATTCTCTGCCATCACAATATTATGTTCTTAGTACTACCTTTTGACGTCACCCGCTTTACAGATAACTGAGTTACGTGTACTTATTGTGTAAAAACTATAAATTTTGATTAAGATCAGTAGACTACTCATTCATTGCCCCGGGCTCATCAGTGATTATCTAGCTCGATCGGTCTTATTTATGTAATAGGCTACTGAAACATAGCCCCAGTTGGGAACGCGGAGTGTACGTACCTATCATAGCAGAACTACGACGGTTTTTAAAAATTGGCCAACATGCAGTTGCCGAGATAGCTCAGTTGGGAGAGCGTCAGACTGAAGATCTGAAGGTCCCTGGTTCAAATCCGGAGAGCTCACATGATCTCTGAATAATCCCGGGTCTCGGCACAACTTTTTAGTATTTTGTAGACTCCTCATTCATTGCCCCGGGCTCATTAGTGATTATCTAGCTCGATCGGTCTTATTTATGTAATAGGCTACTGAAAGATAGCCCCAGTTGGGAACGCGGAGTGTACGTACCTGTCATAGCAGAACTACGACGGTTTTTAAAAATTGGCTAACATGCAGTTGCCGAGATAGCTCAGTTGGGAGAGCGTCAGACTGAAGATCTGAAGGTCCCTGGTTCAATTCCGGAGAGTTCGCATGAACTCTGAATAATTCCGGGTCTCGGGAAAGTTTTTTTCTTGACGTTTTTGAAATAACAATTTTGAACTAAGTAAACCAAAAATATAAAATTAAATTTCCCAAAAGAATTAAGGCCTTAAAAATAAACATTGAAGTCTGTTTTTCTTGTTATTAAAACTGAATTCTTAATCTCAAGTGATTCTGACTTGAAACGTTTTTCTCTGGCATTCAAAGTTCTTGTATGCTGTCGTATTACGCGGCCTTGAAGAAAGAATTTTAGAGGTTTCCTGGCAGCACTGTCTTAGCTACTCTATAATGGCAAATATATGTTGATGTAATTACTCTCAAAACATAAGAAGCTGGAAAAAAAATCAATGGTGAGAATTTAGTGTAGACAGAAGTATGCATTGCGTGTCCACTTTTTCAAAGGTCTCGCGCTAAGCACAACAGAGCAACTTATTAATATATTTAAAGGTTAGACAAGTAATACTTTGAGCCTCACAATTTGAGCTGGCGACACAGCCCGCTGTAAACAGGGGTGAGTTGCGTAAAACCTAATGCCGGGCATAATTGCTAAGTTCAGATGTTAACATGGTGACTTTACCTGGAGTGAACATCTGATGTTAGAAGGTACCCTGGAAGTTAAGTTTCATGCAACTCGTCCAAGGCTGCTTAGTGAGGAATATGGTGTAAGAAAAAAGGGTGATTAGAGCAAGCTAAACACACACCGGGATGGGAATAATGGTGGTGATCCCCAGCGGCTCCCTCAACCTGCCAATTACTTTGTATCTATTATCCTCTTAGGGCCTGTTCACAAGCTGTGAGGACAGTGCTGAGAAATGCAATGTGCATGATATATTTCACTTCAATAACTCGTTACTGGGGACTTGGCACTTAAGTTCAACAACAAATGTCTCAACCATCCAATGCCAAGCTTAACCATGAACCTAGAAGATCCATTAGCACAGGCCTCTTTTTTGAAAAGCTCGCATTTTGTACCACTGACACTATTTATGGTAAGCATTTTTCAGCACTGTCCGAGTTGACTTTAACTTAAGTTGATGCTGACAGTGACACTAATCCTATCTGAACAGTACTCAGTCGCCATTTAAAAGCGTGCCTATCCTAAATTCTGTACTACTGAATACTTAAAACAGTAGTTATTTGGTCGTACCTTGAACCGCAACTCCAGTAAACTTGAGGTCAAACTGAAATTCATAAATTCCCTGTTCCTCAGTTATGCAGGGTAATCAAGACTTGCAGTTAATCGTCTGACTGTTAATTAAATGGAAAGTGCTATGGCCATTCAGCGAGCCTAGTTTTTTTGTTCCTCAAACTGACATTTATCCTGACCGTGGAAAGAAAACTTTGGCCTCAATTGTTTCTAGAGATTTCAGCTGTCCTGCAGGAATAGATAAGAGAAATCGCTTCACCCGATTTCCAGTTTGAGGAACGCGAAAAGAATTGTTACTTTATGATTCGTTTGTTAGCAGCAGCTAAAAACTTCAATCAATTATTTCTCGAAAACGCTTTCAGAAAAAATGTTTAAAATAGGTTCGACTGAAGACAATTATATGAACAACAAGTCCAATAAATAGCTTTAAAAATCTCTTACAAGTTAAGGAAAGGTAAAAGTAACAATGACGTCACCGTGTTGCTATGGCTGTCTCGACGATCTCGAAAAACCCGCACTTTTCTAAACCTTAATCTGTACCCAACAAATAGGTATAACTCGATTTCCTGTTTCGTTTGAGGCATCTATATATTTCATGTCCAAAGAGGGAAGGTATGGTTAGTGAAAAACCGGGTCTAGCCACCTTAATTATTCAACAAAACCTTTTCTCACTAAGGGCCCGTTAACCGAAAGAGGGGATAGGGGATAGGGGCACCCTACTTAATGAAAAGTTCGAACATGGTAGGGGCACCTTCGCTAGCAGGGTCAAGAGATAGTGTCATTTTACACGAGCTGAATTGTCCCTACCTCGGGGGCTAAACAAGGCTGCGCCGCAGTCCCTAGCCGAGGGTTAGATTACGTCTGCGACGCAGGCTAGGGCTAAACTATAAGCAATTTTTTTTTCTTCGCCTTGTTGCTGCTTTTACTTTGGCTTGTCGCTGCTTTTTGTTTCCAAAGTCTTGGTTCCGAAACAGTTCACGATAGCAATTGTTTCTTTTTGTTTTCACTCTTGTCATCCTTATTTTTGATGCTGTGTCGTGACAGTTGCCGAAATAGCTCAGTTGGGAGAGCGTCAGACTGAAGATCTGAAGTTCCCTGGTTCAATTCCAGAGAGGTCATTTGAGCTCTGTATAATCCTGGATCTCGTTAATTTGTTTTCTTCTTTTTTCCTTTTTTTTTTACCAATTTCTTGAGGACGTCCTTCATATTTCGCGCCGCCAATATTCTGCAGATTATAAAGGTACAGTGAAGCCTCGATTTAACGAACCTCTACACAACGAAGTCCTCGGTATAACGAAAGTTATTTTTCACACTGTTTTCAGTCCAGTAATAGTGTGATGTATGGAAAAGAACCTTGATAAAACGAACCCTCGATATAACGAAAAATTTCCCCAGTCCCTTGGCACTTCGTTAAATCGAGTTTCCACTGTATTCCTTTCTCTTATACGCTTCGACTTAAATGTAATACCCACCGGGCTGCCTACACTGTACACTGAAACACGTGGTACGCCACGTGGAAGAAAAATTCCAGCGAATCAATGTGCGCATTGAAAATGTTGTCACTTTTACACTTTGAATCTTCAAAAAAATATCTTGTTTCTATAACAATGATAACAAAAGTGATAGAATAACAGTAATGATGGTGTAGAGAAGACGATGATGCCGGTGATGATGATATAAACGTTAATAATAGTGAAATTCTTAAGTGTCGTTTAACTATCCCACTAGTTCAAAATTATGCATGTAAGCTACCGAGGTTAAGAATGAATGCCGGAGAATCTCAATGCTATTTTAAAGGCTATAATACCTTTTGGAAGAACAAAATACTAAAAAGTACTGCCGAGATCCGGGATTATTCAGAGCTCATGTGAGCACTCCGGATTTGAACCAGGGACCTTCAGATCTTCAGTCTGACGCTCTCCCAACTGAGCTATCTCGGCAACTGCATGACAGACAAGTTTTGAAAACCGTCGTAATTCTGCTAAGATAGTTACGTACACTCCGCGTTCCCAATTGGGGCTATGTTTCAGTAGTCTATTACATAAATATTACCGATCGAGCTAAATAATCACTTATGAGCCCGGGGCAATGAATGAGTAGTCTACTGGTCCCATTGAAATTCTGTTGCGCCGCTATAGGAGAAAACTAGGTGTAGTTTTCATATGCAAAAAAAAAATTTAATTTTAAACGTTTACAATTTTTAGTCACTACACAACTGCATCATTCTCTGCCATCACAATATTATGTTCTTAGTACTACCTTTTGACGTCACCCGCTTTAGAGATAACTGAGTTACGTGTACTTATTGTGTGAAAACAATAAATTTTGATTAAGACCAGTAGACTACTCATTCATTGCCCCGGGCTCATTAGTGAGTATCTAGCTCGATCGGTATTATTTTTGTAATAGGCTACTGAAACATAGCCCCAGCTGGGAACGCAGAGTGTACGTACCTATCATAGCAGAACTACGACGGTTTTTAAAAATTGTGAAAACGCGCAGTTGCCGAGATAGCTCAGTTGGGAGAGCGTCAGACTGAAGATCTGAAGATCCCTGGTTCAAATCGGGAGAGCTCATATGAGCTCTGAATAATCCCGGGTCTCGGCAATGTTTTTTCTTGACGTTTTTCAAATAACAATTTTGAACTAAGTAAACCAAAAATATAAAATTAAATTTCCCAAGAGAATTAAGGCCTTAAATATAAACATTGAAGTCTGTTTCTCTTATTATTAAAACTGAATTCTTAATCTGAAGTGATTCTGAGTTGAAACGTTTTTTTCTGGCATTCAAAGTTCTTGTATGCTGTCGTATTACACGGACTTGAAGAAACAATTTTAGTTTGAACGTTTTTTAGAGGCCTCTTGGCAGCACTGTCTTAGCGACTCTATAATGGCAAATATATGTTGATGTAATTAATCTCAAAACATAGGAAAGCGGGAAAAAAATCAATGGTGAGAATTTAGTGTAGACAGAAGTATGCATTGCGTGTCCATTTTTTCTAAGGTCTAGCGCTAAGCAGAACAGAGCAACTTATTAATATCTTTGAAGGTTACACAAGTAATACTTTCAGCCGCACAATTTGAGCTGGCGACACAGCCCGCTGTGAACAGGGGTGAGTTGCGTAAAACCAAATGCCGGGCATAAGTGCTAACTTCAGATGTTAACATGGTGACTTTACCTGTGAAGCTCTGAGGTTAAAAGTACCCTGGAAGTTAAGTTTCATGCAACTCGTCCAAGGCTGCTTAGTGAGGGATATGGTGCAAGAAAAAAGGGTGAGTGGAGCGAGCTGAACACAGACCGGGATGGGGGAAATGGTGGTGATCCCCAGCGGCTTTCTCAACCTGCCAATTACTTTGTACTCTATTATCCTCTAAGGGCCTGTTCACAGGCTATGAGGACAGTGCTGAAAAATGCAACGCGCATGTTATATGTCACTTCAATAACTTGTTACTGGGGACTTGGCACTTTAGTTCAAAGACTCTTTTCCGTGTTCCTTCAAAAAAGAAATTTTTTCCCAGCTACATTGTAAAAAAAGTAAATGCGCAGCTGCCTGAAAACACAAAAAATGTCTCAACCATCCAATGCCAAGCTTAATCATGAACCTAGAAGATCCATTACCATAGGCCTCTTTTTTGAAAAGCTCGCATTTTGTACCACTGACACTATTTATGGTAAGCATTTTTCAGCACTGTCCGAGTTGACTTTAACTTAAGTTGATGCTGACAGTGACACTAATCCTATCTGAACAGTACTCAGTCGCCATTCAAAAGTGTGCCTATCCCTAAATTCTGTACTACTGAATACTAAAAACAGTAGTTATTTTGTCGTACATTGAACCCCAACTCCAGTAAACTTGAGGAAAAGTAAAAGTAGCAATGACGTCACCATGTTGTTATGGCTATGTCGATGTCGAAAAACCCGCAATTTTTAAACTTTAATCTGTACCCAACAAATAGGTATAACTCGATTTCCTGTTTCGTTTGAGGCATCTATATATTTCATGTCCAAATAGGGAAGGTATGGTTAGTGAAAAACCGGGTCTAGCCACCTTAATTATTCAACAAAACCTTTTCTCACTAAGGGCCCGTTAACCGAAAGAGGGGATAGGGGATAAGGGCACCCTACCTAATGAAAACTTCGAACATGGTAGGGGCACCTTCCCTAGCAGGGTCAAGAGATAGTGTCATTTTAGCGAGCTGAATTGTCCCTACCTCGGGGGCTAAGCAAGCCTGCGCCGCAGTCCCTAGCCGAGGGTTAGATTACGTCTGCGACGCAGGCTAGGGCTAAACTAAAAGCAATTTTTTTTTCTTCGCCTTGTTGCTGCTTTTACTTTGGCTTGTCGCAGCTTTTCGTTTCCAAAGTCTTGGTTCCGAAACAGTTTACGATAGCAATTGTTTCTTTTTGTTTTCACTGTTGTTCTCCTTATTTTTGTTGCTCAGTCGTGACAGTTGCCGAGATAGCTCAGTTGGGAGAGTGTCAGACTGAAGATCTGGAGATCCCTGGTTCAATTCTGGAGAGTTCGTTTGAGCTCTGAAAAATCCCGGGTCTCGTCAATTTGTTTTTCTCTTTTTTCCTTTCTTTTTTTTTTTTTTTACCAATTTCTTGCGGACGCGCTTCATATTTCGCGCCGCCAATATTTTGCAGACTATAAAGGTACAGTGAAACCTCGATTTAACGAACCTCTATACAACGAAGTCCTCGGTATAACGAAAGTTATTTTTCACTCTGTTTTATGCCCAGTAATAGTGTAATGTATGGAAAAGAACCTTGATAAAAAGAACCCTCGATATAACGAAACAATTTCCCAGTCCCTTGGCAGCTCGTTAAATTGAGGTTCCACTGTATTCCTTTCTCTTATACGCTTCGGGTACCTGGCTGCGTTGGTACGGCACGTGGAAGAAAAATTCCAGCTAATCAATGTGCGCATTGAAAATGTTGTCACTTTTACATTTTGAACCCTGAAAAAAATATGTTTTTTCTGTAATAATGATAACAAAAATGATAGAATAACAGTAATCGTGATAGAGAAGATCGTGATCGTGTAGTGACAGTGATCGTGTAGAGAAGACGATGATGCCGGTGATGATGATATAAACGTTAATAATAGTGAAATTGTTAAGCGTCGTTTAACAATCCCACTAGTTCAAAATTATACATGTAAGCTACCGAGGGTAAGAATGAATGCCGGAGAATCTCAATGTTATTTTAAACGCTTAAAATCATTTTGGTAGAACAACATACTAACAAGAAAAGCCCCAGGGGCATTAGACCCCGCCGTTGTTCTTCTCCCCCCCCCCCGCGGGGGGGGTGTAAAATATGCTACGGTCACTCAAGATAAAAGCCCTTGCCTGTGTAGCGAAAGACACGACGAGTACTTGTTTGGCCGAGCGAAAACCCAAGGTCTGGGGCAAGTGACCAGCAAAAAAAAAAACAAACAAGAAAAGTCCCAGGGACATTGGACGCCGCCGTTTTTCCCCCTCCCGTTGGGGTGCAAAATACATTACGGTTACTCAAGATACGAGCCCAAGTGGTGTAAATTTTTGAAGTTGGTGAGTTATCGTAGCTCACCCCCCCCCCCCTCTTTGCCACGTCCTCTCTGCACCCTTCTCCGTGTGATAACATGAATCCCTAATAGTATGAACAGCTTTCCCATTCCTCATTCCTTGGTCATCCACCTGTTCTAGCACTCGCGAAGAAGAACGTGACGAAATAGTTTGACCATAGCGTGACTCAGTTACGTCACGTTTTTTTAAAACGAACTGACATGTCAGCGTGATTCTAAATAGCAAGGGCTGGGAAATTTAAATAGATTTGTTGATAAAGAAACTTATTCTAAAATCTAAAGGAAACTGGTAGCTATGGAAAAAAACGTAAAAGTCTATTTTAGGCCGTGATTCGATGAGTGATTTGGTGCAAGCAAGTTACTTCTCCGAATCGGCTTCTGTCTTTCAATGACGTAATGTTTATGTGCTACGGCAGGTAGCATGAATCATTGGCTTTCGAAGCTCTCTAGCACCTTCGTCCTTGCTCTCATCGAAGAGAAGTCAACTCCATTGAATTTCTTGTACTTTTCTACAACTTTCCCTAAAGATTTTGGCAAAGCAAAGCAAAACTGCCAAAAAAATGCTTGCATTCACTATTGAATTCTTCAACTTGGCGAAAGCAAGGGACTTCCCCGAATCGGCTTCTGTGTTTCAGTGATGTAATGTTTACGTGCCAGGGCAAGTTAGGCGAAGTCATGCCAGGTTCAAAGCTCGCTAGCACCTTCGTTCTTGCTTTCACCGAAGGGGTATTTATGCCATTAAATCGCCAGTAATTTTCTACACCAACTTTCATGAAAATTTTGGCGAATAAACGCCAAACGAACGAAGATTACCTGCAAGTATTGTTTTGACCGAGTGGAGGTCTGGGGCAAGTGACCACAAAAAAAAGAAGAGAAGCCCCCCTTGCATACGGAAACTGCGCCCGCGATACGAGCGGCAGTCAAAACCGTGGTGTCCTGTCAGTGTTCTCGGTTACGGTTCAGAATGCTACGACTGAAAACAGAGGAAACCCCAGTACTTTGTGTCTGTAAGCAAAAGCAAGAGTTTATAGCACCTGAAGCTATATAGGGTTCTCGATCCATTCAAAGGCAGGGTATTTTCCAATAGTATTGTATTGTCGCGCTTGCAAGAAAGGTAAAAATTAGTCCGAAGATCGAAGCTGCTAGCGTTTGCGTTTTGTGTGGCTTGTGTTGGATTAAAGGTGTGCATTGTTTAAAGGATAAGAAGAGTGACAAGACGACGACTAAAACCGTCTAAAACCGTAACATTACACCAGAAATTATTCCTTATATCAGAAGAGTTGACTCGAGCTGCTCTACTTCCAGCGGGCCCCACTGGGATCAGATTCGGAGAAACAACAACGCCATCATGAGAGCTACAAAACAGCTAATTCCAGTAAGACTTTTAGCGGTTTTGTATGATCTACAAAACAGAAGTTGAAGCGACATTAGCATCGTTATAAGTTGAATGGCGTTACGAGTGCTTGTTGAGGAAGGAAAAATTATCACACTCTCCCATTTTCGGATTTAAGCCGCCCAAGTTTCTAAAGGCACGTTTACAAAGCTTTAATAATGCAACTACCACCCAAGAAATGAGCTTATACTAAACAGCCCGATCATAAATTTTTTAATTGGTTTCTGAAGAACAGCTTCATCTCTTAGAGTCGGCTGTGATTATCGGTTCTTCCTTTTTGCAACGAATCCAACGTAACGTAAAGTTTTATAATTCCAAATCTCTTTCGGTACTACGGACTGATGCAGGACCGCTTGCCCTGCATTTTGCTCTTTTGAAATTACTTTCACCTCTCCTTTTTGAATAAACTCCTCCTGCCTGAATCCTAGAGTAGTTCTCAAATTTTTTCCTTTTAATTATAACAATTTAAATCTTCTTGAAATTTCGTGAGAAATTACGCATTTGCCTCTCTTTGCTCTCTGTCTGTAAAAGTCGATTGATTGCAAGTTTTTAAGGATACCTTATCTGGAGTGGAAATTGAAGCGAGAAAAAAATAAGCATATCGATATTTGACTAAATAAACTTTGTTCCTGCAATTACCGTTCCAATCCAGTTAGTCAAGTTAATTACCCACTTATAAAGACGGGCTAGGAAATAATTATTTTGACTTTCCGTGGTGAATAAAGCAAGCGAAAGTGTCGTTTCCTTGGCGGTCCGCATGTTTTCTTTGTTTTGCTTGGCCTGAATTTCAGGTGAGTTTTGACTTTTGAGAAGAAAAGTAAATTTTCTGCAGCTTTTCACCACGAGCCTTTTGCTGTTACGATGACACAAGGAAGCTCCAAATTCCAAAAAGGCATTTTCGTTTGTCTCCGGGTATGTGGAAAATTATACAAACTTGCCTATTTCCAAATTGAAGCAGGAGCTGTGTAGCGCAACCATACAACGACTGTAGATCAAATTTGTCAAACATTCATGATGTATCTCTGATCTGATGAACGGGAACATTTTCCCTAAGCGATAAGACCAATCTCGTTGACAGCAGGCAATCACAGCTGGAAGTTGGAAGTTGGTGTGAATTAAAACCAGACATGAAGTACACGATGAAAACAAGTATAAAGTGACCGAAGATCTTTACAAGGACAGAAGACGAATTGTACCCGACGCTACTCAGAGCTGCTCAGTTAGCAGACAGCCATGTGATAAACGATGGCAAGGAGAGTGAAAGGGATGTGAAGTTTCTTGTGAAAATTGATATTCAGTAGGACAAGTGGAAAAACTTTATAGCCTGCTTCGCATTCAAGTCCAGTTAGCGATGTCTCCCGCAGCAGAAAAAAGTTTTGAATCGATTCTGGTTGCTCATCCAGCCCATATGATTGCAAACAGTTGTGACTTTAATAAATTGAAGTAAGACAAGCGGTTAATTTGAAGAAAACACTGAAATAAAACCGCATCTCCACAGTATAAACTTTCGCTGATCACGCAGAAATCGAAGCGAAGAGCACAGACGTCAGGACACCACAGTTTTTCCCGCCTACTGAATGCTGATTGGTTAATTCAAATTTCACCATATGCAAGGCCAGAGGCATTAACCCCGCCGTTGTTCTCTCTCCCCTCGTTCCTTCGATGGCAGGAACTTTCACCTTCAACGCACCATCAAACACCACGCCGATATGCACCATCAAACGCAATTGAGGGCCTGCCTGCTCATCGGTCAGCGGATGGATACCTGCTCCCAGCTTGGCCTCGTAGCTCAGTTGGCAGAGCGACGGTGATCTTATCCGGAGGTCTTGGGTTCAAATCCCGCCGGGGTTAAAGATTTTTCTTTGATCCTGGTTCTCATTTCTATTTTCTAAGGTCTGTGGTCGGGGGAAATTATGGAGGGCAGTATTGCTTACTTCTTGGCTGTCATACATACACTTTACATCATAACTACTACTATTACAGCGATCGCGAGTTCGTGCCAGCTTTCAATTTAAAGTTCGCTAGCACATTCGTCGAAGAGAAGTTAACTCCATTGAATTCCTTGCAGTTTTCTACACAAGTCCCATTGCTATTAATTGAAACTTTTTCGAAAGATCAAGATTTTATGTCACTTTAAAAAAAATTCGCGAGTTTTAAGAAAATGATATTTCACCTGTGCTTGTTTTCTTCTTCATTTTAATATCTTTGTCTTATTAAATTTTCTTGTTCTTCGATGGTCTCGATGCAGGTAAAACTTTATTCTTTTCTTCTTCACGTACACCTGGTCTAGCGGCTTTAAACAAAACCTTGTTTGCTAACGTTCATTGATACCCTGCTCTTTAATTAGGACTCATCTGACTAAACATAACGTGACAAAGTAGACAATAATGTCGCCCTCGTTTTCTTACTTCAGTGGATTGTTGTTGTATGTTGGTATAAATTGAAGAAAAATAAATGAAATTCGTCGGTTTCACAGCACGTTTAGCTTCAGTTTTATTCTGCAGCTTTAGCGGATAAATTTAGGAGGACTGAGCTTGTGAACTGGTACAAACATTATTTAGAACTAAGCTGAGTTGTTTTTCCACCAAAATGAGAAACTAATCCTTTAAAAAAGTGGGTGTAAAATGGTATGCTTTGTTTTTCAGGCGAAGCTTACTTGAAAAGCCTGTATTTAATATTTTTGTCTTTCGAGTAAGTTCATGATCCATTTACGTGGCATTCGTTTATTAGGATCTACTTCAACTCACGGGCGTCAAATAGAAATTATAGTAATTCTGCTTTCCTGTTGGTGAATTAAAAGAAAACAAATGATTTTTGAGCTTGATTTTCCATTTTGAATGCTTTTTGTTCTTCGTTTTATTTCTTTAACATATATAAAAAATTATTTTCTGCCTTCTGGTTTACCTGCTCTAAGTTTACACATCCCCCGTGAACTCCTTTTAAGGATTTTAAAGCAATTAACTCTTATTTGTCTGTACTCATTTAGTGGCCAATGTTTACTCCATCTCCTTTTACAAGAACATGTAACAGGTGAAAATTTTTTTGAAACAAACCTCGTTGTTCTTCCCATTTCAGATCAGTTTCACTTCATAGTCAACACGCACAGACACCTCACTGTTAGTAGAACATCTTTGACGGGGTCTGATAAGCTATGAAAGAAATAGATCTTGATAGTTGAGGTTAATGGTATTGGTATCGTATTAGTTAATGTTTTTTTTTTATTTTTGTTCCAAGCCCACCTTTCTGTACGCAGTTGCCAAATAGCAGCATGTCTCCGTGAAGCAGATTGCGAATTCATCATTGTCATCGTCATATCCACTTCGAAATAAAATTAGGTTTGTAAACGCCACATAGATTTGTAATTTATTCGGTTTTGAACAAAGATTGTTGTCAACGGGCGAGTGCTAAAGCTACTATGACGAATAATGAACAACATAATTAAAATGGACTCCAGAGTATCTAATTAAACTCGAAGTCCTTTCTGTGCCAATATATTTCAACCTATAATGTAAACACAACAGCCCTGCACCAATTAATTGGAAGGGAGCTCTTCTGTGGAATAGTTCATATCAAGATCTGCTACTGGCAAATTCTGTCGTTACTGAAGCAAAACTAATAAGTGATAATTTTCATAACGAGCTCTATTGTAGGGTGCCTTCCCTGGAGAACTATTTACGTAGGTATATAGCTCGTCTAGTCATATTTCTGTCTCTTTTTACTTCTGCAGTTATTTGTAATGGTTCTGAAAAAATTGCATTGTACATCTTAAATAGAGTTTTAAACCTACCAACCTACCTATCCACCTACCCCTGCAAACATTATTATTGGGAGCTGAAGCCTTCCCCAGGCTTCGCGCTCCCCGGTACGACACACACGAGCAAGCTTAGTGACCGACTGTGCATGCATCATTTTACTAGAGTACGGTATACGAATATAGTTGGAGGATTTTCTTAAATAACAAACATCAAGCCCGCAAAGTGTTCAACCTTTCTTTATCAAAATCGAGATATACTGCCACAGGTCACAATCTTCAGGAGTAAAAATGACCCAATTAACTTTGACAAAGGCGAGTTTGGGTGCGTGTCTTAAAAAGCACGCATTAAAGAAATTGTAATGATTGACTGTCATCATATCCACTTAGCAGAATTCCAAACCATACGATAACAGCTGTTGGCGTTTGACATCTGTTAAAAACTTTAACAACTGAGGAGGCGTATTGGCTAAATGATTATTTCAATTCCTGGGGAATGACGAATCACAATCTAGAAGTATTACACCTTCATCATAAAAAAGTGGGAAAACCTTTGTTTACTGCCTGATCTTTGTTGTTTCGCTGGTCGGGAATTCCTTTATAGGAATAGTTGTTTACAAGACGCAAACATTAAGAAAACCGATCAATTACTTTATTGTCAACATGGCCATGTCTGACCTGCTATATCCAATATTTCGGTTTCCCTGGTATCTAACAGTCTTGTTCTTGGACTCCTGGCCTATCGGTGGTTCTCTTGGCCAGGCCTTGTGTAAACTGGTCCCCTTCTTAGGAAATTCCTCCGTTGTTGTGTCCATTCAGAGCCTCGTTCTGATAGCAGTGGACCGATTTGGAGCCGTGGTATTTCCCTTCGCTCCCCACTCATCAGTTCAAAGATGTGTCCGTGCTTTATTCTCGCCACATGGATCGTTGCTATGGCTGTCCTCTCTCCGGTTTTATTCGCCCGCAAACTTGTTAAATACCCAGGGAAACTGGCGCGTGAGATTCGATGGAATGAAGCCTTTGGAGAGTCCTCGTCCTTTGCTAATTACCTTCTAGCCTCGCATGTCATATTTTTTTTGTCGCCATCGTCTTATTGGTCATACTATACTCCATCATCGTTATTAAGCTCAAGACACAGATCTTTCCAGGTCAGCAATCGGTCAACGCTGAGCAACAACGCGCGAAAAGAAACAGAAACGTGCTAAAGATGGCCATTGCTATCGTGGTAGGGTTTGTTCTTTGCTGGGTACCCTGGAGTATTATCAATTTCCAAGTTTTCCGCGTTGCATGGGAATCAGACAGCACATTACCTAGTGGTGTCCATCTCTACCATAACATTGCTTACTTTATTTCTCTCTTAAGTTTCGCCATCAACCCTTTCATCTGTTTCACATTCAGTGGAAATTATCGTCAGGGACTTAAGAGACTGCTGAAGTGTTCTAACGCAGTGCAGGAGTAAATTGAGATTCGCATCATAAAAAGACACGGCGAAGAGTCCGAAAAACTCCCATCGACAAAAGTCATCATCATCATTAAAATTTAGGAATGTTACGTATCTTTTCTCTTACATGAATGAATTTTGTAGAACACTGCAGCTAAAACTTGAGATTCAGAGTAAAAAGAGTAATGAACTAAAGCGAATGATTTTCAAGGAATAACACCTCCGTACAAACCAGACGTTTGGAGATAAATGAATAGTATAGCCTCAAAAATGTAAATTTGTTTGTACATAATGCCGTGTAATAACATTAAGAAAGTTGGCTGAGCGGGTTTTTAACCACCCTTTGTTTATAATCCTGCTTATACATGATGTTGAACGGGTTTTGCATCCGTTCTTTGAAATTTGGCTGAACAGTGGTTTCTTGTTATTTTCTAAACTACACTGTTTACCGTGTTTACTTAGAAATTTAACCGGCTTAGATTAACTGTGGAATAATATCAATAAATGTAAATAACGTAATTCTTTTTCGTGAAGCCTTTGTTTATTGCTAAATGCTTCAGTGCCGCTCCTGAGAGTTTCAAAAATACTTAATGCTTCCTTGCTTTTTTTCTCCTCAACTCCGTGCCATGCTGTTTCATTGCCGTTTTTCCTTCCATCTTTCAATCGTCGTTATCCCAGTTCAAACAGTCACCGAATCATTCTCGGATTTTACTTCCTCCACAAGCTTTGACCACATGTTTATTTCTGTTTCACTCTTATAAATTTAAAGAAAACAAATTCTTCTTTTCTTTCAGGGATATCCGAGGAGAAATCCACGTTTTTGTTTCCCCATACGGTTTTGCAAACTAACACAATCCGATGTGTTTGTTTTCTTGAGTTGAACCATTTATGAAAATCTTAGATGACCTTTATTATACGCATTTTCAGTTTCTGGAAATTTCCCGGAAGGGATTCTCTTTCCCATTGCTATTAATTGAAACTTTTTCGAAAGATCAAGATGTCATTTCACTTCGCGAGTTTTAAGAAACCGATATTCAACCTAAATGACGCAGGTTGGTGCGCTTGTTTTTTTCTTGATTTTAATATCTTCCTCTTATAAAATATTCTTGTTCTTTGATGGTCTCGATGCAGTTAAAACTTTATTCTTTTTTCCTCGGGTACACCTGGTTTAGCGGCTTTAAACAAAACCTTGTCCACCAACATTCATTAATACACTGCTCCTTATCTGACATAACGTGACAAAGTAGTCAATAATGTCGGCCTCGTTTTCTTAATTCAGTGGATTGTTATTGTATGTTTGTATAAATTGAAGAAAAATGAATGAAACTAATCGGTTTCACAGCACGTTTAGCTTCACTTTTATTCTACAGCTTCTGTGGATAAATTTAGGAGTACTGAGCTTGTGAACAGGTACAAACATTATTTCGAAACAAGCTGAGTTATTTTCCATCAAAATGAGATACTAATCCTTTAAAAATGTAGCTGTAATTGCGGTTTGTTTCGTTTTTCAGGTATAGCTTCCTTGAAAAGCCTGTATTTAATATTTGTTTTCTCTTTCGAGTGAGTTCATTATGCATTCATTTGGCATTCGTTTATTAGGATCTACGGGCGTTATATCTGCTTTCCGGTCGGTGAAGTAAAAGAAAAGTTTCAATTTTTCCTGCAATTTTTTTTTTGTTCTTGGCTTTATTTCTTTCACATATATAAAAATTTATTTTCTGCCTTCCAGTTCACCTGTTCTAACTTTATACATCCCCCGTGAACCCTTTTTAAGCATTTTAAAGCAATTAACTCTCATTTGTCTGTACTCATTTAGTGGCCAATGTTTACTCTATCCCCTTTTACAAGAACATGTAACAGGTTAATATTTTCTTGGAAACAAACCTCGTTGTTCTTCTTCCCATTTCAGATTATGATCCTCACAATATTCGGTTTTGTTAGTTTATGTGCTATTGTCTGTTTATCAGTTGTCATTTTGGTAGAATGCTGGCTTGGTTACCGAGAACAAATTGTTCTACTTGACGACTTTACAGAATCTCTAAATGGCCTTATATTATGAGTTTGGCGTTTCCCTCATTAATTAGTTATCTTAAAATGTCAGCTAGGTGAGTCGAACGTGACTCCCATGATAAAAGATGTATTCGAGTTTCAAGGTCAGCCACTTTGAATGTCAGTGCTCTTAAACTGAATGGTGTATAGAACGTTTCAGCTGTTTCTCCACTTGGGTGTTCTGTTATTTCTAATGACCACGAAATTGGTGTCAACGGCAAACATTCAACTTAAAACGGCTTTCATTGGGTCTCTTTTTGTTAACAAAGCGTACCGATGACAAAATACTTAATCCCTGCTCTATCTGGTCTTTTCACAGTTTTCTTTTTTCTATCTCGCTTTTTTTTTTCAATCACTCTTTACAGAAAAATAATTCATTTTGTCTCAGCTAACACATGGTTTATCTTGAATTAATTTTCACATCCGCTGTCGGTCGTTATATACTGCTCCGCAAAGACAAGGTTCATTCTAAACATGACATAACACTTTTTCATATAATTGCTGTATGAAAAGAAAAAAGAAGAACAAAAAAGGAAAACTATACTTTATAATTTACGTTTGGTGGAATCCTGGCTAATAGGTTGTGTCTCTTGGCCAGGCCTTGTGTAAACTGCTCCCCCTAGCAGATATCTCTATTATCGTTTCCGTTCAGAACCTGGTTCTGATAGCAGTGGATCGATTTGGAGCCCTAATGCTTCCCCTCCGTTCCCCACTCAGCAGTTCAAAGCTGTGCTCCTTCTTCATTCTCACATGGTGGATCGTCGCTATGACTGTCATCTCGCCATATTTAATCGTCTTAAAAATTGTTGAATATCTGGAGAAACTGAAGTGTCAGGATTGGTGGAATGAAGCCTTTGGAGAGTCCTCCTCCCTCGCTATGTACTGCCTAGCCTTATATGTTGTGTTTCTTTATGTTCCCATCGCCTTGTTGGTCATACTATACTCCATCATTGTCATAAAGCTAAAGACAGATCTCTCCAGGTGAGCAATCGGTCAATGTTGAGGAACAACGCGTGAAAAGAAACAGAAACGTTTTAAAGATGGCTATTGCTATCGTGGTAGGGTTTGTTCATTGCTGGGCACCGAGGAGTGTTATCAAATTACTAATTCTCTTTGCATGGGAATCGGACAGAACATAACCTTGCGGAATCTATCTCTACCATAATATTGCTTTCTTTATTTCTCTCTTAAGTTGCGCCATCAACCCTTTCATCTGTTTCACATTCAGTGAAAATTATCGCCAGGGTCTTAAGAGACTCCTGAAGTGTTCTGACCCATTGCAGAAGTAATTTAGTCTCGCATCATCATCATCATCATCATCATCATCATCATCATAAAAAAAATGAAATAGCGAAGAGTGCGAGAAACGGGCATACGCTAGAGCAGATTCCACAGCATTTTGTTCATGAGATAGACGTCCTCGATAGTAATATTCCCCACAAACTAATAAGGATCCCCCGCAAAAAAGGCTAATTCCATGCCTGCTATACTACTCGTTAAAGGGTGACTTGGTCACTAAAGGAATCTTTAAGGTGATTCCATCGCAAAAGAAGTTGTAATGAGCACTTGCTAAAACATGCACAGTTATTAATAACACCTGGAACATCAAAACAATAAAATAAAAAAGGGGGTCACTGTGGCCGATTTCAGGCTACAGGACTGTAGTATATAGGTACTTCGCTAGCTTTGGACAACAATATTTAAAAGCCTATCCTTATACCAGAGACACCGATTACTTTAACAAAAGTTATTACTAGCAATGAAATATAAACATTGTTTTTGTTATAGCAAAACAATGTTACAGTAGAACGCCTTAAAGTTGCCGTGAAAATGAAAGTAATGAAATAACAAGCAAATCGAGCGTCTGCATGCTTTTAGTGAACCGCCTAAAATCTGATTGAAATGTCAATCGATTGGAATATTTGAAAATTGAATAATGAAAATTTTTTCAAATTTGGATATATGATGTAGAGACATATTTTCCTTAAATAAATGGGATAGAAATGTGAGGTTCCTTTAGGAGAAAACGACCATTTCTCTGAGAAAACATACCTAGTTCCAATCATGCGCGCCTTAATCACGCAAAAAAAATGATGCGCAGAAAAGAATGCGCAGTGCAACTGAATGGAAGATAAGGAGAAGAGTCCCTTCCATAGACGGAAAATCTGTCTCACTCAAGTAATTTTTTGAACAACCCTAAAAAGCTAAAGCCAGCATTTATTTATTTTTTTTTTAGCAAGAATGACTAATTATTTAAAAATGTCAACTAAATGAATCGAACGTGACTTCCGCAGGTTGCTGACCATTGGAAGAAAGGTTTTTTTACTGTTTCAATGTCAGCCGCTTTGAACGTCAGTAGTAAATTGGATTTTTGAGTTGTTTCATCGCTTGAGGCTTCTGACATTTCTTATGTCCACTACACACTATAATCATGTAAAATCGTGTCAATGGCGACATTCTTACCCGAAACTGCTTTCATCGATCAGATCTGGTTTTATTTAGAATAAAGCTTAGTATGACAAAATAATTAATACCTTCTGGCTGCGCTGTGCTATGAAAAAGGCATGCATGGGGTACGGACACTCTGATCTTTTTTTTTCTTGTATCTAGTCTTTTCATAATTTGCTTTTTCTATCTCGCTATTTCTTTTCAACCACCATTTGCAGAAAACAAAAATATTTCAGTTTCTCTCAGCTAACACGTGGTCTGGTTTCCGTTAGTTTGCACATCCGATGTCAACTGATAAATACTGTTATGCCAAGATAGGGCTCACTCTAACCACGACATTATACACTGTATTTTTGAATATCCTCCTTCTAAACATAAAGAAGCGAAAAGGAAAAGCATACTTTTAATTTGCAGTTACAACCAACATTACAATTTTTGCGAGTTTCCAGGCAAATCATGGAAAGGAATTAGAAGTCCTGAGGGAGTGCGCATTGAAGATATACTCATAGTTGATTGTCATCACATCCAAACTACAGAATTTTAATACCCGTTAATTAAGTTTAATACCTGTTAAAAGTTTTAATTGACAAAAGAAAACAGCTCGACAACTGAGGAAGCGTATTTGCTAAGTGAATGACGAGCCATAAGTCAGAGGTATTACACATTCACTATAAATAGAGTAAACAGAGTACCGTTTGCTCTCAAGAAGCCAGACGAAGTTGTGAGAGAGGCGAAGTCTGCAAACATGAACACAACAATTGGAAAAAGCTTGGCTTACTGCCTGATCTTTGTTGTTTCGCTGGCCGGGAATTCCTTTATAGGAATAGTTGTTTATAAGCCGCAAACATTAAGAAAACCG